>JARQOC010000004.1:384716546-385384046 GCA_033576535.1 Allobates femoralis
AGCAGCCCTTAGGTAGTATACAGCAGCCCCAGAGGTATATACAGCCCCAGAGGTATGTACAGCCCCAGAGGTATATACAGCAGCCCCAGTGGTAGTATACAGCAGCCCTTAGGTAGTATACAGCAGCCCCAGAGGTATATACAGCCCCAGAGGTATATACAGCCCCAGAGGTATATACAGCAGCCCCCCCATATCAGTATACAGGGCCCCCCCCCTTGGGTAACAATCCTGTAAAGGAAGAGATTAGTATACTTATCCCTCCGCTGTCCCGCTGCCGCTGTCCCGCCGCCGCCATCACGCTCCTCCATCTTCATCCAGCGTCTTCCGTCTTCTTCCGGCTTCCTCCTCTGGCGCGCAGACAATGACGTCATTGCCTGCGCCCACCGGAGGAAGCCGGAAGAAGATGGAAGACGCTGGATGAAGCCGGAGGAGCGTGATGGCGGCGGCAGGACAGCGGCAGCGGGACAGCGGAGGGATAAGTATACTAATCTCTTCCTTTACAGGATTGCTAAACAAGGGGGGGGCCCTGTATACTGATGGGGGGGCACTGTATACTGTATACAGTGTATACAGTATACAGTGACTCGCGTATAAGCCGAGGGGGGGACTTTTCAGCCCAATTTTTGGGCTGAAAAACTCGGCTTATACGCGAGTATATACGGTATATATTTTTAACATATATATTTCTATATATATATATTTTTTTTTTTTTTTTCATACAATTTTTATCTATATATATTTCTATCCTTTTCTTTGATGTGGTAACTCCCTCTTTTTTTATCCTTCATTGTTCTCTTCTTCCATAAAGTTGAAACCTGTAAAGTAATAAAAGAAATAGACAATTGTCACCATTGACTTCTTATCAGACACTTTTGACTTTTTTGAGACACTTTTTAATCACAGACAATTTAGCACAACACATATACGATTGATTTCTGCACATATTGATTAATCACATCGATTCTCCTAGATCGAGTCCTATTTTCTTTTTTTCATTTTTTCCTTCTGCTCTATATATATTTAAATGATACTAATATAGTTATAATCTTCATTTAGGATCACCATTTGAGCACATTTTAGACCCCTTTCCTTCATCATTTTTTTTACTTTCAGGATATATTCTATGTAATTGCAATCACTAAAATCTTTTTGAGAATTTATGGTGGGTTTACACACACCAATTTCTGTGTCCAATATCTGAACAGATCTCCGGTTGCAGTGAAATCATGGACACATTGCTCCATGTTGTACACAGCCACAAAATGGAACTAGGTGTCCATGATTTCACTGCAACCAGAGATCTGTTCAGATATTGGACACAGAAATTGGTGTGTGTAAACCCACCATTAGAGCTCAATAATACTTTGATTTAATATGTCCAGACATATAGCACACCTGGCAGAGAGACGGCAACTTTTGGACACACATCACTTTTTCATTTATGTGGGTTTGATTCCACACAAGAACCTTTCCGTCTTTTTTCTTCTCTTATCTTCTGATATGGCTGTGAGTTTTGTTCTGTTTTCTCTTTTTTATTATTTTTATATGTGATTTATGCACTTGATGGATAACACACACTATGCTTATTTTTTGTCTTTTCTCTCATCGGCTGTCACGGCAATTTGTTTTGTAAACGTTGTGACGTCATGGGTAGATCTTCCCTTCTTGCTGATGTAATTTCCATCATGTTTTTGGCGTCTTTTTTCTTATAAAAGTGTAATTGTTCAGTGTAATAGTGATGTTCCCTGAGGAAGGAGCTCGGGAGGAGGCTCCAAAACGCGTCGGAAATAAAGGCTGTAGCTGAACCAGACATTCCTGTGTCTGTGTTTCTTTGGTCTCGGAGCAGCAGCGCGGACACTGAGGCAATTTGTCCAAGAATCTACAAACAAAAGGAAGCGGCAGACACATAAAGGGGGCATGGAGAACCGAGAAGCAGCGATCTCCGGACACAAGGACCAGACCCATCGGACCCGCTAAGTCCTCATTTAAATACATGGTGGGAAACATTATAAAGTGCTTTTTTCAGTGTACAGGGGGGCAGAGAGATTATAGACACCTTCACTGAATGCAGCATAGACACTGCTGAAGGTGCTGCTTTAAGTTTGCAAAGCAGTAGGGGGGTGACAGGTTCTCTTTAGATTGTGTGCCCAGCTCAACATGAAAAATTGGGTGAAAAGTCCTCGGCTTTGTAAGGCATATATACCGTAATGACTTCTTGTAATTTTGTATACTTTTATCAATAAAGAACAGTGCTTTCTATATTAGGTGATGTGGAAATGTACAAGCCTACCTAATAATCTTTTCTTTATTTTGCTACCTGGAAATTATAGTTAAAAATAAAGCTTGAAAAATCCAATCCACTTTAAGATTTTTATATCATTGTATGATCATCTTTATTATTATCTGCACCCAGAATAAATGAGAACATCAGAGCCTGAAGGGAAGCAAAATGAAAACATGGTAGTGGAATAAAAAAAGAATCAAATCAACAAGCATTCCTCATCTAACCCCTTCTAAAGACATCATATACAGCATCACATACTTTACACCGGTGTATGAAACACAAGCGTCCACTCCTTCAATTGTTAGTATTAATATTAAGCCTATATTGAATTATTTGCTTTGCTGTGTATGCATAAAAGCATATGCTTTTGAAAATGTTACTCTAACTCAATGAATTTTTGAATATGACCTTAAAAACAAGTAAACAATGTGTTGCGTGACAGATGGCTGCTTAATAAGATCACATATTTAATTCATATGTGATATCCAAATCACTCTTAAAGTCTACAGATGGTTATTGCTAGACCTGGTAACTATGCACCAAGCTACAAGACAATCACGAGCCACACATCACCAGCCTGCGAGCCACATGTCGCTCCCGAGCCACAGATTGGGGACCCTTGCTCTAATGGATCATCATTTAATTCACAGTTTAGTGCAATATTGTACATTAGCTCACCCAATGATATTTTTTGTATATCAGCTGAATAGTAAAATTACAGTTTGATAATTATGTAAAAAATACACATTCCCAGACATTCAGAAAATGCCCTCTACTACCATTTAATATCTAAATGAAAGATACTGTATGGGATTTAAAAATAAGCGCTTAGGGTACCTTTACACACGGCTACATTTGTAGCTTGTCACCAGGTAACTTACTGGTTGCAGTGAAATCATGGATACATGATTCCATTTGTACACAGCAACAAGATAGAACCATGTATCCATGATTTCACTGCAACCAGTAAGTTACCTGGTGACAAGCTACAAATGTAGCCGTGTGTAAAGGTACCCTAAAGGTACCTTTACACGCCGCCACAACAGGATGGATACCAACGGCAACTTCACGTGCACGAGCACGGCCGAACGGTTACCAACGGGAACCGCACCCTCTTTACACGCCGCCACAAGGTGCTCTACGCTACGCTACATCTACAGCTAGCTACATCGCCAGGTGTCGCAAGTAGCCGTCTGTAGCTCAGCGTACCAGCTTTACACACCGCCACCACAGAGTGATCTGGGAGCAACAAAGGCAGGACGTAAAACAAATAGGCGTGCCACAGACCTGTAGGCCGCGCCCAAACCACAACCATTGGCCAACACTACGGAGTTGTGATTGGGCACGACGGAAAGGGCGGATGGCCGAGACGTGCCGTACTAGTGAGCGGAGTGTGGCACGGAATAAGCACCTGTGACATGGCGGAGCCTGGCGAATGCATCTAAATCGATGGTAATGGGTCACGCTAGAGCGGTGGCCAGTCACATATCCCGTGTGTATTAAAGTAGCGGTCCGGGGCTATTTGTGCGTAGTACAAGTGTTTGCCTTGTCACGTACGATCAGCGCTTGTGACAGCCGCGTGTGCCGATTGCACTGAGGTGCGTTTGTGTGGCACACATTAGCGGCTTACAAAAGACAGTATGTGCGTTTTCTGTCCAAAATCTGTGACAACTGTGGCGAAGTATGTGTATGTATCCAGGCTGAATGGGGTTTAATATATGTGCTGACAGATGTGAATGTAGTGGAACAGCTTCCAAGGCACCAAGTCAAAGATCTGTGTGACAGTGTATTAGCAAACCCCTGACAAGAATATGTCCTGCATCAATGTGCTGTGTGCAGGGGACCCTCTGCCTACAACAAAATAAAGGCTCATGTACGCACAATGGCCACAAACACTGTTGGGAAAAATACTTTCAGAAAAACATGGCTACCCACACATATTGTGTGCACAATCCCAGCCAATAGGTGGCTATGACATCCCAGGCCCCCACCCAACCCTGCATCCCATTGCCCTCCTCCACCAAGTAATCAGGCTCACACAGATGATGTTGGATCCAACAGAAAAAGGTTTAATATATGGCATGCATCTTGACCTTGTCTTGTGCAAACAAAATATACATAAAGTAAAAACAATGTAGAATTCAAGAGCAGGTGACATTAATCAGCCACATTCAAGGGATAAGCAAATCACCACACATTGCAAACTGTGCATGGAAAAAAACACAAAAAAAAAACAATAACCTAAACTAACTAACTAACTACATAATGAAAACTCATGCACATAATGAAAACAAAGATAATGAAAAAGGTCAACCAAAAATTAAAGGGGTGCAGCTAACCTGCTGTCACCTCCATTGAAACCACAAAAAGCAACTCCCAGAGCCAGCCACATTATATGGCCTGGTCCTGCCAGCTCACTGCACCAGACCCATTGAAGTAGGAGCAGTAAGCTTCTCTACTGTCCCTGGCCTCCTGCCGAGTGCGGCCATGGCTCTGCCGCTGGAGTGGCACAATCACATGGCCATCATCACGCCAAGACCCTGGACGGAGCTCCCCTGTTGTAGCGTCGGCATTATCTACATAACCTCCTGGCGTGTATGATGCTGTATCCCTACGACGCAGGAAGTTATGCAGCACACAGCAGGCCACCACTACCGCCTCAATAGACTCCGGTTTCATATGTATAGGCGTATGAAAAATCCGGAATCTATTCGCCATTATCCCAAACGCATTTTCAACTACACGGCGGGCCCGGGATAGCCGGTAGTTGAAAATGCGTCTCTCAGAAGTAAGGGCCCTCTGGGGATATGGCCGCAGTAGGTGCTCCTGAAGTGGGAATGCTTCATCCGCCACAAACGCAAAGTTGAGATGTTCGGTCGTGTGCTCATTTGAGGGTAAGTTTAGCCCACCATTCCCTAGTAGTGTTGCCAAGGAGCTCAGGGCAAACACCCCCCCATCTGAGTTGCGACCAGGCATTCCAACATCCACGTAGAGGAACTCATAGTTGGCATCTACTACAGCCATGAGGATTATACTACAATACCCTTTGTAATTGAAATACAAAGAGCCAGAGTGGGCAGGTTTGGTAATCCTCACGTGCTTACCATCCAATGCCCCGCCACAGTTGGGGAAGTTCCACCGGGTTTCAAACCCTCGGGCTACTTCCAGCCATTCTGCGGCGGTTAAAGGCATTTTCATGTAGGCTGGCTGCAGAGCTCTCCAGATGGCCCAACACGTTTCAGGGATCAGGCGGCTCAGCAGGGGCAGGGAGACACGTGACACGTATGTGAGGGATGTCATGGACTGCCCTGTAGCCAGGAACCGCAAAGTGATAGCCAACCGCTCAGCAGCTGATACTGATGGTCGCATTATAGTGTCCTGACGCACTATCATTGGCCCTACACGCTCCAATAGGAAGGTGAAACAGTCCTCGGGCATACGGAGATAGTTTCGGTAATCATCAGGACAGTTAAGCTCCAGCTCCCGCAACAGCTGCATGTGTCCCCGGGTTTCCCGCCTCAGAAGCCAATCACGGGTCCACAACCGCCGCTGTCTGCGCCTCATCAACCTTTCATACCGATCCTGATACCACATTTGCTCTTCCACCAACGCAAGAGCCACGATAACATTGCGGTCATGGATATTCTGCATCCTCAATATCAGCACCTGTAGATGAGAAAGCACAACATGAGTACATAGACCAAAATGTGGGCAAGTCAGCAGGTTCAGCAAGCCACACCTCTTTTCCATTACACACTATAGCCAAGAGGATGGGATCTCTCGTGTGGGCCCAAAACACAACCCTGAAGCAAGGACGCCAAACACACAGTAGTCACCCCAACCAAAATGGAACACGGCGATTGAGAGTGGCCTCCTCTACATCAACGTCAATGGGAGGTCCCAAAATTCACACATCTGCACCTAGGTGAGTTAGAAAGGGACATGTGTCACCAATAATGTTGCTCAAACAGGTCCCATAATCCATTACACAGCCCATAATGTCAATTGATTACAGTAAAAATGAGAAGAATCACGAATGTGCCGTACCACGATATGGAAGGTTGAGGAAAGGCTACATGAACCAAACAACATTGCACATGAATGCGGATGGTTACCCATGGTTTCATAGGTTTTTGAAGGTGTCATTTTTAATACACATCTATGCCATGTCTGGCGCGCCACACCTCAAAGCCCTGTGTCATCCCATTCCCGTTGGACACAGTCTCCATTGGCCACAACCAGTATGCAGAAATCGATCCAGTCGACATGAGTGACACAGTTCTGTCTACAGTCATGCATCCATTCTCCTGTATGTTGTCTGGAAACAAACACAGCAATGTATCTCAACAAAAGTGTCAAGGCCCACACAAAATGCCGTATCCTAATCCACACAGTACACTATATCTCGTCCCCAACAATACAAAGCCCTATATCGGCCGCTACAGCAGTCTCCGGCGCTCTCCAAGAACATCACCATATGCACCCCACCCTGCGCAAATTCCATGTGTGTCCACAAAAACTTACCTAATGGGTCTGGCCAGCAAGCGTAATGTTTGGCGGCATGGGCAGCTCTTAAAGGGCCGCCAACCTATCACGATTCAGCGATCTCCACCAATTAGCGGGAGTCTAATCCGCACCCAGGTGCCCCATCAGGATGTGCATAATTGTGTCCGCTGTGATTGGTGTCCCGAACTATAAAGGCAGGTCAATGGCCACTGCACCTTGTCCAGACGTCGATGTGCATTGAGCTACTAGTGTCCTGTTTGACTTCTGTTGCTCTGACGGTAAGCCTCTTTAGCGGTTTCTAAGAAAATGTAATGAACGCAGCTGGTTCTGGCACAGGCAGCTTAGGCGATGTGTGTATGGCCATGTTTGATGCGGCATGCAAATATTTAACACGTAATATTAAATATGTGTACCTTATTCTGTGTCGCCCAATAGGCAGGTAGTGCCTCTACTTATATAGTGTAAGTATGTTTTGCACCCTCTGCTTTTTGGCAATGGCAAAAGAGCAAGGCGTTATTTCTTTGGCTGGTACTTCACATCAACATTTCAGGGGTGGTAGAATTGTGCCGGACATTCCAGGGATGTTGGGTACATGTGTTAAAATGGTACTTCCACGTCTGGAGGAACACCTACATGATCATCTTGGTGCACATTACATGTAGTATGTGCAGTGTTGGCACACACCCATGCCGCCTTTCTCATATAGTGACCCCTAACCATTTTGGACACTGGCCAGGTACTAGAGCACACAACGTGTTTGGTCACATGTTGCCCTCTACCGCTATGTACGCACACACCGTGTCAAGGTGTGTTGCAATAGGTACATTGGGGACTTAAATCATGTTTGAAACATCTGTAGGTGGACACCGATATCCGGTGCTTGATATTGGCTGCATACATGTGTTTGAGTTTGTAGCGGTCTGAGATAGAGAAAATGGGCCACTCATGCCCAGTTTCACTCCACAAAATAGCTGCATAGATTATCCCTGTAGAAAGTTAATGATTATGTGTATCATTGTGGCAAGTTCTGAAATGTCGGTATGGCTAGTGTTGTGACTGTGTGTTTTTTGTGTATTTTGTCATCGGCAGATGCCGAGGGGTACTGTGGAATTGGAATCCCAGCTTCTCACGGAGTATCAGCGGCACGAATGTTTGTGGCGCAGCTCGCTGCCCGAATATAAAAATCGGGCAGCGAGGGCCGAGGCCTACAGGAGTCTTGTGGCTCTGGCAAATCGGTTGGAGCCAAGGGTAGGCAAGACGTGGGACAAGTATATGGTGGCACTTAAGATCAAAAACATGAGGTCGGCGTTCATGCGGGCTCACATTCTGTACCAGCGCCGTCGCTCAGGGGCTGGAGCTGAGGAGGTACCATCACCTACCCTATGGTACTATCCCCTCTTCACCTTCATCCTGGGCGAGGTTCGCCCGCATCGAACGACCACCAACTGCCCCGTTGCTGCGTCCCATGTAGGCCCGGCTGCATCACCATCTGCGCCACAGGAGGTGGGTAATTGTGTGACAGTGGTGGGCCACAATGTTTCCTTCACATGTGTGCTTCTATAAATCCTTCACACCAAAATTGTTGGCATATTTTCCTCCTTGCTGCGGCAAACCTTGGGGTGTCAATCTATCTTCCCTCCTTCCATGACTTGGAAGACTTTTCAATTCTATGCTTCCAGCCGTATTGCAATGTTGCTTCTTCCACAACACCTTGGTATGTTTAGATTACTTATTGAAGGGTTTCAAGATAGCAGGTGGTTTGTTCTCAAACAGCCACATAGTACCATGTAGTTAATGGTGCTGCCACACATGTGTGTTGGCTTTGTTGCCAGTGGGTTAAAGGTAGTTGACTGAGGGGTGGATTCTCACCATAATAGGAGTCCTAATGGAAAGGTGGCCAATATGTGTCATTGGGCAGCACAGCCCCCAGTATCAAGGTGTTGTGGTGACATGTCCTAATATTGGCGTACGGCTCCGTGACAAACACCTAATTATGTATTGAGCTGAGTTCCTGGAATGGTCGAGGTGAGTGTACACGAGAACCACTGGTGTTGGGGTCTTTAACCTTTTTTGCTTTGCTGTGTTATTCATCATTTTCCATTCTGGTAGTTGGCCTTGGTGTGTGTGGGAGTGGTATCTAGAGTCCTGTTGTGAATGTATACAGTTGATATTGCCTTCACTAATGGGTTTTTTTTTTTTTTCTCCACCCACAGGCCCCAGAAGAGGACGGCTCCATTGCCGAGGATTCTGTCGCTGATGATGCTCAGCCCATGACATCTGGGGCTGAGCAGGAGGGCGGGGCGAGTGATGTGGGTCCAGGCCCAGGTCCCAGCTCCGGGATCCGTCGCCGCCGACGTCCTGCACCACCAGAGACGGAGCTGGCGACCTGGGCCCGACGCGTGCTGTTGGATGAACAGCGGACCCACATCGACAGCAACGCCCTCTACATGAGCGACAGAATGCGAGGGATGGAGCCGCTCCAGAAAAAGATCCTTCTGAGGGTCTTCAACAATGCCGCTGATGCTGCCGATGATGGGGCCCTTCAATGGGGATGCCACGTCCCCCCCCCATGCAACACAACCTATGGCCCCTTTCCCCAGCTGCCCCATCTCGGCCCGTGAGAAGACCGGCCCCGCCACAGTCAACCCCTCCCCCCCCTACACGTCGTCGTTCAACAAGACGTCCTCGGGCAGGTCGGGGCTGCCCTGAGAGGAGGGGGGAGCCGCATTGTCAGAGCCGACAGAGGAAGAATAAGTTGTACACTAGTAGCCAATGCACAGAATTGGCAGTCTGGACTGTATAATTTGGAGGAATCTCCTTTTAATTTATTTTTTTAATTATTGGCTTTTGGCCTAATTTGAAATTTATTTTTGGCAGTAATACAGAATATTATTTGTGATTTCCTTTTATATCCAGCCTGGAATAAAATTGTTTTATTCACACAATTGTGTATTTATTTAGGAATAAGGATTGTGGGGGTTTTTGTGGGTGAATGGTAGTGTGGCCAATAATAGGTTTCCCCAAGCCACACAATATGGGCCACTGCTCGCTGAGCAGGATCAGCATCGGTTCATTTGGAATGTCTAAGCACATTCACAAAGGGATGTTGTGATATGCCTCACATAGTTAGGTTATGGTGAGGTTTGGTCACCAAATATTAGTAAGGTCACATGAAGGAGCGTACAACAAAGTTACAACAGCATTGTATTGTAAACATACATGTGTCACAGACATTTGCCATCATACACAGAATGGTTAGGCCAGATGGGGCTAGCCAGTCCACACTTGTGATGGTCCCAATGTGGGACAGTATAGGGATTGTAGGCCAGATGGGGCTAGCCAGTCCACACTTGTGATGGTCCCAATGTGGGACAGTATAGGGATTGTAGGCCAGATGGGGCTAGCCAGTCCACACTTGTGATGGTCCCAATGTGGGACAGTATAGGGATTGTAGGCCAGATGGGGCTAGCCAGTCCACACTTGTGATGGTCCCAATGTGGGACAGTATAGGGATTGTAGGCCAGATGGGGCTAGCCAGTCCACACTTGTGATGGTCCCAATGTGGGACACTATAAGAAAAGAGCCCAACGGGGGCAAAAAAAAAACAATAACAATATTTTCACTTTTGCAAGGCAACAAGCCAACGTGTGAAAATTTTAGGGTCCAACAAGGACAACTGTTTGTGGGGCCATGTTTGGCCAGGATACAATGCATCCCTCAAATTCATGGGTGTGATCCATGGTGTGGGTGTAGGGCCGCCAGCATTTGAGCCAGGCGGGCAAGGTCCTGCAGGCCACGCTGTAGAGCCGTGGTCAAACGGGCCACAAATGCCTGATGGGCCTGGATGAATTCCTCCATGGTAGGGGCACCTGTATTGGGAGTAAACACACACTTTAGTACACAGTCGTCACTGCTGATGGTTAGTCATGACTGGCCACAACCATCCACTTACCCTGTTCCTCCAAATCCAGTTCACCCTCAGACGGGGAGGGAGATGGGGTCAAGCTCCATCCATATGAGCCCGCACGTTCACCATCTGCAAAAATGGTGAACCAACATGGTTTACTTTGTTTACATAAATAGTTTTGGCCCAGATGAAATTTAAGCAACAGTGTGCAGGGTGTCTGTGGCAACATGACACACTTACCACCATAGTCACTGTGTGGGGACATGGTCACCCCAGGACTCGCCACTGAGCTGGAGACAGTGGGAGGTGGTGTTACTCCCGGGCTGGGGCTCCGTGGCCACATTATGTGGTTCAGGGGTAATAGTGGTCCTGGGCTACGGGGCAAACACTCCTCTGGGCCGCCAGGTACTTGCAGCTCCTCGCCCTCCTGTGGGGAGGTGATGTGTTCCTCCAGCAGCCAGGCAGATGGGGACAGCTGGTCACACTCCAGCGGGCTGCCAGGTGCTGACTGGTCCTCCACGTCCTCTGTCCCGGTGGGTGACGGCACGTCTGGCTCCTGAGGCCCAGGGGAAGGTGTTGACCCTGGGGACAAGGGTGCCACTTGAGCCTGATGTGGCGGGGTTCTTGATGGGCCACCTGGGGGTGGGGCATGGGGCCCTTCTTCTGATGAGGATTCAGCATCTAGTTTGAAATTTGAACATAAAAGACGTAATTAGATCATGCCTACACATTGTTGTCCTACAAAGAGCTTGTGTGGCTATGTATTTGACGGCTAAGCCTGGGGTCACACACACACAGATATGTGGCCAGATATTGTTCACAGATCTCTGGTTGCAGTGAAAGCATGGACACATTGTTCCATTTTGAGGCTGTCTCCAAATGTAAACATGTGACCATGATTTGACTGCAAACAGAGATCTGCAAACAATATGTGGGCAGATATCTGTGTGTGTGACCCCAGCCTTACTTAGCATCAACCAGGTGATGCTGGATGCATACACTCATGTTGTATGCATGGACTGTGCGTGTGAGACATTTTTAGGCCTGACTGGATGAGCACAACACTGTGAAGATGTGTTGGATTGTGTAGGCCACACTGTCCCTTGTGATATGTTTCCATCATTTTTTGTGTATTGTGGGACATGCACATGTGGCGGTGTGTGTTTTGGGGCAACAATTACTCACCACGCAGCCTGGCAATCCTGGCACGGATGTCCAGTATGCGACCTGGGCACTTATGCTTCAAGTCAGCGATCTTTTTTTGGATCGCTTTGACTGTCCTCTGTACCCCCAGTTGGCAGAGCAGGGACCGCTGGATCCGCCGGACGGTGCGCCGATTGCGCAGCCTGGGGTGCCGGTGGTGATGGTGGCCCCAATAGTCCCGACGGTCGCAGTGATCAATGAGGATGATCAGCTCCGCCATCCCCCATGTTGCGGCGCGGTGCACGGCTGCCATGACTGCTATGGTGTGTGCAGAGGCGGGGCTGGCACCTTGCAGGCAGAGTGAAAATGAAACCAACGTCATGACGTCATTACGGCCGCTGTCGGGGTGACGCACCTTTATAAGTAGCCCAACGCGCAGTGACCCGCCCGACACACTTATGCGGCCCCTACTGCAGGAGACCCACAGTGCAGTCCGTACAACACAGCTCTGATCTGTCTACTGAGTAATCTCCTCCGATGTGCTATGGGATTGTGTGCATCTGTGTGCGCGCTGCGCGCAGTGCCAGACCCGGAACACTTCTACGGCAGCTGCTGTGCAATAAGCCAGAGCGGTACGTAACACACACTTGTGCGCTGTGTACAGCATTATTCGTTATCATGTGTTGAGAGGATGTGCACACTGTATGTAGATCATGGGCCATTTATGATTTTACGTTCAAGTGTGTGTCCGCGTAATTGTACTACTATATGATCGTGCATACGGCGCGTATGTGTAGTGCTGAAGGGACAGCTCATCCAAGATGGAGGGCTGTGAGGCAAGGGCCAATCGTAACGCAGCATCTTCCACCAATGATCGCTGAAGGGGCGCGGTATCACGGAGCCTGGGTGACGCCTTAGCCACATTGCAGCTACATCGCCGGATGTCCCGAGTTCCCTTCTGTAGCTTCTTTACACGCCGATACAGCTCGCTACAATCGGCAATGTAGCTTTCTGTTTATGGGCAGTGCACGGATACAGAGGTATCTGTAGCCGGCTGTGTCGTCCCGTCTTCAGACGCCGCTACTACGGGCAATATTGGCGCGACAAGCTACATTTGTAGCCTGTAGCGGGTTGTATCCATCCTGTTGTGGCGGCGTGTAAAGGTACCATTAGCGCTTATTTTTAAATCCCATACAGTATCTTTCATTTAGATATTAAATGGTAGTAGAGGGCATTTTCTGAATGTCTGGGAATGTGTATTTTTTACATAATTATCAAACTGTAATTTTACTATTCAGCTGATATACAAAAAATATCAGTGGGTGAGCTAATGTACAATATTGCACTAAACTGTGAATTAAATGATGATCCATTAGAGCAAGGGTCCCCAATCTGTGGCTCGGGAGCGACATGTGGCTCGCAGGCTGGTGATGTGTGGCTCGTGATTGTCTTGTAGCTTGGTGCATAGTTACCAGGTCTAGCAATAACCATCTGTAGACTTTGGCCATGTCCACACACCTGCGCTCTCAGTATTTAGTGGTTCTGCGCTAAATACTTAGGTTTTGTGAGAGAAGCGCAGGTGCGTGTGTGCCGGCGCTTCCTTGAAACGCAGCCCCTGGTTACCCGATGTGCATCGTTTTAACCACTTCACACTGCAGGCTGCCTAGTGACCGCTTATGCCGAGCACACAGGGAAACGCTGCGCTCGGCATAAGCGGACACTAAGCAGCCTGCAGTGTGAAGTGGTTACCACGATACACATCGGGTAACCAGGGGCTGCGTTTCAAGGAAGCGCCGGCACACACGCACCTGCGCTTCTCTCACAAAACCTAAGTATTTAGCGCAGAACCGCTAAATACTTAGAGCGCAGGTGTGTGATAATGGCCCTTCTCTTCATAGCTGTTGAAATAAATTCAAATGGACGGTGCTATTTGATCGGCGCACACTGCATAGAATAAGTGAAACCCATGTGGTTGCTCTCCTGATGAAATAGCAGGGATATGCTCAGAAACGCATTGAGAATAAAGGCACCATTCATCCACTAAAATTTTGGATTATTGTATGCAGTGTGCATGGATCAAATAGCACCATCTATTTGATTTATTTCTACAGTGGCTATGTTCACACACAATTTGCGTTTTTTTTAGCACTCTTAAAAGCACTTGCGTTTTTTTAAGAGTGCTAAAAAATGTCCCTTGTGTGTCTGAAAGGATTTGCCACGTTTTTGGACTTAGTCATTTTTTCACCAAAAACGCAGGCAAAAACGCAAGCGTTAACGCAGGGTGCATAAATGTGCCTTTTAAAAACGCATGTGTTTCCCATAGGGCCCCCATGTTAAAAAAACGCATGTGCATTTTTTCAAAAACGCATGCGTTTTTTAACATGGGCCCCTATGGGAAACGCATGCGTTTTTGAATGGCACTAAAAGGTACTAATGTACCATGCGTTTTTGCATGCGTTTCCCATAGGGCCCCATGTTAAAAAAACGCATGCGTTTTTGGAAAAACGCACATGCGTTTTTTTACAGCACCCAAAAACGCTGCATGCAGCGTTTTTTGGACTAGGGGTAAAAAACGCAAATGGAGCTGAAAAACGCAGCTACACTCAAATGTACCCTGCGTTAACGCACCTGCGTTTTTTTTAACAGCCCAAAAACGCAGAGATGGTCAAAAAAACGCATGTGTGTGAACATGGCCAGTCACAGTGATTACGTGGAGTGTGGGTCCAGCAGCAACAGTAGCACGCGCATACACTGGTTGTGGGTCTCACAACATGACAAGATCAGCAGCAACATTTCCAATTTGCATCTTCATCGTAAAAAAGCTAGGACGCTATTGCACTTTTGTTTCCTACTTTTCTGTTTAGTCCTTTCTCTTCATAGCTAAATTGTGTGAGTAGCTCCGCACAGAAGAGCAGATTTGAATGGGGGTGAGATGGGATCCCCTTGATCTTGGTGTACTGCCTTGGTGTGATTTCAGTGGAAAGCTTTGTCTTTCATTATCCAGGTAATGGAGGCTTTGGGTGTCCCAACTGTGAGGGGGACAGGATCTGGATGTGGCTCACAAACTTCTCTGAGAGCTAAATGTGGCTTTCAAGATCAGAAAGGTTGAGGACCTCTGCATTAAGGAGTAACTGCACTTTCAGAAAACTTTTGAAATGTCATGAAGACATGTCAGAAGTTGTGATCAGTGAGGATCTTTCTGGACTGACAAATGATCATATTCTGCCAGTGACACCATTTGGGTATCGCTGGCAGGAAGTGAGTCATCAGGGATAAAAGGCAGGAAGGGAGCAAGAGGCACATAGTAGTGTTTATCTGTGTGAGGAGAGTGATCTCAGTAAAATAAACAAGCAACTACTTGTAGCACATCTGATATCAGTGATATCTAGGATCAACAGTATGCAGCAGTCTACCCAAGCGTTGCAGGTCCATGAACTTGTACCAAGAGAAAAGTGTTTTGGATCGCGCTCCCATTTTAATGATGCCAATAAAGAAAGTGAAAGTTTATTAAAACTAATTAGGTGGTTTATTCTATGCATTTCAGGGTTCAATAACCCCTTCATCCGAACAACCACAAAATGTACATCTCTACCATGTGCCTGCAGGTATACATAGACCGGCATTGTATACAATTAGTCAAAGAGGAGGTGTAAAGGTGACATATTATCACCTGATATTGAAGACATCCTTTCAGTATAATAGTTTTATTTATGTAGTTTTAGTAATTTCTCTATACAGACGTGAATGCATTTTTTATACTGAATGGATGTACTCAATCTCAGGTGACAATACGTCACCATTAGCTACACATGTCAGCTGATCAGATCAGTTGACATGTGCAGGGTATAGGGGATCCAAGATGGCCGCCGACTAGAGAGGACGCATGCTGAGGAGCTCCGCACCGCCTTGGAGAATCTGTGGCATCCTGACCCTAAGAAGCTGGACAGTAGCCCTGGCCGGACTCAGCACTCTCCCCCTGACACTGGGGACTGTGAAAGACCTGATATTGAGATGCCCTGAGCCCTGAAAGAACATATCGAGAGGATTGTATCTGGCCACCCCTCTGCCTACATGCTGGGCTGAGCTGCACGCCGTGCCTGGGCCCTGCTTTACTGCCTGACGAGCACAGGTGCGGTCCCGAGGAAGCTCTGCAGCCGCTCGCGCCGCCGTTCCCAACCCTGGAGAGAAAGGGGCAGCGGCGGAGCTGCGGGCGGCGGAGGACGAACGGGCGGGAAGGTAAAACGTCTCCCCGCCGGCCGCCATTAGAGAAGGTCCGCACTTTACCGGCGGATCTCCAGCCCCCAGCGCCCGCTCGTGCAATGAGCGCCTGAGCCCAACATAGGCCCTACGACCGTGGGAGGCGGCGGGAAGCAGACCGGTGACCAGCGGAGGGTGAGTGAGAGGGAGTGTGCACCTGGGGCAGCGACGCCATTAAAGCAGTCCACACCTGCAGAGCCACAATGGAGGAGCAGCAGGCCTGGGCACATACATGAAGGACAAAGCCCTAGAACACTGTGAACTACCTGCAGATAAGAGACACTGCCTTGTACAGGCAGCTAGCTGTAGTGGCTAAAGAGGGATTTGATGCAGACAGCCCCTCATAAAGTCTAAATACCCTAAGGGGCTACAGATCTACATAAAATCAGGCCCTAAGTATAGACTCCAGAGAAACAGCTATCCCTGCGGCTGAAGACATTTCTCCTGCGGACTAGACCCTAGTGACCCGTGTCAATGTGAGAAAGCCGTTAATACACACTAAAGTCCTTATACTGTGTGTGCCCCTATACAACTGCAACACACTGATACAACCACGGTACACAGAACTTTTCATATCTCCACACTCAGCTACTTTGGGACAACAGCACCATCCTCTGCACCAGAGTGGAATTACGGCACACATCCCTAGCCTGGCTGAGACCAACGCCTCCTTTGGATCCCAAGCTACCTTTTCTATAACAAAAAGAGTACAATATCGGACTTATTTAATATCACTGCGCTCTCCTATAGAAATATTGTTATTAGCCTCCCGTAGCCCCTCCTGATATGTGAATAACTCAATAGCACGGGGGTGGTTAGAGAGGCCCGGGATAAAAGAAAATATACTTCAAACTTAGACAAAATGGTCAAACCAACCAATAAAGCGACCAAGACACCAGCAAAGTCAAAGTCACAATACCCAAGCAGACCTGGATGAATACATCCATAAACAATCAGCCATGACGGTACCATCCAAATCCGCACGCCACAAGCTTAACAACGACCAGTCCAATTCAGAGCCATAAAGTGTGGAGAGTGACGAAGAGTCCTCCAGAGCCACGCATATTATTAGATCCTTTCTTAAACGGATTATTAATGAAGCAATAAATGAAGCATTAGAACCTATCGGCAGAGACATCGCAGAAATCAAGCAAGAACTCTCACAGATGGGCCACAGGGTTGAAACATTGGAGGCATCCCACACACAATCGATCCAACATTCTAACACCGTGCTGCATAGTCTCCAACAACTTGAGGAACATCTTAACCATATTTTTGTAACACTGGAGGATCACGAAAACAGGGAAGGAGGAATAATTTAAGGTTGAAGGGAATTCCAGAAACGGTTGGGTCTATTTTAACCCCGGAAGACCCAACAGATATGTAACTGGTGAGAGTACACAGAGCCCTGCGGCCAAAACCCCCAATGTCAGAACCACCTAGAGATGTGATTTGAAGATTTCTGGACTTTAGAACCAAGGAATTTTCAGCTCTGCCA
The DNA here is from genome assembly GCA_033576535.1 of Allobates femoralis. Taxonomy (NCBI): domain Eukaryota; kingdom Metazoa; phylum Chordata; class Amphibia; order Anura; family Aromobatidae; genus Allobates; species Allobates femoralis. The sequence goes on from JARQOC010000004.1 coordinate 384,734,142, forward strand.
AGGGCAAAAAATTCCAAGCAAGAACGTCGGCTGACATAAAAAAGGTTTGTCTGACCTCGACATAGTACTTGACCAATACCCTGACCTACAAGCGGTGACGTCAGCAAGTCTATTGGCGCTTGCTCCTCATCTTCCTCAATGGCAAACAGTACTGACACCCAGATCACAATGGAACAAGAGTAAGACAGCCAAACAAGTGATGCCTCCAGATGACGACACCCTACCCGGATGATCGGGCGAGGGGGTCTATCAAGTTGCATACAACCTACTCCCGACCATCTGTGACGGAGAAGAGAGCCTCAACTAAGTTAACCTGTTTTTCTTTCTTTCTCTTGGTCAAACAACAAAAATCCTGTTCAATATGACATTGTTAATGTTATAAAGGGCTTATTTAGCCTATTCACTTAGACTATAAACTACCTTAAGTTCGTTACTAATAGACTATGCAGTGAATCGTATACTTCTCCAGTAAACGCATTATCTGAAGTAGTTAATTATAGCCTCAGATGTCTTTTGAAGTTACATCTAGTTTTACATATAAAGTTTTGGAGTTTAGATATCATACTGTTAATTAACTCCCAGGTCTTTGACCCCCCTGATGTCTCAGCGGATTCTTATACACCCGAGGATCGATGACCTTACATATAATATAATTAAGGTTGCCTATGTTTAATACTGTTTATATTCTTGTTATGTTTACCCACTATATATCCTTTCTCCACCCCATCTTACAGGTCTTTCTTTCCCACCATTCCCACTACCTGAATTCAGCTATACTCCAACCTACTGAAACAGATATAATCTACAGCTGCAAATGCTACCCGATCACCAAACACCATGACATCAAACCGTAAGTCGTTCCACATTGTCTCCAATAATGTCCATGGCTTCAATTCACCCATACCTCGCTCACAGACATTGCAGCACTTTAAAAGATCCAAATGTGACATCTTATTCTTACAGGAAACACATTTTTGCCGGGAGAGATCGCCCTCCTTTGAAAAATGCTTCTACGATAAGTGGTACCATGCTTATACCCCCATCAAGGGTGACAGAGGGGTGGCGATCGCCTTGGCCAAAGATGTTCCCTTCTTGTTGCAGGAGAGTTTGGTTGACTTGGAGGGCAGATATATATTCAAAAATTTTTTGCAGATATATACTGGGCACTGCTGTGCTCCAGGGACCGGTGCTACTTACACAAGTAAGGGTGCGAGTAAAGCAGGTTCATGTGCCCGGGTGCACGCTTATTAGACAGCAGATAGCAGTGGGTAAGAAAAAAATGCGGCACTCACCGAGCAGAGCTTTTTTCTTTTTTATTTCAGAGTCCTCTTTACATGATTTCTCTGCGATGGGGGAGGGAGTGGGGAGACACACAGGTGACGGATTCTGTTTCGGAGCACCTGCCTCTTCTACGGACCTAGTTGTCTGAGACAACTAGGTCCGTAGAAGGGGCAGGTGCTCCGAAACGGAATCCGTCACCTGTGTGTCTCCCCACTCCCTCCCCCATCGCAGAGAAATCATGTAAAGAGGACTCCGAAATAAAAAAGAAGAAATCTCTGCTCGGTGAGTGCCGCATTTTTTTCTTATCCACTGCAGATATATATTCATTAAGGGCTTAATCGGAAGCAATGTGGTAACCCTCGGAAATCTATATGCACCCAATACCCGACATCTGAAGTGGTTTAGGAAAGTTATAAACAAATTAAACTTATTTAAAGAAGGTACAGTGTTGCTCGGAGGCGACTTAAATGTTGCCCTTAAAGCTGCTTTAGACACATCGTCCGGAAAAAGCTCTACCCCAAGACTAGACTTACTAAATATACAGACTCTACTACAAACTTCGGAACTAATAGATGTATGGAGATATTTGCATCCGAGAGATAGAATGTATACGTATTATTCTCACCCCCACAAAACCTACCACAGACTCGACTACATTTTAATCTCATGACACATACTCCCGAAGACGTCAAATGTAGACATTCTCCCAGCAATTTATTCAGACCATGCCATGGTAACTCTAACCCTCGATCTGCAGAAACCACTCTCTAACTTCAGAACATGGAGACTAAATGAGACTTTGTTACACTCAACTAAAATTAGAGCTAAAATTCAGACAGCTATATCGGACTATTTCTCTTTTAACACTACACCTGAAACAGACCCGACAACGGTCTGGGAGGCACATAAGGCCACGATACGAGGCCAAATAATCTCAATTGCATCTCATCTCAACAAAAAGAGACGGAGTGAATTGGATACACTTTATAGAGATATCGCTAAATTAGAACTCATCCACCAACAGACACATCTACCCGACACACTCGTTCAGCTGACCAACCTTAGACAACAGCTTAAAGATATATTAAATAAACAGGCCGTCAAATATTACTCTAACTGGAAAAATCGCTTGATGGTTTATGGGGATAAAGCCTCTAAATTGATGATGTCACTGATCAAAAAACGCCAGTCACGCACATTCATCCATAAAATTAAGACAAAAGATGGTCATTTGACACAAAACCTTGATCTGATAACCACAACCTTCCTATCATGTTACAAGGAATTATATCAATTATATCAATTGAATCAACATGAGCCGGAAGCGATAAGAATTCAGAGATCAACAGATATTGACTCTTACCTTGCCTCCCTGTCCCTACCACAACTAGACAAAACCCATTCTATTTGAATGAAGTCCAGTCCATCCTGTCGAGAAGCCCAGCGGAAAATCACCCGGACCAGACGGCTTCACCTCATCATACTACAAAACTTTTATGCAAAGCCTGGGTCCACATCTACTTAACATGTGCAATGCGGTGCTGTCTTGCAGTTCTCTCCTCCTCAGTCTCTAGAGGCGCACATCTCCCTTATTCATAAGGAAGGCAAAGACCCAACACTTTGTGGAAGCTACAGGCCCATCTCCTTGCTGAACGTTAACTTAAAAATTTATGAAGGGGCTATGTGTTGCCTACTGCTGTAAACTGAGGGCAGCGGGCGGCCTCCTTCTGTATACTGATGTCTATGTGCAGCCTACTGCTGTATACTGGAAGCTGTGTGTGGCCTCCTGCTGTATACATTGGGCTGTGTGCGGCCTCCTGCTGTTTACTGGGGCTGTGTGTGGCCTCCTGCTGTACACTTGGGGCTGTGTGCGGCCTCCTGCTGTATACTTTTGTTTTTCTTTCGTCTCTATGGATCTGTCCCTGTGTGCTAAAGGGGTAACCTATCTCATGATGTTTCAAAAGTTGATCATGTGTCATGTCATAAAATGCTTAGGTTGTGGGGGCCCTCACTTTCTTAACAGCCCAGGGCCCTGATTATGCCTAATTCATCCCTGGTCCTCACTGAGATCAGTTTTGTACTTTGTCCATTTCTCCAAGGGATTTGAAATGTTACAGGTTGTTAGAAGAATGGGAAAGAGGTATCTTAATCTCTTCAGGTTTTGTGTGGCTGCTGCTTTACTGAGCGTAATGTCCCAGTGTGAGGTATTTTCCAGAAGTCATTGTTTTGTAAGCTTCCCTGAATGTTTCAAAGACATTAATAAGCTGTGTTATAGTTATAGTAAGAATGTCCTTTGTTGCCTATACCAACCAATCAGAAGCTGAACTTTGATTGGTTGTTATAGACCACCTGATAAATACCCAGGCTAACTGTCAAAACAGCCAAAGCAAAATCTATTACCAGATACATACAAACTTAGGGATGGGCGAATCTACTCGCTAGGACTCGTTACTCGGCGAGTAGTAAGGGACTCGCAGGACTCTGTACTCTGCGAGTTTCCAGCGTTTACTCGCACGAGTCCAATGCAAATCAATGGCAAACGCTGACAAAACTAGGATTGCCATTGTCTTGCATTAGACTCGGCTACTGTGCCAGTGATAGCAGGGAAACTCGCAAAGTAACTGCTGTTACTTTGCGAGCCGAGTCCAGCTGTCTTCTCTGTGCAGGCTGCCGCAGCTCCAGGGTCCTAGAGCCCACCTGCTCACAGAGATAATGTAGCAGTGCTGAGATTGTTCTCAGTCTGCTCATTCCCTGTGCATAGACATCTATATCTATGCACAGGGGATGTAGCAGAGAGGACATCGCGTTTTGGACTGCGTCGGACAGAAGAGGATTTTTTTAATTAAAGATGGAGTCCCTAATGGCTTTTTTTTTTATTTCAAATAAAAAATTTTCTCTGTGTTGTGTTTTTTTAACCCTTCATTGGAGATTCTTAGTGGCTGGGTCAAACGTGGCCTGACATTAAGAATCTCGGGCTTAATACCAGCTTGTATAACAAAGCTGGTATTAACCCCTTTATTACCCAGCGTGCCACCGCCACCAGGGCCGCTGGAAGAGCGGGGTTCAGCGCCAGAGGATGGCGCTTCAATGAACGCGCCATCTTCTGGGGCGGCTGCGGGCTGCAATTTGCAGCGGGGGGTGCCCAGAAAGCTTGGGCATCCCTGCGCTGCGGATTCCAGCCCCCAGCTGCCTAGCTGTACCTGGCTAGACATAGAAATTGCGCGGAGCCCCACGCATTTTTTTTTTTTATTATTTCATGAAATTCATGAAATAATTAAAAAAAAGGGCTCCCCTATATTCTTGTGTCCGGCCAGGTACAAATAGGCACCTGGGGGTTGGGGGCAGCCCGTTGCTGCCTGCTGGATCCGGTTGGTTCCAGAAATACAGCGAAGCCCACGTGAAATTTTTTTCTGACAAATCCATAAAACAATGTAAATAAAAGGGACTGCATCTTTATTAACCCCTGGACCATGGGCGAGGGGTTAATAAAGATGCAGTCCCTTTTTTAGGATTGTTTTATTGATTTTTCAGAAAAAAAATTACATGGGCTTCGCCGTATTTCTGGAACCAGCCGGATCCAGCAGGCAGCGACGGGCTGCCCCCAACCCCCAGGTGCCTATTTGTACCTGGCCAGACACAAGAATATAGGGGAGCCCTCTTTTTTTATTATTTCATGAATTTCATGAAATAATTAAAAAAAAAATGTGTGGGGCTCCGCGCAATTTCTATGTCTAGCCAGGTACAGCTAAGCAGCTGGGGGCTGGAATCCGCAGCGCAGGGATGCCCAAGCTTTCTGGGCACCCCCACTGCAAATTGCAGCCCGCAGCCGCCCCAGAAGATGGCGCGTTCATTGAAGCGCCATCCTCTGGCGCTGAGCCCCGCTCTTCCAGCGGCCCTGGTGGCGGTGGCACGCTGGGTAATAAAGAGGTTAGGGCCAGCTTTGTATTATCAGCTGGCCCTAAGCCCGAAATTTATGGCGGTCACGCCAATATTAGACATGACCGCCATGAATTTCTATTAAATTGTTTTAAAAAAAACACAACACAGAGAAAAAATTTTATTAGAAATTTAAAAAAAAGCCATTAGGGACTCCATCTTTAATTAAAAAAATCCTCTTCCGTCCGACGCAGTCCAAAACGCGATGTCCTCTCTGCTCATCCCTGTGCATAGATATAGATGTCTATGCACAGGGAATGAGCAGACTGAGAACAATCTCAGCTCTGTTACATCAGGCAGCAGGCAGGCTCTAGGACCCTGGAGCTGCGGCAGCCAGCACAGAGGAGACAGCCGGACTCTTATCTGTGCGAGTTTCCCAGCGATTACTTGCACAGTAAACGAGTCCAATGCAAATCAATGGCAAAACTAGGATTGCTTCAGGCTGAAGCTTCCGAGACACATCTGTGATTTGTAAATCGCACACTACTCGCTATTACTCGCTTCCCCATTCATTAACATTGGACTCGCTAGACTCGCAACGAGTAGCGAGTCCTGGGCTCGGACTCGCTAGAGTCAAGCGATTCCGAGTAATTTAGGATTCGCCCATCACTACTCTAAAGCTCAGGGTTTGGGGCCATAATCTGGATGTGGAAAGAACATCATTTCACCATAACCTGGACACAATTAGGTGCTCCCTGCCATACTTTAGACAGATAAATGAAAAGAATCATCAGAAGCATTGTCAAAGAGCCAAAAACCACCTGTGGAGGGTTACAGAAATACCTGAAATCAGCAGGTTCGATTGTTTCAACGAAAACAATAACTGATGCACTCAACCAATATGGCCTTTATGCACAATCACCACACAAGACTCCATTACTGAACAAAAAGCATACTCAAGTGCATTTAATGTTTGTTCAACAATATTTAGACAAGCCTGTGAAATATTGAAAGAATACAGTCTAGTCAGATGAGACAAAATTGAACTTTTGGATGCCATAATACACACCATGTTTGGTGGACAAAAGGTGCTGCATATCACCCCAAAATACCATAACAAATGTAAAGTTTGGAGGTAGGAACTTCAAGATCTGGGTCTTTTTTTCAGCATATGGCTCTGCCAAACTTTATATAATTGATAGGAGACTGAATGGAGAAATGTACTGAGACATTCTTGATAAAAAAATCTGCTGCCCTCTACCACGATGATGAAAATAAAATTAGGGTTGATATTTCAGCAAGACAATGATCTCGAACACACAGCTAAAGAATGTCTCAATTGATTTCCTAGAAAGAAAATAAATCTATAAGAATGGCCAAGCCAATCACCTGACCTGAATCGATTGGAAAATTTATCGAACGATCTAAAGCTCAGAGTTAATAAAAGCAGCCCTTCAGGATTTGATGAGTGTTTATGTGGAAGAATTGGCCAAAATCACTGCAGAGCAATGCATGCAACTAGTTTCTCTACATAGGAGGTGTCTTAAAGATGTCATCATGAAAAAAGTAATTTGAATGAAGTACTAAGTACATTTCAGAAAGAGTGCTGAATACTTTTTCTCTGTGTGTTTTGTCATTATTGCCCAAAACTTAATTTATGGACACCTATGGTTTGATTTCTATGGCAACCGGACGCTTACTACAGGCGCTGACTCCACAGAGATCTCCAGGATATGTGCTTTTGTAGAGCGCACAGGAAATGCTGTTTGCAGCGTTTTCCTGTGTGCTCTGCAAAAAGGCAGATTCGGGAGATCTCTGCGGAGCCGGCGGCTGCGATAAGCGTCCGGTTACCATAGATATCCATAGCCTGGCGTCTCATAGCGTTACCTGCTGGTAACGCTATGCACTGCTCAGCACAGAAACTAAGTTTCTGACAGATTGGCCGGGCTCAGGGGCAGACACAAGTCTGACCCTAGCCTTAGTCATATGCCAACCCATTAAAAAGCTTTAATTTTACCATGGAAAATGGTATAATGTTCTTTCACTTCGCTTGCTCAGGAGTTCCGCTCATTATTGTTGCATTGCTGTATTACTATGTCCCTGATGACAAGAAGTTGATGTATGGTTTTATTAAAATCACTTGAAATAATTTAACTCAACATAATTGCAGCTCTGAGATCTTCAGGTTGATGCTGCTCACTGCTAGCTTAATCAAAAGTTAATAAACGATCCAGACTGAGCATATGTCGATGTCAACACGGCATGAAATGTTTCATCAGGGACAATGGCATATTTACTTGTTACATCATGAAAAAATCTTAACTGCATCAATAACAACTTGTGCTTGTGCCTCAGCTATAAATCATTGTGGTAGACTAACTTCTCATCAGGTTGCAATGATATCATTTACTAAAAATACTTTTCAACACTTTGTTTGATATTCTAGACAGATTTTTATACCTTTTACTGACTGTTTACAAATAACTCACTGTACACTGAATTTGGAGAAACCACCTATCACATTAAGAGGTATACAGTATATAATCCACATAATTGAACTGAAAGTACATGATGCCAATAACTAATAAATGTGATGGAAACGGTTTGTTTCTGCTGGTGTGAACTCTTAACCCTGGGCCCTGGGAAATTTGCTATTAGCTGGATTCAAAAATCAATTCGACTACCAGCAAACATTGTCATTACTGTTCCTATTAAACTCTATTAAAAGATTGATCTACCAACATTGTTGATGTTCACAAGAGAAATTGAAACCTTTCATTTTAAATTAGTAATTTGTTTATGCATGTTCTATAATGTTCTTAAGGGGGAATTATTTTTTGGGCATGTGATGTACGTAAGGGTCACATTGTGCTTCAAGTATGGCTATGTATAGCCTTTTTGTTGAATACCATTCACCACTTTGTACAGCACAACTTGTTATCCACTATTAGTCTCATAATCTTGCACACAAGGATGCTACTAGATGAAGGGGAGCAGGTCAATCACTAGCCCCGTGTAAAGACACTAGAAGGATGCCACCAAACTGATTCATGCTGCAGTCTGACTTGTGTCCAAGATAAATGATTTCCACCGAAGAAAAAGCTGGGCTTTGTAGTCCGCGCTGACCTCAAGAAACTTCCAGTCCAGTAAAGGGTTAATCAGGTTCTGGTTTATTTGCCTACGCGTTTCGTGGCTTTAAATCTGCCACTTCATCAGGGAAACGCGTAGGCAAATAAACCAGAACCTGATTAACCCTTTACTGGACTGGAAGTTTCTTGAGGTCAGCGCGGACTACAAAGCCCAGCTTTTTCTTCGGTGGAAATCATTTATCTTCAGTGGACTCCTGCAGCGACCATTACCAGGCTCTCTCAGTTTGTTCTGGCTCTCACAACCACCGCAGGTGAGTCACACCGATTGGGGGGACTGGACTATTTATTAAAACGATAACGCCCTATGTGCGCTCCCTATTTATCCTTCTTTATTGGGTCCAAGATAGGCATTTTACTGGCCCCCGGAGGAACATTTGACCATTCTCTTAGCAGGTTGATAAATCAACAGTAGAGATGAGTGAACACATGAGTATTCGAATTCGGCTTGGTTTGCTGAGTGCGGGGTGTTTGATGAGTTTTTTGGCGAACAGTTCACTGAACCCCCCAAACAGCATTGAAATCAATGAAAGGCAAAATGAAACACATAGAAAACACCTTCAAAGGTGTCCAAAAGCTGCCAAACACATACACAGACAGATTATCTTACCAGTGTCCCATTGCTTGCTTGCTTCCAGGTCTACTCTCCCTCTCATTTAGTTCTGGTCCCTCCCATTAAGCTTCATGCATATTCACTTCACTGATCAGCAACAGCCAATCACAGATATTCATGCTCTGTGAGAGCGTGATTGCCTGTTGCAATGAGACTGCATTTCCACAATCTGGATGGTGCCTGTGCTTGCTTTCCATCTTTATTACTCCCTTATACACATCCTCGATCCTGTGCAACATCTTTCTTGATTGGAGACTGTGTTGAAGAACACGGCGTCCTGTAACCACAGCCTCCAAGCATTGAATGGCAAGAAAAACAATACAGCTTTTGGCCTAAACCAAAGAAAGTAAAAAGCTATATTGCAATCAGAGTGTATTCAGACACTGTGGTTACTTTTTACACTTATATTTTCTCAAAGGATGCTAAGTAGCTATCTTTTAATCATAACTCCCAAGAATTACATACTTTTTATTATAACTTTCTAGTGTTCTTCTCTTGGAGGAACAGCTCTATGTAAGGGAGTAAGCTGCTTTTCACCGTTTCACCCATACTGGATACTAAAATGACACTTCAGAACAATATAAGAAAGCAAGATGCTTACCTGGCTCCCTGTTTTCTGCATTCGTTTTTGCTTCTTTAAGACACACAGGTGCATCTCAATGAATTAGCATTTTATCAAAAAGGTCATTTATTTCAGTAATTCAATGCAAAAAGTGAAACACAGAGTCATTGCAGAGTGATCTGTTTCAAGTCTTTATCTCTGCAAATGTTGGTGATAATGGCTTACAGCCAATGAAAACTCAGGAAATTAAAGTAGAGAGGATGAAGGGTCGGAGAGATAAAATATTACCTAAATAGGTATCAGAAGCTTCATCTTGTGTGGTTGTGAGAGTCACAACCACTATAAAAGCAGATCACGGCTGCTGCAGTCCCCAGTGTAGTGCATATAGAGTAGAGAGGATGAAGAGTCTGAGAGATAAGATATGACCTAAATAGGTATCCTCCTCCCTACTTTAACTTTCTGAGATGATGATCTTTGGGTTTTCATTGGCTGTAAGCCATAATCATCAACATTAAGAGAAATAAACTCTTGAAATAGATCAATCTGTTTGTAATGACATAGACTGTGAGCCCTCGTGGACAGGGTCCCTGCCCCTCCTGTACCTGTACGTCCTGATCGCCTAGATTTAGTGTACTTGTTCTTGTCTCCCTTATCCTCATGTAAAGCACCATGGAACCTAATGGCGCTATATAAATAAATAATAATAATAATAATAATAATAATGAATCTGCATAATATATATATATATCTACTCTATAATTGCCGTAGGCATTTTCGTGTCGGCCCCCGAAACCGCCGTGGCTATGTCACGCTGTGACGTCACCATGCGCGAGCAATGGCCGCGAAGCGGCCATTGCGAGTCGCTGGCCGAAAATAGAACCAGAGGCCCGGCTACACAGTTAGCGATTTACCGCTGAGGTAGCGCGAGCAATGGCCGCGAGGCCATTGCGAGTCGCTACCTCAGCCGCCGCACCTGCCGCATCTCCCCCTATACTTTCAATGGGGATCTATTGCGAGTCGCTGTGTAGCGCGAGCAATGGCCGCGAGGCCATTGCGAGTCGCTACACTTGCGGCGCGGTTGCGGTAATCCCCATAGAAAGTATAAGGGGACTTGCGGCAGGTGCGGCAGCGAGTCGCTGGCTGAGTGCGAGCACTTGCGGCGCGGTTGCGGTAATCCCCATAAGGATTACCGCAACCGCGCCGCATTGCGAGTCGCTGGCTGAGTGCGAGCACTTGCGGCGCGGTTGCGGTAATCCCCATAAGGATTACCGCAACCGCGCCGCATTGCGAGTCGCTGGCTGAGTGCGAGCACTTGCGGCGCGGTTGCGGTAATCCCCATAGAAAGTATAGGGGGACTTGCGGCAGGTGCGGCAAGTGCGGTTTTGCCGCACCTGCCGCAAGTCCCCCAATACTTTCTATGGGGATTACCGCAACCGCGCCGCAGATGCGGTTTTTAAATAAAATAAAATAATTTTAATACAAATAAATTTACTTAAAATAACAAATAATAAATACATTTAATAATAATAAAAATAGTAAAAAAACAAAACAAAATAAATAATAAAATAAAAAATTCCTATCTACTATATTGGATTATTATTTGAAAATCTAAAAAAAAAAAAAAAAATATTCTAGACACCCGATGCATTTGCATCGGGCTCACAGCTATCTACTCTATAATTGCCGTAGGCATTTTCGTGTCGGCCCCCGAAAACGCCGTGGCTATGTCACGCTGTGACGTCACCATGCGCGAGCAATGGCCGCGAAGCGGCCATTGCGAGTCGCTGGCCGAAAATAGAACCAGAGGCCCGGCTACACAGTTAGCGATTTACCGCTGAGGTAGCGCGAGCAATGGCCGCGAGGCCATTGCGAGTCGCTACCTCAGCCGCCGCACCTGCCGCATCTCCCCCTATACTTTCAATGGGGATCTATTGCGAGTCGCTGTGTAGCGCGAGCAATGGCCGCGAGGCCATTGCGAGTCGCTACAATTGCGGCGCGGTTGCGGTAATCCCCATAGAAAGTATAGGGGGACTTGCGGCAGGTGCGGCAGCGAGTCGCTGGCTGAGTGCGAGCACTTGCGGCGCGGTTGCGGTAATCCCCATAAGGATTACCGCAACCGCGCCGCATTGCGAGTCGCTGGCTGAGTGCGAGCACTTGCGGCGCGGTTGCGGTAATCCCCATAAGGATTACCGCAACCGCGCCGCATTGCGAGTCGCTGGCTGAGTGCGAGCACTTGCGGCGCGGTTGCGGTAATCCCCATAGAAAGTATAGGGGGACTTGCGGCAGGTGCGGCAAGTGCGGTTTTGCCGCACCTGCCGCAAGTCCCCCTATACTTTCTATGGGGATTACCGCAACCGCGCCGCAGATGCGGTTTTTAAATAAAATAAAATAATTTTAATACAAATAAATTTACTTAAAATAACAAATAATAAATACATTTAATAATAATAAAAATAGTAAAAAAACAAAACAAAATAAATAATAAAATAAAAAATTCCTATCTACTATATTGGATTATTATTTGAAAATCTAAAAAAAAAAAAAAAAATATTCTAGACACCCGATGCATTTGCATCGGGCTCACAGCTAGTATATATATATTTCAATGTATGTATTTAATTTCTGAAATAAATGTACTTTTTCATTACATTCTAATTAATGAGATGCACATATACCGGTATATATATATTTTCTGTTGTGTTATATATATATGTATATATGCTCTGAGTAATAACATTATATACATATAAATGTACATGTATATACATATACATTTAATATAACATTTTTATTTAGAGCACTTTTGCCGGGAAACATGAATTCCATATTCAACAACTTTTCTTTGTAGTTTAAGACTATTGAAGTATATACAAGAATTTGGAAGAAAATGGTCAAAGAGTGCATGGCTGGTCTAGCATGGTCAGACGTTTACCACCCATGTCATCTGTGATGTGAAGTATTGCTACAACTTGTGTCCTGCTTTCCTTCCATTGCTGCATATATAGTGTTCTCTAGTTTATGTTTAGTGATTTTTACATAAAATAAATAATTTCCTTTGTTTTTGGAAGGGGGCACAAATCTCAATAACTCATTTAGTGAATGTTTAACTATTAAAATAAAGTTATGCTTATGTGCTGTAAATAGGTTGGTAATTCATGTGAAATCCTAGAACATCAATGAAAATTCCATCTCCTTTGTGCATGCATTCATTTGTCTATGGATGAAGTGATTGATGTGTGTTATATATAACTTATAATTTATCTTTTTTTCTAAGGCTATATTTCCTTACATTGGTAGATGATATATGACTATGTGTTGACATTGAAGTATCTATCTAATAAAAATGTATTATTAGAAACAAGCTTGAAATCTCAAGTGGTTTAAAACAATGTTGCTGACCATGAAAACTGTAGAAAATATTCCTTATTTGGCCACAGAATAAGATTGAGAAGAATACACTACATTTATTTGACAGAGCAATGTATATTTCATACAAGTAGAATAGGCAAAACCATATTATCATATTATAGCATGATAATTTAATGTTTTACTTTAAAAGAGTTGTAGGAGATTGAAAAAACAATCTTACCCTATTATTTGGTCTTATTCTCTCTTGTGAAAAGGCTATATTTTTATGCAGATGTCTGCACTAAAATACACAATACCAATCGGCTCTATTATTTAATTGTTGCTGTGTTCTTTTAATTTCTTCCCCGTAAAGCCACTTTTCATTTTTCTAACCATGCCAATTTTTTTAAAATCTGACATGTGACTTTATATAAGCAATAATTCTGGAATGCTTTTACATATCTCAGTATTTCTGAGTATGCTTTTTGTGATACATTGTACTTTGCATTGTTGGTAAATTAGGTAGATAAAATTTGTGTTTATTAAAATACCATAAATTTGGTCAAAAATTTGAAAATTCACAATCTTTAAACTTTACATTTATCTAAGCTTAAACCAAATAGTCATCCCAAAAAAAATAGCTAAAAGAAAAAAAAACATTTACCATATTTTTTTCCAGCATTACTCTTTAAATGCTTTTCTATTTTGTTAGGGTGTTAGCAGGAGCGTAACTACAAAAGGTGCAGGGGTTGCAATCGCACCCGGGCCCTGGAGCCTAGGGGGCCCCAAAAGTCACGTTGACCCATAGAAAAAGACTAATTCTGTTAAAGATTTGCAATAATTGTGAACCCTGTTGGAGCTTCAAGCCATGAGCTTCAAGTTACGCTACTGGGCGTTAGAATACTTAATCGTTTAGCAGTAATTTATCTTCTTTTTTCGATTAAATTTGAAAATTGTTTTCTTAGGGAGACCAATTTTGGATGGAATGCCACTGAAAGAGTATTTAAGTCCCAGCTGTGATCGTGCAGACATGATAGCTCCTGCACCCACACAAAAAACATGACCTACTAAGTCCTAGATCAGAAAGATGATGGGAATGAAGGTGTGTCATGGTCCGCGCTGCTCCAAGCTCAAGAAAAAACTCACCAATGAGTCAGGGTTACATCAAACAAGTTTCCATTCCTTTATTCTCCTTCCTCCAACGTGTTTCAGCGCCCACCTGGACCTCCCTTAGGGTTATTCCTGTATATCCCTGAGGAAGGCGCCAGGTGGGCGCTGAAACACGTTGGAGGAACGAGAATAAAGGAATGGAAACTTGCTTGATGTAACCCTGAATCATTGGTGAGCTTTTTCTTGAGCTTGGAGCAGCGCGGACCGTGACACACCTTCATTCCCATCATCTGTCTGGACAACACCACTGGTTGAGTGGTTGGTGGAGGTTCTGCAGCAGCTCAGAATACTATATGCCTTCAAACCAGTTGTGGGGATAACAACTGGATCAGGTGAGTGGTTTCATAGCACCACCCTGACACCCTGTAGTGTCGCTAGTGATAGGGCACTATTGCGCCTCTTGTCCCCCACCCTTTTATATTTTTACAGTAAGTCCTAGATCAGGAAGTCCTTCCCCAACCATAACATGTGTGAAAGTATTAATAGTTTAAGTGAGATGAACATTATGAACCATCAAATGAGAGGTGATGAATAATATAATTGTATCATCCCAGCTCCTATCTCTAACCACCTCTCTTGGCATCTCACAGCTCTCAACCTCTGAGACGCACAAAGACAGCAACACTCTTTACTTGGTCTTTACCTGGCTCTGCTCAACCTCCTCCTTAGATAACTCACCTCTTCTCTCTGACCACAACATTCTCTCCTTCTCATTCACTAACCCTCAACCACCACAGCCCAATCCTACCCACCACACATCCAGAAAACTACAGGCCATTAACCCTCATGCACTCACAGACTCCCCCATCTCATCACTGTCCCCAATCTCTTCAATCTCCTGTCCAGATCAGGCAGTAAATCACTACAATGACACTATCAGAAGCTCCCTGGACCAAGTAGCACCCCTCACCCTCAGAACCTCCAAACATAGAACAAAACAACCATGGCTCACATCACAAACTCGATTCCTCCAGCGATGCTCTAGGAGTGCTGAACATCTATGGAGGAAAACTCGCTCACCAGGAGACTTTATCCATTATAAATTCATGCTCAAAACTTACAACTCTGCCCTTCACCTTGCCAAACAGACCTACTTCACCACCCTGGTCTCCTCACTATTCAACAAGCCAAAAAAACTCTTTGACACCTTTCACTCTCTCCTCAGTCCTAAAGTGCAGGCCCCCATCACTGACCTCTGTGCTGATGACCTGCCTTCTTACTTTATGGAGAAAATAGATACCATCCGCCAGGAAATCAGCTCCCTAGCTCCAAGCGCTCCCACTCCCATTCTTCCCCACATCTCCTCCGGTTCACTCTCAACATTTGACCCAGTCACAGAAGAAGAAGTCTCCAGGCTCCTCTCTTCCTCTCGTCCCACCACATGCAATACTGACCCCATACCCTCACACCTACTCCAGTCCCTCTCTCCAGTTGTCACCACTCATCTAACCAAAATCTTCAATCTCTACCTCTCTTCTGGCATCTTCCCCTCCTCCTTCAAACACTCGATCATTACTCCATTATTAAAGAAAACCTCTCTCGACCCATCCTGCACAAATAACTACAGACCAGTCTCCAATCTCCCCTTCATCTATAAACTCCGGGAGCGCCTGGTCTACTCCTGACTCATCCATTACCTCTCCGCTCACTCTCTTCTAGATTCATTACAGTCTGGTTTCCGCCCCCTTCACTCTACAGAAACTGCCCTCATCAAAGTGACCAATGACCTCCTGACGGCAAAATATAATGGTGACCACTCTCTGCTTATTTTCCTTGACCTCTCTGCAGCTTTTGACACTGTTGACAATCATCTCCTACTCTCTATGCTGCATTCCATTGGCATAAAGGACACTTCTCTCTCCTGGCTCTCCTCCTATCTTTCTGACCACTCTTTCAGTGTATCATTCGCTGGCTTCACTTCTTCCTCTCTTCCTCTCACTATTGGGGTTCCTCAGGTCTCAGTCCTCAGTCCTCTTCTCTTCTCTCTCTACACAGCCCCGATTGGACACACCATCAGCAGATTTGGCTTCCAGTACCACCTTTATGCTGGTGACACACAATTATACACTTCAGCCCCTGACCTTACCCCTACTGTATTAAAGAACATCAATGACTGTCTAGCTGCAGTTTCCAACATCATGTCCGCTCTATATTTGAAACTAAACCTTTCCAAAACTGAACTACTTCTGCTCGCACCCTCCACTAACCTTCCTAAATCTGACATCTCTCTGTTTGCGGCACCACGATAACACATAGGCAGCAGGCTCGCTGTCTGGGTGTTATGTTTGACACCGATCGCTCCTTCTCCTCCCACACACAATCTCTCATCCACTCCTGTCGCTTACACCTGAAGAATATCTCTAGAGTCCGCCCCTTTCCCACCATGGAAACAACAAATATTCTCACCGTGGCCCTAATCCATTCCCGCCTTGACTACCGCAATTCTCTATTAAGTGGCTTCCCCCTCGTTAGACTTTCTCCTCTCCAGTCCATCCTTAATGCAGCAGCCAGGATAACTCATCTGGTCAATCGTTACTCAGATGCCTCTGCTCTGTGCCAGTAATTGCACTAGCTGCCCATACACTACAGGATCAAATTCAAATAGCTTGTTCTCACCCGCAAAGCTCTTCACAGTGTAGCACCCCCCTACATCTCCTCCCTCATCTGTGTCTATCACCCCACCCGTTCTTTACGTTCCTCAAATGACCTTCGACTAACATCTGCACTAATCCGATTCTCCCACTCCCGGCTCCAAGACTTCTCCCGAGCTGCACCAATACTCTGGAATGCTCTACCCCAAGAAATCAGGACTATCCACAACTTGCATAATTTCAGATGATCCCTAAAAACACATCTTTTTAAGGAGGCCTATCATATTCCCTAATAGAAGTCCTTTGTACTGTAGATAGTGAATGGGCTATCTTTCTTGACATTACTCTTCTACAAACTCCACCAAACCAAAAAGGTCTACACAGACTGTCTGATGACTATCCATGTAAGCTTATTTCTGTCCCCCATTTCCTCAAGATGCCTGGACCATTAGTGCAATAAGCCCCTGTACCTTGTGCAACCCCTATCCCGTTGTAGATTGTAAGCTCTTTTGAGCAGGGTCACCTTCATTTCTTGCTTTATTTATTGTATTTTCTTTTTTACGTTGATTCTATGCCTATTGTTTTGTATCCAATTATTGTACTGTATTTGTTCTCTACTGTAATTACTTACTGTATTATATTTTAGGTACTCTAACTACTGTATTGTAAGGCACTGCAGAATATGATGGTGCTGTATAAATAAAGATGTATTATTATTATTATTATTATTATTATTATTATTATGTTCTTTCTTTCAGCAAGCCCTTGTGAAAATATTGCAACAGAATAAAAAGACTGTAAATAACAATTATTGCAGTAGAATAAAAGTGGTCCTAAAGGGTCCTAAAAGTTAATAGTGGTAACGTGAAATGAGATATGGAATAAACCTTAATATATTCAGTTGTGGCCAAAAGTATTGACACCCCTGCAATTCTGTCAGATAATACTCAGTTTCTTCCTGAAAATAATTGCAATCACAAATTCTTTGGTATTATTATCTTCATTTAATTTGTCTTCAATGAAAAAACACAAAAGAGAATGAAGCAAAAAGCAAAACATTGATCATTTCACACAAAACTGGGCCAGACAAAAGTATTGGCACCCTCAGCCTAATACTTAGTTGCACAACCTTTAGCCAAAATAACTGCGATCAATCCCTTCCGGTAACCATCAATGAGTTTCTTACAATGCTCTGCAGGGAATTTTAGACCATTCTTCTTTGGCAAACTGCTCCAGGTCCTTGATATTTGAAGGGTGCCTTCTCCAAACTTCCATTTTTAGATGTCTCCACAGGTGTTCTATGGGATTCAGGTCTGGACTCATTGCTATATACATATAATCTGCTGCACACTACACACTATAAGATACAAGTATAAGGTATAGCATAATGGCTAAGTGTATAAAGCTAATGAAATTTGGATGAGGAAAATTGCAAAACTGCTAAGAATCTAAATAAGCAAAATGAGAATTTTAGTTAATGTAATGCATTACATATAAGCCCGATAACCAGTCTTCAAGGTATTCTCATGTATATCGGGTCCTACCATATGCCTCTGTCTGCGGTAAAAATCATCTGAGGATGTAAGTGCCTCTAGGTGCATTTTAAAACCTGCGTGTATGGGTGTGGTTGAAGACTTGATAAAACAAGGAATGAACTAGATGGTAAACTGGACTAGCTATCAGGTAATGTAGGGTGCTCAGTCAAAAAACAGTAATATTAACATTAAGAGAATGACGAGCACACCTCTTAGTGTAGGTGCTAGCAAGAGAAAAATCATTACTATATACATATAATCCGCTGCACACTACACACTATAAGATACAAGTATAAGGTATAGCATAATGGCTAAGTGTATAAAGCTAATGAAATTTGAATGAGGAAAATTGCAAAACTGCTAAGAATCTAAATAAGCAAAATGAGAATTTTAGTTAATGTAATGCATTACATATAAGTCCGATAACCAGTCTTCAAGGTATTCTCATGTATATCGGCCCTTATCGGGTCCTACCATATGCCTCTGTCTGCGGTAAAAATCATCTGAGGATGTAAGTGACTCTAGGTGCATTTTAAAACCTGCGTGTATGGGTGTGGTTGAAGACTTGATAAAACAAGGAATGAACTAGATGGTAAACTGGACTAGCTATCAGGTAATGTAGCGTGCTCAGTCAAAAAACAGTAATATTAACATTAAGAGAATGACGAGCACACCTCTTAGTGTAGGTGCTAGCAAGAGAAAAATCATTACTATATACATATAATCCGCTGCACACTACACACTACAAGATACAAGTATAAGATATAGCATAATGGCTAAGTGTATAAAGCTAATGAAATTTGGATGAGGAAAATTGCAAAACTGCTAAGAATCTAAATAAGCAAAATGAGAATTTTAGTTAATGTAATGCATTACATATAAGCCCGATAACCAGTCTTCAAGGTATTCTCATGTATATCGGGTCCTACCATATGCCTCTGTCTGCGGTAAAAATCATCGGAGGATGTAAGTGCCTCTAGGTGCATTTTAAAACCTGCGTGTATGGGTGTGGTTGAAGACTTGATAAAACAAGGAATGAACTAGATGGTAAACTGGACTAGCTATCAGGTAATGTAGGGTGCTCAGTCAAAAAACATACCAGAATACCTTGAATATCTCTCGTCAATTTTTCATTTCCGTCCACATCTAAGGAGGTTAGCCACAGTGCCATGGGCTTTAAACTTCTCGATGACACTGCGCACGGTAGGCACAGGAACATTCAGGTCTTTGGAGATGGACTATTAGCCTTGAGATTGCTCATGCTTCCTCACAATTTGGTTTCTCAAGTCCTCAGACAGTTCTTTGGTCTTCTTTCTTTTCTTCATGCTCAATGTGGTACACACAAGGACACAGGAAAAAGGTTGAGTCAACTTTAATCCATGTCAACTGGCTGCAAGTGTGATTTAGTTATTGCCAACACCTGTTAGGTGCCACATGTCCTGTAAGTTACAGGTGCTGTTAATTACACAAAAACAGTGCCAATACTTTTGTCCACCCCCTTTTTTATGTTTGGAGTGGAATTAGATCCAATTTGGCTTTAGGACAATTATTTTTGTGTTTTTTCATTGAAGACAAATTAAATGAAGATAATAATACCAAAGAATTTGTGATTGCAATCATTTTCAGGAAGAAACTGAGTATTATCTGACAGAATTGCAGGGGTGTCAATACTTTTGGCCACAACTGTATAGAAAAAAAATCCCCCTTTGAGCTAGACTATGGGAACCAAATTAGTATAAAATTTGGGTCAAGTTAGAGAGGAGAGTGTTTCACTTAACTCTCTGTTAGGGAGCGTGCACACGATCAAGAATTGTAGCATTTTGGAGGCAGCATATTGTCGCTGAGCCCAAAACGCTGCATTGTATAGTATTAGCATAGTGGATGGGATTTCTAGAAATCCCATGTTTGGTATGCTTCTCTCTTCTGCAGCATGTTGTCACCTGCGGTGCAGGTTGGTAGACCTCCGCTTCCCCGCAACATGTTAATCTAATGCTGCGGAGTTCGGAACAATCTCAGCTGGTGAAGGCAGGGAGAAGCCGCATCTCACTGAGTGCAGATCATGGGCACAGGGTGGCTGAGCTCACCCTGCATTCACGCATGGGAACCGTAGGGTTCGGAGGCACTGCATCCAACAGGCAGTGCCTCCGGATCGTGAGCACATATTCTTATAGAGTTGAATCAGAGTGATTCTGTCAAAAAGTAGTATATTAGATAGGGAATCAGGAGGCAGGATGGTAAGATGGGCAAGGCGTTCAAGGGAGCTAGTCTTACCCTTACACTGAGGTTCCCTAACTTACCCTGTTTTCAGTGGTACCCCAGATGGTGGAGAGGTCTGGGTCACCACCCTAGCCCTTCGCTCCTGATCAGCCCTAGGGTAAGAGCCGCTACCTCCACCCACAGAGCAGAAAAACCCAGCAGCTTCAATGGAAGTAAACAGCAGCAAAAACACAGCTCAGCACGTGGTCCAAGTAGAAATGAACTTTGCGACACCTAGTTGGGAGAAGTAGAACTATTCCAAGGCTGGGGAGTGGAGATCTGAATGCTAAGACACACCCCTCCACCTCCATCCAAATGCTATGACTCACCCCTCCAACTACAGAGCTGCACACAGCAGACTAAGGAAAAAAAACATAGTTTAATCGCAGCAGTAGCACTCATGAACTGCAAAGCAGTCAACATGTGACAGGTTCTCGATGCTTGGGAACGGGAACCCCCGGCTGCCTTAGGTTATCTGACTGTTGGAAAAAATCTATTAGCTGCTTTACAAGTGCTATAAAAGATTATTATTGAAAAAAATGTCAATAAAGTTATTATAAAATATATTACCCTGCGCGGGATATAGTAAAAAATTATTCGTCTGTAGCATATAAGTATATGTAAAATCATAAATGAGGATAAAAATAAAATAAGCATAGAAAAACCATCTTGAATACACATACATATATTTTTTTTGGCCAAAATCACTACATTGACTTCACAACTTGAGCGTGATACTGTTAAGTCGAAATCAAAGAAACTTCATTGTAACAAACATTGATGACCAACAATCTGACCCCACTAGAAACAAAAAATTATTAGTTCTGGCAACAATGGTAGAAACTCTGTTCTATACAAAACAAGTTCCCCCATTGTCTCTACTCTTTCTGGGTTCACTGGTAAAAAAAAGAATTTCATTAAAAGTAAACATAGAAAAAATACACTGTTCCTAGTATCAACTCACTGGCAATAAAGGAGCCTACTGGGGAACCTGATGTCAAAACACCCAAGATAACATGGCTATTATTTCCTTCAGATCCATTGTTTTACTTGAGATCCATACTCAAGTGGTCACCACAACAATTATCACAACTGGGAAAATGTTTCCCCTCCCACTAAATTCTTTTTTGGATGCCTGTAAATGTCTGGAATAAATGAAAGAACAGATTAATAAGATTCAAAATAAAAAAGTCTCATCCTCCAACCATAGGGCCGGTCTCCACTTGACAGGGAGGTCAGTGCCCAGCACTTGGCCCCATATGGTCTGTACAGCCTGCTGTGTTCTCTCCCATACAGCTTACTTACCCAGTCTGCAATCCAGCAATTGTTCCTGTCTCCCTGCTTGCGGTCTTCTCTGTCAGGAGTCTGCAGTCACAGAGGAGTACTTCCTGGAGCTCTCTTAGGTGACACCCACTGCATCCTGCTGACATTGAAAGGGTCAGTTCACCCTTACCTGGAAGTGCATCTCAGCCTATTGCTGAGATGTTCTGTGTATATAAGCCACCCTCCCTTATGGAAGATGCCTGAGCAACATTTCTTTTCAATTAGTGGCTTTGCTTGTACTCAGGTCCCATTGCCTTCTACCTTGTTCCTTGCATATATTAATACCTTGTTTCTTCTTAGTGTCTTTCTCAATTGAGTCTGCTGCACTTATGTTCATTGAGCCTGATATGCTTGTCTATTTCATGTGCCTCCATTGAGCATGACAAGTCCACCTGTCGGCATCTGTCTCTTGTGTGCCTGCCTCCATTTTTGTTGAACCTGTGCTACGCTCCTGCTAACCTGAATTGGACCCTGCTCCACTGACACCTGTAAACACTAGAAGCTGTCCTATTAACACATCAGCCTGCAAGCTACACTAGATATTTTGCTCTTGCCTGACTTTGGCTGCTCCCGTGGGTGTATGAAAATAAAACTGGTCATTTACTCAAGTCACTCTCTAGTCTGTTCCTGTCCTCAGGAACAGCTTCCACAGCCCATTTGTGGTTCAGTGGGTCCACTACAATACCCATGCTCCTGTGAGCGTAACAAAAAGGAGGAATTGTTTTATTCAAATAAATGTTTTGGTGGTTTCAAAACCACCTAGCAAATTTTTCTTCACACGAGCACCTGTAACTAATGGGTTTAATATGGGTGAAACAACGTTTCTCTTAGATATATCATTACATGCTACCACCTTGGAAATGCTAGCTTTTGCCAAGAAGAATATCTCATCTATTTTCAAGAGAATTGTGACTATAAACAATAACCATAGGGGTAACACCAGCTGGTTTCCTTTTTTACCCATAGTTTTTCTCCAAAAAAGGGATTAAAAGCAAAACCAAAAATCTCTTCAAAGGAAACACAGCAGGGAGTACACAAATAAGTAGAAACAACAATATTAAGTTAAATAAAATAGACAATGTCTTTAATCGCTCAAACTATACATTAACTGATACTTAATCCTTGATTTTACCAAAGGCATGTCATTTTGTTCCTCTTATAGCATGAAAAATATTGATGTTTTTCTGCATTTTCTGAATTTTATCAGGAAAACATGCTAAAGAGACAATTCTTTATTAATAATGACAAACATACCACCATACTACGATTAAAACTAAATTATCTATATCTACTTGTTGATGTGAAAGGAAAACCCAAATTTTACTCTACTCAAAGCAAGGACCACAATATTAAGACTTTCAATGGTTTTAAAAATATACTGTAAATACTGATGTATCTCACAAAATTCATAAAAATCTGAAACAGAAGAGAAGAAAGGCATCGACATCCCTCCAGAATAAAAATGAAATTCTAATAAGATAAACTGATAAACGGAGGAGGATAGTAATACAAGACTATGCAGATTACCTGGAGGAAGCCCTATGAATATTTTCTGATTCATCATATCATAAAACTCCAACTATACCATTTTCCCATTTCATACCACAATATGAAGACCTAATAAAGATGTATCTTTGGATATTCTCATTTATCAGAAGATGAAATCCTTCCTTTTCCTTTTTATTTCCTTCCAAATATCCATAAATAACTTAAAAATCCTCCGGGCCAATCTAATATTTTTCTAATTGGTTCTTTGCTGAGCAATTTCTCCACATATATAGAGAAGATCATGCTAACTCATGTTCTGAATATTTCTAGTCATTTGAAGGATTTTTCGACATATTTCTCATATTGGATGTTACTTCCCTTAGGGTACCGTCACACGTGGCGACGGTACTGCCGATTTGTTAGGCAATGCAGGGGCGTGGCCTATCGACACCAATGTAGCCCCTGCATCGCCTATTGTAATTAGGCGATGGTGACACCTTTTACTGGTCGCCTGGTTTCAGAGCAGTGCTCTGAAACCAGGCAGCCGATCTGGGGCGATGTGTACACATCTCCCCTTGTAAACGGCCGCCGGCGACCTGACAGCTGATGGGAGCCATAGGCTCCCATTGTAATGCATCGCTGCTGGGGTTTTGAGACACCCCGGCGGCGATGCCGCCTGTCGGCTCGCCGGTGCATCGCCGGAGGTGTCTCCCCGTGTAAACGGGGGGCGGCGATGCTGTTGGGGCGCCAAAAGCATGCGCGTTCCGCCAGTTGCCGCCGACATCTCCAGCGGCATTGCACTGTGTGATGGGCCCCTAAAATCCAACATTCTGCATGATCTCAGCATATTTTGTTTTAAGTATTTTCTTTCACAATACACTAGAATGGCATCTGACCAAAGTGATTTTATCTACGCTGGTTTCTCATTAAGTTTAACATTTTTAATTAGATCTGATGAAATAAATGATACCAAAACATTCAAATCAAATTTAATTTTCACATAGTGTTCAGAACAAAAACTTAAAATCCTATAAGAGCACTGGCATATTCTCCTGAACAATCTCATACTTGACAAATCCCTTTTCAGTAACCCTGACGTTACATTCAGCGGGGAATCAATAATTGGCAATATGTTAGCACCAAGTAGATTATAGATGCTTAAAATTTTTGGCAAACACAGGAATAACTCCAGTTCCCATGGAGTGTCCAACTCTGGGGCAAAAACTGTCTGTGTTGACTCTCTATCTGTTATGAGTGCACACATTTTTGTCCAATGCTCTGGAGAAATATTCCCTTTTAAGAGTTTAATAGCATGCTAAACAAATTTCATTATTTATCTCATTGAATGTCACTGCAAAAAACAAAACATAGGGAGAACAAATTAAGCCCTTAATAATGTTTAATTCACACAGGTTTAATATCCTAAAGGGATTCCTTCTGCATGGACTCTCCAGGCATTGCACCATCTCTATACATAATCTCCAGTTTTGCACTTCCGGACACTGTGCCGGTATCGCGCGGCGAGCAATGGCGCGCATGCGCCATTGCGAGCCGCCGACACTGGCTGCCCGGAAGCGCACACATGTGGCCGCCCGACACCCCACACCCTACCCGCTCCACACACCGCCCGCCGCAATAATCGCCCACTACCCACCACACAGTGTGACCCCAGCCC
Organism: Allobates femoralis; assembly: GCA_033576535.1. Classification (NCBI taxonomy): domain Eukaryota; kingdom Metazoa; phylum Chordata; class Amphibia; order Anura; family Aromobatidae; genus Allobates; species Allobates femoralis. Next base: position 384,759,006 of record JARQOC010000004.1, read on the forward strand.
GACCACAGCCGCGCACTCCATCCATTTTCGCACCGCCCGTCTCGCCCGTCCCGCCCCTATACCCAGAGCCCCTCCCTCTCTGCACCATACACCGCGATCATCGAGATCTCCCCTCACTCTCGCGATGTTTGAAGCCGCCGCCGCAAACCACCAGCGTCTCCCATCATTCCTCTGTCCTCAGCTAAACGATCTGCCCCACAGACCACACCTGCCTCTGGATATGAGGGGCGCCGGGGCTCCGAAATGCCAACGACCATCACAGGAGCCTCTGTCTTATGCTCGCCACACCGCCCTGCACCCGCACCGCCCAGGAGCCTATACTAATCCCCCCTCATAGGTAAGCATCACTCTACTACCCACTGAGCCCCCACTATCCTCTGCTACGCACTGAGCCGCCTCTGCTACCCACTGAGCCCCCACTATCCTCTGCTACCCACTGAGCCGCCTCTGCTACCCACTGAGCCCCCACTATCCTCTGCTACCCACTGAGCCGCCTCTGCTACCCACTGAGCCACCTCTGTGCTCCGCTACCCACTGAGCTGCCTCTGTGCTCTGCTACCCACTGAGCCCCCACTATCCTCTGCTGCCCACTGAGCCACCTCTGTGTTCTGCTACCCACTGAGCCGCCTCTGTGCTCTGCTACCCACTGAGCCGCCTCTGTGCTCTGCTACCCACTGAGCCGCCTCTGTGCTCTGCTACCCACTGAGCCGCCTCTGTGCTCTGCTACCCACTGAGCCGCCTCTGTGCTCTGCTACCCACTGAGCCGCCTCTGTGCTCTGTTACCCACTGAGCCAGCCGCCTCTGTGCTCTGCTACCCACTGAGCCGCCTCTGTGCTCTGCTACCCACTGAGCCGCCTCTGTGCTCTGCTACCCACTGAGCCGCCTCTGTGCCCTGCTACCCACTGAGCCGCCTCTGTGCCCTGCTACCCACTGAGCCGCCTCTGTGCTCTGCTACCCACTGAGCCGCCTCTGTGCTCTGCTACCCACTGAGCCGCCTCTGTGCCCTGCTACCCACTGAGCCGCCTCTGTGCCCTGCTACCCACTGAGCCGCCTCTGTGCTCTGCTACCCACTGAGCCGCCTCTGTGCTCTGCTACCCACTGAGCCGCCTCTGTGCCCTGCTACCCACTGAGCCGCCTCTGTGCCCTGCTACCCACTGAGCCGCCTCTGTGCTCTGCTACCCACTGAGCCGCCTCTGTGCTCTGCTACCCACTGAGCCGCCTCTGTGCTCTGCTACCCACTGAGCTGCCTCTGTGCTCTGCTACCCACTGAGCCGCCTCTGTGCTCTGCTACCCACTGAGCCGCCTCTGTGCTCTGCTACCCACTGAGCCGCCTCTGTGCTCTGCTACCCACTGAGCCGCCTCTGTGCTCTGCTACCCACTGAGCCGCCTCTGTGCTCTGCTACCCACTGAGCCGCCTCTGTGCTCTGCTACCCACTGAGCCGCCTCTGTGCTCTGCTACCCACACTGCCGCCTCTGTGCTCTGCTACCCACTGAGCCGCCTCTGTGCTCTGCTACCCACTGAGCCGCCTCGGTGCTCTGCTACCCACTGAGCCGCCTCTGTGCTCTGCTACCCACTGAGCCGCCTCTGTGCTCTGCTACCCACTGAGCCGCCTCTGTGCTCTGCTACCCACTGAGCCGCCTCTGTGCTCTGCTACCCACTGAGCCCCCTCTGTGCTCTGCTACCCACTGAGCCGCCTCTGTGCTCTGCTACCCACTGAGCCGCCTCTGTGCTCTGCTACCCACTGAGCCGCCTCTGTGCTCTGCTACCCACTGAGCCGCCTCTGTGCTCTGCTACCCACTGAGCCGCCTCTGTGCTCTGCTACCCACTGAGCCGCCTCTGTGCTCTGCTACCCACTGAGCCGCCTCTGTGCTCTGCTACCCACTGAGCCGCCTCTGTGCTCTGCTACCCACTGAGCCGCCTCTGTGCTCTGCTACCCACTGAGCCGCCTCTGTGCTCTGCTACCCACTGAGCCGCCTCTGTGCTCTGCTACCCACTGAGCCGCCTCTGTGCTCTGCTACCCACTGAGCCGCCTCTGTGCTCTGCTACCCACTGAGCCGCCTCTGTGCTCTGCTACCCACTGAACCGCCTCTGTGCTCTGCTACCCACTGAGCCGCCTCTGTGCTCTGCTACCCACTGAGCCACCTCTGTGCTCTGCTACCCACTGAGCCGCCTCTGTGCTCTGCTACCCACTGAGCCGCCTCTGTGCTCTGCTACCCACACTGCCGCCTCTGTGCTCTGCTACCCACACTGCCGCCTCTGTGCTCTGCTACCCACACTGCCACCTCTGTGCTCTGCTACCCACTGAGCCGCCTCTGTGCTCTGCTACCCACTGAGCCTCCTCTGTGCTCTGCTACCCACACTGCCGCCTCTGTGCTCTGCTACCCACACTGCCGCCTCTGTGCTCTGCTACCCACACTGCCGCCTCTGTGCTCTGCTACCCACTGAGCCGCCTCTGTGCTCTGCTACCCACTGACCCGCCTGTGTGCTCTGCTACCCACTGAGCCGCCTCTGTGCTCTGCTACCCACTGAGCCGCCTCTGTGCTCTGCTACCCACTGAGCCGCCTCTGTGCTCTGCTACCCACTGAGCCACCTCTGTGCTCTGCTACCCACTGAGCCGCCTCTGTGCTCTGCTACCCACTGAGCCGCCTCTGTGCTCTGCTACCCACTGAGCCGCCTCTGTGCTCTGCTACCCACTGAGCCGCCTCTGTGCTCTGCTACCCACTCACCCGCCTGGACACACACAATTTATTTCACCGCGCTCCCGATGCAATTGCATCGGGCCTTTTTACTAGTGATACATAAAAAGGACTTTAAGGGGATATACATTACCCCAATTGCGCACATACTGTACTAGTGAACACTCTCAATTGGAATGAACAGCTGAAGAAAAAGGAACTGTTCTGAATTTATAAACTGAACACACTCCGACCACATAGTTTAAATAGGATTTCCAATTTTTTTATTAAATCCTTTAATTTGAATTTTCTACACAAATTACCGTATTTTTCGCTTTATTTGATGCACTGGATTATAACACACACCCCAAATTTGGTGAAATGTGGTCCATCTTATAATGTCAGTGTCCATCTTACAATCAGTATATATGTCCTCCATTCTGGTACACATAGCCCCCATCCTGGTATATATGTCTCCCATGCTGGTTCACATAGCCCCCATGCTGATACTCACAGCCCCCATGCTTGTATACATAGCGCCATGCTGGTATACATAGCCCCTATGCTGGAAATAGGACCCTTGCTGGCGCACATAGCCCCCATGATGGCACACATAGCCCCCATGATGATACACATAGCCCCTGTGCTGGCACATATTGGCCCCATGATAGCACACATAGCCCTCATGCTGGTATACATAGCTCACATGCTGGCACACATAGCCCCCAGGCTAGCACATGTATCCCCCATGCTGTCACACGTAGGCCCCATTCTGGCACACATAGTCCCCATGCTGATATACATAGCCCTCATGCTGGTACACATAGCCCCCATGCTGGTATACACACCCCCATGCTGGTACACATAACCCCCATGCTGGAAATAGGACCCTTGCTGGTACACATAGTCCCCATTAGTGATGAGCGAGTACTAAAATGCTCGGGTGCTCGAAGCTCGGGCCGAGCATCCCGAGATACTCGTGTACTCGGCCCGAGTACCGAGCCCAATGTTATCCTATGGGAGACCCGAGTATTTTTATGAAATGACTGCCGGCAGCATGGAAAAACCCTAAAAATGTCACAAAAGTCTCAGAAGAGTGCTCAAATGACATGGCAACACCATGGGGAAGACCCCTGGAAGCATTTATCACTCAAAAGTCACAGCTGTGAACAATGTTGTCCGAGTTTCACGCCAATTTTACGGAGTCGCCAGAAAACCTTCCAAAATGACACCAAAATGAATATTTACGGTGGAAATGTTAAGGGCACATACCCAATAGTGAGATACAGCTGTTGTATGTTACTTTTTGTGATTACATGAAAGATTTTACGTGAAAACATTGTGCGGCACTCCGATAACCCTGAGAAGAGACGTACATGAAGCCCTGTCTTGAAATAATGTGCCCATTTTGAGGAACTGGGTCTATTGTAGTATTTTCCTTTGCCAGGGCAGTCCAAAATTGGGAGGCTCCACATTGTCCCTGGATAGAGACGTGCAGGAGGGCCTGTAAACATGAAGTGGGTGTATTGTAGTATAGCCCTTTGGCCAGGGCAGCCAAAAATTTGGAGGCTCCACATTGTCCCTGGATAGAGACGTGCAGGAGGGCCTGTAAACATGAAGTGGGTGTATTGTAGTATAGCCCTTTGGCCAGGGCAGCCAAAAATTGGGAGGCTCCACATTGTCCCTGGATAGAGACGTGCAGGAGGGCCTGTAAACATGAAGTGGGTGTATTGTAGTATAGCCCTTTGGCCAGGGCAGCCAAAAATTGGGAGGCTCCACATTGTCCCTGGATAGAGACGTGCAGGAGGGCCTGTAAACATGAAGTGGGTGTATTGTAGTCTAGCCCTTTGGCCAGGGCAGCCAAAAATTGGGAGGTTCAACAATTACCCATGCATACAGACATACAGTAGGGCCTGTAAACCTCAAGTTGGTGTATTGTAGTATAGCCCTTTGGCAGGGCAGCCAAAAATTGGGAGGTTCAACAATGACCCATGCATACAGACATACAGTAGGGCCTGTAAACCTCAAGTGGGTGTATTGTAGTATAGCCCTTTGGCAGGGCAGCCAAAAATTGGGAGGTTCAACAATGACCCATGCATACAGACATGTAGTAGGGCCTGTAACCCTCAAGTGGGTGTATTGTAGTATAGGCCTTTGGCAGGGCAGCCAAAAATTGGGAGGTTCAACAATGACCCATGCATACAGACATGTAGTAGGGCCTGTAACCCTCAAGTGGGTGTATTGTAGTATAGGCCTTTGGCAGGGCAGAAAAAAATTGGGAGGTTCAACAATGACCCATGCATACAGACATGTAGTAGGGCCTGTAACCCTCAAGTGGGTGTATTGTAGTATAGCCCTTTGGCAGGGCAGCCAAAAATTTGGAGGCTCCACATTGTCCCTGGATAGAGACGTGCAGGAGGGCCTCAAAACATTTTTCCCATTGAAAAGGAGCCGGTATCCTGTCGTTGTAATGCCCATTCAAAAAGAATGGGCGTAAAAATTTACCACTGGGGGTATACCTGAAACAACAACCTAACTATTGTAACGGTCATCATGGAGGCACATGAGGAGAAGGAGGAGCAGTCTAGCGATTAGCCAAGGAAGAGGAAGACGACGTGGTGGATGATCCAGTAGCTGACCCAACCTGGCAGGAGGATATGCAGAGCGAGGACAGCAGTGCACAGGGGGAGGGAGGCGTAGCATCCCAACAGGCAGTACGAAGCAGGGTCGGGTCCGCAGGCAGAAGGCAGGCAACCGTTCCCCGGAACAACAACACGACACAAGGTGCCTGTGCAAATGTTAGGTCTTCCCGAGTCTGGCAGTTTTTTAAGTTGGCTCCAGATGACTCTAAAAAGGCCATTTGCAACACCTGCCATGCCAGCATCAGCAGGGGTACGAAAACTAGCAGCCTGACCACCAACAGCATGATCAGGCACATGTCAGCCAAGCACCCGACTTTGTGGGAAGTACAACAGAGTCGAGGAGAGGTGCTTGCTGATGTCACTGCTACGTCTTTGCGTGTTGTGCGTGCGAGCGAATCCCCTGTACATGCTGGCCGCGAACAAGCCTCCGGCCTTGCACCTGAAGTTGCCCACGCACAAATAACACCACCATCAAGCACGTCCTTGTCCAAGCGCAGCGTTCAATTATCCATTCAGCAAACCTTTGAACGCAGGCGCAAATACGCTGCCAATGCCCCACATGCCACAGTCCTGAATTCTCACATTTCGCGACTCATAGCGCTAGAAATTTTGCCTTTCCGGCTGGTGGAGACGGAAGCATTCCGCGACCTGATGGCGGCTGCTGTCCCACGTTACTCGGTCCCCAGCCACCACTATTTCTCCAGTTGTGCCGTCCCCGCATTGCATAACCACGTGTCCAACAGCATCACACGTGCCCTGAACAACGCTGTTTCAGCCAAAGTCCACCTAATCACAGACACGTGGACAAGTGCTTGTGGGCAAGGCCGCTACATCTCCTTGACAAAACACTGGGTTAATATTGTGGTGGCTGGGACACAGTCTGAGCGAGGGACGGAACACGTCCTTCCCACACCAAGGATAGCAGGCCCTACCTCTGTCAGGGTTTCACCGACACTCTACAGCTCCGGAATGTCATGCTCTTCAGCCTCCTCCTCCTCCTCCTGCGCATCCTCATCCACTGTACCCTCCACACCAGTCCCAAGCTGGAAGCACTGCAGCACTGCCTCTGCGAAGCGGCAACAGGCTGTGCTGAAGCTAGTCTGCATATGTGGCACCCTGACACCTGTTGGGCACCACAGAACCCTTGGGGCACAAATGGAGTAAGTAACAGCAAAGCAATACTCACAAACACCACAACACCTTAGAACACCTGGTTTCACCCCGAGCCTCTAGGGGGAGCTCCACTGGTCACTTTGAGCCAATTCCCCCTATAAATAGAGTCTTAGAGGGAGAAACTTCAGAGTGTGCAGTCACTTCAGAACTGTGAAGAGTGTGTGTGCATCTGCCAGTTCTGGAGCCATACTAGGCCAGAACCAGCACACTTGCCAGTGAGGAAATCCCTGCAATTGGGATAATAGGAAAGGAGAAGCACCTCTCAAGGAATACCAGAGTTACACCGACTCTTTCCTTACTAACCGGTTACTGGAACCGAAGCTGTGTGAGCCACCAAGCCATCACAGAGAACCAGCACCATCAACAGGAGGTTTAGCCACCTGTTCCACCTGATGCACCCAACTACGAGAGCCCAGGGAAGAGTACTGATCCTGCTCAGACCCTTTTACAGTGCCCTCAGTGCTGTTAACCAGGTGAAGCAAGTTCCATTGAACACACTGCCCGGTCCGGTTGGATTTCACATCCACCCGACCATAATCAAAGAACTAGAGAAAGGAAGCCTAACACTGCTTGCTGTGAACCTCCAGAAGTGCCGACTTCACTATCCCGGTCCGAGTGTACCTGATTATCACCCAGTAAAGGTACCTAAAAGGGACTTTGTGTGGTTGTGCGTTACTCCTGGATTTGGCGCGCAGCATCCCGCAGCTGCCTCACAACATCTTGCGCAGCTCCCGGCTCCGGGGACTCCCGCTCATCCTGTGGGGAGCGTTCCATCTCGCTGTATAACATCCCCCGGAGACCCGAACAGCACTGGTAAAGTTACCAGAACACCCGCAGGTGGTGTCACAAAGACAAATCACCCCTACTGTTCCGCCATTTCCCCTATTGATCTGGACCACCGGGCCTACACCACCGCAGGCGCGGTTCCGTAACTGGAGGAGAAGCAACGCCCGCTACGTGTACCCCCGGCTACGGTGAGTCAGAATTTAGCGTCACGAACAGGATACGAGCAGGCCCGTTATCACGGGTATTGTGTGCTATTTATTGACTGTAAATATCGAACTGTAAATTTGGTCCGCCATTGCTGCGCAAAAAGATGGGAAAAGAAGGGGCATGACTGTGTAAAGGGCGCGAAGATTAGCCCCGCCCCCACGCTCTGACGACTTCCCCTGTATGCAGCAGGAACCGGAAACTCCCGTGGTGCCTCACTCCTCACCGCGAGGCCGACACTTCCGTTTGAAACCGAGGGAAAGGCTACGCTTAACTAAGGGGGAGCGACCATGAGTAACCCGGCTCCCGACAACGCGGCACCCCCGCTAAACCAAGCGGCACCTCAAAACCTACCTCTTGACGGACAGCAACAAGTCGGCAGTATGCCACCGCAATCCGCTCCGATTATGCCGATGTCTCTACCCTACGTTCCTAATGCGACCTGGTTACCCAAGTACAGCGGTTTTACCTAGTACCTTGGAGAACTTCCAGAGAAAGATATGCCAGACGCTGGACATGTACCCGATGACCGGTAAGCAAAGAGCTTCAGTTATTATGGGACAGTTAACCGGCGCAGCTGAACTGCAGAGCCGCAGCTGGCCTGTAGAAACTCAGGAATCTGTGGAACAGATATTCGCTAAATTAACCCGGGTTTTTGAACGCCATACCGAAGCTGAATTAAGACTGTCATTCTATCGTTGTAACCAAGGGGCCCAAGAAAGTGTTCTAGATTATTCACTGCGTTTACAAGAAGCGTTTAGACTGTTAAAACAAGTTGATCCTGATGGTGTCCGAGATGAGAACAAAGCGTTAATTGGACAATTTATTGTGGGCCTTAAACTGTCTGAGGATAGAAAGTAAGCAAGCTGGTGGTCCATACAAAATCCAGGCGCAGAGTTTGACACCTTGAGAGACTTAACAGTTTGGGGACAACGACTCGCTGAAGTACCTGATCCCGCTTCACAGCAGCAGCAGTATGCTGACACCCCTTCCGTGCCGGCAGCAGCATCTCCAATCCCTGCGATTCAGTCCAGTGCACAGACTGTGACACCTGACCGGTTTGATCAACTGTGTGCTAATGTCGAGCAGCTGATGAAAGACGTGGCCAAGCTACAAGCTGGGAGAAGACCCAAGACAGATGCAAGGCCATCGGACAAGATTCTACTCGCCGACAGCCCTGACGACGTCCCGTGGATGAGGAGAAAGACACAGCCATCGCGAGGAAAACCTGCAGACCGCCGCAGTCCTGACAGACGCCGCAACAGTCAGCAGAACGACTTAGGAGGACGCAACCTGCAATCCCGTCCTTTAAACGAGCGACCCCTGGGCGAGAAGGGCCAACCCCAGGAGTAGACTGTCCAGGCCCTACGTCCAGCTGGGAACACAAGTATGTGGGAGACTGTCCATACTTACCAATCGTCATCGATGGCATCGCTATATCCACCTTGATAGACACTGGATCCCAGGTGACATCCATCCCCAGTACCCTTTACAAGCCGTTCTGGCCAGATGTTAAGCTAGAACCCCCTAACCCCGAGATGAACCTTGAAGCCACTAATGGTATACCGGTTACCATAGAGGGACAGTGGGAAGCTACAGTAAAGGTGGGGAGGGTGCAGTTGAAAAACCAGGGTATCTTAGTGGTCCAGGATAAGCCTAACCACAAGGATCCATATGTCATATTGGGTACCAATGTCATGATCAAATGCCTCGATGAAGTGTTGTTTTTACTCCAACAGAGTGCTGAAGCCGGTAAACCCAGAGAAAAGAGGGCTATCCAAAAGCAGATCAGAGCTCTGGTGTATCAACAACAGGTAACATTGTCAAATGGTGAAATTGGCAGAGTAAGGGTCACAGATCCCATTCCAATTGTGGTACCACCCAGAAGTGAAATGATGATCTGGTGTCAAGCAGCCATAGGCCTCAGAGGGCAGGACTACCAAGCTGTAGTAGAACCTGTAATGTCCGATAGTAGTCCTAAGCTCTTGACAGCCAGAGGGTTAGTCGACGTAAGAAAGGGGAGAGTCCCCGTACGCATATTAAATTATGGTGATGACGAAGTCAGACTGCCAAGATATGCAACTGTCGCAAAATTGTGCCAAGTAAAAGATGATGCTGTGATTGATGTAAAATCCTCAAACCAAACAGTCACTGATGAACCCCCTCACTCCAAAGATCAGTTAGAGAAATGGTGTCAAGACCTCAGTGTAGGAACTGACAATACACCCTCTCACCAGAAAAATGGAGTATACCGGGTAGTTCGGGAGTATGAGCAAGTGTTCAGCAAACACCCACTTGACTTCGGGAGGATTAAAGGGGTACAACACCACATCCCCACAAACAACCATGCACCTATCAAAGAAAGGTACAGGCCTATACCACCCACTCACTACCAAAAAGCAAAAGAGATGCTTCAGGACATGAAGAATGCAGGAGTCATTAGGGATAGCTGTAGTCCCTGGGCCGCACCACTAGTCCTGGCTAAAAAGAAAGATGGTAGTATGAGGATGTGCGTAGACTATAGGCAAATCAACAAAGTCACACACAAGGATGCATACCCGTTACCACACATAGAAGAGTCACTAGCTGCACTCAAATCTGCCAACTACTTCTCCACATTAGATCTTACTAGTGGGTACTGGCAGGTTGCCGTTGCAGAGGAGGATCGTGAGAAGACGGCCTTCACGACCCCCATGGGCTTATGTGAGTTCAACAGTATGCCATTCGGTTTGTGCAATGCCCCAGGAACATTTCAGAGACTTATGGAGTGTTGTTTGGGCCACAAGAACTTTGAGACTGTCTTGTTATACCTTGATGATGTCATTGTCTACTCTCAGACCTATGAAGATCTCCTCCAGCACCTGAGTGAAGTGTTCGAGTCACTGTCCAAGTACGGGATGAAACTGAAACCGTCCAAGTGCCACCTGCTGAAACCCAAGGTCCAATACCTAGGACATGTGGTCAGTGCCGAAGGCGTAGCACCGGATCCGGATAAGGTCACCGTCATCAAGGACTGGCCAGCACCAACCAATCACAAAGAGGTACGTCAATTTCTAGGACTGGTCGGGTACTACCGACGCTTCATCAAAGGCTATACCAAGATAGCAGCACCCATGCAAGATCTCTTAGTAGGTCAATCTAAAAACGGCAAGATCAGGGGACCCCCGTTCCACTGGGGATCAGAACAGGAAAAATCCTTCCAAACGTTAAAAGATGCTTTAACTGGTGAAGAGATCCTAGCCTACCCTGACTACAATCTCCCGTTTTTATTGTACACCGATGCAAGCAATGAAGGTTTAGGAGCAGTCCTAGCTCAACGCCAGCAGGGTAAGGAGAAGGTGATAGCCTACGCCAGCAGAAAGCTCCGTCCCACAGAAAGGAACCCGGAGAACTACAGCTCCTTCAAGCTAGAGTTCCTGGCCCTGGTCTGGGCGATCACAGAGCGTTTCAAGCATTGCCTGGCTTCCGCCCCGTTCACAGCTTTCACAGACAACAATCCTCTAACACATTTAGAGACTGCAAAGCTGGGAGCCCTAGAACAGCGTTGGGTAGCAAGACTCTCTAACTATGACTTCACTGTAAAATACCGGGAGGTCACAAGAACGGCAATGCCGATGCCCTGTCCAGGATGCCTCACCTCCCTGAAGAGGGAGAAGACATAGATGACCTGGAAGAGATTGAACTACCTGCTTTCCACCATTCGGGTACAGCAACATGTCATCAGAGAAACCAGACACGTGTAGAGAGGACCGTGAACCCTTTACCTCACCATGACTGGAAGGAGGCTCAAGCCAACGATCCAGATGTCAGCCTGGTAAGGGATCTAATCACTCAAGAGCACGCCAACATGGACTCTGATGCCTCACCAACTGCTAAGCGCCTGTGGAAGGAGAAAGGGAGGTTGTTCGTCTACCAAGGTAAACTATGCAGAAGATACCTCAATCCAAGAACCCATGAACTCATCTGGCAGATTGTAGTTCCCAAGACTGAAGTCCAAATGGTCCTTGAAGCATACCATGATGATGCCGAACACTTTGGATGAAAGAAGCTGGAGAGACTCCTGAAAGATCGGTTCTACTGGGTCGGTATGCGAGGCTCCATTGACAAATGGTGTAAAAACTGTGGACCATGTCACCTTCGAAGGAAAGACCATCTAACTCAGAAAGCTCCGTTGCAGCCAATTGTTACCACCAAACCTCTTGAAATAGTTGCTCTCGACCATGTGAAGCTTACCCCAAGTCGAACCGGGTACACCTACGCTCTCACCATCGTTGATCACTACTCAAGATTCCTGGTAGTCGTTCCAGTTAAGGATTTAACTGCAGAAGTCGCAGCCAAAGCGTTCCAGAGTTATTTCTGTCACCCCCATGGGTATCCAGACCAAGTCTTGACTGACCAAGGGCCAGCCTTCGAATCAGCTCTGTTCCAAGAATTCTTAGGGCTATATGGGTGTAAGAAAATCCGCACAACACCTTATCACCCTCAGACGAACGGTTTATGTGAGAAGATGAACCACATAGTCATTGACATGCTCAAAACCTTACCAGTTGAAGAGAGAAATCAATGGCCAGAGAAACTTCCAGATCTCGTGGACATCTACAACCACATACCTGTCAGTTCGACAAATTACACACCTGCTTACTTGATGAGAGCAAGACCAGGTAAACTGCCTATTGATTTGCAGATGGGAACCATCGAACCCGCAGAAGATTCTTCTGATGAAGACTGGGTCAGCCAACGCCAAGAACAGTACAGAAAAGTACAAGAGAGCGTGGAAAGGAACCTTGAAATCAGTAGCACCAAGCAAGAAAAAGACTTTAACAAGCACGCTTCAGCTGAACCTTTAGCTATAGGAGACGTAGTGCTAAAAAGAAAAAGAAAAACCAACAAATTGGATAACAGTTGGGAATCCGTACCCTACACCGTTATGCCGTCACACTATGACAACTCAAAAACTTGCGTTATCAGTAAAGACAATGGGAATACTATTGCAACTGTCTCAAGGGATCACTTGAAAAAATGTCCGCCACAGTTAATCCCACAAGCAACCAGTTACCCTGCTGTAACTAAAGATGAAGAAACAAAAGAAAATTTAGTCCTTACAGACATTGGATACTTACCAGCTGATTGGCCACAATTAGGTGAAGCATTCCTCATACCAGTTATGCATTTCTACCAACCTGTTGAAGATCAGCAACCAAATCCAATCCAACAAGTCCAACAAGAAGAAGTCCAAATGCAAGATTTGCAGCCTGTTATTATGGAACCTGAGATTCCTGTAATCGGTCAACCTGCTAGTCCCACAGTAAGAGTAGCCATCCCTCCTCAACTACCTACAGAAGTTAGTCCAGTTGATAGACTCCGCACTTACTATGGTCTACCACAAAGCAGACAATAGAGAATCAAGAACCACTTCGTACACTACACCAACAGCTTTGGAAACACCCACACTACGCAGATCCACACGTAGTACATTAGGCCAAGCCCCAACCAAACTTGGAGAATGGGTTTAAAATGTAGTGGAACAAATTACCTGTAAGTGTTGTAAATAGTAACCGTTTTCAAAACCTGTAAAAAGTAGTGTACAGAAGGGTCGAGGAACTGGGCTCTGTCCCAAGCATACTAAGTTGGGGACAGAAAGCGCCTGGTAAGGTATAGAAGGTTAGTACCGGCCTCCCAAGCAGAGACACCCGTAGGGAATGTATAAAGTTTAAATAAGTGTGGACTTTACCTTTTCCCTTTTCATAAACTTTGGACAATTGTCACAGGACTTGTGTGACCACAAACTTTACCTTTTCCAGCCTGCGGCAGATGGACTAGTGCCGTATGAACTGCTTTTCACATTTTTCACATTTTTCACTTCCTTTTCAGTGATTTTTGTGTTTTTCTTTAAGACTCTGTTATTGAATGTATAAAATGTATAGTGTTAAGTTGTAAAAAGAACTTTTTGCTCAGCCGGGAGAACTGAGGTTAACTAAGGGGGAATGTGGCACCCTGACACCTGTTGGGCACCACAGAACCCTCGGGGCACAAATGGAGTAAGTAACAGCAAAGCAATACTCACAAACACCACAACACCTTAGAACACCTGGTTTCACCCCGAGCCTCTAGGGGGAGCTCCACTGGTCACTTTGAGCCAGTTCCCTCTATAAATAGAGTCTTAGAGGGAGAAACTACAGAGTGTGCAGTCACTTCAGAACTGTGAAGAGTGTGTGTGCATCTGCCAGTTCTGGAGCCATACTAGGCCATAACCAGCACACTTGCCAGTGAGGAAATCCCTGCAATTGGGATAATAGGAAAGGAGAAGCACCTCTCAATGAATACCAGAGTTACACCGACTCTTTTCTTACTAACCGGTTACTGGAACCGAAGCTGTGTGAGCCACCAAGCCATCACAGAGAACCAGCACCATCAACAGGAGGTTTAGCCACCTGTTCCACCTGATGCACCCATCTACGAGAGCCCAGGGAAGAGTACTGATCCTGCTCAGACCCTTTTACAGTGCCCTCAGTGCTGTTAACCAGGTGAAGCAAGTTCCATTGAACACACTGCCCGGTCCGGTTGGATTTCACATCCACCCGACCATAATCAAAGAACTAGAGAAAGGAAGCCTAACACTGCTTGCTGTGAACCTCCAGAAGTGCCGACTTCACTATCCCGGTCCGAGTGTACCTGATTATCACCCAGTAAAGGTACCTAAAAGAGACTTTGTGTGGCTGTGCGTTACTCCTGGATTTGGCGCGCAGCATCCCGCAGCTCCCTCACAACATCTTGCGCAGCTCCCGGCTCCGGGACTCCCGCTCATCCTGTGGGGAGCGTTCCATCTCGCTGTATAACATCCCCCGGAGACCCGAACAGCGCTGGTAAAGTTACCAGAACACCCGCAGGTGGCGTCACAAAGACAAATCACCCCTACTGTTCCGCCATTTCCCCTATTGATCTGGACCACCGGGCCTACACCACCGCAGGCGCGGTTCCGTGACTGGAGGAGAAGCAACGCCCGCTACGTGTACCCCCGGCTACGGTGAGTCACATAGGTGACAAACCCCACAATGCAGAAGAGGTGTGTGCAGCTCTGAAACAGCAGGCGGATCACTGGCTCACACTTCTGAACCTAAAGCCATGAAAGGTCGTGTGTGACAATGGCCGGGACCTGGTGGCAGCTTTGAGGCGAGGCCAGCTGACGCATGTTCCATGCGTGGGCCATGTGCTCAACCTGGTGGTTCAGAGGTTTCTAAAGTCATACCCAGAGCTGTCTGAACTGCTGGTAAAAGTTCGCCGCCTGTCTGCACATTTTCGCAAGTCACCTGCTGCTTCAGCCGGCCTTGCCAGCTTTCAGCGCCGTTTGCGTCTTCCGGCCCACAGACTGGTGTGTGATGTCCCCACGCGTTGGAATTCAACTCTGCACATGTTGGTCAGGATATGTGAGCAGAAGAGGGCAGTTGTTGACTACCTGCATCACCTAAGCCGTCGGGAAATGGGTCAAACTCCACATATAACACCTGAGGAGTGGAGATGGATGTCCGACCTATGTACCATCCTCCAAAACTTTGAGGACTCCACCAAGATGGTGAGCGGCGATGACGCCATTATTAGCGTCACCATACCACTACTCTGCCTTCTAAAACGGTCTCTGCTGAACAACAAAGAGGATGCATTGCAGGCTGAGCACGATGACTTGGAGCAAGAAACAGTAGTGGGTGTGGGTGAAAACACACAGCCCAGCCTCATCTCATCACAACGTGCAGTGGAAGACTATGACGAGGAGGAGGAGGATGAAGACATGGAGCAACTCTCTGGCCAAATTGAGGATATGACATGCACACCAGTCATACACTCGATTCAGCGTGGCTGGCCAGGAGACAGGAGAGATGAGGAGGAGGAGGAGGAGGACAGCATGTTCAGTCATCGTGTTGGTCTGGATACTGAAGTGATGGCTGTTAAGAGTCTGGCGCACATGGCTGACTTTATGGTAAGCTGCCTGGCTCGTGACCCTCGCGTTCAGAACATCTTGGCCGACAATCAGTACTGGTTGGCAACACACTTAGACCCACGCTACAAGGAGAACTTTATGTCTCTCATTCCTGAGGAGGAGAGGTCAGCCAAAATGCAGCAGTTCCAGAAGGCCATAGTCACGGAAGTAGGCAAATCATTCCCCTCACAAAACGCTAGCGGCATAGGTCAGGAATCGGTGGACAACCAAGGCGTACGGCCGAGAGGGGCACAAGTCCAATCCGCCAGAGGTAGTGGAACAGTCTTTACGATGTGGGACAGTTTTCTCAACCCCTCACGTACCACAGCCCCTGAGGTGCGGGGTAGTGCCACAAGAAATGCTAAGTTTGGCCAGATGCTGAAGGAGTACCTTGCAGATCGAACAACTGTACTGCGAGATTCCTCTGTGCCTTACAATTATTGGGTCTCCAAGCTGGACACGTGGCATGAATTGGCTCTCTACGCCTTGGAAGTCCTGGCCTGCCCTGCCGCTAGCGTTTTGTCCGAGCGTGTTTTCAGTGCCGCAGGTGGAATCATTACTGATAAACGCACCCGCCTGTCAACTGAAAATGCTGACAGGCTGACTCTGATCAAGATGAACAAGGGTTGGATTGGGCCAGACTTCACACACACCACCAACAAATGACAACTGAATTTAAATTTTGTTATGGGAATTCGCCATGTACCTCCACTCACCCATGGGTACACACTTCTGGACTTCCGAGTGTCCAAGTGTGGGATCAGTAATGTCCGTGGACGTGTACTTGGCCTGGTGGTAGGAAGGAGGATCAGGTTGGGAAATGTGCGGTGCAGTATCACGGCTACTGACACTTGACCGTGTGGAAGACAGGGTGTTTGTGGAGGTGCCAATCTGACTTGAAGCATTATCCGCAATCTAAGTAACAACCTGTTAACACAGGTGTTGGTTCAAGAGCGGTGTACTGGAGCGGGCCCCAAGAATTTGGGACAGGACGTGTGAGCGAGTAGATGTGCCCCTTTGTGGTTGCGAAATTAGTGCTTGCACACGACCTCGGCCTCTGCCTGCACCACCATCACATTCACTTCTTTGTTCCTTGCCAACGCCCTTGCGCATTTTGCTTGTATACAGCGACAACAGTCTGGTGACTGTAATGGTAACAGGAGATTAGGATTTTAGTCCCTAACCTGTATCAAGGTAGTACGTACACCAGTCTGGTGACTGTAATGGCCACAGGAGATGGGGATTTTAGTCCCTAACCTGTATCAAGGTAGTAATTACACCAGTCTGGTGACTGTAATGGTCACAGGAGATTAGGATTTTAGTCCCTAACCTGTATCAAGGTAGTAATTACAACAGTCTGGTGACTGTAATGGTCACAGGAGATTAGGATTTTAGTCCCTAACCTGTATCAAGGTAGTAATTACACCAGTCTGGTGACTGTAATGGTCACAGGAGATTAGGATTTTAGTCCCTAACCTGTATCAAGGTAGTACGTACACTAGTCTGGTGACTGTAATGGTCACAGGAGATTAGGATTTTAGGCCCTAACCTGTATCAAGGTAGTAATTACACCAGTCTGGTGACTGTAATGGTCACAGGAGATTAGGATTTTAGTCCCTAACCTGTATCAAGGTAGTACGTACACCAGTCTGGTGACTGTAATGGTCACAGGAGATGAGGATTTTAGTCCCTAACCTGTATCAAGGTAGTACGTACACCAGTCTGGTGACTGTAATGGTCACAGGGGATGAGGATTTTAGTCCCTAACCTGTATCAAGCTAGTAATTACAACCGGTCTGGTGACTGTAATGGTCACAGGAGATTAGGATTTTAGGCCCTAACCTGTATCAAGGTAGTAATTACAACAGTCTGGTGACTGTAATGGTCACAGGAGATTAGGATTTTTTGTCCCTAACCTGTATCAAGGTAGTAATTACACCAGTCTGGTGACTGTAATGGTCACAGGAGATTAGAATTTTAGTCCCTAACCTGTATCAAGGTAGTATGTACAACAGTCTGGTGACTGTAATGGTCACAGGAGATTAGGATTTTAGTCCCTAACCTGTATCAAGGTAGCACGTACACCAGTCTGGTGACTGTAATGGTCACAGGAAATGAGGATTTTAGTCCCTAACCTGTATCAAGGTAGTACGTACACCAGTCTGGTGACTGTAATGGTCACAGGAGATGAGGATTTTAGTCCCTAACCTGTATCAAGGTAGTACGTACACCAGTCTGGTGACTGTAATGGTCACAGGAGATTAGGAATTTAGGCCCTAACCTGTATCAAGGTAGTAATTACACCAGTCTGGTGACTGTAATGGTCACAAGAGATTAGGATTTTAGTCCCTAACCTGTTTCAAGGTAGTACGTACACCAGTCTTGTGACTGCTATGGTCTCGGGAGATGAGGATTTTAGTCCCTAACCTGTATCAAGGTAGTACGTACAACAGTCTGGTGACTGTAATGGTCACAGGAGATGAGGATTTTAGTCCCTAACCTGTATCAAGGTAGTACGTACACCAGTCTGGTGACTGTAATGGTCACAGGAGATGAGGATTTTAGTCCCTAACCTGTATCAAGGTAGTACGTACACCAGTCTGGTGACTGTAATGGTCACAGGAGATGAGGATTTTAGTCCCTAACCTGTATCAAGGTAGTACGTACACCAGTCTGGTGACTGTAATGGTCACAGGAGATTAGGATTTTAGGCCCTAACCTGTATCAAGGTAGTAATTACACCAGTCTAGTGACTGTAATGGTCACAGGAGATTAGGATTTTAGTCCCTAACCTGTATCAAGGTAGTACGTACACCAGTCTGGTGACTGTAATGGTCACAGGAGATGAGGATTTTAGTCCCTAACCTGTATCAAGGTAGTACGTACACCAGTCTGGTGACTGTAATGGTCACAGGAGATGAGGATTTTAGTCCCTAACCTGTATCAAGGTAGTACGTACACCAGTCTGGTGACTGTAATGGTCACAGGAGATGAGGATTTTAGTCCCTAACCTGTATCAAGGTAGTACGTACACCAGTCTGGTGACTGTAATGGTCACAGGAGATTAGGATTTTAGGCCCTAACCTGTATCAAGGTAGTAATTACACCAGTCTGGTGACTGTAATGGTCACAGGAGATTAGGATTTTAGGCCCTAACCTGTATCAAGGTAGTAATTACACCAGTCTGGTGACTGTAATGGTCACAGGAGATTAGGATTTTAGTCCCTAACCTGTATCAAGGTAGTACGTACACCAGTCTGGTGACTGTAATGGTCACAGGAGATGAGGATTTTAGTCCCTAACCTGTATCAAGGTAGTACGTACACCAGTCTGGTGACTGTAATGGTCACAGGAGATGAGGATTTTAGTCCCTAACCTGTATCAAGCTAGTAATTACACCAGTCTGGTGACTGTAATGGTCACAGGAGATTAGGATTTTAGGCCCTAACCTGTATCAAGGTAGTAATTACAACAGTCTGGTGACTGTAATGGTCACAGGAGATTAGGATTTTTTGTCCCTAACCTGTATCAAGGTAGTAATTACACCAGTCTGGTGACTGTAATGGTCACAGGAGATTAGAATTTTAGTCCCTAACCTGTATCAAGGTAGTACGTACACCAGTCTTGTGACTGCAATGGTCACGGGAGATGAGGATTTTAGTCCCTAACCTGTATCAAGGTAGTACGTACAACAGTCTGGTGACTGTAATGGTCACAGGAGATTAGGATTTTAGTCCCCAACCTGTATCAAGGTAGTACGTACACCAGTCTGGTGACTGTAATGGTCACAGGAGATGAGGATTTTAGTCCCTAACCTGTATTAAGGTAGTACGTACACCAGTCTGGTGACTGTAATGGTCACAGGAGATGAGGATTTTAGTCCCTAACCTGTATCAAGGTAGTACGTACAACCAGTCTGGTGACTGTAATGGTCACAGGAGATAGGATTTTAGTCCCTAACCTGTATCAAGGTAGTACGTACACCAGTCTGGTGACTGTAATGGTCACAGGAGATTAGGATTTTAGTCCCTAACCTGTATCAAGGTAGTACGTACACCAGTCTGGTGACTGTAATGGTCACAGGAGATGAGGATTTTAGTCCCTAACCTGTATCAAGGTAGTACGTACACCAGTCTGGTGACTGTAATGGTCACAGGAGATGAGGATTTTAGTCCCTAACCTGTATCAAGCTAGTAATTACACCAGTCTGGTGACTGTAATGGTCACAGGAGATTAGGATTTTAGGCCCTAACCTGTATCAAGGTAGTAATTACAACAGTCTGGTGACTGTAATGGTCACAGGAGATTAGGATTTTTGTCCCTAACCTGTATCAAGGTAGTAATACACAGTCTGGTGACTGTAATGGTCACAGGAATTAGAATTTTAGTCCCTAACCTGTATCAAGGTAGTACTACACCAGTCTGTGACTGCAATGGTCACGGAGATGAGGATTTTAGTCCCTAACCTGTTCAAGTAGTACGTACACAGTCTGTGACTGTAATGTCACAGGAGATAGATTTTAGTCCCTAACCTGTATCAAGGTAGTACGTACACCAGTCTGGTGACTGTAATGGTCACAGGAATGAGGATTTTAGTCCCAACCTGTATAAGGTAGTACGTACACCAGTCTGGTGACTGTAATGGTCACAGGAGATGAGATTTTAGTCCCTAACCTGTATCAAGTAGTACGTACACCATCTGGTGACTGTAATGGTCACAGGAATAGGATTTTAGCCCTAACCTGTATCAAGGTAGTAATACACCATCTGGTGACTGTAATGGTCACAGAGATAGATTTAGTCCCTAACCTGTATCAAGTAGTATACACCAGTCTGGTGACTGAATGGTCACAGGAGATTAGGATTTTAGTCCCTAACCTGTATCAAGTAGTAATTACACATCGTTGACTGTAATGGTCACAGAGAGAGATTTTAGTCCTAACTTATCAAGGTATATACACCAGTCTGTGACTGAATGGTCACGAGATAGATTTAGTCCCTAACCTGTATCAAGGTAGTACGTACACCAGTCTAGGTGACTGTAATGGTCACAGGAGATGAGGATTTTAGTCCCTAACCTGTATCAAGGTAGTACGTACACCAGTCTGGTGACTGTAATGGTCACAGGAGATGAGGATTTTAGTCCCTAACCTGTATCAAGGTAGTACGTACACCAGTCTGGTGACTGTAATGGTCACAGGAGATTGAGGATTTTAGTCCCTAACCTGTATCAAGGTAGTACGTACACCAGTCTGGTGACTGTAATGGTCACAGGAGATTAGGATTTTAGTCCCTAACCTGTATCAAGGTAGTACGTACACCAGTCTGGTGACTGTAATGGTCACAGGAGATGAGGATTTTAGTCCCTAACCTGTATCAAGGTAGTACGTACACCAGTCTGGTGACTGTAATGGTCACAGGAGATAGGATTTTAGTCCCTAACCTGTATCAAGGTAGTACGTACACCAGTCTGGTGACTGTAATGGTCACAGGAGATAGGATTTTAGTCCCTAACCTGTATCAAGGTAGTAATACTACACCAGTCTGGTGACTGTAATGGTCACAGGAGATAGGATTTTAGTCCCTAACCTGTATCAAGGTAGTAACTTACACCATCTGGTGACTGTAATGGTCACAGGAGATTAGGATTTTAGCCCTAACCTGTATCAAGGTAGTACTTACACCAGTCTGGTGACTGTAATGGTCACAGGAGATTAGGAATTTTAGTCCCTAACCTGTATCAAGGTAGTAATTACACCAGTCTGGTGACTGTAATGGTCACAGGAGATTAGGATTTTAGTCCCTAACCTGTATCAAGGTAGTACGTACACCAGTCTGGTGACTGTAATGGTCACAGGAGATGAGGATTTTAGTCCCTAACCTGTATCAAGGTAGTACGTACAACAGTCTGGTGACTGTAATGGTCACAGGAGATTAGGATTTTTTGTCCCTAACCTGTATCAAGGTAGTAATTACACCAGTCTGGTGACTGTAATGGTCACAGGAGATTAGAATTTTAGTCCCTAACCTGTATCAAGGTAGTACGTACACCAGTCTTGTGACTGCAATGGTCACGGGAGATGAGGATTTTAGTCCCTAACCTGTATCAAGGTAGTACGTACAACAGTCTGGTGACTGTAATGGTCACAGGAGATTAGGATTTTAGTCCCCAACCTGTATCAAGGTAGTACGTACACCAGTCTGGTGACTGTAATGGTCACAGGAGATGAGGATTTTAGTCCCTAACCTGTATTAAGGTAGTACGTACACCAGTCTGGTGACTGTAATGGTCACAGGAGATGAGGATTTTAGTCCCTAACCTGTATCAAGGTAGTACGTACACCATTCTGGTGACTGTAATGGTCACAGGAGATGAGGATTTTAGTCCCTAACCTGTATCAAGGTAGTACGTACACCAGTCTGGTGACTGTAATGGTCACAGGAGATGAGGATTTTAGGCCCTAACCTGTATCAAGGTAGTAATTACACCAGTCTGGTGACTGTAATGGTGACAGGAGATTAGGATTTTAGTCCCTAACCTGTATCAAGGTAGTAATTACACCAGTCTGTTGACTGTAATGGTCACAGGAGATGAGGATTTTAGTCCCTAACCTGTATTAAGGTAGTACGTACACCAGTCTGGTGACTGTAATGGTCACAGGAGATGAGGATTTTAGTCCCTAACCTGTATCAAGGTAGTACGTACACCAGTCAGGTGACTGTAATGGTCACAGGAGATGAGGATTTTAGGCCCTAACCTTTACCAAGGTAGTAATTACACCAGTCTGGTGACTGTAATGGTGACAGGCGATTAGGATTTTAGTCCCTAACCTGTATCAAGGTAGTAATTACACCAGTCTGGTGACTGTAATGGTCACAGGAGATTAGGATTTTAGTCCCTAACCTGTATCAAGGTAGTACGTACACCAGTCTGGTGACTGTAATGGTCACAGGAGATGAGGATTTTAGTCCCTAACCTGTATTAAGGTAGTACGTACACCAGTCTGGTGACTGTAATGGTCACAGGAGATGAGCATTTTAGTCCCTAACCTGTATCAAGGTAGTACGTACACCAGTCTGGTGACTGCAATGGTCACAGGAGATTAGGATTTTAGTCCCTAACCTGTATCAAGGTAGTACGTACACCAGTCTGGTGACTGTAATGGTCACAGGAGATGAGGATTTTAGTCCCTAACCTGTATCAAGCTAGTAAGTACAACAGTCTGGTGACTGTAATTGTCACTGAAAAGCTTGGACTCCGATCTGGATCACCCTGCCTATATCCTCCTAGATTAGTCCTGAGAAGGACTGTTGTGGTCAGCTCAGCAGCAGTTTGCAGCCCTGCTCCGGATCTACCTATGAGGGCCGCAAATCTGTCCCTAAGCAGCAGCAGACACTCTCCCTACACTCACTGTCTGGATGCCTGTGTGCAGAGCACAGCGCGGCCAGGTCTTATAAAGGCTCGGTCACGCTGTGCAGGCCGACCAATCACTGCAATGCCACAACTAACAGGGCTGTGGCATTGCAGTGGTCTGCCAGCCGATCCCTGCACGTGGGCTGGCTCTCAAGAGAGCGCCAACATGCAGAGATGACGACCACGAGCACAGCACGAGTATCGCGAGATTACTCGGTGCTCGCCGAGTAGCCCGAGTACAGTGATACTCGTGCGAGTACCGAGTAGTGGCTAGCATGCTCGCTCATCACTAGTCCCCATGCTGACACGCAGCCCCCATGCTGGCACACATTGCCCCCATGCTGGCACACATAGCCCCCATACTGGTATACATAGCCTGTATGCTAGCACACATAGCCCCCAGGCTAACACATGTAGCCCCCATGCTGACACACATAGCCCCATGCTGGTACACATAGCCATCATCCTGGCCCACACTTAAAAAATGATAAATAGTCATACTCATCTCTCTTCATCATTCCCTGCACTGGAGCCACCCATCTGTCTGCTTGTGCCGGAATCCAGTCAGATGAGCAGCATGCGCAGTGATGACATCACTGTGCAGTGAAGCTCACATGATCAGATGCTGGCAAAGACAGTGGGGATGGCGCAGACTGCAGGGAACAATGGAGAGAGGAGAGAATGATATTGTCGCTGCTTTCCACGCAATGAAAGCGTGGGAAGCTGTGACTATTGTGTCGCCCTGGGCAGTGGGGACTCGGGTATCTGGGCCCTCTGCTGCAGTTGGGATGTCACTGGTGGCCTGCCCAGACCGGTGACCCCAGAGACTGAACTTTTAAAAAAGGGGTAAATATATACAGGGGATAAAGTTTATAATGATGTTCTTGTGACGCCACCCGCAGCTTCTGATGATTGAGCACCAGCGCCACTTCAGTTCTGCAGAGGGTGGTGCTATAGTGGCCTTGATGGTACAGCTCCCTGCAGGTGGAGCTAACCCCTTCCCGGGGCAGGGATGCACCGGTGATGGTAAGGGTGCTGGTAATGGATGGATGGAGGAGCTGGGGCCTGGTCGAATGGTTGGATAACGGGACAGTCTCTGAGGATGGCAGGGGCGTGGGAAAGGAACTGACACACACACCGCTGGTTGCTCTTTACTTTTCTACTGGTGTTGAAGAAGGTAAATCAGCCAGAGTACCACCGGGTGTTCAGGATGCACATCTGGGTCTCCACAGTGAATGGGTATAAGGCCCCCTCTTTACTTTCCCCGTGTGTGTGTTTGAAGCCCCCACCTGTGTAGAACTTGTCTGGCCTCCTCTGCTCTCTCATGCTCCTCCGGTGCTGTCATCAGGATACGCTCTGTTGACTACCCCTGACTCTCTCCCCACGGTGCCTGGCTCCCTGGTATGTGACTGCGCAGGAGTCCGGGAGACTGAAGTCTCCACGGTTCTCCACTGGGCCTGGTGCATTCCAGTGGACGCGGACTCCAGTGTCCGTTGGTTGCACGGGGGGTGAACCTAACGCTGGGTCCACAGTCCCCCACTGTTCTGACACTTCTCCTTGCCTCTCGACCCCACTCTTGGGCCTTGAAGTACTACCGGAGACTGGTCAGGGTGACTGGCTCGGGCCTAACGCAGCACAGAACACCAGAACTTCTTTGCAGCTCTTGTTGCGTCTGCCACACTCTGTCTAACTCCGCTCCCAGCGCCAGTATTTATAGGGGATCCTGCCTAAAAGCAGCAGGTTGGGCTCCCCCTACTGTGCTGCGGTGAAGGTGTTGCATGTAACTGTGTACCCGCTGTGGAAACCCATCCATGCTGCGTCTGAGTCTGTGGGTACCTGTGGTTAGCAGGGTGCCACACTATCCACACAGGATCACAGCTACTGACATGTAGACCCAGATATTAGGCTCCTGTTATATGCACTGCTCCCCTGCTGGTGATGGACATTGGGATGCAGTGCATATTACATGAGCATAATGAGCGGCCCCATGTGACCACGGGCTGCATCTGCAGCCTGCCCCATCTTCCTCCAGCCCATGAACACCGCTCCAAAGTCTTCCCTTCCTTACAGCACAACACTAGAGTAGATCAAAAAACACACCCCCTACTTTCCCCCCAGATTTCAGGGAACAAAAGTGCGTCATATAATCTGAAAAATATGATATTTAACATGATTTTTCAGTGTGCTGTTTTAATTTTATATTTGTACTGTATTTTATCACACTTATTGTCATTAATATTTATAAAATAATATACATATATATACATATATAGTTGAAAAATTGCGGATTTATTTTCCCCAGGACCGCAACGTTTCAGCTTTGAAACCTTTTTCAAGCAGTACAGTCTGAGCAAAAAGTGAACACTTACATAATGCCCTACATATGGCAATCAGTTAATACAATTAAATTCAATTTGTACAAATTACAGTGAACAAATGTGAACTGTGAAAAAATGCATCAGTAGGAAGATAATATTAGTGAAATTCCATAATCTCTCATAGATAAAAAAAAAACAACTTTGTCTCATTTACATAGAGTACATAATTGCTAATAAATTAAATAATTTCTGCACCTTTGTCAAAGGAAATTAGCACTCTTACATGTTCCTGTGTATGGGGCTCACACATACCATGGCAGTGTGTTTCAGCATTCATCTGAACACTTTGCGCATGTCTGAGCAGATGGTGACTCATTACAGCCGGTATCTGATCTCACGCATGCACTATAGCGCTGCGATAATCCCGGCAGGCCATTTTGGATCGCCATGGCAACCTCTATAAACAAAAGCTTTGTTTACTCATCCAGCCGCTTCCTAACCTCGCGCATGCGCGGTAGCGCTGGGAGAATCTCATTTTATATCTCCTTGGAAACCTCAATACACAGAGCGGAGATCTCAACATCTTTTTTGCTTTAATTATTGTATTTTTTACATTGCTTCTCTGCTTTAAATACGCTGTGTGCAGAATTATTAGGCAAATGAGTATTTTGATCACAGGATACTTTTTATACATGTTGTCCTACTTCAAGCTGTATCGGCTTGAGAGCCAACTACCAATTAAGTAAATCTGGTGATGTGCATCTCTGTATTGAGGAGGGGTGTTGTGTAATGACATCAACACCCTATATAAGGTGTGCTTAATTATTTGTCAACTTTCTTTCCTTTGGTAAAAAGGGTCAGAAGAGAGATTTGACGGGCTCTGAAAAGTCCAAAATTGTGAGATGTCTTGCAGAGGGATGCAACAGTCTTAACATTACCAAACTTTTGAAGCGTGATCACTGAACAATCAAGTGTTTCATGGCAAATAGTCAACAGGGTCGCAAGAAGCGTGTTGGGCAAAAAAGGCGCAAAATAACTGCCCATGAAATGAAGAAAATCAAGTTTGAAGTTGCCAAGATGCCATTTGCCACCAGATTTGCCATATTTCAGAGCTGTAACATTACTGGAGTATCAAAAAGCACAAGGTGTGCTATACTCAGGGACATGGAAAAGGTAAGGAAGGCTGAAAAAGACCACCTTCGAACAAGACACATAAGATAAAATGTGAAGAATGGGCCAAAAAATATCTTAAGACTGATTTTTCAAAGGTTTTATGCACTGATAAAATGAGAGTGACTCTTGATGGGCTAGATGGATGGGCCAGAAGCTGGATCAGTAAAGGGCAGAGCACTCCACTGCAACTCAGACACCAGCAAGGTGGAGGTGGGGTACTGGTATGGACTGGTATCATCAAAGATGAACTTGTGTGACCTTTTCAGGTTGAGGATGGAGTGAAGCTCAACTCCCGGACCTACTGACAGTTTCTGGAAGACAACTTCTTCAAGCAGTGGTACAGGAAGAAGTCGGTATCGTTCAAGAAAAACATGATTTTCATGCAGGACAATGCTCCATCACATGCATCCAACTACTCAGCGTGGCTGGCCAGTAAAGGTCTAAAAGAAGAAAAAATAATGACATGGCCCCCTTGTTCAGCTGATCTGAACCCCATAGAGAACCTGTGGTCTCTCCTAAAATGTGAGATCTACAGGGAGGGAAAACAGTACACCTCTCGGAACAGTGTCTGGGAGGCTGTGGTGGCTGCTGCACGCAATGTTGATCGTAAACAGATCAAGCAACTGACAGAATCTATGGATGGAAGACTGTTGAGTGTCATCATAAAGAAAGGTGGCTATATTGGTCAATAATTTTTGGGGGTTTTGCTTTTTTGCATGTCAGAAATGTTTTTTTCTAAATTTTGTGCAGTTATATTGGTTTACCTGGTGAAAATAAACAAGTGAGATGGGAATATATTTGTTTTTTATTAAGTTGCCTAATAATTCTGCACAGTAATAGTTACCTGCACATACATATATCCTCCTAAGATAGCCTTATCTAAAAAAAAAACCACTTCAACTTCCAAAAATATTAAGCTTTGATATTTATGAGTCTTTTGGGTTGATGGAGACCATAGTTGTTGATCAATAATAAAAAAAATCTTCTAAAATACAACTTGCCTAATAATTCTGCAGACAGTGTATTGTATTGTACTTTTGACATCGTTTCTCTGCTTTAATTATTGTATTGTATTTTTTACATTGATTCTCTACTTACTGTATTGTATTGTTTTTATATAATTGTTACCTCTGACCGTTTGTATTTGAACCACAACATTTTAAAGTGCTGCCGAATATGTTGGCACTATATAAATAAAGATTATTATTATTACTGTATTTTCCGCACTATAAGGCACATCGGACTATAAGGCGCACCATCAAAAAAAGGCTGCTAAGCCGTCTTGGTCCACATATAAGGCGCACCGGATTATAAGGCGCACCTTATTACCATAAATAAAACAAAGCTCAGACCCCCCCATCATCTTGCATTATCCTTCTGTAGCCCGCCATCATCCTCCACTATCCATCTGTAGCCCCCCATCATCCTCCAGTATCCCTCTGTAGCTCCCCCATCACCCTCCGCTGTCCATCTGTAGCCCCATCATCCTCCACTATCCATCTGTAGCCCCCATCATCCTCCACTATGCCTTTTCAGCCCCCATTGTCCTCCACACACACACACACACAGTCAGACACACACACACCCATACCCTCACCGTGTTTCCCCGAAAATAAGGGACACCTTGTTTGTACCCGCCGTGCCCGCTGTCTGGTGCCCGTCACTGTATTTTGTATGCTGCATTTTCCTATTTCAAAACCGGGCCAGCAGTCACGCAGCTCACAGCCCAGGAGCCCAGTGCCATGGCAAGACAAATAATTATCGACAGATAATGGCGGTGGCTGACATGGAGAAATCCTACTAATGGCTGGAGAAAGCTGGACTCCAGGACAGCACAGAGGCACTAATCATTCATAGTGGCACAAGAGCACAAGCTAAGTTCCAGATCCATAGAAGCAAGGATCAACCAAACAAGACAAGATCCAAAGTGCAGACTGTGTAAAGGAACCTCAGAAACAGTCCAACACATAGTGGTGGCAGGATGCAAAATGCAAGCAGGAACAGTGTATACCGAATACCCCAACCAATTAGCAGGAATTGCATACGGGAACATCTGCACAGTGTATGGGCTAAGTCTCCCTAAGTCCAAGTGAGAGACCCCAGAAAAAGTGGTGGAAAATTAAAGGGCTAAAATCCTGTGGAATTTCAATATCCAGATGCAGGTAAGCAGGTGTTGGCTAGCCAACCAGATATTGTGATAGTAGACAAGGATCAGAAGACAGCTATGATAATAGATGTGGCATTGCCAAATGTCAGCAACATCAGTAAGAAGAAATATAAGAAGCTGGAGAAATAACAGGGCATCAAAGAACAACTGGAGAATACAGTTAGGGCCAGAAATATTTGGACAGTGACACAATTTTCGCGAGTTGGGCTCTGCATGCCACCACATTGGATTTGAAATGAAACCTCTACAACAGAATTCAACTGCAGATTGTAACGTTTAATTTGAAGGGTTGAACAAAAATATCTGATAGAAAATGTAGGAATTGTACACATTTCTTTACAAACACTCCACATTTTAGGAGGTCAAAAGTAATTGGACAAATAAACATAACCCAAACAAAATATTTTTATTTTCAATATTTTGTTGCGAATCCTTTGGAGGCAATCACTGCCTTAAGTCTG
This sequence comes from Allobates femoralis, assembly GCA_033576535.1. Lineage (NCBI taxonomy): Eukaryota > Metazoa > Chordata > Amphibia > Anura > Aromobatidae > Allobates > Allobates femoralis. The sequence goes on from JARQOC010000004.1 coordinate 384,787,992, forward strand.
GAACCCATGGACATCACCAAACGCTGGGTTTCCTCCTTCTTAATGCTTTGCCAGGCCTTTACAGCCGCAGCCTTCAGGTCTTGCTTGTTTGTGGGTCTTTCCGTCTTAAGTCTGGATTTGAGCAAGTGAAATGCATGCTCAATTGGGTTAAGATCTGGTGATTGACTTGGCCATTGCAGAATGTTCCACTTTTTTGCACTCATGAACTCCTGGGTAGCTTTGGCTGTATGCTTGGGGTCATTGTACATCTGTACTATGAAGCGCCGTCCAATCAACTTTGCAGCATTTGGCTGAATCTGGGCTGAAAGTATATCCCGGTACACTTCAGAATTCATCCGGCTACTCTTGTCTGCTGTTATGTCATCAATAAACACAAGTGACCCAGTGCCATTGAAAGCCATGCATGCCCATGCCATCACGTTGCCTCCACCATGTTTTACAGAGGATGTGGTGTGCCTTGGATCATGTGCCATTCCCTTTCTTCTCCAAACTTTTTTCTTCCCATCATTCTGGTACAGGTTGATCTTTGTCTCATCTGTCCATAGAATACTTTTCCAGAACTGAGCTGGCTTCTTGAGGTGTTTTTCAGCAAATTTAACTCTTACCTGTCTATTTTTGGAATTGATGAATGGTTTGCATCTAGATGTGAACCCTTTGTATTTACTGTCATGGAGTCTTCTCTTTACTGTTGACTTAGAGACAGATACACCTACTTCACTGAGAGTGTTCTGGACTTCAGTTGATGTTGTGAACAGGTTCTTCTTCACCAAATAAAGTATGCGGCGATCATCCACCACGGTTGTCATCCGTGGACGCCCAGGCCTTTTACAGTTCCCAAGCTCACCAGTCAATTCCTTTTTTCTCAGAATGTACCCAACTGTTGATTTTGCTACTCCAAGCATGTCTGCTATCTCTCTGATGGATTTTTTCTTTTTTTCCAGCCTCAGGATGTTCTGCTTCACGTCAATTGAGAGTTCCTTTGACCGCATGTTGTCTGGTCACAGCAACAGCTTCCAAATGCAAAACCACACACCTGGAATCCACCCCTGACCTTTTAACTACTTCATTGATTACAGGTTAACGAGGGAGACGCCTTCAGAGTTAATTGCAGCCCTTAGAGTCCATTGTCCAATTACTTTTGGTTCCTTGAAAAAGAGGAGGCTATGCATTACAGAGCTATGATTCCTAAACCCTTTCTCCGATTTGGATGTGGAAACTCTCATATTGCAGCTGGGAGAGTGCACTTTCAGCCAATATTATATATATAATTGTATTTCTGAACATGTTTTTGTAAACAGCTAAAATAACAAAACTTGTGTCACTGTCCAAATATTTCTGGCCCTAACTGTATGTGAAATATGCCCTTTGGTCCTGTTTTCTGCTGCAATCGGCAGATCGAAGCTTCAGCTGCAGAAATTTCAAGATCACGGCTAGCGGGGAGCTAGCTGCGGTCCTGAAATCTCAGGCTGGAAGGTCTCCAGCTGCTGAAGTTCAGCAGCGCTCGCTGCTAGACTTCAGCATCCGGTGTCCGGCTCCTGCATCCGATTTTATGTCGGATCTGGCACGATCCAGCTCCGTAGTTTCCCATATTAGGGGGCGCCGGATTGCGCTGAATCCGGGAGGAACCGGGAGAATCCGATTTGTGCAGATTTTTGCCCCAGACCGAAAATCGCTGCAAGCTGCCATTTTGTGTCCAGGAGAAAAACCCACATTCACCTGGATCCACACGGACAGATGGAATCTGGATGGCAAATGACTGCCATCCGGCTCCATCCAGCCCCATAGGGATACTATGGAGCTGAAATTGGATCCGGCGCTGCCCGGTTCACAGTGGACAGACCCAGATACTGAAAACCGTGGTGTGAAGCCATTCTAAGATCCATTTATCTTTATCCCCATTTATTATTTCACATAATTTGCTGCAAACATTTATATTTCACTATACCCCAACATAGTAAAAAATATTTTATACTAATTTTGTTGTGCTTTTGTTCTATATTTTTTCTTTATAACACTTGGAAACTAGTTAATCGAATTTTTCCCAACACACTCAGGTGACCTCAGTCAGCCGGGGATTCCCATTCCCCGACCTTGAGAACAGCTCTGACTCATCTCTCCAACAGTGCTGAGGAAAAAATACCCTCCTCTCCCGCTTGACCCAGATTCTATGGTAATTTGATAATTTGATTCCCATGGTCTAGCTCAGCATAAGACTCTTTTTTTCTCTATATATTAAGTTTTATTCCATACATCATTTCACGTTACCACTTTTAATTTTTAAGACATTGCACTAACATTAGTATATCTTTTTAATCCATTGCAACAATTATGATACTTTTTTGCAGTCTTTCTATTCTATTGCAGTATTATCACAGGGACTTGCTGAAAGAAAGAACTTAATACAACTATATATTCTTCATCACTCCTGGCTTGGTGGTTCACTGTATTTACCTTACTTCTACCTGATTATTTGACAAAAACAATGACATGGGTTCTACTCTCCTTTTCACCATTTTGTTTTTATTACTTATCGGTAAATGTTTCTTATTTCCAATTAAAAACTTCTTTTTGCTTTTATTATATAGAAAAATATAAAACATTATTTTTCACCAAGCAATCATAGAGCACTAATGCTATTTTTTTTTTCTTTTCAAATATTTTAAACCAATTTTTTACATTTTACAATACATGTGATTATTCTGATGAAGGAGTCTACATTCTGAAACATGGAAAATAAATCACTTTCCCGGGATCCTGCCTATTCCACTTTCTGCATGACTCACGTCCTGTGAACATTGACTGATTGATAGTGATGAGCGAGTGTAATCGTTACTATCCGCACGGATAGTACAGTATTTGCGATACTCGTTACTCGGAGAGTATCACCTGGTGCTCGTGAGTGATGTGTCGATTGTTATCAATCTGACACAAATTGCCAGCTCACTTCAGTACTCAAAGTGAGTTGGCACCTCAGTGAGAGCAGATTGAATATTAGGGTCTCTCTGGAGGGTACAGCAAGGTGTTTTTATGCCCACCCTCCCACTCTGTCCCGGAAAGACTCGTTTTACAGCTAAATGTGTGTTGGGCAGAGCCTATCACTAATTGACTAACATTAGACTCGCTATTCGGACAAGTACACGAATATTGAAAACTCCTCGTTACGAGTATAGCTCATCACTACTGGTCGCTGGCATTCACAGGAGATGATCACTTGTGCTTTACATACCCGTTCATCAACATGTCTCTGCACAGCTCAAGAAATGAAATAGTGGCATCTTTAAGTTCCATAACAGGACTAGAAAAAACTGTAAGAAGTGCAAAAAAAATATTTTTAAATATATGAAAAAAAACCTAAAAAGTTCAAATCACCCCTCTTTTGCCCCATTGAAAATAAATTAAAAAATATGCATATTTGGAATCGCCACATTTAGAATTGCCCAATTTATCAAAATAGCTCTGCAGCATTGCCTCGGTGAAGTGGCAACACGCTTTGCTGAAGCTCATCTGTTTAGGTCATAAATCACACACTGCAGTAGAGTTGTTGCAAGAGATTAAAAAAAGTGGCTCATCCTGCTGTACCTCCAAACCAAGCCTGGTCATGTGCGATAATGGGCGGAACCTGTTGACGGCTTTAAAGATCAGCAAACTGATATATGGTCCATGCATGTCTCACATGCTGTACTTAGTTGTACAGTGGTTAAATACATACCCTGACTTGCTGTACCTAGTTGGCAAGGTATGCTGTGTTAGCACTCATTTCAGAAAGCCATCTACCGCTTTTGCCGGTCTTGCAACGGTACAGCAGCGCTTTAATTTGTTTAATAAATGACTGATTTGTGACCTACCCATGTGCTGTAAATCGACATTACATGTTGACATGGCTTAATGAGCAGCAGCGAGCAGGATCTGAATTCCAGCTTCAATACGCCCGCCAAAGTAACACTCATTTACAATAACGGCCGTGTGAGTGTGGATCGCTAACTTTTGTGAGGTTCTTGAAAACTTTGATTTCTACACCAACATCATTAGTGTTGAAATTTTTTGTTTTTTTATGTATTATTTATTAATGTAGCACTATTTATTCCATGGTGCTTTACATGTGAAAATGGGACAAACATAGACAAATACAATAATTATGAACAATACAAGGCACAGATGATGCTATTATAAGCATAACCGTCCTGCTGCTATGTCTTTTGTAACACTCGCTGCACAATCTGAATGTGGAAGCTTTGAATACCAAGCTGGTGGCTATAGATCAAGATCTTCCAATGGTTTATACTTTGCAGCCTAACCTCAGCCAATATTCTCAGCCCACATTTAGTAATGGTGAAGACAAGGAGGCAGAGGAGGAAGAGGAGGAGGACTTGTTTATCTACACTACAGAGAGAAATACCATCCTCCCCAGCTCTGTGTCTGTTCAGCATGGATGGCCTGAAGAGGAGGAGGTGAGGCGGCGTGAGGAGGAGAGGATGGTTACTGTTTGTCCTAGTGGGGACACTGAACTCTCGGCTCTTTGTAGTTTGCCACAAATGGCACAGTTCATGTCCAACTGACTTTTCCAATGACCTTGCAAGATGGACATTTTGTCCAACAACAAACACTGGTTGTACACCTTTCTTGAACCACTGCACAAGGAGAAATTTCCTTCTCCTATTTGTGAGTCCAAAAAGAGTTGGAATCATTCAAGAGGGCCATTGTAGATTAGTTGATGAAAAGATCACTTTCAGACAATGCTGGAGTCAGAGGTACTGCCTCTTTTCAATAACAAGAATGAAAGAGTAGGGACACGCACACCAGATACAACACAGGCAGGTGTAAAATTTGCTAAAACAGGGCCAAATTAAATAAACCGTTACATCTGTGGGTGTAACTATGACAAGGAAGGAGTAGTTGACCAAAATGGTGAAAGGGTAATAAGTAACCATACCAGCATCCTTCCTTATGTTTCAGTACCTTTTAACTATTGAGTGTCTAAACTGCACACTTGGCCCGACCTCTCCTTGTACGTCTTGGAGGTCCTGAGCTGCTCTGCTGCTAGTGTGTATACGTATGCGTTTTTAGTTCTGCCAGGGATAGCCATACTTACCTGTCAATGGAAAATTCAGACAGGCTTACTCTCATAAAATTTAACATAGCAAAAACGGACATAGCAATGTTTTTAAGTGCAGAAAAAAACGGACAGGGTGTTTATTACATCTAATCTGTTTTTCTATCAGTTTTTGGACTTAGAAAAAAAAAATGCTAAAAATGAAGCCAAAAACGGACCAGGGGCTTATGTGTAACCCCAGCCTTACTTTGGCCATGTGATGAAGGCAAAGGACATGATGCTTGGTATGATCAGTGGCAATAGAGGACGTGGAAGACCTAAGACCCTTTGGCTGGATACCATCATGGCAGAAGCGGGAAGAAACATCAAAGAACTGAAGGATGCTGTGAAAAACAGAGAAGCTTGAAGGAAAATGGTTCACATGGTATCCAATAGTCAGCCACTACAGAATGAATGAAATTGGAATATATATGTAATTTAAAGTTTATAATTTTGTTAATTGCTTTAATAAACTTGCGATGTTAAATTTTAATAAATAATCCTTAAAATTAAAATCATGAACAGTCTAACAGAACAATTTCAAACTATCTAAGCATAAACCTTCATATTTACATTTTTTTAAACAAGACTCCCACTAATATTGACGTTTATTAATGACTTGTTATTGCTCATAGAATGGTTTAGCTCTGTACTGAAAGCAAAGGAAAACTGCTTTCTCCCTAAAGTACTAGAAGAAGATTAATGATCTTGCTGTGCTGAGTATTAATCAGCCTCATTATAATGGATCAGAGAACAAGTAATAAACACAGACCAGCTGTTCTTAAAATTGTTTTGTACTGCCTTTGGATATATTGCAGTCTGATCAGTGTACTAAAGATATATAGTGCAAGTACGGTATATGTACAACTGGGATATTAATTAATAATGGCACATTATATAAGCAGTATGCCTGTAGAGAGGGAAAGCTACATATGCTTATGTTACTGCATATGGATTAGGATTTTATCATTTAAATGTTTGCTTGTACCGCTAAAGTGTTTCTGTCACTTCAATTAACTTTTTAGTATAAGCTGTTATATGTATGTTGTGAGGTATACCTGCAATGTATGTGCCCAGTTGTGGCACAGATAGAGATCTGTCGCAATGTAAAACCAGATAGTTTGCCTGGGACTTGTAGTACCAAGAAACTTTCTTTGGCTAAGGTCACATATGCGGTCGGGATTGCAGATCCTGATCCGGTTTTGAGCTGTAAAAATGCTCAAAACTGGATCAGGATCCGCAGACCATAGGCGCCCATTATAAAACTGGATTGCACATAATGCAATCCAGTTACCCCATTCCGGTATCGCTGCCTGCATGAAAAATCATGCAGGAAACTTTTGTCTGAACGGTTTCAAAACCGCAGCAGGGCTGGTATAATGGGCACCTATGGGAGCCCATCCAGCTACCGCAAGGCACATGTGAATGCCTGTGCTTGCCGGATGCTTTGTTCATCCCTGCTGCTGCGGGTTTGAACAAAGGGTTAATCTGTTAAATATATGTGGGCAACATGTCTCCAGGGAGTGTCCACCCTCCCTAGAGACATGTTGTCCAAAAACTGTGGCATGTCAATGGTTAATGGTTACATTATCACCGCTATTGTCGGCTTTATAAACTTCTCAATGAAAGCCGGCGGCTCCTCGCTGTAAGGAGGATTATCAGTACGTAATGTGCGTAAGCAAATTGCAGGACTGCATCCTCAATAAGGAGCTGAACCTGCTGCTTACGCAAATTGCGTACTGTACTTGCCGCTATCCATGGTGCTGAAGCCTTAAACATCACTTCTATGGCCAGTGCACATTGAAACTCCGGTGTGCTGGCCATAGAATTGATGTTTAAGGCTTCAGCACCATAGATAAAGTTGGGTACAGTGCGCAATTTGCGTAAGCAGCAGGGTCAGCTCCTTATTGAGGATGCTGTCCTGCAATTTGCTGCTTACGCAAATTGCGCACTGTACCCAACATTTTTTGTGTCCGGGAATAATTGGACAAAATGGGATCATCCTTGATCCGGTGCAATCCGGTGACCCCTAACATGGGAGTCTACGGGCGCCGGATTGTATTGGATTCAACAGAAAATCGTTCCGGTTCCCGGATGCTGGGTGCTGAACGAGCGGCGGCTCTGACATTCAAGCCATGCTCATTCAGCACCTGGACAGCGCAGCTAAAATAGCTGCCGTCTGAAATTTCAACACCTGGAGAGCTCCCCTGCAGATGCTATGCTGAAATTTAAGCACTTGGACAGCGGCAGCCGTGCGTAGAGAGGATTACAGCAGAAAACAGGATTGGAGGGCATATTTGCCCTCCGGTTCAGTTTTGTCCAGGGCTGTCAGGTTCTGTCTGGTGCTTCCTGCAAAACACCGGGTCAAAACCTGACAGCAAATAAACGTGGTGTGAGGCCGGCCTTAAGCACATTTTCAGCAGTAACAGCATGGGAGACATTATGAAGCAATACTAAAGCAGGGAAGGCCGGCTTCACACCACGTTTATTTGCTGTCAGGTTCTGTCTGGTGTTTTGCAGGAAGCATCGGGCAGAACTAGATTTCCGTCTGCATTAAATCTGCTTCGTGACATCATGTTTCACTATTGAATATACCGTATGCGTTAATTGATTTCTTCTATATTAAACGAATACACATTAATGTAATATTAGGAGACATATTTTCACTATCAGTAATTACTTGATTCATATTTTATGTAAGCCCATTTTACATTTTGCCTGTAGGTTACATTACACTTTAAGGGCTTGGACACACTCTCTAGGGTCACATTTAGAAGGTAAAATGCGGTTACCGCATCCAGTTCCAGATGCCATAATCTCATGCCCTTCAGACTAATTTTGCCCTCCAAGTGTGTCCCTAAATCTGCATGCGGTAACCGGATTGCTACGTTCCCCAACTTAAATCGGTTGAAATCGGATTGTCCCGGATTGTCCCAGACCGGGGAAATCCGGTTTTGTCCGATCTTTGCAAGAGATTACAGGACTCATCCATTATCCTTTTGGTCCTGCGGACTGAAAACGCATTCACCCGGATCCACCTGCACAGCACAAAATTAAACGCCAATACACTTCCATCCAGGGGGAATCCGGAGCCATAGGAAAAGATTGCGTCAATACTGCCATTCATGTGTGTTGCGGTACCTGATCCGGTTACCGCTCCACTCACATTTGCGGTTTCCAATTGAAATCCGGATACGGATTAGAAACCTTTCTGAAAAACGTTGCTTGCATGATTTTTACCACACATCGGAAAACCAGATCCAGGAAACGCAACGCTGTTGAGGCGATCTGTTTTTTGTATTGCTGCATATTGGTGCGGATCCGGATCCGGTTTTGAGCATTTTTCATGCTCAAAACCAGATCAGGATCTGCAATTGCAACCGTAAATGTGACCCTAGCCACTCTGCTACTTACATGCAAGTTTGTCGGACGAGACTCGGAAGAGGCTGGAGCAGTGACCGTGAACGGCCTCTACCTGTCTGGATGGGAATGACCGCGCTGCCCGATCATCCAAAGGATCACAGGGGAAACAAGGTTCCAAGCAAAATTTTCTTTATTCTTACAAACCGACGCGTATCGGCGCCCAATCCTGGCACCGTCCTCCCCTGAGGACGGTGCCAGGATTGGGCGCCGAAATGCGTCGGTTTGTAAGAATAAAGAAAATTTTGCTTGGAACCTTGTTTCTCCTGTGATCCTTTGGATGATCGGGCAGCGCGGACTGTAACACACCTTTGACCCCAGAACTCTTGAAGCACCCACAGCCCTGTGGAGGTGGAAGTCCAGCAGCAGCCTGCATTACTAAAAACCAACGCTCTTATTCCAGTTGTGGGAGTCACAACTGGATCAGGTTAGTGCAAACCTGTATTTACCGATTAGTCCCTATTCTATACTTAATGATAGGGCACTATTGCGCCTCTGTTGTCTCCCCTTATATATTTTATATAGTATGGATGGGAATGACGGCAGCTTGTGTTTTTGTGCAGCTCCCCGTCCAGACAGAGAGAGGCCGTTCAGGGTCACTGCTCCAGTCTCCTTCAAGTCTCGTCCGACAGACTCGCATGTAAGTAGCAGAGTGTGTCCAAGCCCTTAGTGAAATACATGTGTCTCTTCAAATTTCATAGTTCAATGTTTTGTGTGTATTCTATGAATCACAATTACTTTGCATTTTGTATTTTGCATATTAATTGGGTTTTGTTTAATTTCTTTTTAACACTTTATTAATGTGTTTTTTTTTCTTTTTTTTCCCCGTCCTTTCCACATTTTGTTAGGTTTAAGTAGCCTTAATTTTTTTAACACTTTCAGAGTCTACACCATTATGTTGCTCTCTTTTCCTGCGGTTATCTGATTGGTGTCCCAGTTGCATTAACTAATGCAGTTTCTATGACTATCCTTTACCATATAGGTAGCAGGTGTACACTTGATGTACACTGTCAGACTTGACAAAGGAGTCTGTCATTGCCTGATGCAGTGCTCTATGCTGTGTCATCTTTGCATGTTTATCTTGCATTAACTGTTTTTATGGGAACTCTGCTGTGGATTCAATTAATTCCTTTGCATTTTTCCTGGAAGCTGGACTCTCACTTTCTTTGCTCTACACACAGGTGGATTTAGGATGCTGTTTCGTGCATGCCAGATCTCTGTGGAGAGCTGATTTACACCCTTCACCCTACACTTATCCTGAAGCCACCAAATCCGTTCCAGGAAGGGCTTGGCCAAACCTGATCCAGACGTCACACTGTGCATGCCCAGAGAGCGTTTTCAGCCTCCCCCAACATGAAAGTATATCTATCGGTGGAATTATGCTTTGTGGACAAGTACTTGGTTGGAGTTGGAGAAGTTTGCCAGCCTGGTCAGCATCTTGAATGCATGTATAGAGGCCTCAGAACAATCTAGATCTCTGTCTCTCTTTCTTATTCCCTCTCATTCTGTCTCTTCATATTATGTTTTTGATTGGTTAACACTAGTTTGCTGTATTGCCATCACCACACTCATGACTCCAACTCCACAAAAAGTGATGCCTCATTACAGCGACCTTTCTGAATGAAACTATATCCCTGAAAAAGACTAGGGTCACACTTGCAGATTTTACATGCGTTTTTGGAGACCTGCGTTTCTAAAAATGCATGTAAAAACGCACCCATAGGCCCCCATGCAAAAATCGCATGTCCCAATAACAAAAATGTATGCCTAAAATGCCATGCATTTTTGGCATGTGTTTTTGCACTTAAGTGAGGAGCGGCCTTCAAAAATGCATGCAAAACTGCATGATACCATTAGTACCATTTAGTAACATGCAAAAACGCATGCGTTTCCCATAGGGGCCCATGTTAAAAGACGCATGCGTTTTCTAAAAAATGCATGGTTTTTGAAACAGCACCAAAAAATGGTGCAGGCACTGTTTTTTGGTGCTGATTCAAAAATGCATGGAAAAACGCATGGGTGCCAAAAAGCACCTAAAAAAAACATGCAGAAATGTAAAAAGCATGCAGAAACGCATGCTTATTTTTAAGGCACCAAACAAACGCATGCCAAGTGTGACCCTAGCCAAACACTGTTTCTTTCCCCCACATTCTGTCCTAATCTTCTACATTTTTTTGTTTTTTTTCAGACCACCTCGCTTTCTAGAAGATGCCAGATCCGTGACGCCAACGCCCCAACAGTGACACCCTTATACAGTGGCCTTTCTGAATGCAAGTATATCCCTGATAAACACTGTCTCTTTCCCTCTCAATATGTCTCATAATATTATTGTTTATTTAAATTTATTTTGCAGACAACCTAACAGGACTGCGGCTCTTGCCTGGTGCCACACCACTTACTGCTAGGACTCTATGTCTGCCTCCACTTGCCTGCAGTCTCTTGAATGTAAGTGTAGTTTTGAAAACCCTGTGTATGGCTGGGGTCACACTTATTATGAGTTTTTTTAGTGCCTTAAAAAAAAAGCATGCGTTTCTGCATGCTTTTTTCCATTTCTGCATGCGTTTTTTAAAGTGTCTGATGGCACCCTGCGTTTTTATATGCGTTTTTAAATCAGCACCCAAAAATAGTGCATGCACTATTTTTTGGTGCTGTTTTAAAAACGCATGCGTTTTTTTAACATGGGCCCCTATGGAAAACGCATGCGTGTTTGGATGGTACTAAATGGTACTAATGTACCATGCGTTTTTGCATGCGTTTTTGATGATAGCTAATCACATAATTGCAAAAACGCACACAAAAACGCATGGTACTGTCACACATGCGTCTTTGCTATTAAGACATGCGTTTTTGCTATTAGGGCATGCGTTTTTTAACATGGGGGCCTATGGGTGCGTTTTTACATGCTTTTTTTAAAAACGCAGGTCTCCAAAAAAAGCATGAAAAAATTTCAAGTGTGACCCCAGCCTATTTCTCTTTTTGTTTTTTTGTATATATTTTCGTTTTTCTATTTTTCTCTTATTTTTAGTATGTTTTGTTGTGTGTAATTTTTGCTGTATATATTTTTTGCTATGTGTATTTTTTGCTGTGTGTATTTTTCCCGTGTGTATTTTTTGCTAGGTGTTTTTTGGCTAAATTTTTCTTTTTTCACAGATCACCTACACGGACTGTAGCTCCTGCATACTACCACCCCTGCCTGTTGCCACACCAGTGCATGAGAGGCCTCGCTGGCTGCCTTCTGCCTGACTGCTGCCTCTTGAATGTAAGTGTAGGCCCAAAAACACTGTGCTTTTCTCTTTTGCTCTTACTGTATTTAATTCCTTTTTACTACTTTTACTCCTAAAAAATGTTTTTGTTTGTTTATTATAGACCATTTACCCAGACTGCTGACTGCTGTACTGCTGCTGCCTGCACAACTCATCCTAGAATGTCTTCCAGCGGTGACAGCAATGGTTGCCCCCCTGCACAACCTGTCACTGAAGCATATACTCATTTTAAAATGGTTATTTATTGCAAATGCGATACATGAGTATGAAAATTATCTACTATGTTTACAGGAGGAAGAGCAGGAGCAGCAAACTGGAAAACATTCCTCCCAGGATCATCCGGGTCAAGGGTGTGGGGTGGGTGGGCATGTGTTTTCTTATTTTCTAATGTTCACTGTGCAATTTTTTTTGGAATGTTTTCCTGTAGATTCCACAAGATTCATGCCAGAGAGATCAGTCTTTTGATTGGGACCTACTTTTCTCCCTCATGCAAGATCGTCCGGCTTTGTGAGACCCTACTCACTGGCATCATTTTGAGACTATCTACACCCGATGGCTCTGGGGTGATGTGTATGTGGCGCTGATTGATTGTTGGGAAGACAGCAGTGCTAAGGTGCAGAAGGTCTGGCATAAGTACTGCTATTTCTTTGTCCGATTGATGGATGTATTTTGTAATGTAATGTGCATATGTAATGTAATTGCTAACCTTTTTTTGTTTCTTTTGAAGGTAAAAGATCATGAGCAGGTTCTTTACTGCAAATATGCAAGCAGAACAAATCCTGGATCATTAACACATATAGGACACAAGGGCAAAGTATTATAAAACCGAAGTTTTATAATTCACGAGGTTGAATGACATCAGAAGCTTTCTGTGTTTATTTTTGTTATTGAGTAATTGTGTTATTTCTTGTATGTTTATGTACCAAGTTAGGCTGCTTTCACACAGCGTATTTCTGTGATCCGTGGCTGTCCGTTGTAAAACGGACAGCCACGGATCCAATTAGCTTCAAGCCCCGCACTGCGCATGCGTGCTGGAGGCATAACAGAGCGGCGCGGGTGTACATACATCACCCGAAGCCGGAAATGACGCGATTCGCGTCATACAGCCGCACACAGCAGCCCGGCCGGCAGAGGAGAGCGGGGAGGCGCGCATTTGAATCAGAGTTGAAGATCACGCCTATTGAGGCGTGATATTAGGAAGAGGGAGAGCCTGCCAGGGTGACTATGCATACAGTAGTCACTAATTAACATTGCTAATGAGTGAGTTTCATAACGTTTATCTTCATTTTCAATAGATGCATTTAGGAGCAAAAAGGAGTGTAGGATAAGTGTTAATATGCTCTAGGGACATCTTTTAATAGCTTATGAGGTGATTTGGGGGTGACAGGATCCCTTTAAGCAATATCCCATTTGAAGACAGTATGAAATCCTGAGAGAGTCATTTGAGCGTTCATCTGAGCCAATGTCCATGGCTACATAATGGTACTCTGCATCTGCAATAGCCATCAAAATAATGAAGAAGTACTTCTTATAGTTGTAATACTTGGATCCAGTTATTCCAGGTTTAACAATCGGAGTATGTTTACCATCCACAGCCCTCAAAAAGTTTGTAAATTGACATATCTTCTGCAATTTGTCTGTAAGGCTGTGGTCACAGTTTTTTTAGTGCCTTTTAAAAACGCATGCTTTTTTACATGTGTTTTTTATGTCATCATGAGTTTTTTAAGGTGTGTGATGGCTCCCTGCGTTTTTGGCTGCGTTTTTGAATCTGCACCTAAAAATAGTGCATGTAGTATTTTTTTGAGCGTTTTGAAAAACGCATGCGTTTTTATAACATGGGTTCCTATGGGAAACGCATGCAAAAACGGATGTACAATTAGTACCATTTAGTGCCATTAAAAAACGCATGCGTTTCCCATAGAAGCCCATGTTAAAAAAACGCATGCGTTTTCTAAAACGCATGCGTTTTTTTAACATGGGCTCCTATGGGAAACGCATGCGTTTTTGAATGGCACTAATTGTACATGCGTTTTTGCATGCGTTTCCCATAAGGCCCCATATTAAAAAACGCATGCGTTTTTGGAAAAGCACCAAAAACGCATGTGACTGTCACACATGCTTTTTGGCTATTAGGGCATGCGTTTTTTAACATGGGGGCCTATGGGTGCGTTTTTTACATGCGTTTTTGAAAACGCAGGTCTCCAAAAACGCATGTGAAAAATGCTACTGTGACCCCAGCCTAATTTCAATCTATTTTTCTGTTGTGGGATGGGGGATGAATTCTACATGTAAGACTTCCCACAAAGCCTGGTAGTTGTCTTGGATAATCTCAGAGGCGGTAGAAATTCTAATTCTGAATTGGAAGTGTAAGGATGATAACATCTCTCCAGTAGCCAGGAATCTGCAGAACAGATTTAAAACAAAATGTTAGTAGATGTTATCAATAGTATTACCATCTAAATAAAAGATGTGTTACAATAAAATTGTTGTACTCGAATGTCATAAACAGACATTCCTCAGAAGAAACAGATCTGCAGAAAAGTCTGTCCTGCCTGGTGATGGAGCCTCTGACGGATTGCACCAAATCAAGCTTGATTTCACCAACAAAGCGTCTGGATTTCACCTACAATGGTATATGTAGACTTTTTACATATGACATGCCCATTGGGCATGTCCTATGAAAACTTTCTACTTTTAGATGGATTAGACGAATCAGAATAAAAATAGATGCAAACGGATGCAACCGCACGGATATTAAGTCTAATCCAGTGCCGGATAAATAAAAAAAAAATGCTGTAGCGGCATGAGTGAATGGATGCAGATACACCTGTTTTCTGCCGAATTTGGACGAGATGCAAATGTGATACCTAAGGGTGAGTGCCCACAGGACATTTTTCCTGCGTTTTTCCTGCGGTTTCTGCATGCAGTTAACCATTGGTTTTATGGTAATTTAAGCAAATTTGCTCCTGTAGTTTTGATTCCCAGCAGAACCAATGTGTTTCACAGAAACGCTGTGCTCACACATTGGTTTTGCAAGTGTCAAGAACTGTCAAATCCCTGCGGTTTTGGTGTGGATGGGAAAGAATTGACATGTTCTATTTTTCCTGTATTTTTGCTGCAGTCAATGGAAAAAACGCAGGAAAAAACGCAGCATCAAAAATGCAGTAAAAACGCACAAACGCACGCAACAAAAGCACAAAAAACACGCAGAAAACACAAACAAGATTATAGCTAATCTCCTGTCAAGGACTCTTGGATCCTTGAAAGCAGTTCAGGTTTTGCTGCATTCAGGACTGCTCAAAAATGTCCTGTGGGCACATACCCTGAGGGTACCTTTACACGCCGCGACGGCAGGCTGGAAACATCGCGCGACAAGCTACAATTGTAGCTTGTAGCGTCCATATCGCCTGTAGTAGCGGCGTCTGAAGAGGCGACGCTACAGCCGGCGACAGATACATCTGTTTATGGTCTCTGCTCATAAACTTAAGGCAACATCGCCGATTGTAGCGAGCTGTATCGGCGTGTAAAGAAGCAACGGAAGGCAACTCTGGACACCCGGCGATGTGGCTGCCATGTATCTAAGGCGTGACACAGTCGCCATGTTACCGCGCCCCATCTGCGATCATTGGAGGTCGCTCCTGCTTTATGATTGGTAGTCGCAGCATAGGGCGGGATATTTAAGGAGCTGACCAGTCACACTACACAATTACTCGAGCGTGCTGTATTAATCAGCCTCCTGCGATGCCTGGCCAATCCTGATGATATTGCGCTGTCCTATCATCGTACGGACGGCTCGTAATCCAAGATTGTTGCACGCCTATGTGCTATCCCTGCTGCACCGGGTCCGCCCATAGTAGCTTGTTGGAGCGGTGTGTAAACATGGTACGCTACGCTACAGATGGCTACTTCCGCCACCCGGCGATGTAGCCAGCTATAGATGTAGCGTAGCGTAGCGCTCCTTATGGCGGCGTGTAAAGAGGGTGCGTTTACCGTTTGTAGCCGTTCGGGCGTGCTCGTGCACGCGAAGTAGCGCGATGTATCCAGCCTGCCGTCGCGGCGTGTAAAGGTACCCTTAGGGTACCTTTACACGCCGCTACAACAGGATGGATACAACCCGCTGCAGGCTACGATTGTAGCTTGCGTCGTCAATATAGCCCGTAGTAGCGGCGTGTGAAGACGGTAGGAGGCAGCCGGCAACAGATACATCTGTTTCCGAGCACTGCTCTGAAACAGGTGGCTACAAAGCCGATTGTAGCGAGCTGTATCGGCGTGTAAAGAAGAAACAGAAGGGTTGTTTCTACACCATGCTATGTACCTGGTCTGTAGCTGGGGCGTGACACAGACTCCGGGATACCGCGCCCCTTCAGCGATCATTGGAGGAAGCTCCTGCATGACGATTGGTAGTCGCTGCATAGGGAGGCATATTTAAGGAGCTGATCAGTCACACTACACAATAGCTCGAGCGTCATGTATTAATCAGCCTCCTGCGATGCCTGCCCAATCATGATGTTCCTGCTTTGTCCTATCAGCGTACGGATGTCTCGTAAGCCACAATTGTGGCACGCCTATGTGCTGTCCCTGCTGCACCAGGTCCTCCCATATTAGCTTGTTGTAGCGGTGTGTAAATGAGGTAAGGTAAGCTACAGGTGGCTACTTGAGACACCCGGCGATGTATCTATCTATAGATGTTGCGTAGCGTAGCGCACCTTGTGGCAGCGTGTAAAGGTGGTGCGTTTATCGTTTGTAACCGTTTGAGCGTGCTCGTGCACGTGAAGTAGCGGGTTGTATCCATCCTGTTGTAGCGGCGTGTAAAGGTACCCTTAGGGTACCTTTACACGCCGCTACGGCAGGATGGATGCATCCCGCTACTTCACGTGCACGAGCACGCTCAAACGGTTACAAACGCTCCACGCATCACCTTTACACGCCGCCATAAGGTGCGCTACGCTACGTGACATCTGTAACTAGCTGCATCGCCGGGTGTCTCAAGTAGCCATCTGTAGCTCAGCGTACCCGCTTCACACGCCGCCACCACAGAGTGATCTGGGAGCAACAAAGGCAGGACGTAAAACAAATAGGCGTGCCACAGTCCTGTACGCCGCGCCCAAACCACTACCATTGGCCAACACTACGGAGTTGTGATTGGTCACGACGGAAAGGGCGGATGGTCAAGACGTGACGTACTAGTGATCGGACTGTGGCACGGAATAAGCACTTGTGACATGGCGGAGTGCGGCGAATGCATCTAAACCGATGGTAAAGCGTCACCCTAGAGCGGTGGCCAGTCACATACCCAGTGTGCATAAAAGTAGCGGTTCCAGGCTTTGTGTACGTAGTAAAAGTGTTTGCCTCGTCACGCACGATCAGCGCTTGTGACAGCGGCGTGTGGCGATTGCGCTGAGGTGCGTTTGTGCGACACACATTAGCGGCTTACAACACACAGTATGTGCTTTCTCTGTGTAAATTCTATCTGTGTCAACTATGGCTAACTATGTGGGAATACAGGCTGAATGGTGTTAATATTTCTGCTCACAGATGTGAATGTACTGGAACTGCTCCCAAGGCAACATGTCAAAGATCTGTGTGACAGTGTATTTGAAAACACCTGAGAAGAATATGTCCTGCATCAATGTGCTGTGTGCAGGGGACCCTCTGCCTACAACAAAATAAAGGCTCATGTACGCACAATGGCCACAAACACTGTTGGCCAAAACACTTGTCAAAAAACATGGCTACCCACACATATTGTCTGCACAATCCCAGCCAATAGGTGGCTATGACATCCATGGCCCCCACCAAAACCTTCATCACATTGCCCTCCTCCCCCAAGTAATCAGGCTCACACAGATGATTTAGGATCCAACATAATATTTTTTAATCAAATGCATTCATCGTGACCTTGGATTAGAATTAAAAAAAAACATACAGTAAAAACAATGGACAATTAAAGTGCATGTCACATTCTGGAAACACATTACAGGGCAAACAAATTGACCACACATTGTAACCTGTGCAGCAACCCAAAAATTTGAAAAAAACCTAAACTAACTAACTAACTAACTAACTAACGAAACATTATGCACATAATGAAACCAAAGATCCAGAAAATGGGAAACACAAATGAAAAGGGGCGCAGCTAACCTGCTGTCACCTCCATTGCAACCACAAATAGATCTCCCAGAGCCAGCCACACTACATGTCCTGGTTCTGCCAGCTCACTGCACCAGACCCATTGAAGTAGGAGCAGTAAGCTTCTCTACTGTCCCTGGCCTCCTGCCGAGTGCGGCCATGGCTCTGCGGCTGGAGTGGCAGAATCACATGGCCCTCATCACGCCAAGACCCTGGACGGAGCTCCCCTGTTGTAGCGTCTGCATTATCTACATAACCTCCTGGCGTGTATGATGCTCTATCCCTACGACGCAGGTTTCATATGTATAGGTGTATGGAAAATCCGGAATCTATTTGCCATTATCCCAAACACATTTTCAACTACACGGCGGGCCCGGGATAGCCGGTAGTTGAAAATGCGTCTTGCAGAAGTAAGGGCCCTCTGGGGATATGGCCGCAGTAGGTGTTCCTGAAGTGGGAATGCTTCATCCGCCACAAACGCAAAGTTGAGATGTTCGGTCGTGTCCTCATTTGAGGGTAAGTTTAGGCCACCACTCCCTAGTAATGTTGCCAAGGAGCTGCGTGCAAAAACCCCCCCATCTGAGTTGCGACCGTTCATTCCAACATCCACGTAGAGGAAGTCATAGTGCGCATCCACTACAGCCATGAGGATTATACTACAATACCCTTTGTAATTGAAAAACAAAGAGCCAGAGTTGGCAGGTTTGGTAATCCTCACGTGCTTACCATCCAATGCCCCGCCACAGTTGGGGAAGTTCCACCGGGTTTCAAAGCCTCGGCCTACTTCCAGCCATTCTGCGGCGGTAAGAGGCATTTTCAGGTAGGATGGCTGCATAGCTCTCCAGATGGCCCAACACGTTTCAGGGATCAGGCGGCTCAGCAGGGGCAGGGAGACACGTGACAAGTATGTGAGTGATGTCATGGACTGCCCTGTAGCCAGGAACCGCAAAGTGATAGCCAACCGCTCAGCAGCTGATACTGATGGTCGCATTATAGTGTCCTGACGCGCTATCATTGGCCTAACACGCTCCAATAGGAAGGTGAAAGTGTCCTCCGACATACGGAGATAGTTTCGGTAATCATCAGGACTGTTAAGCTCCAGCTCCCGCAACAGCTGCATGTGGCCCCGGGTTTCCCACCTGCGAAGCCAATCCCGGGTCCACAACCGCCGCTGTCTGCGCCTCATCAACCTTTCATACCGATCCTGAAGCCACATTTGCTCTTCCACCACTGCGGCAGCCACGATAACATTGCGGTCATGGATATTCTGCATCCTCAATATCAGCACCTGTAGATGAGAATACACAACATGAGTACATAGAACAATATGTGGCCATGTCAACAGGTTAAGCAAGCCACACCTCTTTTCCATGACACACTATAGCCAAGTGGATGGGATCTTTTGGGAGCCCACAAAACACATCCCGGAAGCAAGGGAAGGCAAACACCCAGTAGTCACCCCAAACAAAATGGAACACGGCCAATGATAGTGGCCTCCTCTACATCAACTTCAATCGGAGGGTCTCAAAGGCAAACATCTGCACCTAGGTGAGTTACAAAGGGACATGTGTCACCAATAATGCCGCACTAAAATGTCCCAGAATCCATTAGACACACCATAATTAAAAATTGCTACATTTAAAATTAAATTCCCAAAATAATTCATACATACCCCGATATGCCAGGTGGAGTAATCCTACATGAACCAAACAACATTGCACATGAGTGTGGCTGGGTAACCATGGTTACATATGTTTTTGCTCGTGTCATTTTTGCTACACATCTATGCTATGTCTGGAGCGCCACACCTCAAAGCCATGTGTGATCCTATCCCCGTTGGACCCAGTCTCCATTGGCCACAACCAGCATGCAGATATCGATCCAGTTGACATGAGTAACACATTTCTGTCTACAGTCCTGCAGCCATTCTCCTGTATGATGTCTGGAAACAAACACAGCAATGTATGTCTACAAAAGTGTGAAGCCGCAGACAAAATGCCTACTCAAATTCCACACAGTACACTATATCGTCCCCAACAATACAAACCCCTATATAGTACGCAGAAGCAGTCTTCTGCGGTCGCCAATAACATCAACATATGCATCCCACACACCGCAAATTCCATGTGTGTCCACAGATACTTACTTAATGGGTCTGGCCAGCAAGCGTAATGTTTGGCGGAATGCGCCGCTTTTAAAGGGCCGCCAACCTATCACGATTCAGCGATCTCCACCAATTAGCGGGAGTTAATTCCGCACCCAGGTGTCCCATTACGATGTGCGTAATTGGGTACGCTGTGATTGGTTTAGCGGACTATAAAGCCAGTCCAATGGCCACTACACCTTGTCCAGACGTCGATGTGCATTGAGCTACTAGTGTCCTGTTTGACTTCTGTTGCTCTGACGGTAAGCCTCTTTAGCGGTTTCTATGAAATTTTAATGAACGCAGATGCTTCTGTCACAGGCCGCTTAGGCAATGTGTGTATGGGCATGTTTGATAGGGCAGGTAAGTTTGGGCCTGTAATAACACATATGCCTACGTTATTCTATGTAGGGCAAGAGCCAGGTAGTGCCTCGACTTGTATTGTGTGAGTATAGATAGGCCCTTTGATGTTATTTTGGGGTCCAACAGATAAAGGTGTGTTTTTTGGCGGGACTTCACCTCACCATTTGATGGGTGGAATAATTGCCCCGTGCATTCCACGGATGTTTGGTACATGGTTTTAAATTGTAGTCCCATGCATGGAGGAACAACAACATGATCATGTGTGTGCACAGATGTAGTATGTGCAGTGTTTGAACACACCCCGCCCTCCTTTCTCATGTGGTTAAGCTTAAACATTTTTGACAGTACACAGGTACTAGCTAGCACACAATGTGTTTGCTCAGATGTTGGGCGAGAGGTATGTACGCACACACCGTGTACAGCTGTGTTTAAATAGGTACATTGGGGTCTTAGATCATGTTGTAAACATGTGTAGGTGGACACATATATCCGGAGATGGATCATTTCGGGATACATGTGTTTAACTTGGGAGCGGTGTGACATTGTGAAAATGGGTCACACACGCAAAGTTGAAATGAACCAAATAGCAGCATATATTCCCCATATTCCAACCTTATGAGCATGTTTATCCTTTTGCATCGTTTTATCAAGTTCGGTATGCGTTGTGTAGTGACTGTATGTTTGTGGTGTGTTTTGTCATCGGCAGATGCCGAGGGGTACTGTGGAATTCGAAACCCAGCTTCTCACGGAGTATCAGCGGCACGAGTGTCTGTGGCGCTCCTCGCTGCCTGAATATAAAAATCAGGCAGCGAGGGCCGAGGACTACAGGACTCTTGTGGCTCTGGCCAATCGGATGGAGCCAAGGGTAGGCAGGAGGTGGGACCAGCATGCGGTGGCACTAAAAATTAAGAACATGCGGGGGTCGTTCATGCGGGCTCACAATGACTACCTGCGCCGTCGCTCAGGAGCTGGAGCTGAGGAGGTACCATCACCTACCCTATGGTACAATCCACTCTTCACGTTCATCCTGGGCGAGGCTAGCTCGCGTGCAACGACGACCAACTGCCCCGTTGCTGCGCCCCGTGTAGGCCCGGCTGAATCACCATCTGCGCCACAGGAGGTGGGTAATTGTGTACAGTGGTGGCCCACAATGTTTACTTCACATGTGTGCTTGTCTAAATCCTTTACAACAACCTTTTTAGCATATTTTCATCCTTGCTGGGGGCAACCTTTGGGTGTCAATCAATCTGCCCTCCTTCCAGGACTTTGTAGCCTTGTAAATTCTATGCTTACAGCCGTATTGCAATGTTGCATCTTCCACAACATCTTGTTATGTTTAGGTGAATTATTTAAGGGTTTCAAGATTGCTGGTGGTTTGATTGTAAACAGCCACATAGTACCATGTAGTAAATGGTGCTGCCACACATGTGTGTTGGCTTTGGTGCCAGTGGGTTATAGGTAGTTGAATGTGGGGTGGTTTCTCATCATAATAGGAGTCCAAACGGAAAGGTGGCCAATATCTGTCATTGGGCAGGACAGCCCCCAGTATCAAGGTGTTGTGGTGACATATACTAATTGGGTTACGGCTCCGTGACTAACACCTAATTCTGTATTGAGCTGAGTTCCTGGAATGCTCGAGGTGAGTGTACAGGAGAACTACTGGTGTTGTGGTATATAACCTTTGGTGCTTTACTGTGTTTTGCCTCATTTCGAATCTTGGTTTGTGGGCTTGCTGTGTGTGGGAGTGCTATATAGAGTCCTGTTGTCAATGTATTGAGTGGATCTTGCCTTCACTAATGAGGTTTTATTTTTCTCCCCCCACAGGCCCCAGAAGAGGACGGCTCCATTGCGGAGCAATCTGTCGCTGATGATGCTCAGCCAATGACATCTGGGGCTGAGCAGGAGGGCGGGGCGAGTGATGTGGGTCCGGTCCAGCACCACCAGAGACGGAGCTGGGCACCTGGGCCCGACGCGTGCTGTTGAACGAACAGCGGACCCACATCGACAGCACCGCCCTCTACATGAGCGATAGGTTGCGAAGGATGGAGCCGCTCCAAAAACAGATCCTTCTGCGGGTCTTCAACAATGCCGCTGATGCTGCCGATGATGGGGCCCTTCAATGGGGATGCCACATCCCCCCCCCTATGCAACACACCTTATGGCCCCTTTCCCCAGCCGCCCCATCTCGGCCCGTGAGAAGACGGGCCCCGCCACAGTCAAACCATCCCCCCCAAACACGTCGTCGTACATCAACACGTTCTCGGGCAGGTCGGGGCTGCCCTGAGAGGAGGGGGGAGCCGGCATTGTCAGAGCCGACAGAGGATGAAGAAGTTTGACACTAGTAGCCAATGCACAGAATTGGCACTCTGGAATTTTGCATCAGGAGGAAACTCCTGGGTTGTTTTGTTTTGTTTTATACTTGTTAGCAGAATTGCTGCATATGATTTGTTTATGTTTCTTTCAAAAAACAATAATATTAAATTTTTGTTCGGACACAATGGTGTATTTCTTTTGGGTTAGGGTTTTTGGGGGTCAGCGTGGGTGAATGGTGTTGGTCACAATATAGGTTGGCCAAATCCACACAATATGGGCCAATGCACTCAGAGCAGGACGACCATAGATTCCTTTGTAATGTGGTTGCACTTTGACAAAGAGGTGTGGTAATGTGGGTGACATAGTTACCTGATGAACATGTTTTGGCGCCAAATATTATTGTGGTGACATGAAGGAGACAAATAAAAAGGTAACCAAACATTTTATTTGCAACATACATGTGTGCCAGACATTTGCCACAATACACAGAATGCTGTTTCCAGATAGGGCTGGGCAGTCCACACTCCTGATGGTCCCAATGTGGGACAGGATAGGTAAAGAAGGCAAAGGGCTGGGCAGTCCACACTCCTGATGGTCCCAATGTGGGACAGGATAGGTAAAGAAGGGAAAGGGCTGGGCAGTCCACACTCCTGATGGTCCCAATGTGGGACAGGATAGGTAAAGAAGGCAAAGGGCTGGCCAGTCCACACTCCTGATGGTCCCAATGTGGGACAGGATAGGTCAAACGGCCAAAGGCCTAGCCATCCCACAATCCACCATTTCAGATAGTGGAACACTATAAGAAAAGAGCCCAACGGGGGCAAAAAAAAAAAAAAACATCAAAAGCCAAACAGGCAACGTCTGTAATTTCCAGGTCCAACAAGGACAACATATTTGGGGGTCAGGGCAGCACATTTTGTTTCGGGAATGGGGAGATCTCAATGTTGGCCATCCTGATGTTGCTGGACGGTAGCCAGCATGTCAGACAGGCGGGTGAGATCCTGGATTCCCCGTTGTAGGGCCCGTTGCAGTCGGTGGGCAAACTGGTGGTGGGCCCTCACCACGTCCTCCATCGTGGGTACACCTGTATTGTGTGTTGAAAAAAACATCATTACTTCAGAATCCTACCTCTGGTCTTTGTGTCAGGTTCACACAACCAATATTGTCCTTACCCTCGTGCTCAACATCATCCTGACTATCAGGGGGTGATGGGGAGGCACTGACACTCCAGCCCGCAGCTCCAGCACGTTCTCCATCTGCAAGAGTGGGTGAAGGACATTATGTCAGAAATGCTTAGCTTTCCCATTTCCCAACTAGCAACAACACTGCGTAGAGTTGTCCGCCACTAGAATCCAAATAAAATAACTTACCGCCATAATCATCCAAGGCAGCCGCATTTTGAGGTTGAGCCAGAGCCTCATGTTGGCGACCAGGTGATGCCACCTCTGCCTCCACCAACGCAGGCTCATCATGGTCCTCCTCCTCCTCCTCATGGCCTGGTGAGGGATTATTCCCTTGTGGGGATGGTGGTCCAGCTGCCTCTTGACGCGGTGGGGTTGGTGGGCCAGCTGGCTCTTGCCGCGGTGGGGTTGGTGGGCCAGCTGGCTCTTGCCGCGGTGGGGTTGGTGGGCCAGCTGGCTCTTGCCGCGGTGGGGTTGGTGGGCCACCTGCAGGCGGTTGCGGGGGAGCCTCATCGGGTGAAACTTCAGCATCTGGAGATTATGAAACAATAATTAATGTGTCAGCATACTGTTTAGGCTCTGAGATGTATGGACAGTTCAATATTTGGTATATGTGTTTGCTGTAGTTCTGATATGGGATGATCTCATGTATTCTGTATGGCGTATGTATGAGGCATTAGTGTGGTAATTGTGTGGAGGGCATCTAACACTGTGGAGTCATCTTGGGTGCCACATGAACATTAGTTGTAGGCAGATGTGTAGGCAGTCTATCTATAATGTGCTGCCTATATTGTCCCCCATTGCATGCCTGCCGGTGTCCCTCTCACTATACCTAGGATGTTTGTCAACTAATTTTTATGTTTTTGTTGTGCTTACATACAATACAAAGCATGTGTGGCCCTCTGAAGTACTCACCACGCAGCCTGGCAATCCTGGCAAGGATGTCGAGTATGCGGCCTGGGCATTTGGACTTCAGGTCCGCGATCTTCTTCTGCACAGCTTTTGCGATCCTCACCACCCCTAGTTTATTCAGCAGAGCCCGCTGAATCCGCCGAATAGTGGCGCGATTACGCAGCCTGGGATGACGGTGGTGCCGGTGACCCCAGTAATCATACCGGTCACAGTGGTCTATGAGTATGATGAGTTCAGCCATCCCCCACGTAGCAGCGCGGTGAACGGCCGCCATGACTGCAATGGTGTGTGCAGAGGAGGGGCTGGCACCTTGCAGGCAGAGTGAAAATGAAACTATCGTAATGACGTCATTACGGCCACGTTCGGGGTCACGCACCCTTTGAACTAGTCCTACGCGCAGTGACACGGGCGAAGCACTTCTGCGGCACCTACTGTACAACACCCACAGAGCGATGCGTACAGCAAGCCTGTGCGCTGTGTACTGACTACTCGACTTCAATGCGGTGTGTGTATACGTGCATCAGTGTTTGAGTTGCGCGCAGACACTCAAGGGACACTTTTAGGCGGCATCTGCAGTTCAATAAGGCAGGCCGGTCCGTAACACATACTTGACCGCTGTGTCCAGCATTATTCATTATGTGTTTACAGGATGTGCACACTGTATATGAGGATCATGGGCCATTTGGTTTGGTTTTCCGTAAGTTTGGGGCCGCGTAATTGTACTACGGTATGATCGTGCATACGGCGCGTATCTGTAGTGCTGAAGGGACAGCTCATCCAAGATGGAGGGCTGTGAGGCAAGGGCCAATCGGACCGCAGCTGCTTCCACCAATGATCGCACATGGGGCGCGGTAACACGGAGCCAGGGTCACGCCTTAGCTACATTGCAGCTACATCGCAGGGTGTCCAGAGTTCCCTTCCGTAACTTCTTTACACGCCGATGCATCTTGCTACCATCGGCTTTGTAGCTCTCTGTTTTCGAGCAGAGGTCGTAAACAGATGTATCTGTTGCCGGCTGTATCGTCACGTCTTCAGACGCCGCTACTACGGGCTATATTGGCGCTACAAGCTACATTTGTAGCCTGTAGCGGGATGCATCCATCCTGCCGTAGCGGCGTGTAAAGGTACCCTTAGGGTACCTTTACACGCCGCGACGGCAGGCTGGAAACATCGCGCGACAAGCTACAATTGTAGCTTGTAGCGTCCATATCGCCTGTAGTAGCGGCGTCTGAAGAGGCGACGCTACAGCCGGCGATAGATACATCTGTTTATGGTCTCTGCTCATAAACTTAAGGCAACATCGCCGATTGTAGCGAGCTGTATCGGCGTGTAAAGAAGCAACGGAAGGCAACTCTGGACACCCGGCGATGTGGCTGCCATGTATCTAAGGCGTGACACAGTCGCCATGTTACCGCGCCCCATCTGCGATCATTGGAGGTCGCTCCTGCTTTATGATTGGTAGTCGCAGCATAGGGCGGGATATTTAAGGAGCTGACCAGTCACACTACACAATTACTCGAGCGTGCTGTATTAATCAGCCTCCTGCGATGCCTGGCCAATCCTGATGATATTGCGCTGTCCTATCATCGTACGGACGGCTCGTAATCCAAGATTGTTGCACGCCTATGTGCTATCCCTGCTGCACCGGGTCCGCCCATAGTAGCTTGTTGGAGCGGTGTGTAAACATGGTACGCTACGCTACAGATGGCTACTTCCGCCACCCGGCGATGTAGCCAGCTATAGATGTAGCGTAGCGTAGCGCTCCTTATGGCGGCGTGTAAAGAGGGTGCGTTTACCGTTTGTAGCCGTTCGGGCGTGCTCGTGCACGCGAAGTAGCGCGATGTATCCAGCCTGCCGTCGCGGCGTGTAAAGGTACCCTTAGAGTGGAGTCTGTTTCACAGAGTGAAGAGTTTAGAGGAGAGTGCTAATCAAACTTTAATGTTATTACTATAGTGGTATAAACAGAAGAAAAGTACTGTGTATGAACAACTGGGATCAGGCCAGAATATTAGTGAAAATATAAAGTCAATTTATTCAAGTTTTCATTACAAACAAGTGCATACAAGTTACATTTAAAAACAATTAAAAATTGTGCAACCACAAAAGTTGCAGACCAACCATAGCCAAATTATAAATAGGATAGTGAACCATCACATATCAATTCATGTGCAGTGTGGACTATGGAGTTATTTGTAAGGGTATTGGGGTAACCCAGTTCAAGGGAAAAATAAACAATTGCAGCAAAATTTCAAGGGTAGAAATAGGCTGCCTAGTTACCATAGCCTTATTAAGCTCACATATATAAGTTAATTCACGGTATGGATCTCCAAATTTACAGGTGTACAAAACAAATCCTTGAGTAATAAACCACTAGTCAGATCTTGCTTTATGCCTGTGAGGAATCTCATATTCCCCCCAGTGGAGGAATGGAACAGATAGAGTGGAGGATTCCCTGGATGAAGTGAACCGGAATATAAACAGGCAGGGCAAGGAAAGTCTGACCTGTAAGTAAGATAAGAAGGAAACAGTGAATACAACCTGTATCTGGCAGAACCGATCAATTGCCGTGAATGTATGTCCACCTGCTGAGGCTACGGGATGTAAGGCCCGTGTCACCCGACGCGTATCGCCGTCCTTATGGCGGCTTCATCAAAGGGGCAGGAGTGCATTAGACCTCTGCTTCTGCAACCTTAAATATGCCCCAGGTTGTAATGATGCCGGCTTTTTCCGCCGGAGACAGAGAGGCGTTCCCGGAAGTGACGTACTGGGAGTGCAGCTATAATAAATAACATAGCGGTGCATCCAGAAAAGAAGACATGTCCGGAAACAATGTTCCGGACATTTTCTTTTGGAGGCGGGGTTCTGGTTCTAAGGAGCAACGTTTGTTGATGTTGTTGTTAGGGAACCAAGCCTAACAAATCGCATGCGCAAGACCGGACGATCTAAAGAGGTACTGTGCTAAAAAAGCACAGTAACAGCAGTTTAACAGGGGGATCAGTTACCCAAAGGTGCCCGCAGGTAGAGTGGTTTAGTGATTTTATAGAGGAGTATAGAAAAAATATAAACAAAATATAAACAAAATATAAAATAATTATATAAGGAAAGAAAAGGTAATTATAAACAAACAAAATAAACAACAAAATTTAAGCATGACATAAAAATATATGTTAGCTCTATCTCCTCTATCCATCATTCGCTGGCAACTACACATTTAGGTTCCGATCTCCAAGTCATGGTTTAGAGCAGGGGTCTCAAACTCCAGGCCTCGAGGGCCGCACACAGTGCAGGTTTTCAGGATTTCCATAGGATTTGACAGTTGGTAATCAAATGACCAACTGTCAAATTCTAAGGAAATCCTGAAAACCTGGACTGTTTGCGGCCCTCGAGGCCTGGAGTTTGAGACCCCTGGTTTAGAGGTTAAAGTTGTACATGGGGGATGATTCTTCAAGAGATAAAGTCCAGTTCCAGTGTTGACAATCAATGGATCTTCTCACGATGGACCATAGTGACAGAGGTAACCATACATTGTCTAAGGAAGAGAAAGAGATAAAAAAGGAGATAAAAAATGAACCGTCAATTCGAAGTATTGCTCTATCTCACTTTATAAAAGCCTTTGAAGTGAAATTCTTCATTAAGGCCCTCGGGGGACATACTCTTCAAGTTGAAAATCCACCGAGTCTCCTTCCTAAGAAGTTCGTTGGTTACTTTACCCCCTCTCACTGAAGGGTTTGCTTTGTCAACTAAGATGACTCTTATGCCTCTCAAAGAACAGTTGTGCACATCCAAAAAGTGACGGGCAACTGAAGTCAGGGGTTTGTTTGCTTCTCTATGTGCTTCGGCACAGGTAATATTTGAAAAATGTCCCTGGAGGCGTTTTCTTGCCTCCTGTGTGGTTTCCCCCACATAAATTTTGGGGCAACCACAGATCAGCACATATACCACATTTTTTGTACGACAATTGGCATAAAATTTAGTCTCAATTCGTCCTGGAAAAATCGGGAGGTCCACATGATTGGATGCCACCATGTGGGGGCAGACATTGCAATTCCCACATGGATAGGTACCAATCAATCTAAACCCTCTCCCTAAGGGAATCGTCGGTCGCATAAAGTGGCTATTGGACAGCGAGTCACGTAGGTTTTTGGCCCGTCTAGCAACCAGACGTGGGTTGGGGGGTAAAAGTTCTGCAGTTTTAGGGTCCAAGGTCAATACCGACCAATTCTTTCTTAGCAGACCCTGATATCCCCCCATTGGTTGTTGTTGGTTGTTGTTTGTTTATAATTACCTTTTCTTTCCTTATATAATTCCTTTATATTTTGTTTATATTTTGTTTATATTTTTTCTATACTCCTCTATAAAATCACTAAATCACTCTACCTGCGGGCACCTTTGGGTAACTGATCCCCCTGTTAAACTGCTGTTACTGTGCTTTTTTAGCACAGTACCTCTTTAGATTGGCCGGTCTTGCGCATGCGATTTGTTAGGCTTGGTTCCCTAACAACAACATCAACAAACGTTGCTCCTTAGAACCAGAACCCCGCCTCCAAAAGAAAATGTCCGGAACGTTGTTTCCGGACATGTCTTCTTTTCTGGATGCACCGCTACGTTATTTATTATAGCTGCACTCCCGGTACGTCACTTCCGGGAACGCCTCTCTGTCTCCGGCGGAAAAAGCCGGCATCATTACAACCTGGGGCATATTTAAGGTTGCAGAAGCAGCGGTGTAATGCACTCCTGCCCCTTTGATGAAGCCGCCATAAGGACGGCGATACGCGTCGGGTGACACGGGCCTTACATCCCGTAGCCTCAGCAGGTGGACATACATTCACGGCAATTGATCGGTTCTGCCAGATGCAGGTTGTATTCACTGTTTCCTTCTTATCTTACTTACAGGTCAGACTTTCCTTGCCCTGCCTGTTTATATTCCGGTTCACTTCATCCAGGGAATCCTCCACTCTATCTGTTCCATTCCTCCATTGGGGGGAATATGAGATTCCTCACAGGCATAAAGCAAGATCTGACTAGTGGTTTATTACTCAAGGATTTGTTTTGTACACCTGTAAATTTGGAGATCCATACCGTGAATTAACTTATATATGTGAGCTTAATAAGGCTAGGGTAACTAGACAGCCTATTTCTACCCTTGAAATTTTGCTGCAATTGTTTATTTTTCCCTTGAACTGGGTTACCCCAATACCCTTACAAATAACTCCATAGTCCACACTGCACATGAATTGATATGTGATGGTTCACTATCCTATTTATAATTTGGCTATGGTTGGTCTGCAACTTTTGTGGTTGCACAATTTTTAATTGTTTTTAAATGTAACTTGTATGCACTTGTTTGTAATGAAAACTTGAATAAATTAACTTTATATTTTCACTAATATTCTGGCCTGATCCCAGTTGTTCATACACAGTACTTTTCTTCTGTTTATACATTTAATATATCTGTGTAACTGGTGATCCCACCATTGTGACACCCGCAATTCAAAATATCATTACTATAGTGGTGGCTGTGTTTAATTTTTGGAAAAGTGGGGACTCTTCTTTGGGTCTCCTCTCTGAGCACAATACTTGCTCATGACACTTCTGCACCACTTCCTAAATACGCAACCTTGAAATGCTGGGCACAGGCATCTAATCTTGCTCCTATTGTGGCTCAATTCAAAATCTATAAGATGGATACCACTTTACTGTAGTCTGACACTAATTTTTGGAAAAGTGGGGACTTTTGTTATGGGCTGTTTGCTGTGTGGTGCATTACTTCAGCAGGGCTCTATGAGCATACCTACACCTGTCACTCATCTTCCTTTTACTTCTCATCTTTTTATTTAATGTAGAAGACTGCTACCAATTTTCCCCTATACATCATCCATCTGTCAAATGAAACTGAGTTTCACCCACCTCTGAAATTTAACTGAATGTGAGCCGCCTCCTATTTTCAACTAATTTTGAAGAATGTGCAGGCTACGCCATGAGACTATTTGTATGCCAGTTAGATTGTTGTCCCTTTTCATGGTGTCTGGCACTAATATAAGCTTTTGGACACTTTTTAAGGTGTTTTTATGTGTTTCATGTTGACTGCTCTCTCCCACCTTTAAGATTTCAATGGGGCTCAGAAGGTTTGGAGAATGGTTAATCGAACACTCCGGCATTCAGCAAACCAAACCATATCCATATCCCAGGTGTTTTCCCTTTTCTATAGAAGAGGTGCAAAACCTGTCCATTTATAATGCCAATGGATAAGATAAAGATTTCCAGCTCACATCAGGACTACAAGTTCCAAGGTACCTCCAGCTGCTCCAAAACTAATGTGGGGTACTTTCTTATATGTACCAAATATCCCAGTGGGAATCTGTATGTAGGGGAGACAGAACAAAAACTCAAAACTAGGATGAACTCTGATTGCCACACAGTTAAAAAAAAAGAACAGGTTTACCTGTGGCCAATCATTTTTGTTGTCCTCATCACACCATAATGGAAATGAAAATACTGGTATTGAGAGATCATTTAAAATCCCAAAGAGACAGGAGAATCTGGGAATACAAATTGATTATGACCTTAACACACTCAGAGCAGGAATTAATGTGTTGCATAGATTTATGTCTTTTCACACCAATTAAAGTATTTTCAAATCTAGGGCCAAATCACCGAAGGACAATAAAACTATCACGCTTCTTATCTCTGAACACTGATAATTACTGTCCCAGCTGCTCTTTTCTCCCCTCCCAATACTTACCACTATGTTCTGCTTCATGTCACCTGTTTTATTTACAGCATTATTCAATCATCCATTTGTGTATAAATGTGTGTGTTCAGAATTTGTGTCACTATTAGCCTTATGAAGAGGCCTTAGAGTCTCAAAAGCTTACTATTTGTTACCATCTTTTCAGTTAGCCATTTAAAGGTATCAACCACTGAGGACAATCAGATGTTAACATTTTTCTATCTACTGGTTAACACAGTACAAACATTTTTTACTTCCACGACAAATCATACCTAGCACCCTTTTCTACTACAGATGTACATTCCTGTACCTCAGTTTACACCCTGTGCCTGTGGCAGCCTGGCATTCTTAAACCTATGTCTTGTTGTGTGCTAACACAGCCCTTATAGTTGAACACGCAACTTTGTTTTTATGAATAGTGTATCTCTCACAGAAAAAAATTATGTACCGTTTTTTTCGCTTTATAAGAGGCACCTGATTATAAGACGCACCCCCAATTTTGGTGAAGGAAAAGAGAAAAAAATTATTTTTAATGTTAAATGGGGTCCATCTTATAATGCCAGTGTCCGTCTAACAAATCATATAGCGTATATGTCCCACATAGCCCCCTCATCCTGGTACATGGTCCCTCATCCTAGAATTAGCCCCCTTAATCTGGATATGGCACCCTTATATTGCATATAGCCCCCTTGCGCTGGCCCACATCCCCCATAGCTGGCCCACATCCCCCAATGCAGGCACACATCCCCCCACTGCAGGCACACGTCCCCCCACTGCAGGCACACGTCCCCCACTGCAGGCACACATCCCCCACTGCAGGCACACGTCCCCCACTGCAGGAACACGTCCCCCACTGCAGGCACACGTCCCCCCTTGATGGCACACGTCCCCCCTTGATGGCACACGTCCCTCCTTGATGGCACACGTCCCCCCTTGATGGCACACGTCCCCCCTGCAGGCACACGTCCCCCCTTGATGGCACACGTCCCCCCCTGCAGGCACACATCCCCCACTGCAGGCACACGTCCCCCCTTGATGGCACATGTCCCCCCTTGATGGCACATGTCCCCCCTTGATGGCACATGTCCCCCCTTGATGGCACACGTCCCCCTTGATGGCACACATCCCCTCTTGATGGCACACGTCCCCCCTTGATGGCACACGTCCCCCTTGATGGCACACTTCCCCCCCTGCAGGCACACGTCCCCCCTTGATGGCACACGTTCCCCCCCTGCAGGCACACGTCCCCCACTGCAGGCACACATCCCCCCTTGATGGCACACGTCCCCCCTTGATGGCACACGTCTCCTATTGATGGGACATGTCCCCTATTGATTCCCCCCCCACTTAATACACCCAACCCCTCCATATACTGCCCCCATGTAATATGCTGCCCGCCCCCTCCATTAGAAAGATGGCCCCTCGCCCTGCACTCCCCCCATCATTAATATGCCCCTCACGCTGGCCGGCAGCAGATGGAATGAAAAAAATCCTCCTTCCTCACCCTCCGGCGCTAAGCTCAAAGCGTCACCGCCGGCTCCTGGTCTCCATGGTGATCTGCTTCTTCTGCTCATCTGATCGGGCATACAGCGATGACATCATCGCCCGATCACATAAACGGAAGAAGCCGAGCACCATGGAGACCAGGAGTCGGCGGTGACGCTTTGAGCTTAGCGCCGGAGGGTGAGGAAGGAGGATTTTATTCATTCCATCTGCTGCCGGCCAGTGTGGGGGGGCATATTAATGATGGGGGGAGTGCAGGGCGAGGGGCCATCTTTCTAATGGAGGGGGGGCAGCATAATACGTGGGGGGCATATTAATGATGGGGGGAGTGCAGGGCGAGGGACCATCTTTCTAATGGAGGGGGGGCAGCATATTACGTGGGGGCAGCATATTGAGGGGATGGGTGTATTATGTGGGGGGGCCATATGCAGGACATAGGGGCATATGGAGGGGCTGCAGAGAGAGCGGGGGTGAGTGCAGGCTCATTTAATATGCACTGCTCCCCGCCGTCCATCTCTCAGTGCAACTTCAGCACTGAGAGATGGACAGCGGCAGTGCATATTAAATGAGCGGGAGCAGGAGATCTCCCCGCTCTCTCTGCAGCCCCGCAGCTAGCCCACTCCAGCCCCGGACACGCTCCAGAGCTGCCCCCCAGCCTCCCCTGCCTCCCCATATTCGGATTATAAGACGCACCCCCCACTTTCCCCCAAAATTTGGGGGAACAAAAGTGCGTCTTATAATCCGAAAAATACGGTATATGCTTTCTTAAAGGGACACTGTCAGGTCATATTTCAGTATGATACTAATATTACCCTTGAATAGTGCCTGACAGACCTCTTAAAGACATGTAAAATCATTATTGTACCGTTTGTAGTTTCGATGTTATTACCATTGACAAATCCTGCAGAGAGCTGCTGCATTAGTCCTGTCCCATTATAAGCAAAGACGATTAGTCCTGTGCTGTATAAACTGTGATGTAATTATGCATGCCTTCTCTGCAGCCCTCTCCTCCCTCCTCCCTTTGCTAACAGTGCAGTGTCAGATTTCGCTTACAGGTCTGTTCAGTTGATATCACCACGGAGGGAGAGAGCTACTGCAGGTCTGCCTTATCTAGACTCCATTTGTTTCCATAAAGCAGATATCCTGCTGTGCTGTGGTAGTTTCTGTGTTGTAGCTTATCTCTTGTGATGCTGCACACAGAGAGCAGAAAGGAGAATACAGCTTCCCCCCCAGAGATCTCCTGTGCAGTGATGTGACATGCATATTCATGCATGGGGAGTGGACAGCAGAGAACTAAGTGGATCATTCACTGTGAGTGACAGATGGAATGATTCTCTTTCTTTGAAGTTGACAGAAGATGGGAGGGGAATATAAATAAAATAAATATATCAATAGGGAGAGTTTGGAGGGAGGAATTAGAAAATGTTATCAGTTACATATGGATTTTTTGTCCTTACAGTTTTCCTTTAATAAATACTAGGCACCTTATAAAGCTGCTGTGAAACACGTGTAGAGGCTAGGTGTGGGCCCAGCTACTTAATGCTCCATTTTATTTAAGGTCTGTACCCTTTCTTTGGACTTTATATCACTTTTCCCTTATAATTAATTAGCACTTTAGGATTACAGCAGTGTCTTTCATACTATTCTTTTTTTTAATACGGATTAGAAGTTGTGGTATTACTTTGGCTAGCTATTTGTGCCAGTGACCGTGTTGCTATATATGGTCGATTAATCGTACTAGTGAACTTGCTACTAAATTCCTTGGTAGTTATCTGATCCTTTTTTTTGTTTTTGGTCAGGTGACTTAGGGCCCTTTCACATCAGCGTTTTTTTGAAATCGCGGCAGATGCGGTAAAAAAACCGCATCTGCCGTGATTACCGCATACCGGCTGCACTTGCGGCGCGGTAGCGGTTTTTGCCATGCAAAGTATAGGCGAACTTGCGGCAGGTGCGGCAAGTGCGGTTTTGCACTTGCGGCAGGTGCGGCCGCGAAAAAAACCGCGGTCAGCCGCAGTTTTTTTCGCGGCCGCACCTGCCGCAAGTGCAAAACCGCACTTGCCGCACCTAC
This sequence comes from Allobates femoralis, assembly GCA_033576535.1. Lineage (NCBI taxonomy): Eukaryota > Metazoa > Chordata > Amphibia > Anura > Aromobatidae > Allobates > Allobates femoralis. The sequence goes on from JARQOC010000004.1 coordinate 384,823,106, forward strand.
CGCAAGTCCGCCTATACTTTGCATGGCAAAAACCGCAACCGCGCCGCAAGTGCAGCCGGTATGCGGTAATCGCGGCAGATGCGGTTTTTTCACCGCATCTGCCGCGATTTAAAAAAAAACGCTGATGTGAAAGGGCCCTTACATACTCTGCTCTATGAATAACCATTTTACCATCTGTCTTTCTGAAGTCTTATTCTATAGTCAGGACTGGAGTGCACTGTTTATTAAGAGAGACTATCCATATGTTTCAGTGAGGGTTACAGTATCAATATTTACTGTTACTTGATGTTGAGCTATTTTTTGTAATCGGGTCCACCCTTGCCCCATCGGCTGGAGGGCACTTGTTTTGTGGTTGTGTTAATTTGTCTATTTTTAACCAATGTTTAATAAAATTCTGTTTTTATTGGAATCTGCGTGCATCTTGTCTTTGACCTTGTTGTCAGAATAGTTTATTTAGCTATATGATGCTTTTCCTTTATTTTGATTTACGTAACTGTGGACTTAAATTTGCAGTTTGGTAACTTTGATGAACTTATCTTCTGAAGCAGAGGTAATTCATTAACTCTTGGTTATCCTTCTATTTGGCAATACTCATGAGAAATAATTAATCGTAGCAATTGATCATTTTCATTACAGTACTTGAATACCTTTTAAAGTTCTAACAATTTTCTTGAGTTGACTGACTTTCATGTCTTAACCCTTCACAAACAAGGACGTGTCCCGTCCTCTACTCTGAGTTCATGCTGTGAGCTCGCATTCTACCCCCCACATCTCAGTTGATCTAATAAGCTGAGATGTATAGCTAACAGCACTGGTCAGCAGTGTTAACCCTTTGTATTGCGCCATCAGTCACTGACAGCGCAATCCAAAGCCCCGCAGTGGGGATCGCGCTTTTCCCTGCCGTGATCGGAGATCCCGTGAAGTGATCACGGCACCTCCATCAGTTACCTGGAGAGCCCGGGGTCCTCTAATGACCCCAGAAGCTGTCCTTTATCATTTCGTGCTGGCAATCTCTCAGTGAGGTCACCAGTAGGGATGAGCAGGTAGTGAAATATTCGGACTCGCTATACTCGTAACGAGTACATCGTAATACTCCAATGTAAGAGTCCAATGTAAGTCAATGGGAAATGCGAATACTTTCGCAGTGTATCTACAGTGTTGGCCAAAAGTATTGACACCCCTGATATTCTGTCAGATAATACTCAGTTTCATCCTGAAAATGATTGCAATCACAAATTCTTTGGTATTATTATCTTCATTTAATTTGTCTTCAATGAAAAAAAAGAATTGTCCTAAAGCCAAATTGGATATAATTCCACACCAAACATAAAAAAGGGGGTGGACAAAAGTATTGGCACTGTTAGAAAAATCATGTGATGCTTCTCTAATTTGTGTAATTAACAGCACCTGTAACTTACCTGTGGCACCTAACATGTGTTGGCAATAACTAAATCACACTTGCAGCCAGTTGACATGGATTAAAGTTGACTCAACCTCTGTCCTGTGTCCTTGTACATTGAGCATGGAGAAAGAAAGAAGACCAAAGAACTGTCTGAGGACTTGAAAAACCAAATTGTGTGGAAGCATGAGCAATCTCAAGGCTACAAGTCCATCTCCAAAGACCTGAATGTTCGTGTGTCTACTGTGTGCAGTGTCATAAAGACGTTTAAAGCCCATGGCACTGTGGCTAATCTCCCTAGATGTGGACCGAAAAGAAAAATTGACAAGTTATTTCAACGCAAGATTGTGCGGATGGTGGATAAAGAACCTCGACTAACATCCAAACAAGTTCAAGCTGCACTGCAGTCCGAGGGTACAACAGTGTCAACCCGTACTATCCGTCAGCGTCTGAATGAAAAGGGACTGTATGGTAGGAGACCCAGGAAGACCCCACTTCTTACCCCGAGACATAAAAAAGCCAGGCTGGAGTTTGCCAAAACGTACCTGAGAAAGCCTAAAACGTTTTGGAAGAATGTTCTCTCTTTTTGGGCAAAGGCATCAACATAGAGTTTACAGGAGAAAAAAAGAGGCATTCAAAGAAAAGAACACGGTCCCTACAGTCAAACATGGCTGAGGTTCCCTAATATTTTGGGGTTGCTTTGCTGCCTTTGGCGCTGGACTGCTTGACCATTTGCATGGCATCATGAAGTCTGAAGACTACGAACAAATTTTGCAGCATAATGTAGGGCCCAGTGTAAGAAAGCTGGGTCTCCCTTAGAGGTCATGGGTCTTCCAGCAGGACAATGACCCAAAACACACTTCTAAAAGCACTAGAAAATGGTTTGAGAGAAAGCACTGCAGACTTCTAAGGTGGCCAGCAATGAGTCCAAACCTGAATCCCATAGAACACCTGTGGAGAGATCTAAAAATGGCACTTTGGAGAAGGCACCCTTCAAATATCAGGGACCTGGAGCAGTTTGCCAAAGAAGAATGGTCTAAAATTCCAGCAGAGCATTGTAAGAAACTCATTAATGGTTACCAGAAGCGGTTGATCGCAGTTATTTTGGCTAAAGGTTGTGCAACCAAGTATTAGGCTGAGGGTGCCATTACTTTTGTCCGGCCCATTTTTGGAGTTTTGTGTGAAATGATCAATGTTTTGCTTTTTGATTCATTTTCTTTTGTGCTTTTTCACTGAAGACAAATTAAATGAAGATAATAATACCAAAGAATTTGTGATTGCAATCATTTTCAGGAAGAAACTGAGTATTATCTGACAGAATTGCAGGGGTGTCAATACTTTTGGCCAACATATAAACTGCGAAAGTGAAATAAAAGTTAATAACAGGTGCTACAAATAAAAAAAATAACATACCCATCTGACGGCTGTCCCAGGACCCGAAAAGAACACATCCGATGAGCTGCCAGGACCTTAAGTCTGATGGCCAATAAAATGGCCGGAAGCAATCAGGTGGTGTTTGCCGTCACACACCACCTGATTGCTTCCAGCCATCTGATTGGCCATCAGACTTAAGGTCCTGGCAGACCATCAATGTTCTAACACATCGATGGCCTGCCAGGACCTTAAGTCTGATGGCCAATCAGATGACCGGTAGCGATTAGGTGGTGTGTGACGTCACATGCCACCTGATCGCTAACGGTAATTTCATTGGCCATCAGACTTAAGGTCCTGGCAGCCCATTGGATGTATTCCTTTCGTGTCCCGGGACAGCCGTCGCATAGGTGAGTATGTTATTTTTTTGTTTTTAACACCTTTCATTAACTTTTATTTCACTTTTGCAGTGTATATAGATGAACTGCGAAAGTGAATGTACTACTTGCTACTCCTAACGAGTAATCAAAAGTAAACTTGCGGAGTAGCGAGTAGCCCGAATACTGTACTATTCAGCGAGTACCAAATAGTTACGAGTATACTCACTCATCCCTAGTCACCAGCCGAAAGTGATAATTTCTCCTATCTAAAAAGCTGCTGCAGCAGCAGGTCTCTAGACAGGAGAAACGATCGGTGTGTGAAGCACTGAGGTCCTATAATGGGCCAAGTCAAATAAAGAAAAAAGCATTTTTACAAATATGAAAAAAAAAAAAAAGTTCCAATCACCCCCCTTTTGCTCCATTGAAAATAAAACTATTAAAAAAATTAAAAATATACACACATTTGGCTTTCAGAAATACACAATCTATCAGAATATAAAATCAGTTAATCAGATCTGTAAACTACATAATGCATCTACCCAAAAATGGTATGATTAGAAATGTCAGCTCAAGATACAAAAGATAAGCTATCACACAGCCCCAGATCCCGAAAAATGAGAACACTACGGGTCTCGGAAAAGGGCGCAAAAGTGCAATTCTTTTTTTTTTAAAAAACTTCAGAATTTTTTTCACCACTTAGATAATGGTAAAATTGTACATATTTGGTATCTACAAACTCGTACTGACCCGAGGCATCATACCAACATGTCAGTTTTACCATATAGTGAACATAATGAATAAACCCCCCCAAAACAACCATGTAAGGCTGCTTTCACATCAGCGGTAAACGCTGATCGCGGCAGTTGCGGTGAAAAAAACGCAACTGCCGCGATTACCACATAACGGCCGCGATCGCGGCACACTATTGTGGCAAGCCCCAAACAATGTCTATGGGGCTTGCGGTAAGTGTGCGGTAGGTGCGTCAGGTGCGGTTTCGGCACTTGCGGCATGTGTGGCCGCGAAAAAAACGCGTTATTTTTTTCGCAGCCGCACCTGCCACAAGTGCCGAAACCGCACTTGCCGCACCTACCGCACACTTACCGCAAGCCCCATAGACATTGTTTGGGGCTTGCCACAAGTGCGGCCGTTATGCGATTACCGCTGATGTGAAAGCAGCCTAATACATGTAATTTCACTTTTTTTTTGCAATTTTGACGAAGGAGTCTGGGAAAGGGCTGGAGCAGGGACCCTGAACGGCTTCTCCCTCTGTGGAAGGGGCTGTCGACTGCTTGTGTATTTGTGCAGCTCCAGACTCCCCGTACTGACAGAGAGAGGCCGTTCAGGGTCACTGCTCCAGCCCTTTCCGAGACTTCTCCGTCAAACTCGGATGAGTGTGTCCGAGCCCTTAAGAAGCAGCTTGAGAGAATGCCAAGGATATGTAAAGACCTCTCTGTTTATAAAGGTTGACAGATATGACCAAATTTACTTTGCCAAATATTATATTTGGGTAGAGGCAAAGTGATTTCTCTGTATGCCTAGGGTCACACTTGAGCCCTGGATCCATTAAAAACTTCATTTTTTCAACTTTTGAATTCTAAGTTTAAAAACTGATGCTTTTAACGGATCCAGGGCTCAAGTGTGACCCTAGGTTATGTGTTTTTGTAACGGATCCAAAAAATGCTGCAAGCATTTAACATGGGGCCCTATGGGAAACGGATCTGTTAATGCATGGTACATATAAGTACCGGATCCCTTAATGCTAGCGCTTTTAGCCATAAAAATGGCAAGGTTATAAAACGCATAGCAGTACTGGAGGCTCCAAAAATAGCCTTAAAATAACAAATCCGTTATTGGATCCATTAAAAATAACTGACTGCCAAGTGTGACCCTGGCCTATGCCAAGTATATATTATCAGAATCAGTTATTGAAAGTTGAGAAGGGGTGTCAAATGACAATAAAGGCGTCGGTAAGACTGGAGTGTATTGACACTAACTGTAGAGTTTGTATCAAATGGGATGAATTTTTAAATGCAATTTTCTGTCTAAAAATACTACTTTGATAATAGGCTTTAGTAAATAGCATTTATGTTGTCTGCGTTTGGTTTTGACAATACTTTTTTCCACCAAGTTTACTGCCTCCCACTGTGACAATCATAGCCAGTATGCAGACTAACAACAAACTAGAGTTTATTACTTTAATTTTCCAGCAAATTATAACACAGTGAATTATAGAATACCTCGGCATCGCATGCAGAACAAAGAGGAGCATAAATAAGCAATTCTTAGTTATCCATATTATTTCATTTTCATAACTATGTGGCCGCAATTATTTTTGATGTATCATTTTCAAATTTGCATGTGAATAGGCTTTATAAATAGCAACAAGGAGATAAATGGGAGCAGTTGCTTATAAAATGAACTACTGTGTATGCACGTACAAATGCAATTATTTACTAATGCAGATACAAGCAGTATTTTTTTTTACTATGTACTGTAGAACTATACACAAATTGATCATTAAACTGTCATACAATGGGTTTAAAAGGTGGTTCATCCCAAAGGACACGTTTCGATATGACACATTTAGTTCTTCTTTTCTACTAAAATATTTAGCTATATAGTTCCAAACAGTGTGTTAAACATATTGTCAGTTAACATGGAAAAAGACCATGCAATAAACTTTAGTTTTCCAATTTTTACCATATGTCAGCCCAAGAAGGCATGCAAATAATTTAGATTAAATACAGTACAAAATTTGACTATATCCAGCCTACATACTAGAGCATGGGTGGGGAACTCCTTGAGGGCTGTCAACAGGTCATGTTTTCATAATTTCCTTAGTATTGCAAAGTTTATAATTGAATCACCTATACTGGTGATGATTCCAACCTCTGTGCAATGCTAAGGAAATCCTGAAAACATGACCTGTTGGCGGCCCTCGAGGACTGGAGTTCCCCATCCCTGTACTAGAGAATGTAGTATGACATTAACCCTTTTCTCACATCTGCCATAAGTGTAAAGCGAGATGATTTTGCTTGCTCGCAAGAAGAGTCGACAAAATTATCAGCAGGTGCCATCCGATTGCGAAAGTTTAACCCCTCTAATGCTGATGTCAATAGTGACAGTGGCACATATCTGCTTATTTGACGTAGGACGATGCCTCTTTTTCCCAATCAGCATTCCTTGACTTCAATTGCACGGTGCTAATAGACCCCATGATGATGCCAAGCTAAGTAATGGCTGTGGTATCACCTAGCTATGGTAGCTTGTAAGGTCCTGCCATAAGCAGAGTCTGACATGCCTCCTAACAATGCAAGACTAAGGGCCACGTCACACGCATCAGTTTAGTGAACGATATCGTTTAAGCGACCTGCTTTTTTGATCGCTTAAGCGATATCGTTTGTGCGTCGCTGCGTGTAATCAAACGATTTTTGTTTGGAAAATCGTTTGATTGTTTGATCGCAGATTTGTGAACATGTTCACAAATCTATCGCTGGTCGGCCGGTGGACACGCAGCATCGCTGCGTTTGACATCGGCAGAGCAACGATGAACGAGCTCCCAGCGCTTCGCAGCCTATGCTGGGAGCTCGTATCCATGGTAAACATTAGGTTACTAAGCGCCGCACGGCGCCTAGTAACCCGATGTTTACTATGGTTACCAGCGTTCTCGCTGGTCCACATTATTGGTGAGTCTGGCTGTGTGACAGCTCACCAACGATGTGAATGATATTGTTAGCGATCGCGCGTGCATGTGATCGCTAACAATATCGTGCAGGAAATTGAATAGTGTGACGTGGCCCTAAAGCCTCTTTCACACTTCCATGTAAAAACATGTGAGTGAAAACATGTTACCAGTGTCATCACTGTTTTGGAAGAGTATATCATCAGTATGACAACTGTATGTCAGTATGTCGTCAGTATTTTTCATGGATAGGTCATTAACTAAATGAAATACAAGGCTTCCTATATACTTTGCAATTTTAAACACGTACAGCATACGGGTGCCATTCGTGTGATGTATTGGTTTTTACTACTCCTTAGAATTTTATGGGGCATTGTGATCAGTGCTGCCAGATTAACCCCTTAGTGAAAGAGCCTATTTTGACCTTAATAACCTGCCCACATTTTAGAAATCTGACCAGTTTCACTTTATGAGGTAATAACTCTGGAATGCTTTATCGGATCCCAATGACACTGAGAATGTTTTTACATGAAATATTGAATTTTATGTTAGTGGTAGATTTAACATGGTATTATTTTGCATTAACTTGTGAAAAAATCTGAAATTTGTAAAACATTTTTAACAGTTTATAATTTTCAAACTTTGAATTATTATGCCCTTAAACCAGAAAGTTATGTCACATAATATAGGTAATGTATAACATTTCCCACATGCCAACTTTCCATCACCACAATTTTTTAGACATTATTTTTTAGGAAGTTATATTTTTAAAATATTATCAGCAAATTTCTCATTTTTATAATAAAATTTACAAAACCTTTTTTTTAGGGACCACATCACATTTAAAGTGATTTTCTGAGGCCTATGTGACGGAAAATATTCAAAAGTAACAACATTGTAAAAAATGTACCCCCCAATCTGCCCAAAACCAAATTCAAGAACTTTATTAAGCCTTCAGATCCTTGACAGGAATGAATGCAAAGTGTAATGAAAAAAAAAATTAATTTTACCTGCAAATGTTGCTTGAGCCCAATTTTTTTTACAAGGGATAGCGTAATTAAATGGAACAAAAAATTTGTTACCCAGTTTCTGCTGAGTGCGCTGATACCCCACCTGTGGTAAGAAACTTCTCTTTGCGAAAATATTGAGGACTATTGTTGTGGATTATCATCGGATGGTATGTGTGGGGTTAATAAATGGGAAAATGAAGGTTGTCTGTGTGATTTATTTCAAATAAAAAACACAAAACACAAAGAAAAATCCTTTAACTATTTACTTCCAGAATTGATAAAAGGCAGGTCTCATAGAGACCTGATTGTTATCAATATGGGCTTAATGACAACCTGTAAATACTCATCTGTCATTAACCCCTTTTATTATCCTAATGCCACCGCACCAGGGCATTGGGAAGAGCATGGAAAAGCACAAGGAATTGGCAACTTGAATAGGGAATAGAGAATGGGAAGCTCACCCCTTCTCTGGTCTTGATCCAAGTCAGGTGCTCAGCAGCGTCTGGCAACTGCCCCAATCCAAGGACTATTTACAAGAAGAAAAGCTGGCACCTGAACCATTTCCAATGAACTTCAGTTTATTTTACAGAAATCACATGAAATTTAAAAGCATCTCTTTGGGCATTTGGCTTTTCTTTTTGGAAACAATACCAGGAATTGGCACTTCTCATAAAAGCGCCAATTTCTGGGGTGGCTGCGTGCTTCTATTATTTAACCTAGGGGGGACTAATAACTATGGACCTCACCATACTGACAATACCAGACCCAGGCAGCCTGGATTTTTCCTTAAGTTACTTCAGGGGAAATGGTGTATCAGTGTCCGCGCTGCTGAAATCCCAAGAAAACGATCCGGAAACCATATGTAGGTTGCATCAATATTCCATTTATTCCTTTTCCTACGCGTTTCGGCACTGTCCTAGTGCCTTCCTCAGGGATCCCTGATTGATGCAACCTACATATGGTTTCCGGATCGTTTTCTTGGGATTTCAGCAGCGCGGACACTGATACACCATTTCCCCTGAAGTAACTTCTGGATCGTTCCCACGTGCATGTGGAAGGTGAAAGTCCTGCAGCAGCTGCATTTAATGCTAAATGTTTTTACACCAGTTATGGGTCTCACAACTGTGCTAGGTGAGTGAATTCATACCCACCACATACATTAGTGTCACTAGTGATAGGGCACTATTGCGCCTCTTGTTCCCCCCCCCCCTATTTTTCTACTTGGATTTTTCCTTGGCTGGCAATAAAAAATAGGGCGAAGCCCACACATTTTTTAAAAATATTAATTTATATAATTATAAAAAAATAATGGGCTTCCATGTATTTTTATTGCCAGCCAAGCGGTAGCTGTCCACTTTATCTGCTCTGAGAATCAAAAATACAGTGAAGCTCTATGTCATTTTATTATTTAATTATTTTTACACTACTATGACGTCAGGTTTGTTGCCTATGGTAACCAATCACAGATGCCGGCACAATGGGTGAGGGGCGCAACAGCCAATGATAGACGCTGTCACAGAAAGTGGGCATCAGTGCAGTAACCTGGAAACAGCCTATACATTCTAGCAACTATCGTGCAGAGAATAATCATGAAGCTAAAGGGGACATGGCTTCCGGCCTCATGGTCACACTAAAATCCTGTCCCCTGAAACTTTCTATGTATTGTCACTGTCTTCTCAATAACTGCAAAGCACGTCTCTGCAGCATCTGTTAGACATGGTATAAAGCTCAAGATTCCATTACTGCAGCATGAGGCTGATATTCTCTGTCCCTAAAGGGAGTAGTTAGTGCTGAAGAGCAGATATGATTTTAAAGATTTATAAACTACCTATAGATCTTAGAACTGTAGTGCCATCATGTAAGAGGTCAGGGACAGTACTAAAACATTTTTATCTCACTAGAGTTCCCCTTTAATGAGCAGCCCCAGAAGTACAAGCGTGCGGATCCTGGTAAGTAATCATGCTTATATTTAATTAACTAGAAATTCCGGGGTTGGGATTCAGACTCAAGTTTGGGTCAGGTCAGGTCCCAAACCCGGACTTTAAAAAAAGGCCTGTTGGATTTGTTGAACCTGAACATCAGAAGGTTTGCCCATGAATAGATAAGATCAATTTATTCTTTGGGTCAGTACAGATGCATGCCAGACATATCTTTTTTTATGCTTTGATACTTTTAAACACTTAAAGCTATATTTTACAGAACTGTACTTGTATTTGCACTGCCATATTGTGAGAGCTGAAATAAGAACACCTTGAAAGAAAAAGGTGGAAACAGAAAATTTATCTTAAAATTATTTTGATTAAAATAAATATAAAAATAGTATAATAAAAATACAAAGTGGTACCATACAATTGTAAGGTATTCAGATACATGAGAAGTATAATAATAAATAAGTGTAATCCAAAAGTAACTAGCTATATCACAAAGAAACGTGAAGTATAATAAAAAATCAGAGTAAAAATAGAAGTGTACCCCTAAAAATAAAACAAAAATATATCACTTATCCATAACTGCTAAATAGTTCAATGTATGTGCAGCCAAGAAGTGAAATCCATAAGGCAAAAACACTCTCCCAAGTTACGATATATTGTAGTGCAAAAGTATTAGTTCATATAATCTGCAATCAATTTACAAAGTGACCATGCATAATGCTGGATTACCTTTAAGGTACCTTTACATGCAGCAACTTTTCTAGGAATTTCACTGGCAACTTACTGGTTGCAGTGAAATCATGGAGACATTGTTTCATTTGTACACAGCAACAAGATAGAACAATGTGTCCATGATTTCACTGCAACCAGTAAGTTGCCAGTGAAATTCCTAGAAAAGTTGCCGTGTGTAAAGGTACCCTAAGAGTGAAGCTAATCATCCCTCGGTGCTTGTCTGCTGTCCCTCTCCCTGACATACCTTTCAAAAATATTCTTCCTCAGGGGACACACCTGAGAAAGAATATTTTTCTCACACAGGTCTTTGGCCGCAGAACTCCTTTACCAGCTACATTCGAGGTGAGTGAGAGCCCATCAGCGATCACAGAAGTGGACATGCCTGTTGTTTTTGACCAATATCACCGACATAACACCACATCTTTGTCAATCCACCAGAACATCCCCACCTACACATCCCTCACTGCCCAGTAGTTTGTTGGGTACACTCTACTCCACCATCTCTCAGCACAGCAGCCAGCCCTTGGTCAGTTGAGGTCATGATAAAGATAATTTCCTCCTACACATTCCAAAACTAAGAGCTTGATCTTCACCATCCCCAATCTGTTGGCCACGAAAATGCTGCCTTTCCACCTGGTCGATACAGATGGTTTCCAAAAGCTGTTGGTCGTTGCAGTTCCCCAATACTAGTTGCCCGGTGACTCGTGTGTTAGGTGGGGAAAGGAATGCTCTACAAGTCTTCATCCCTAAGACTTTTGGGACAAACCTCTGTATCTACTACCTCCTACTATGCCCCCAACCTCTCCCTCAATGTTCCAATAGTCCAGAGAGAATCCCTTCAACTTCCTTACTGCACAGCCAGGGATCACCATAATTAAGCAGTGTTGAAATTAAAATGCCTTGGAGAATGCATTTACACAACTGAAGAGTTGTGGACAGCTATCCAGGACAATCACTTCCAGTTTAGGAGTAAAGACGGATTCCTTAGGACGTCATCTTTATTGGTGCGCAGGGACTTACATGGTGAGGGGTAGCGAGTGGGATGACAGGGGATTAAGGCACGATGGCCGTTTCATGCCGTGAGGGGTGCTTCCAAGGGTACAATTCATGAATTCAATGAATTGTACCCCTGGAAGCGCCACTCATGGCATGAAACGGCTGTCATTAGTGATGGGCGAATCCTAAATTACTCGGAATCGCTTGACTCTAGCGAGTCCGAGCCCAGGACTCGCTACTCGTTGCGAGTCTAGCGTGTCCAATGTTAATGAATGGGGAAGCGAGTAATAGCGAGTAGTGTGCGATTTACAAATCACAGATGTGTCTCGGAAGCTTCAGCCTGAAGCAATCCTAGTTTTGCCATTGATTTGCATTGGACTCGTTTACTGTGCAAGTAAACTCGCATAGATAAGAGTTCTGTCTGCTCTGTGTGCTGGCTGCCACAGCTCCAGGGTCCTAGAGCCCGCCTGCTGCCTGATGTAGCAGAGCTGAGATTGTTCTCAGTCTGCTCATTCCCTGTGCATAGACATCTATATCTATGCACAGGGGATGTAGCAGAGAGGACATCGCGTTTTGGACTGCATCGAACGGAAGAGGATTTTTTTAATTAAAGATGGAGTCCCTAATGGCTTTTTTTTTATTTCTAATAAAAAATTTTCTCTGTGTTGTGTTTTTTTTAAAACAATTTAATAGAAATTCATGGCGGTCATGTCTAATATTGGCGTGACCGCCATAAATTTCGGGCTTAGGGCCAGCTGATAATACAAAGCTGGCCCTAACCTCTTTATTACCCAGCGTGCCACCACCACCAGGGCCGCTGGAAGAGCGGGGTTCAGCGCCAGAGGATGGTGCTTCAATGAACGCGCCATCTTCTGGGGCGGCTGCGGGCTGCAATTTGCAGCCGGGGGTGCCCAGAAAGCTTGGGCCTCCCTGCGCTGCGGATTCCAGCACCCAGCTGCTTAGCTGTACCTGGCTAGACATAGAAATTGCGCGGAGCCCCACGCATTTTTTTTTTTATTATTTCATGAAATTCATGAAATAATAAAAAAAAAGGGCTCCCCTATATTCTTGTGTCTGGCCAGGTACAAATAGGCACCTGGGGGTTGGGGGCAGCCCGTCGCTGCCTGCTGGATCCGGCTGGTTCCAGAAATACGGCGAAGCCCATGTAATTTTTTTTCTGAAAAATCAATAAAACAATCCTAAAAAAGGGACTGCATCTTTATTAACCCCTCGCCCATGGTCCAGGGGTTAATAAAGATGCAGTCCCTTTTATTTACATTGTTTTATGGATTTGTCAGAAAAAAATTTCACGTGAGCTTCGCCGTATTTCTGGAACCAGCCGGATCCAGCAGGCAGCGACGGGCTGCCCCCAACCCCCAGATGCCTATTTGTACCTGGCCGGACACAAGAATATAGGGGAGCCCTTTTTTTTAATTATTTCATGAATTTCATGAAATAATAAAAAAAAATGCGTGGGGCTCCGCGCAATTTCTATGTCTAGCCAGGTACAGCTAAGCAGCTGGGGGCTGGAATCCGCAGCGCAGGGATGCCCAAGCTTTCAGGGCACCCCCCACTGCAAATTGCAGCCCGCAGCCGCCCCAGAAGATGGCGCGTTCATTGAAGCGCCATCCTCTGGCCCTGAACCCCGCTCTTCCAGTGGCCCTGGTGGCGGTGGCACACTGGGTAATAAAGGGGTTAATACCAGCTTTGTTATACAAGCTGGTATTAAGCCCGAGATTCTTAATGTCAGGCCACGTTTGACCCAGCCACTAAGAATCTCCAATAAAGGGTTAAAAAAACACAACACAGAGAAAATTTTTTATTTGAAATTAAAAAAAGCCATTAGGGACTCCATCTTTAAAAAAATCCTCTTCTGTCCGACGCAGTCCAAAACGCGATGTCCTCTCTGCTACATCCCCTGTGCATAGATATAGATGTCTATGCACAGGGAATGAGCAGACTGAGAACAATCTCAGCACTGCTACATCATCTCTGTGAGCAGGCGGGCTCTTGGACCCTGGAGCTGCGGCAGCCTGCACAGAGAAGACAGCTGAACTCGGCTCGCAAAGTAACAGCAGTTACTTTGCGAGTTTCCCTGCTATCACTGGCACAGTAGCCTAGTCTAATGCAAGACAATGGCAATCCTAGTTTTGTCAGCGTTTGCCATTGATTTGCATTGGACTCGTGCGAGTAAATGCTGGGAAACTCGCAGAGTACCGAGTCCTGCGAGTCCCTTACTACTCGCCGAGTAACGAGTCCCAGCGAGTAGATTCGCCCATCCCTAGCTGTCATGCCTTAATCCATCGTCCTCCCACCCGCTACCCCTCACCATGTAAGCCCCTGCACACCAATAAAAAAAACATCCTAAGGAATCCTGTGTGCAGCTCCGTCTTTTCTCCTAAACTGGAAGTGACGTATCGCTGTTTCTAGGAAGTGTGCACCAGGTAAACTAGGCATGCTGAGTGCAGGACACTTGAGAAAAATCTCGGAACACCTCGTAGCTGAACGGTAGCTGATCAACCTCCCTGAGAAGAAAAGATTTTTGTACTGAACCTGAAACCGTGAGCTATCCAGGACAAGTTTGATCAATAGCTGTCTCCACTGAACCTGGAGCAGGGAAGGTCATGTGCGATAATGGCACGAACCTGGTAGCAACCCTATGCTGGGGAAAACTCAGACGTGCCTTGTATGGCTCACATCCTCAAACTGGTTGTCCAGCAATTTTTACATCACTATCCTGGCCTGGAGGAGATGCTGCAGAAGCCACAGTCGCTGTGTGCTCACATCTCCCCCGGCTAGCATTGCTACAGAGTTCTTTTGGACGACTAGTTAACTAGTTGATGTGCTATGTACCAACATAATGGAATTTGACTCTGCACATGTTGCAGCGACTGTGGCAACAGCTATGAACCCTGGGGCAGTATGGCATGATGAGTGCGCTGAGGCAACACAAATCAAAGGTGGTGCAAATGATGTTTGCAGAGTGAGCACAGATTAAGAACCTCTGTACCCTTCTGCACAGTTCCAATATAGCTACTTAGATAATAAGAGCAGCAGTTGCCATCATCAGCATCATTATTCTCGTCATCTACATGCTGGAGCATATTTTGAATAGTCTGTGGGAGGAGGTGGTGATCCCAGAGCAAGAGGAGGAAGCAGAGGAGGTTGCAGAAGAGATACCAATATCTCTAAGGTCCGGAATTATGTCAACGTAGAGGCGGGTGGCATGGGAGGGTGGAGTACAACGATAAAGCAGACATGTTCATGTAGCAGACAAACTGTTAGTGAAGGTGCAGGAGCCAAGGAACAAAAGAAGGAGGAGGATTATGTGATTGGCAGGCAACAGGAGATGAAAAAGAGATTGATCCCCTCTTTGTTGTTCATGGTTTGTGTGAGGGGATAGAGCAGGGGTCTCAAACTCCAGGCCTCGAGGGCCACACACAGTGCAGGTTTTCAGGTTTTCCATAGCATTTGACAGTTGGTATTCAAATGACCAACTGTCAATTTCCAAGGAAATCCTGAAAACCTGCACTGTGTGCGGCCCTCGAGGCCTGGAGTTTGAGACCCCTGGGATAGAGGATACAAGCTCAAGTTTTACCACCAATACAGCAAAGGCTTAGAGCTCATGGAAGCACCTGACACATGAGGGCCTTCTAGCTGCAGTATCTGCAACATGAAGCCTGTATTGTTAGGATTAGAAAGAGTGCTGCTACTGGATTGCGACTCTTTGAGATCCATGTTACAAGAGTAAATTTTGCCAAATGCTTCCCTCCATAGAAAGGGACGCGTGTATGCTGCAGTATCAACACAAGCTTGTAAGCATTTTTAGGATTGGTTTTCCCCAAGACAGTAGTGAGGCATAGAGTATACATTGCAGTTCTAGGTTTCCATTAGATGACTGGAGAAGATTGTGTAAGAGTATCAAGAGTTCAATATCGATGCCATCAGGGGGGGGGGGTTGGACCCATTATACATTTGGCCCTAATTTTTTGAAATGTGGAGGCTCTTATTGGGGTCTCCTTCTTGTTTGTTTCCTGAATTTACCAGGGCTCTCTGAGCACCATGCCTACACCAGTCACTCATCCCCCTATTACTAATCAATGTTTATCCTTCAAATGGTAGGCCAGTCCTGTTCCAGACCCTGAACTATGCATCCAGTCTGCACGACTATACAATTTCTACTTTGGTTCAATTGATGCCACTTTCATGTTGTCCGGTCCTAATTTTTTGAGTTGTGGAGATTCTTATTGGGGTCTCCTCATTTTGTATTCCATTACCGTATATACTCGTGTATAAGCCGAGTTTTTCAGCCCAAAAATTGGGCTGAAAAGTCCCCCCCTCGGCTTATACACGGGTCAATACGGTAACTCAGGCTGGAGGAGGCGGGGGGAGGCTGCTGTATGAGCGGCCCCATCACGTGGGGCCGCTCATTATATATGCACTGCTTCCCCCTGTCAATCAGCGGCAGGGGGAAGCAGTTCATATATGGCCCCCAAATGCTGGCACTCGCCCCCCTCCTTGTAAGGCCCCCACCCGGCTGCTTAAGTTACCATCCTTGCTCTTCTGCTCCGCGCCGGGCTCCATGCTCCGTCCTCGGCAGCATCCGGGGTCATGTGACCGGCCGGTCGCATGACGTCATCGCTACTGGCCGGATGCAGCAGAGGACGGGACCGTGGAAGACCAGCGCGGATCAGAAGAGCAAGGATGGTAACTTAAGCAGCCGGGTGGGGGCCTTACAAGGAGGGGGGCGAGTGCCAGCATTTGGGGGCACATATAACTCACTGCTGGGGCCTGTATATACCTGTGGGGCTGCTGTATACCCCTCTGGGGCTGCAGTATACCCCTCTAGGGCTGCTGTATACCACTCTGGGGCTGCTATATACCCCTCTGGGGCTGCTATATACCTATGGGGCTGCTGTATACCACTGGGGCTGCTGTATACCCCTCTGCGGCTGCTATATACCCCTCTAGGGCTGCTATATACCTATGGGGCTGCTGTATACCACTGGGGCTGCTGTATACCCCTCTGGGGCTGCTGTATACCTATGGGGCTGCTGTATACCTCTGGGGCTGCTGTATACCTCTGGGGCTGCTGTATACCTCTGGGACTGCTGTATACCTATGGGGCTGCTGTATACCTCTGGGGCTGCTGTATACAGCTCTGAGGCTGCTGTATACAGCTCTGGGGCTGCTGTATACACCTCTGGGGCTGCTGTATACCCCTCTGGGGCTGCTGTATACCCCTCTGGGGCTGTTGTATACACCTCTGGGGCTGCTGTATATACCTCTGGGAGGCTGCTGTATATACCACTGGGGAGGCTGCTGTATATACCTCTGGGGAGGCTGCTGTATATACCACTGGGGAGGCTGCTGTATATACCACTGGGGAGGCTGCTGTATACTACCACTGGGGAGGCTGCTGTATACTACCACTGGGGAGGCTGCTGTATACTACCACTGGGGAGGCTGCTGTATACTACCACTGGGGAGGCGCTGCTGTATACTACCACTGGGGAGGCTGCTGTATACTACCACTGGGGAGGCTGCTGTATACTACCACTGGGGAGGCTGCTGTATACTACCACTGGGGAGGCTGCTGTATACTACCACTGGGGAGGCCTGTATGCCACACTGCTGGGGGCTGTATACCTGTGCTGGGATCCCCACCTCAGCTTATACACGAGTCAATAGGTTTTCCCAGGTTTTGGGGGCAAAAGTAGGGGGGTCGGCTTATACACGAGTATATACGGTAATTTATCAGGGCTTTCTGAGTACAATGCCTAGACCTGTCACTCATCCCCCTGTTCCTGTTCAATGTTTAACCTTCAAATGGTAGGGTAAGCCATGTTTTAGGCCCTGTGCCTTGCATACAGGCTAAACCATTAGAAAATTTCTACTCTGGGTCAATTGATGCCTGTTTCATGGAATCTGGCCCTAATTTTTTGAAATGTTGAGACTCTTATTGAGGTCTCCTTTTTGTGTGTTTCCTGAATTTACTAGGGCTCTCTGCACACCATGCCCACACTCACAATCTCATAACTAATCAATGTTTAACCTGCAAATCGTAGGCCAGCCCTGTTCCAGACCCTGTGCCATGCATCCAGGCTGTGCCATTTCCCAATTTCTACTCTGGGTCAATTGATGCCACTTTTGTTGTGTCTGGCCCTAATTTTCTGACATGTGGACACTCTTATTGGGGTCTCCTTCATGGGTCTTTCCTGAATTTACCAGGGCTCTCTGAGCACCATGCATACATGTGTCACTCGTCCCCTGTTCTTGATCAATGTTGAAGCTTGAAATGCTGAGCCAGGCCTTGTTCAAGGCATCCAGGGTGTGCCATGATGAAAAAAAAAAATCTGCGGAATAGATATCACTTTTCCAGGTGTCTGCCTCTAATTTGAGCTGTCTTGGCAGCTTTTGGGACCCCTGTAAGGTATTTTCTATGATTTAATTTTGCCTCCCATTGAATTCAGTGGGGTTGTAAGGTTCATCAAACTATTCAGCGAACTTCTGGAAGTTCCGAAAACAGAGCCGAACCAAACTTTGAAAGGTTAACTCATCTCTAATACACCTGATGTAAATAGAGCTGCCATTACCAAGTTATTTGCTTCCCGGATGTAATTCTTGAGTGTGCTTTAACATTTATTTTTCTGACAGGTCACCTTTCATACAAAAAGATTTGTCTTTAACACTGTATTAAGTATCTTTACCAATGTCAGTACTCTTCATTATGCACAGAAAATATGTGACATTTAAACGTGTTTCTATTTTCAGGTGTTTGAGCACAACTCATTCATGCCAGAGAGACAAACAAGTGAGCGCACTGGGATTCCATTACATAGGGACTAGACTTGACATTGACATTTCCTTCACACCAATGGAAGCATTTTGCTGGACAGAAAAAAATAAATATTTCTAAAACTAAGTATAAAAAGGGAAATAGAATTTGTGACATATAGTCCGTTTCTGAATTATTCATCTCTGTTTACAGTTTTTGCTTTTAGTTACTCTCTGGTTCTAAAAAATCTTGGTTTATAACTGTTTCCAGTAGTAACTATTGCACCTATATGCAATGTTTACTAATCTTCTTTCTGATTTTCATTTTACAATGCTCTCTCAGTTTCTTCAAAATACAGAAAAATCTATTAGTAATTCTAAGAGTGAGTAGGCCACCAGAAAAGCCGTAATTTTATTCATGTTATAAATCTATTTGCTTTTGATTATGTCTTTGCGTTGTGAACAGGCAAATATGTAAATATAGCAAATACAATCAATTATGTAAACCAAAATCCTCGGGTTTATATTTGTATCATTGTCTTATGTTAGTTATCCTTGTGAAATGACTGAGCATGTGCAGATCCTTGCTTTGTACTCATAGTGTGTCTCTTATTCTCTTTTTTGAGTCCAAACATTCGCATTACTGGGGCACACAGGAGAAAGCATCAGAGATACAGTGCTCAGCAAAAATATCACACACTATTTGGCTCAAAACTCACCAATTGTGGTGTTGGTATCTGGTACTGTTCATACTCCACACTGTGGTTTTCCTGGTTCTTCTGAGTAGCACAGGAAAGCTAGGATGTCGACTTGTTACATTCTCATTAGTGATTGGGCTACCAGGAGTTAATCTCTGTTCACTGGCTGATTACTTCTGGGATCACATGTTCTTGGAGACCTATCATAGTCACTCCCTGCCCTTTTAAGATGATGGAATGTCTCTTCCCATGCCAACTATTGTTTTTGCGATATGTTCCTTGAGCTGCTGTGATACAGTTTCTGGAGACCTATTGAGTGTTGCTGGGTGTGCGGTGGAAATCCTCTCGTCGTCTGATCATTTCCTTTCTGCTCTTTCTTGCCTCCTGCTCGCATTTTGTCTTAGACCGCTGTATGTGTTTGTTGTAAGTTGCATCTTCAGTTTCCCCATTTGTCTATTTGTGTGGTGTTTTACCACTTCTGCCCCAGCCCTCCCCTAGGGTGGGGGAAAGGAGGTATTAAATCAGGGCTGACCAGGAGCTGGGCAGAGTTGGCGATCCAGAAATCTTTTTCAGCCTAGGAGCCTAGGAGTTCCCACTCCTCCAGTTATCTCCTTCTACACCGTGACAAAAAGAAAACCCCAACAGTTTTGTTTTATAATCAACATTTTCTTTGGGATTTCATACTACAAACAACTCCCACAAATGCGGTACATTGATTGCAAACAAGATTTTTTATATTGCTCACCCAAAAGCATAATTTTCCTAATAAATTAATTCAAGCATATGAAGCAAAAATGAATAGGCTCAAATTAAATTATTTGGAGGAAAAGGTAAAGCTTTGACTACAAAATTCTAATCAATAAGCATTTAACTGCATGTAAGTCTAATTCATTATGCAAGGGTCCTGCAGACATTTGACTTTAAAAGGGTCTTATCAAAGAAATCCCTTCCCATTTCCTTCTGTCAAAAAATAATATTTTCTTTTACACAAGAAAGGTGAAGGTTACAAGAACATCAGCAAAGCTTTACTTATCAGTTAGAATAATATGACTCCAGGTTGACTATGGAAGCTAGCTCGTAAATGGGTGCATCTTCTGATGAGAAGGGTTTGAAGAAGATTGACATACAAGTTAACAATATGGTGTTACATACAAAGGAAAAGTACTGGCATCAACTAATGTAAAGGTGCAAGCAAAAAATCAATGTACTTAGAAAAAAGAGAATTGCTGCAACATTAAACATAATATGAGTGTGAAGAAGCTAATAGCTAATGGCAAACAGTGAAAAGTAGGGCAAATGTGTACAGCTAAAAATGTATATGATAAGGGAACACAGTGAAGAAGTGAGAGACTTAGCTTCAACACTGGCGCCACTGCGAAGAGTCCAGTAACTACGCCAAAGTGCTCTCATTATACCGAGTCCTACTCTGACACTAGCTGCTGTGTACTATTGCTTGAGTGGGTTATATGCCTAGCAATGTAATTAAAACCAGCTGGGATGGTATGTCCCACGACCAGGGCTACAGTAAAATGGAGGGATAGGTGTAGCTACAGGGCGGGGGAAGTGTGCACCCTTCCCCTGCCCTGTAGCTACACCTATCCCTCCATTTTACCGTAAAACCTGGTCCTGGGACATACCATACCATCTGGTTTTAATTGCATACCTAGGCATATAACCCACTCAAGCAATAGTACACAGAAATTTGTGTCAGAGTAGGACCCGGTATAATGAGAGCACTTTGGCGAATTTATAGGGCTCTTTGCAGTGGCGCCAGTTTTGAAGCTAAGTCTCTCGTTTCTTTTTTCCTAGTACAGTATTCACTGTGTTCCCTTACCATGTACATTTTTAGCTGTACACATTTGCTATGCTTTTCATTGTTTGCCATTAGCCATTAGCTTATTCACACTCATATTATGTTTAGTGTTGCAGCAATTCTCTTTTTTCTAACAATATGGTGTTCACTGAAGAGATTTGGCATGCATGGGGGATATCCATGAAAGAAGTCTTTCTTATAGCCCATATACATAAAGGCCCTCTGACAATTAGCGAGGGTCCATGTGAAAAAATACAAAGACTACTGGGACTCTATACTTTGGAGTGATGAGCCCATGTATTATGATTTTGGAACTGATGGCTTCAACACTGTTTTGAGGTGAGGGGTAAAAATAAAAATGCATAGTTCATGGGGTTACATGAGGGAAGTTCAGGGAGCTACATTTCATCGATGTCAACATGATGAGTTCACAGATGTAGTTCTCTCTATTTAAAGAGAACATGCTACCATCTCTCTATGACTTTGGTAGACGAACACTTTTCCAACATGACAATAATCCAAAACACATCCAGGCTCTAAAAGAGATGGTTCTTAAAGAATGGAAAATGATATTGCAGTATGTCTACAACTTGGTCATGTCATATCTAGAAGACTTAGTTCCGTCTCTAATATTCATAGCAGTCATACAAAACACCAGATGTAGTTGTTTTTGATATGAGGTGTATTCATTTTTGTATCAACTAATTTGACTAAAACTGAAGTTTTTGTAATGAAAGTAGTGTAATAAACCTTACTTTCACGTTCAGGGTTAAAAAATATTCTAGGAAACTTAAAGAGGTAGTTCGCTACAACTCATAGTGACTACATTGATTTAAAGCAGTTAAGTAAGTATTTTCCCAAACACCTTGTGTTATAAGTTCTACATGTAAATGGCGCTATCGCTCTCTGTCCATCCACATCACGTGACCCCAGCTGCAGTGGCCTCTGATGTCTGGTGATATGACGTCAACCCCTGGAAATGGAAGTTTACCCTGCAATATTGAGGCAGAATCCAGTCTCCATGAGTGACGGGACTGTGGGTGGAGTTTGACCGCACGTCACATCGCAGCATCATGCATTCTCTCTCCTTCATACTTTCATTAACAGAGCACTGCAAGAACATGCGATGCTGGGTTGTGTCGTGCGGTGAAACTTCGCCCACAGCCCAGTCACTCAGTAAGAGTGAGTCCCACCTTGATGATGAGTGGTCAACCTCTAATTCTAGAAGTCAATGTGACATCACCGGATATAAAAAGCCGCTGCAGCCAGGGGAGGAGGGTCACGTGGTGGACAGTGACAACACTGAAAGATTTCACAACACAAGGTACTTGGGAAAATACTTATTTAACTGCTTTAAATCAAAGTTTTCACTATGTATTGCAGTGAACCACCTCTTTAATCTTGTGAAAATTTAGGAAATTGTTCCTATTTTCAGTGAGCTATGGATTAACATCGTAGTTTTCAAATCATGTGTACTCATTTATGCTGAGTACTAAAAATAGTTTACAGTACTAAAAAGAACATCAAGCATTCCTAGACCCTGGGCTGCTTTTGTGAGATCCATAATCAAGGTGGGCAGAAATTTCAGATTGCAAAAGGACTTTAATAATAGATAGTGCCACTGCAGGAATGATGGCCTCCACACAGCTCCTCAGATAATAAATAGAGCAGAGCAGAGCATGTGAATGAAGAGAGATCATAGCCGCTGTGTGCTGACAGCCTGAGCTCCCTTTCCCTGAGATAATCTGATACACTTATCAGCTGAGAATACTGTGTAGGTCCCGCCCTCTCACTGTTACATGGTTAGATGGCCATATTTAGTGTGTGGAACTTGAAGACGGCTCTCACTACAAATGAGCGTATGTCAGGTTCAGGAACAGTCTAGTGGGGACATCTTGTGGAAGGTTTATCAAAGGTTTATTACCAGATTTTTCTTATAAAGTATATTTGAAAGTTTATTTAAATCACTTGCTTTACATTATTATTAAACAAAAATTTAAATGGCAGTTACACTTTACAGGGGTTGTCTCGTCTAAGCTGATAATTCAGTAGTCACTCTGTGTGACTGCAGACTTATCAATCCTCCAAGTGTGCACACTGTGTGCTGTGAGAATTTGCTGTTTCTAAACCGGGAACAGACCACAGTTATGTGATATACATGCAACAAAAATGGCTTCTGCAGGTCTTCAACTCTCCCGATTTCACTTAAATTTGGATATGTGGAAAAACAGTCCTTTCAACAAATATCACTTACAGTGATGAGTGAGTGTATTTGTTATTATTCCCTATTCATACGGATAGTACAGTATTCTTGTTACTCGTTTTTATGCTAGTACTTGTGTATTCACCTCGCTATGTTCAGATGTCTTGCCCTGCAGTTTGGGTGCCTCCTTTGCAGCCACTAAATACACTAGGCTTCTTAACCAATCACATTAATGCCACAGACATCTTGGTTGTGGCATTACTGTGATTGGCTGGCCGTATAGCATCAAAGGGTCTGTTTGATGCCATTTTGCGCACATTGCATCTGGAGCCAGCGTTGGAGAAGCATAGGGAGAGATCGCTGAACTTCTAGGGAGAGTTTTTAGATCTCCTCATAACACAAAAGCTATTTTGAGGGCTAATTCTAGGGTATACTATATCAGTGTAGAGTAAGGAGGTAAAGATACTCCAGCAGGGACATTGTAAAGGAGCCACTAAGTAGCTCTATAATGCCACCAAAACAATAGCTCTTTGAGAGCTGAAGACACAGAACAGAGTCAGAGTACATGGAGGGAGAGATACTCGAGTAGGGACGGTTTTTCAGAGCCGCTTAGTAGCTCCCTAATATCACCCCCAAAAAAAGCTCTTTTCAGAGCTGAAGACAAACAAGAAAGCCAGAGTTTTCCCCGCTGTTTTTGAGGTGACAGCCTGCCTTGTGCTGTCCACATTGCTATACTTAAAAAAAATTGTCACTTGAGTAAGGAAGTGGAAAACTCTAATGCCACCCAATAAGGGTAGCAATCCTTAAAGTCTTAATTGACTCTTTATCAAGCCTTTTAATATGACTTAGGATTTGTGCCAGAGCAGAACCCCAAACTGCAGACGCTGCGCTTTGGGGTTATTACCCTCCACAAAGCAGTAGTCTAAACATTTCCTACTGCCTGCTACAAAGCACACACCAGGCGTTTTTACCTGCTGTTTTTGTGGTCACACCTGTCTTCTGCTGTCCACTTTACTACACTTAATAAGGCAGTTAGTACCCAATGCAAAGCAGTAGTCCAAACATTTCCTACTGCCTGCTACCAAGCAGGCACCTGCCCATTTTCCCAGTTGTTTTTGTGGTAATAGCCTGTCTTCTGCTGTACCCATTACTACACTTATAAAGGCAGTTATTGTCCTCCGCAAATGCAAAGCAGTAGTTCAAAGATTTCTTACTGACTACTACCAAGCACACACTAGCCCATTCTCCCATTTGTTTTTGTGGTAACAGCCTACCTTCTGCTGTCCACATTACTACACTTAACAATGCGGTTAGTGCCCAACACAAAGCAGTAGTCCAAACATTTCCTACTGTCTGCTACCAAGCACACGCCAGCCTATTTTCCACGCTGTTTTGGTGCTGACATTTAGGTAGGATTGTGTTACCAAAAGCTCACAAATTAATACAGTCCTATAAGGTAAAAAATGTTTGTAGCGTATTAGCCAGTAGATAGGAAAAAAATTAGAATCTTATCTTATCTGCCTGACGAAGGGGCCACAGTGTCCCGAAAGCTTGCTATGTGTACCATCAACCACTGAGGACTCTCAGATTCTAATACAGTCCTATAGTGCTTTTAAAATCCTAAGCAGTACTACTACTATGTAATAGTGTTTGGCAGAAAGCAAGCACTATTCAATGTTCCCCCTGTCAGTTTTGAGGGTCACATTTTGCTTGACTCAAGAAGTATATATGATGTACGTCCACTGTCCAATGCTAAATGTTTGTTGTGTATGTGCAACTGCAGGTTATGTGCAGGTGGCATCAGGGCCTGCCTTCTGGACAACATATTGGGAAAAGTGGCAGTAGTTTCACAGTCATATACAGTTTTGTTTGTACATGTTCCAGCAACCGAGTGGAGTGCTGTGAATGTCAGCAGTATTTTCACAATGCTAACAGAGGTATTTTGTTGAATTACACTTTTTATTCTTGGTGAATTGATGCCACTTTTTTTCAAATGGGGAGACATTTCTTGTGGTGTGTTTGTTGCGTGTTTTGTGAATTTACCTAGGCTCTCTAAGAACCATGCCTATACCTGTTACTCATTTACGTATTCCTTATCAACGTTGAAGCTCTGTGGCGATACCACTATCATGACAACATTTATTTGAATGTGGTTCAGTATTTCAGTGACCTTTTTGCCAATGTAGTGGGCGAACATATGCCTGTTCAGCAAATGAAACTCAAACTTTACAAGGTTTGTCATCTGTAGTTCACATCATTTTTAAAAGTTAACTTTTTTGTGGAATTTAAGTTGTGTTGCTTTCATTTGGAGGATTTGATTACAAACTGAGTATAAATCTAGTCCTTCTTGAATTTAATCAGAGTACGTCTGCCTGCATTTTCCGTGGAGAGTCATGTGCACCTATCAGTAATGATTGGTTTCCACATCGGAACAGAAAACACGCTCTTACATGACATTAGCAGCAGGGCAGGCCAGCACCTCCAAGACATATAAGGAGAGGTCAGGAGTGTTCCGCTTGGACACACAATAATTAAAGGGAATTTAATCATAATGAATGATGCAGGTATGGTCACTTAAGTATCCCTTGAGCATCTTGTTCAACCTCTACCTCCTTGGGCATTGTTACAGGCACAGATAGCCTTTGCTGATGTGCTGGTGTATTGAAAATGGCCCAGTTTATGCACATTTGCCCCCCACCTCTGTTGTAGCAGGTGTGCGTGTCTCTCCCCATTAATCTTTGCTGTTGATAAGAACAGGTACCTCTGCCGCCAGCATAGTCAGAGGGTGATGTTTTCAGCAAGTGATCTACAATGCCACCTCTTGAAGTATTCCATTGTGCAACCCTTTTGTGATTCCAAAAGGAGAGAAGAAATTTTCTCCTTGTAGCGTTGATCAAAAAAGGTGGCTAACCAGTATAGATTGTTGGTGAAAATGTGCATCACGTGAGGGTCTTAAAACAGACACTTACACACAAACTGGGTCATGTGAGCCAACCTTCAAGCAGGCAAATGTTCTGTGTCATCAACAAGAGGAACAATACTTATCCTCTCCTCACGCTGCCTCGACTCCTCCTCCACCTCCTCCTCTTCAGGCCATCCAAGCTGGGGTTGGGAGTCCCCTTTATAGCAATGGGAGTCTCCTTGGCAGCACAGAAAAACAAGTCCTCTCCCTCATCCTCCTCATCTTCCCCATCATCATCCAATGTTGGCTCAGAATATTGACTGGGTAGTATCACCCATTGTGAAATCTTAATCCATAGCCATATCTTTGTGATTTAAAGCTTCTTCTTTGAGATTCTGCATTGATTTTTTCAACAGACAGAGCAGCGGATGGGTACGATGATAATAGCCTGACAGATAACCACTCACAAACTTGGCGCAGTGCCCAAAATTCTTAAGAACTTCACAATTGTCATCAATCCACAAGCAATTGGCAGTTGTTATGGGTGGTGTGTGAGTTTCATTACAATGGGCACGTTGAAGCTGGTATACAGCACTCTGCTGCTCACTAATGCTCAAAAACATATATGTTCAGTTGAACTACTTGTGCAGGTCGCAAATGAGTTGCTGACTTGACAAATTAAAGTGGTTTCGCAGCACTGCAAGACCAGCAAAAGCAGTAAAGAAATGGCATAAATGGGCAATAATACAGCACACCTTTGCATGTACAAACAGCAAATCACGGTATGTTTTTAATAATTTCTGAACAACTGGGTTTCATTCGTGAGCCATGCATGTCATGGGTAACAGCTTGCGCAACTTTAAAGCCGCCACCATATAACTCCCATTATCGCACATGGTGACTATGTCTATAGAGGAGGGCCCTCCAAAATGAATAAAAGAGTCCTCACAAATGTATACAGCAGGGCATTCCCAAATTCTAAAGAAGGGCCCTACAAAATATAAAGAGGGCCTTCCAAAATGAATAGAGGAGGGCCTTTTTCAAAGTATAGAGGAGGGACCTCCCTAATGTACAGATGAGATGATCTTCAGAGCCAGCAACCATGGCTTTGCTTATGCTGTACTATTCTTAAAGCAGTGGTTTCCGCACCAAAAGAATAGAGGAGGGCCCTCCCAAGCATATGTTACAGGGCCACCTCTGGGTCCTTACCAAAGACAAGTTTGCAGGCCCTTCGAACACTTGATTTGAGGGCTGCAAAAAGACATGGAGGATGAGGATGAGGAGGGGAGGAGACACAAACTGGTATACCAGTAGATGGAAACCATGATGGAGGTTGGGCTGACTACTCTTAACATGTGTGGGATGTGTCATGTCCCAGGCTGTCATTCTGTCCCACTCTCCACCAGGTTCACCCAGTGTGCTGTCAGAGAAATGTATGATCCCTGACTGTCCACAACAAATTCTTCACGTGTCTATTGTTATGTCATTATTCCTAGTTACAGCATTGGTGACAGCACAGTTGATATTGTTTCACACATGCTTATGTAAATCGTGGACAGCACACCAGCTCAAATAGTGGCAGCTATGAACCGAGTATCATGGAACAGCCACAGGCAAGAGATCATGTAAACACTCTGTTTCCACAAGCCTAAATGTCAACATCTCCACAGATGGCAATATGGAAAACTGAGATTTTAGTATTTGTGCCTGTGGGCACATGATTGCTTATTGTCACACTTCCTTTCCAAGCTCTCTGCTATGGACAACTTGAAGCTTGGACAAATAAGTGGATGAGGTTGATGTATGCTTTTTCTGTGCAACCGCACCTTGTGGGCAGGAGGTATAAGTGCCTGCTTCATAGAGAGCAGATTGTCAAGGACAAAGCCCAGGCGACATGGCAGAGGTTTGACCTGCAGACCCAGATTTGGTGCCTTGGTGTTCTGGCCACCTACTGGGGTGCTTGGCTGCCATGTGGTTACGTATACCCGTGGTGCTCAGGTTGCCTTCGCCCTGACCTCTGCTCAGCTTAGTATGGCAGATGCTACAGATTACAAAATTTGTCTTTGGAGGATTTTCATAATAAAAATTCCAGACAGCGTCTGAATGCCCCCATGCCCTGACTTGGGCCACAGTGGGGGTGCTATTGGGAACAGCTGACCCAATTTTCACTCTGGTTAAACCACTACCCCATGGCACCTGTGTTGGTGTTACGTATCAATCTTCATCTGTGTTGCTGTGCTGGCTATGTGTGCAAATTGGTCCAGGTCGGAGCAGTGGACTGATCATCGACCAACTTATCTTCCATGTTAATCCTCTATCTCAGTCACAATGTGAGACAACCTGTGACAAGGGCCTCCAATGACAAATATTAGTTTGGTAGGTCTACTGTACAGTCCAGATTTGTCAACTGCACAATGTAAATAGGGGTTGTAAAAATTAGCCCTATGGGCTGAGTCATGGTTGACACAGGAAGCCACCGTCCCAAGGTCCTCCAATCACAAATAGTAGTTAGGCTGGAGTAGGAATTCTGTCCTTGTTTGTCTGTCCACTACATAATGTACATTGTGTTTCCAAAAATTATCCCTATGGGCTTAGACATGGTTGACACAGGAAGCCACCATCTCAAGGTCCTCCAATCACAAATAGTATTTAAACAAAGGAAGAAATCTCGGCACTAGAGGGCTGGATCCACTTTAGGCTGGTCTCAGCTCCCTGCAGTAAGGTGTTGCACAAGTCTGAGCAGAACTTTCTCAAATTATTTAGAAGAGAAGACGGCACTCACCATTAATAGAAGGCTTTCTTTAATCCATTTCTCTGCTAGGAGACATAGGTTACATACATATAGGTGGTGGAGAGGGAGGTGCGGGGAGGACGATGTGCGCACGTTTTGCCTGGTTAGGCTTCCACGGGTCTCATCATCATTAGCCTCCACCTCTGGAGACAGTAAATGACATTCCTCAAAGTGGCTTTCAAATGGCTGTACGTCCTCAAATACCTGCAAATCAATGCTTGCCACCTCCTCATGTGGCTCTTCAATGCTGCACGGTGACAGGCCAGAGCCAACCAAAGTATTTATACAAAACAGATCAATGGAGCGGCCAAGCTTGGGGTCATATGTCTCCAGTGACTGATGGTGGTGGAAGGAGAGCAAGGTTAAGGACTGTATGGGCCAGCCTTCTGTGTATTGACAGTAGACTGTGTGGCTGTGGAAGATTTGGTGCTGCTTGCAAAATGCATAGAGGCCTTGTCTGCCATCCAAGAGAGAATCTGATCTTGCTCTTCAGACTTCCGCTCATGTTTACATTCCAAGCTGGGAATTTTGCCTGGAACATAGTGGATGCATCAAGCTTCTTCTGACCTGACATAGACTCAGTGACTTGTCGCTCACCACTGATAACACCACGTCCACATCCATGTCCCTGTCTCTTAGCATTTTGTGTTTTGTTGACTGATTTTCAGATGTTAGTGGCACAAGTCAAGCTAACTGTGACCTCCAAAATATTGCAGAAAAAGGACTGGTGTGTACTTTGTACCTGGTAGCACTAAAAGCTTGTAGTACTGCTTTTGATTTGGCTAGGGTACTAGCACCATGTTAAAGTGGCTGAAGTGTACAGCACAAACCAGGCTGTGACCTCCAAAATTTTGGGGAAAATCGACTGGTGCATGCTTTGTACCAGGCAGCACTAAATGCTTGTTGCCCTGATTTTTATTTTGCTAGGGCACTAGCACCGTATTAACGTGACTGATGTGGAAAGCACAAGCCAGGCTGTGATTCCAAAAACAGCGGGGGAAAAGGACAAATGCTTTTAAATGCTACTACTCTGTGTGCTAGAAAAAAAAGAGTTTTGCCTCTGACAAGAGCTGTTGTAATATGGACACTGGAGCAACAGTTCAACTTCTCCCTACCTAATAAACAATCTCTCCCTCCCTGTACTGTAAACTTGGTATGTGGTTTCAGCTCTGAAAAGAGCTATTGTTTCTTATCACTATGGAGCTAGTTTCAGGCTCCTTTAAAATGTCCCTGCTCTAGAATCTCTCCCTCCCTACAGTACACTTACCTAGTATACACTGCAGGTAGCACTGAAAAGGGTTTTTGTGTTTTAAAAGAAGCCTAAACACTCTCTTTAGTAGCTGCTCAAATTCTCCCTATGCTTCTCCAATACTGGCTCCAGATGTAAAATGGCAGCAGCAGGGCTTTTATAGACCTTATGACGCTGGGTGGCCAGCCAATCACAATAATGCCACAACCAAGATGGCTACAGCATTGCATTACTGTGATTGGTTAAAAAGCCCAGCATGTTTAGTGGCTGCAAATCAGGCACCAAAACTGCTGGGTGGGAAATCCAAATATTGCGAGGCAAGTTCACAAATACTCACAATGTAACGAGTAACCCGAATACCATACTATCCGTGTGAGGAACAAGTAGTAATGATTACACATACTAAATATAGTTTATTTTATAATTTATACATAGATTAATTATAAATTAAAAGTGGGGAGTGATAATGCTTTTTACTACACAATACTGCTATAAAAGTTATTAAGCCCAGTTTTCAGTTTCAGAAGGCTCATGTTTCATGTGCTTTGAAAAGGTGAGCTGATATTCTTCTACTTTAAATATATATTCAATATATATATATATCATATAAAATATGTATATAAATGCTTTAGATAGGTATATGTATGCAATGTATTATTTATATATTCTTTTGAGTCTCCGCTGGTGTTCTACAGCATAGTAGCAACAAGAATAACTACAGTATGCATTAATTCATTTTATTTCATTACATGCATTAAAATTCCAAAAGAAAAATATTAAAAATGGTTATGAGCTAACATATTTGCTATCACATTCACCTGATTTCATGCATTCTTAGTATTTTAATTTTCTGTTTATAATCTACTACTTATGCTGCTTAATCTTATTTAGAAAAATAATAGTAAGTTCTAAAGTTCTAATTTATCCTGCATACAGTACTTATAGCTCCTGTTTTTTTTCTCAGTAAATGTGCATACAAAAACATTTAAAACAATGCTTTACTTTAAATAGGTAACTCTCGTGTTATAAAAGTGAACCTATTAAGTAAAAAAAATGCTATTAATTATCAGTTATGTGCTTATCTGCAGATTAATAGAGTTCTGACATCGTGCGGCTGTCACACTGAGGACCCCACTACTGGGACGAAAATAACTTTTTCCTCAACCCAAAATTCATTATATGGGCCATAAAGTATCCTCCCCACCCAACAAATCATAATGTGGCCTTGATAGCATCCTTCACACCCCACAGTTCATTATATGGCCTTGATAGCACTCTTACTACCCTAAAATGTATTATATAGCCCTGATAGTGTCCTCCCCTACCCCAGAATACATTAAAATGTCCTGATAGCATCCTCTCCCACACCGCAATTCATTATAAATTCCAGATTGCATCTTACCCCCAATTCATTATGATGCTATCAGGGACTTAAACCTTATTGGGAAGTGTGAAAATGCTGCATGTTATCAACATCAAAAATGCTATGGTGGCCAGAAAAATGCCAAAAAGAAAAATGCACACTGGGTTGAAATTATGGTTAGGGTTTGGTTTATGGGTTAGGTTTTAGGGTTAGAGTTAGGTATAAGGTTAAGATTAAGTGTTAGGGGTTAATGTTAGGGTTCGTTGTGGAAAATTTTCCTTGCAGGCATTTTTCAGAAAACTGATGGCATCTATTTTGATTAGTGCACCAGTCCCTCTTGCAGCAAAACAACCCCTCAACGTGATGCTGTCACCACTGTGTTTCACACTTGGGATGGTGTTCTTAGGCGTCCAAGCTTATCCCTTTTTACTCCAAACAAAATGATGGTCATTATGGTCAAACACTTAAATTTTAGTTTCATCAGACCACAGAACATGTCTCCAAAAATGTAGGCTTTTGTTACTGTGTGCATTTGCAAAAAATAATCTGTCTTTTTTATGTTTCTTTTGGAGTAATGGCTTCTTCCTAGCAAAGTGGCCTTACAGCTCATGTTGTCACAGTACTTGTTTCACTGTGGCTAATGACACAATCTTACCAGTTTCTGTCATCATCTTAACAAGGTCTTTTGCTTTTATTCTTGGGTTGATATACACATGTTGGACCAAAGCACGTTCATCTCTGGGACACAGAACCCATTTCCTTCTTGAGCAGTATGATGGCTGCACATTCCAATCTTGTTTGTACTTGCATATAATTGTTTTTACAGATGAATAAGGTACATTTAGGTATCTGGAAATAGCACCAAAGGATGAACCAAACTTGTGCAAGTCCACAATTCTTTTCCTGATATCTTGACTAATGTTTTTAGACTTTCCCTAGATGCTACACAAAGAAGCAGTGTGTTTCAGGTGTATATTAAAATACATCCACAGGTGTCTCTAATGAACTCAGTTGCTAATAATCCTATCAGAAGCTTCCAAACACATGTCATCATCATATGAGCTATCGCAAATTGTTTAAAGGCATAGTAATCTTAGTGTATGTAAACTTTTTACGTTGCAGAAAGTAATAAAAATGCCTTAAAACATTCTCTCTCTCTTTAAATAGTGAGAAAAACATGTGTACCATATTTCCCCGTTTATAAGTCCCCCCCGATTATAAGTCCCCCTAGGGGGGAGGGGAGGGCCAGCTAATATAAGTCCCCCCGAATATAAGTCCGCCTGGGGGAGGGCCTGCCAATATAAGGCCTTACCTTTGCCCCCCGCTGTCCGGTGCCGTCCTGTGCGGTGTCCGCGTTGCTCCTCCGGCCTCCTCTGTGATGCCGCGGTCTGCGGTATGGTGCGGTCCAGTTCCCTGTTGATCAGTGCTGCCCCGGGCCACTTCCTGCTTTACCCAGAATCCCCGCCCAAGTCAGGCCCTGCGCCAATGAGAGCGCAGTACCCGTGATGTCACGGGTCCTGAGCCAATCACAGCCCAGCGACGCCCATGTGACATCACGGGTCCTGAGCCAATCACAGCTCAGCGACGCCCATGTGACATCACGGGCCCTGAGCCAATCACAGCCTAGCAACGCCCATGTGACATCACGGGTCCTGAGCCAATCACAGCCCAGCGACGCCCATGTAGCATCACGGGTCCTGAGCCAATCACAGCCCAGCGACGCCCATGTAACATCACGGGTCTTGCGCTCTCATTGGCGCAGGGCCTGACCTGGGCGGGGATTCCGGGTAAAGCAGGAAGAGGCCCGGGGCGGCACTGATCAACAGGGAACCGGACCGGACCGCACCACACCGCAGACCGGGGCATCACAGAGGAGGCCAGAGGAGCACCGGGGACACCACACAGGATGGCACCAGACAGCGGGGGACAAAGGTAGGAAGCAATTTGTGTGTGTGTGTGTGTGTGTATGTGTATGTGTGTGTGTGTGTGTTATGGGTGTGTGTGATGGGAGGCTGCAGTGTGGATGGGAGGCTGGGGCTGCCAATATAAGACCTCCACACCCCCCGAAAATAAGACAGGGTGCCACTTTTGGCGCCCAAAAAATATAAGACACGGTCTTATTTTTGGGGAAACATGGTATGTGTCTTTTTTATATAGTGTGTGTAACTCTTTGATTTCAACAGTATTAGCTCATGGGTCGTAATGCATCTCACAGGGCTTTCTTGAGCTAGTTCCATTATTCTCAGGGTCAAGTCCTGATTAAATATGGTCACCACTTTATGTATCCTATTATAACATTTTAAATACTAACATCTTTAAGTCCCAAAATTTTTTTTCCATTATTTTAATTAGCATTCAATCCCATCCCAAGCTGTTTTCACATTTAAAGCCATAATAAGAGACTGACACCGGTCTACTATATTTATGTATTTTTATCTGTAATCAAAGTTTACCTGCAATTCCACTGTCTTCACCACTCAGTTCTTCTGGTGACACCTTGTTCACTATCCTTCTTTCTTCTGCCACGTTATTTTACTCTGGCCCTCTTTGTGTTTGAGCCAAACCAAACACTTAGTCAGTATGTTCCATTCTTTTACTAATTTTTATTTTTTTTCTGTAGTTTACATTGCTGCTACTACTCCCCATTTTCATAAGTAATCTCATTATTATTGTCATATTATACATATATACATTCTCTCTCTGATTTGTATACCTTTTTTCCATATTATGTCTGCACCCACTACCAGCATGCACTTTTTCAATGTTTTGAGCTCTCTGTATACTGTATAGTACCTTTTTTATGCCCTTTGTACTGTAATATGATTTATCCTGATGAAGAAGCCTGTTGGCTTTGAAACACTTTGACAAATCATTTCTTCTTATGATCTGGATTCTCTGAGCTTTCTATAGCAGCATGGATAATTACCCTTTATTTATCTTATTTTTATTTTACTTCTAGCTGAGAGGTGAATATTTATAGCAGAGGGGAGTGGAGAATCATAACAGCAGAGATAACACAGGACAGAAAGCCTTAGGCTGGAAACACACTGTCCGTTTGATATACGAGTCACTCGGATGAGCGTCGGATCATTAACCCTGAACGACCTTTCCCTATCAGAATGGGAGTGTCGAGGTGCTGACAGGGAGAGGTCATTCAGGATTTATGATCCGACACTCATGCGAGTGACTCGTATATCACACGGAAAGTGGGTTTCCAGCCTTAGACTGAAAGAACTGCTTAACCCTAACATAACCGGACCAAGGAAAATCTGCACTGCTAACTAGAAAGAAAATCAGAGCTAATCAATGTGCTAGTGGCCATGCGCTGCGATCTTCTGACCCCTGAAATAGAATAGACCACTCTCTGTCATGACATCCCCTTGACATTTGTCGGCATTCACAAGAGAATTTGATTATTGCAATACAGTGCAGTGCTTATACACTGCTTTGTATAGCACATGTCTTCAGACAATCACAGCATCAAAAGACTATTAAATCCAGTAAAATGTAACAAAAAAGTTATAAAAAATATAAAAGAAATAAAAAACAAAACAGTTCAAATCGCCCCCTTTTGCTCCTCTAAAATTAAATACCGGTAATAGTAAAAAAACTTCCCATATTTGGTATCACCACTTTCAGAAATGCCCGCTCGATCTAAATAGGAAAACAGTTAATCTCATCAGTAAACTGAGTAACTAGAAAAAAATAGAAAAAAAAATAAAAATGCCAGTATTTTGCTGCAACATAGAAATAAATTGTACTAATCGGCGATCTAAATATTGTATATAACCAATAATAGTATCAGTGAAAACATAAGCTCAGGCCTCAAAAAATAAACCCACACTCAGCCCCAGATCCCAAAAATGAGAACATTGTGGGTCTCGGAAAATAAAAGAGACATGTCATTTTAAGAATTTCTGAATTTTTTTGCAAGACTTAAAATATATATATAAATACATGTTTGGCTTTTGCCTATTTATACTGTCCTGGGGAATTATATTGCCAAGTCATTATTACCAAATATTGAACATGGTAAATTAAAAAACACATTGTGGAGTTACCTTTTATGCAAATTCACCGCCCTTTGAATTTTTTTCACATTTTCAGTACAGTATGTGGCAGAATGAATGGTGTCGTTCAAAAAGAACAATTCATCCCGCAAAAATCAAGCCCTTGAATGGCTACATTGTCAGAAAAATACTAAATAAATTGCTCTTGGAAGAAGGGGAGGAAAAAACAGAAAATGGAAAATCAACAGGGGGTTAAGGGGTTAATGGCTGATCCCTTAGATAAAAGACAGAAAGGAAGTGTCTTCAATTTAAAAGAAACTTAAGTATTAGATGATGGAACAACAGATGTGGTTGGAAAATCAGTGACACAATATAAACCTTTCTGGAATAAACATTTATCTATCCTAAGATAAAACTAAAATGGAAAGACTGCACAGGCATACTAAACAGAGCATCATCTTGAGTTCACAATTACTGTATCTTCTTACATTAGTCAGTAAAATAGTACTGCTTACTATAAGATATGTTTCATTA
Organism: Allobates femoralis; assembly: GCA_033576535.1. Classification (NCBI taxonomy): domain Eukaryota; kingdom Metazoa; phylum Chordata; class Amphibia; order Anura; family Aromobatidae; genus Allobates; species Allobates femoralis. Next base: position 384,858,947 of record JARQOC010000004.1, read on the forward strand.
CAACGCATAGGTTACTGTATATTAGCAAGACTATTCAGAATTAAGCAGACATTGATGCTCCAGATGTGTCCAAATGTTGAATCTCAAAAACAAATTGAACTTTAGGATTGTTGTTTGACAATTGCATAAGTACTAAAGCCTCTTTATCCTACATTATCTAGTTGTTTTCAGTGAATCACAACCTAAGATATAAATTTCAGTTGGCAAAGATTAATTTCAGATAATTTTTTAGTTCAATACAACATCTGGGCTTGTGGAATTTATAATAAACTAGCTGTGAGCCCGATGCAAATGCATCGGGTGTCTAGAATATTTTTTTTTTTTTTTAGATTTTCAAATAATAATCCAATATAGTAGATAGGAATTTTTTATTTTATTATTTATTTTGTTTTGTTTTTTTACTATTTTTATTATTATTAAATGTATTTATTATTTGTTATTTTATGAAAATTTATTTGTATTAAAATTATTTTATTTTATTTAAAAACCGCATCTGCGGCGCGGATGCGGTAATCCCCATACAAAGTATAGGGGGACTTGCGGCAGGTGCGGCAAAACCGCACTTGCCACACCTGCCGCAAGTCCCCCTATACTTTCTAAGGGGATTACCGCAACCGCGCCGCAAGTGCTCGCACTCAGCCAGCGAGTCGCAATGCGGCGTGGCCATTGCTCGCGCGTGGTGACGTCACAGCGTGACATAGCCACGGCGTTTTCGGGGTCCGACACAAAAATGCCTACGGCAATTATATAGTAGATAGCTACTTTTTGGGGGAGTCCAATACTTTTTTTGGGGGGTCCAATACTTTTTTGGGGGGTCCAATACTTATTGGGGCGCGTTCAATGCTTTTTGGGGTGCGTTCAATACTTATTGGGGCGCGTTCAATGCTTTTTGGGGCGCGTTCAATGCTTTTTGGGCCTGTTCAATACTTTTTGGGGGGCGTTCAATACTTATTGGGGTGTGTTCAATACTTTTTGGGGCGCGTTCAATACTTTTTGGGGCGCGTTCAATACTTATTGGGGCGCGTTCAATACTTTTTTGGGCGCGTTCAATACTTATTGGGGTGTGTTCAATACTTATTGGGGTGTGTTCAATACTTATTGGGACGCGTTCAATACTTTTTGTGGCGCGTTCAATAATTTTTGGGGCGCGTTCAATACTTATTGGGGTGCGTTCAATACTTTTTGGGGCGCGTTCAATACTTATTGGGGTGTGTTCAATACTTATTGGGGTGTGTTCAATACTTATTGGGACGCGTTCAATACTTTTTGGGGCGCGTTCAATACTTATTGTGACGCGTTCAATACTTATTGGGGTGTGTTCAATACTTTTTGGGGCGCGTTCAATACTTTTTGGGGCGCGTTCAATACTTATTGGGGTGCGTTCAATACTTTTTGGGGCGCGTTCAATACTTTTTGGGGCGCGTTCAATACTTATTGGGGTGTGTTCAATACTTTTTGGGGCGCGTTCAATACTTATTGTGACGCGTTCAATACTTATTGGGGTGTGTTCAATACTTTTTGGGGCGCGTTCAATACTTTTTGGGGCGCCTTCAATACTTATTGGGGTGCGTTCAATACTTTTTGGGGCGCGTTCAATACTTATTGGGGTGCGTTCAATACTTTTTGGGGCGCGTTCAATACTTATTGGGGTGTGTTCAATACTTTTTGGAGTGCTTTGCTGGGCTAAACCTAAATGGTGCACAGGGGGTTAATCACATGAGTGAAGATGTGCTGATTGACTCACTGGGTTGCAGCTGGGAGTGAGTAGGCTGGAACCTGCCAGGTGTCTGAGTGAGGAGAGAACGATTCAGAAGTTCAGAGCACTGGCATGTGAAGAGGTGCTGGAAGTGATCCGTCCTCAGTGGGTAAGTGATGGGAGCCAGTGTCCAAGGGCCAGGCGGTCACAGCTGACTTTGGGACATTGAGGGGGGGGGGCTGTGCGGCCATTGAGGGGGGGTCTGTGCGGCCATTGGGGGGGGGGTGGGGGGCGGGCTGTGCGGCCATTGGGGGGGGGGGTCTGTGCGGCCATTGGGGGGGTCTGTGCGGCCATTGAGGGGGCGGGCTGTGCGGCCATTGGGGGGGGGGGGGGTCTGTGCGGCCATTGAGGGGGGGGGGGTCTGTGCGGCCAGTAGTAGTAGTATGATTGATGATGATCTGTGATAGCGACTCGCAATGCTTGCACTACCCAGCGACTCGCAATAGATCCCCATTGCAAGTATAGGGGGAGTTGCGGCAGCTGAGGTAGCGACTCGCAATGGCCTCGCGGCCATTGCTCGCGCTACCTCAGCGGTAAATCGCTAGATGATGATGATGATGATGATGATGATGATGATGATGATTGATTTTCATAGTGACTCGCAATGCGTGCACCACCCAGCTACTCGCATGGATCCCCATTCAAAGTATAAGGGGACTTGTAGCGACTCGCAATGGACTCGCGGCCATTGCTCGCGCTACACAGCGAGTCGCAATGAATCCCCATTCAAAGTATAGTGGGACGTGCGGCAGCTGAGGTAGCGACTCGCAATGGCCTCGCGGCCATTGCTCGCGCTACCTCAGCGGTAAATCGCTAGATGATGATGATGATTGATTTTCATAGTGACTCGCAATGCGTGCACCACCCAGCTACTCGCATGGATCCCCATTCAAAGTATAAGGGGACTTGTAGCGACTCGCAATGGACTCGCGGCCATTGCTCGCGCTACACAGCGAGTCGCAATGAATCCCCATTCAAAGTATAGTGGGACGTGCGGCAGCTGAGGTAGCGACTCATTGCTCGCGCTACCTCAGCGGTAAAGATTGATGATGATGATGATGATGATGATGATGATGATGATGATGATGATGATTTTCATAGTGACTCGCAATGCGTGCACCACCCAGCTACTCGCATGGATCCCCATTCAAAGTATAAGGGGACCTGTAGCGACTCGCAATGGACTCGCGGCCATTGCTCGCGCTACACAGCGAGTCGCAATGAATCCCCATTCAAAGTATAGTGGGACGTGCGGCAGCTGAGGTAGCGACTCGCAATGGCCTCGCGGCCATTGCTCGCGCTACCTCAGCGGTAAATCGTTAACTTTGTAGCCGACCCTCTGGTTCTATTTTCGGCCAGCGACTCGCAATGGCCGCTTCGCGGCCATTGCTCGCGCGTGGTGACGTCAGCGTGACATAGCCACGGCGTTTTCGGGGTCCGACACAAAAATGCCTACGGCAATTATATAGTAGATGATCTAATTACAATAATATAATGTATAAGGTTCCTGATTAAAGTATGCATTAGGAGACATCTGCAGTAAAATATTGTTCAAAATTGCAGAGGGTGGACGGTGTATAAGGACGTGCACTGCATAGACCAGAAAGATCAGATGGTGTTCATCATTATAGTGTTTATTTCCGACACGTTTCGGAGTTAGTCCCAACTCCTTCCTCAGGGATAAGTAGTATACTACTATTCCCTGAGGAAGGAGTTGGGACTAACTCCGAAACGCGTCGGAAATAGACACTATAATGATGAACACCATCTGATCTTTCTGGTCTATGCAGTGCACGTCCTTATACACCGTCCACCCTCTGCAATTTTGAACTATGTTGACCATTGTAGTGTGGATCCTTGCAGCAGCTATTACCTTTTTTCTTGACGCTGGTTGTGTGCAACACAACCCATCCAGATGAGTGACTAGTTAAATTTAATCCACCTTTTTATCAATGATAAGACCCTATTGTGCTTCTCTCCCTTTTCTAGTTTTGATCTGCAGTAAAATGGTAAGCATATTATCAAAGGGGATGTCCCATTATAGACAATCAACTCTTTTAAAAATGCAGCCAGGAGAAATAATTGATTGTCATAGGCTCTGTTTCTGACAGTATCGGCATCTGCATGATGTCAATCTTGTTCAGAGCTGTTGGACTGCAGAAAACCATTGGCACCCTGCTCAGTCACTTATTTTGTGAGACAGTAGGCTGTTTCCAACGTGGAGCCAGTTGGAGGTCAGATCCACACAGGGAACTTCAGTGCTTGCCCTTAAACCTGATTCACACATCAAGATTTGAACTGACTCGTAGTAGCACTACCACTGCTAGTGACAATACAACCATGGCTGACTGAGCCAGGACCACAGATGGTCATTTAATAATAATATAATATTTATTCATTTATATGGCGCTATTAATTCCATAGCGCTTTACATACATTTGCAACTCTGTCCCTATTGGGGCTCACAATCTAAACATCCTATCAGTATGTCTATGAAAATATGGGAGGAAACCATAGTGCCCAGAGTAAACCCACACAAACACGGAGAGAACATACAAACTCCTTCCAGATGTTGACCTTGGTGGGAATTGAACCCAGGATCTCAGTGCTGCAAGGATGCAGTGCTAACCACTGAGCCACCATGCCACCCATCATTTGATTTATATAGGGTATCTCCTCCATTTCCATATCATCTGAGTACAAATGTTGACTATCTCATTCAATATATCAGCTAGAAGAAGTTATTGTGAAAAATTTATGGAAATGAACACGTCTTCCACACCACCTCTTCTTACCCCCTTTTTGTTGGTGTCCCCCAAGGCTGGGTCCTCAGACTCCTTCTTTTCTCCATATACACCCTCGGTTTGGGTCAGCTCATTGAGTTCCTCGGCCTTCAGTATCATCTCTACGCTGACGACACCCAGATCTCTCTCTCTGGACCCAACATCTCCTCTTTGCTATCCAAAATTCCACAATGTCTGTCTGCTATCTCATCTTTCTTTTCTGCTCGCTTTCTGAAACTGTACATGGACAAAACAGAATTCATCATATTTCCCCCATTCCACTCTCCCCCCCACCTGACCTCACCATGAATGTCAGCGGCTGCTCACTTTCCCCAGTTCCTCACGCTCGGTGCCTCGGGTAATTCTCGACTCCGCCATCTCATTCAAGCCATAAACAGTCATATGAAAAAGTTTGGGCACCCCTCTTAATCTTACTCTTTTTGTTTTTTTAAAAATTGTTTTTTTGCAACAGCTATTTCAGTGTGATATATGTAATAACTGATGGACACAGTAATATTTCAGGATTGAAATGAGGTTTATTGTACTAACCGAAAATGTGAAATATGCATTATTTCAAAAATTGACATTTCACATTTTTGGTTAGTACAATAAACCTCATTTCAAACCTGAAATATTACTGTGTCCATCAGTTATTACATATATCACACTGAAATAGCTGTTGCAAAAAAACAATTTTAAACAAAAAAAAAAAAGTAAGATTCAGAGGGGTGCCCAAACTTTTTCATATGACTGTATTAATTGCCCTTGCTACCTAGTGCCGACTCCAACTCAAAAATGTTTCCCGGGTCTGTTCATTTCTCGACCTCAACACTGCAAAAATGCTTCTCCATGCCCTCATCATCACCCACCTTGATTATTGTAACCTCCTGCTCACTGGCCTCCCCTCTAGCTCTCTTGCACCTCTTCAAACTGTAATAAACTCTGCTGCCTGACTAATCCACCTTTCTCCCCGCTACTCCCCAATCTCACCTCTCTGCCAAGCCCTTCACTGGCTCCCCATTTCTCAGATGCCCCGATTTAAAAGCTTAACTATGACCTACTGTATAAAGCCGTTCACAATCTGTCTCCTCCATACATCTGTGACATGGTCTCCCAATACCTACCCTCAGGCCATCTATGTTCCACTCATCTCCTACTCTGTTCCCCCCTATCTCTTCTTCCCACAACCACATGCAAGACTTCTCCAGTGAATCCACCATACTCTGGAATGCTCTCCCCCAACATATCATGGGTAGTGGCTTATATCCAACCTTAATTTTAATGATCAATTTAACATCAGTAATAAAATTATCTAAAGCACATTCCTTGCTTAATACACTCGTTGTGAGTCCTATGCAATCTTTGCCTGCTGTGGGAACAACTCTCTTATTCCTGTTTTTCCCCAGTGTCACTTTTTCACTGCCCCGTAATAGTCAAAGTGAAAAGATATTGGCGTTCATGAAGGGGTTAGGCCCCTTTCACATCAGCGGTATTAGAAAAATGCGGCAGGTGCGGTGAAAAAAACGCATCTGCCGCCTAACCATCACACTTGCGGTTCACCTGCGGCAAGCCCCATGCAATGTCTATGGGGCTTGCAGCAGGTGCGGCAAGTGCGGTATAGTTGTGGTTTCGGCACTTGCCGCAGATGCCGCGTTTTTTTCGCGATCGCATATGCCGCAAGTGCCAAAGCTGCACTTGCCGCACCTGCCGCACACTTACCGCAAGCACCATAGACAAAGCATGGGGCTTGCTGCAAGTGTGCCGCAAGTGCGGCTGTTATGCGGTAAATGCGGCAGATGCATTTTTTTCACCGCAACTGCCACATTTTTCTAATATGTGATGTGAAAGGGGCTTTAGTTTGTGAGAGATCTTCTCTGTCACATAACAAACAACTTGGAATATGAAGTGCAAAAAAAATCTTGATTCCTGTGAGATGGTCTTTACAATGGAGTGGTTATGGTTCAGAGGAGAGATTCTGACTTCTGGCTAGTAACATCAATGCCAATAACTTAGCCAGAAAATGTCATCTATGTTCACATGGAAATACTGGGCCAAAATTATGGAGTCCCCCTTTATAAAAGGGTGCACTATTACTTCTGTAGTGTACCCTGCTCCAGTGATATCTGGATCTGTTGCTAGATGTTGCAGTGGTGAGCCTGCATCTTGAAACTGGTGGCACTAGAGAAGACACAATACACTGGGTGGTGAAAGCTCTATCCAACCAGGAGCATTAGTGTGGCTGTGATTTGTGATACTACCCATTCAGGCAAAATGTATGTGTGTGCTGTATAGCAGCTCAGCAAGATTAGTCAGTTCTATGCTTTTACCAGTGAGGTAGTGACACATCCCATTTACACTCCCGACATACTGCTGCAGATTGCCAGTTATCAACTGCCCCTCTCTAGGATCACTGTGGTGTTACTTCTGTTGCTTGTATTTTCATTTCAATCTGGCTTGTGCTTTTGACAACTGATATTCTATTTTTTCCGTTGATTGTGATATGGGCTAGCCTGACCTTCTCTGACTTCTGAGTCTTTATCTCCAACGATTCCCTTCATTTCTTGTTTCATCTATTGATTCTGTCCCTGATTTTGTCCCATCTGATAGTCACACAGCTTTGTTTGACAATGCATATCACTCTGTAACACCTCTGGCTAGAGGCTACTCTATTGGTGCAACCCAGGTGTCCCCATCATAAGTTCACATCCCTGTATAGGGGGTCAACAAGTGAAGACTAAGATTGCTTTGAGATCTGCTAAGAGTGGCTATGCTGTCTGAAGTTGCCTTTTTGAGCTAATAACATTAGACAGACTTAAAACTAGCATGTGAATGGTCACAAATATTTCATTGTTTGCTTACTAAATATTCTAGACAATTTCTAAAGCAGCATGGACGTAATGGATTTATTAAACATCTGTGATCCTTTAAGTTAAGGAAATTAAGAGAATGCATAATGATCTTAGGAGGATGATTGAAACACAAAGTAGAACCAGTAATATTAGTGGCAGGGTGAATTATTTTCTACATCGTTCTTTACAAAATTCCCAGAGGGAATATATTTCAAGCTTTAAAAGTACCGCAGACTTATCGAGCTTATTTATATGCTAATTATGCTAGCTGTTCCCTGCAGAGATAAAAAGAGGAATTCCCAAGACAGATGAATGTATGACACAATAGAAAACAGTTATTTTGCGTCGTTGGAAGAAAGCATATGGATTGGACATTAAACTAATTTATAAAACAATAAAGATTGTTTGAGGAAGAAAGAAAATACAACATTTCAATCAGACTTTTTAATTTCTTTTTATGTGTTAATTAGGACACATTGACTGCATACATGTAATGTTCGAGTTGCAGAGTTAAAGCGAAAACATTGTCAACATTGAAAACAATATATTTTGTCAAATGAGAACACTTTAAGAGAGTAAAGAACTACTCTTAAATAGGGATAGGTGAACTGCTCATGTTTGTGACCAGGGTTGCTCTGCTAAAGCAAGTAAAGAGTCCTCTTTATACTTACCGGGTCCACGTTATTCGTTCTAGCTGTGCGGCTGTGTGGCGGTGCTGCGTCACTTCCGGGCTGCCGGGGAATAGTCATGTGACTGGCTCCAACAGCCAATCACATACGTCCAGAAGATAAGGGCAGCCCGGAAGTGACACAGCGTGCGTCACACCAGGAAGAGAGAACGCCGACCCGGTAAGTACAGTATATCAGGTTTATTCACTCTTTGCTTGCTTTAAAAGGGCAAACTGGAACACTAACCCTAGGAAAAACAAGCGGTTTGCCCATCCTTACTCTTAAATGCTTAATAGGTTCAGTTCTAACCTGGCCCTTATCTGTCAGGAGAATGATCAACAGAAATGTGGCTGTACGTAATGCATGAGAGAACGTTGTCATTCAGACATCTGTTTTTTCTGTATAGAATATGCAAATTGCCTCTTCAGAGAAGAAGAGGGCTTCATCTCTAGTGCCACCTACTGGAAGTAGGAATTCTAAAAGTTAAAATCAACCCTTTAACAAGCCTTGAAACGCAAAGGACGAAGTGTATGGCGATCCGCGCTGCTGTAATGAAAGAACCGGACCCAGGACTGGTGCAATGATGCCCTTTTATTGCTCTTCCTACGTGTTTCGGAGCCTGCTATGCTCCATCCTCAGTGAGTACCAGTATATATCCCTGAGGAAGGAGCATAGCAGGCTCCGAAATGCGTAGGAAGAGGAATAAAAGAGCATTGTTGCACCAGTCCTTGGTCCGATTCTTTCATTACAGCAGTGCAGATCGCCATACACTTCGTCCATTGAGTTTCAGTGTACACCGTTTTACACGTGGGAGTGTGGATCCAGCAGCAGCTGTACACGTGCAAACACCAGGTTGTGGGTCACACAACCTTACCAGGTGAGCACCCAACACAAAGGCAATAGCCCTGTTACCATTGAGATAAGACCCTATTGCGCTTTGTTGTCTCTTACAATATCTTTAACAAGCCTTGTCATATCACCTAAGATAATACTAACAGAATCTAAATTTGCAGACACTGTGTTTTGAAGTATTATCCCTTGTCAGTGCAAAGTATAAGATCTGGTTTGCTAAGGGAGAGGTTAAGTTGTGTAACTTAAGGTGGGGTCACACGTGGCGATTCTGGCCGGCGATGTCGGAAGCGATGTGCAGGTGCACGCTCGCTTCCGACATCGCAGGCCAGCTGTCACATGGCAAGACGTTGCCGGAGACGCGGCGGCGATGTGGGCGGAGCCGTCGCTCGCTGGGCTGTGCTCAGCCCAGCGAGCGATCCTCAGCAACACTGCGATATAGGCTGGATCGCGCCGCCAACAGTGTCAGACGGCGCGATCCAGCCTAATCGCTGGTCACAGGTTGACAGGTTTATGAACATGTTCATAAACCTGTCAACCTGCGACCAGCGATAATTTGCAGTTGCATCGCGCTGTCACACAGCACGACGCACTTGTGATATCGCCCGCGACATCGCTGTTACGTCACTTTTCGGCGATGTCGCGGGCGACATCGCCACGTGTGACCCCACCTTTAGGGAGATTTGAATGCCTGAAATGCTCTTCTGGGAAATTAAATATGCAAATTGACTCTTCAAAGAGGAAAAGAGCTTTAACTCTAGTGCCACCTACTGAAAGTAGCAATCCTAACAATTCTAAAAGTAAAAATTGACCCTTTAATGAGCCTTGTCACATGAATAAGGATAATGATTATTAGGTTCCCTGGCACTGCTTCCCTGCTCACCATCCCTGATGCTGGCTTCTCTTTTGCTCCACCAGTCGGGCATCGGGCATCCAGACGTGTGGTGTCTCAGAGCCGTCGCCAGGTCCCCTTCCTATCTGCCAGTTACCAGGGTTCACACACCAGCACACTACAATAGACAGTGTAATGAGCGGTGCATTGTTCTCGACCGCGCTCCACTCCTGTGAATCTAGGAGCCGTCACAGCTCAGCCTGACACTTCCCTTGGCCAATAGCTGTCCATCCTGTGGTATATCAGGCTGCCTCCATTACTGGGAGGTGCCTGATAATTGTGTTAGTTGCCTTGTGCATAGCTAGCTGTTAGTCAGGCCCTCCATTTGCTCTCTCACTCATTGGTAATTCTTCCAGTCCTCCATCCTGCCCATACCTTGGGCTCTGGTATCTCCGGTCCTTCTCTGCCATACCTCTGTTAGGTTAACCCTAAGAGTCGCCCTTCTGGTACTGGCAGCTGTGGTATTTAGACCCACTGGGCTTGCCCCTGACAATCCTTGTGTAGGGGTTGGATCAACTAGGACTAGCTCACCCAGGGGAGTTCGGTACCATGGCCCAGTGGATCCACTCTAGGGTGCCTTCCTCCATAAGCATGACAATAATAACCAAATCAGATATTTAAGGCTCCTCATAGGCTACTTTCACATTACGATTTTGAAGGGAGCCGATGCTGTCCGATAAATTCGGACAGCATCGGCTCCCTTCTGATGCCTGGAATCGGATGCCTATTTAATCCGGCATTAAATCGTAGCCTCCGGCCTTAAAGAAAAAAAATAAATAAAGTTTATGCTCACCTATGCCCGAGCCCCCGCCGTCTCCCGCCGGCTCCTGCCGTCTCCCACCGGCTCCCGGTGTCCTTGCGCTGTCTGCAGAGGTCTTCCATGGTGTAACCTGCGGTCACGTGACTGTGACATCACGGCAGGTCCTGTACAGCAGAAGAAGACCTCTGCAGACAGCGCGAGGACACCGGGAGCCGGCGGGAGCCGGCGGGGGCTCGGGCATAGGTGAGCATAAACTTTATTTTTTTTTAACCCCTGCTCTCCCAGTTTGGAGCAGTTTTACTGTACTGAGCATGCTCAGCACAGTAAAATTGGGTCCGAGGAGACATCAGATGTTTCCTCGGACCCTGCTCCATAGGGCCCCATGTTAAATTGATCGGACCAAATCGGATGTGCACTAAATGCCATCCGATTTGGTCCGATCCGATTTGGTCCGATTTTATTTTCGGTGCAAAAATCGGAGCATGCTCCAATTTTTGCAACAAAAATAAAATCTGACAGAATCGGATTGGACCAAATCGGATGGCATTTAGTGCACATCCGATTCGGTCCGATGCCCATAGGGCTGCATGGGGGCCAGAATCGGTCCGATGCTGTCTGATTTTTATCGGACAGCATCGGATTTACAAATTCCGTAGTGTGAAGGCAGCCATACTGACAAACCTGACCTGATATGTCACACTCATCAAGGAAAAAACTTACCACTTAGATACGCGTCTTAGGTTCTCACCTAGCCAAACCAGATCTCCTACTTTGCACTGATGTGGGACAATACCCCGGGACACTTTGTCTGTAAATTAAGATTCTAATTTGTGGAGAAAACTAGAGTTGCATCAAGGATGGAGACCTTTACCTCTTCTTAGATAATGTTGAGTCCAAACTTTAAAATGGTGGTTAGTAGCACAGTACAGAAAGAAGGTCCCCCATCATGGGTGTAGGATGTACAAAAGTGCACAAAGAACTGTGGAGCCATATAGAGGATCTGAGTATAGATGTCATGTCTGGAAGTGCCTGTCTGCAGTACTAGGTGTCTGCCCCAGTAGAGCAAAGAGGAAAAAGAAAGCCTGCCTAGTGAGGTGTGACCCAGGAAACTAGGTTGGTGAGCCAAAGAGAACCTCACCCAGTAAAAGGAAGAGCAGTGTTATACCATGCCAAGTGATGAGAAGGCCAATGCAATTATTCTGCTTGGAATCGAGGTGAGAACAGTGCCATGTGATGGTAAACTATAAAATCATTATGGCGAGTGGAACTCTTGCTTACAATGAGCCATCCAAGGGTATAAAATGATATGGTTTGTAGTGGTAGATAATGGTGGTGATGGAGGAAGTGGTAAGGCCAAATGGCTTGGTGGAGAAGTTCACGGGGTCCATTGAACTAGACCCAGAAACAAGACATGACAAAGACAACTGTTGAACCCTTGACCTTGGCCTGGTTCAAGGAACAGGAAAATTGAGTCAGAATCTGGAGAGGTCATGTTATGCTTCTTGCAGCTAATAATCGAGACAGTTTCAGATTTCTAAAGTCCACAATTGAGAGGGTCTAGTACCAACATATTTCTTTTATACTCAATGGATGCCTAAAGTTATTTACCCTCCCAGTTTTGTGGCACTGATTGCACATGCCCTTCTGGGTTGAGAGTCACTGAAGACACAAGAGGGTTATATTCACTCTGCTAGGGGCTAAGTCTAATCCAGGATGGACATTACCCTTAAGAGACTCTTTGCCTGTCTCACAGACAGGAGTGAGGTAAAAGGACAGTGCTCCCATCCTAAGGTCTGATGGGGAGACATAGAACTATGCTTAGTTAAATACACATACTTGTCATAAAAAATGTAGCAGAACTAATAATTTATTAGTATAACACTCTGGGGTTAGAGTCCAGTGAGTGGTCTTATTTAGTGATAGAAATATAACAGTCAATCAATAAGTTTAGCAGCCCATTGGACTCATATTTATGGGTTCTGTGTACTGGAAACATCATGGTAGCCATTCTTCACTCACTAGCTCTGAGACAACTGAAAATTAAAATTACATTTGTCAGAGAGTAACAGGTGAAATAGGAAGGATTAAAGTCATATAACAGCAAAAAGATTATTTTAAAAGTTTCCTGAAATGACAGATATTATTTATATTGTCTGCAAAATGAAATAACATTCCGGTATTATATATATCAGAATATATCAGGTAGTAAATATTCATACTGTCCCTATTCTTTTTTATTCTGCTACATAAAAGATGTTCTCTTATGATTAATTTTGCATGTGAATGTTTTGGGAGATGAGGATTGTCAAAGCATTGGCATATCTAGTTCATACAGTTGGAACAACACTTGATTTATCTGTTGTAAGACATAAAAAATCACTCTCAATAGGTGCATGACAGAACCATAGTTACAAAAATGGAATGCCTAGATGATGTTTCTTTTCCTTCTAGAAAGGAGCAGCATTATCAACATCCAACATCTAAATGTTGCTTTCTACATGACTGGAATTTCCTGTGATAAAGAACTTGGCTATTTTCTGACTAATACACTGAAAAAAAGCCGAAAAAATTGAGTATTAGTTGGTATACATGCAAAGTATAAGAGCATGTTCACACTGGCCATTATAAGGGTTATTTGTATATAAAAAAAGAAGTGCCTAAGCTCGAACTGGCAGGTTTCTGATACCTACCTCCTTATTGTGCCTGACACTGTTTACCGCTGGTCACCACCGACGCGGAGCGGACACAGACCACTCCTGTCAGCGATTTTGCAGCTTCCGCTGATGTCAGATCAACAGAGGGGCAGCTTCTCCCCTCTGTCGACGGGCGTATAGCCGACGTCATGCTGATTGACAGCCGGCTCCCCCAATCAGGTAGCGAGAAGGCGGCTGTCAATAATCATGATGTCGGCTATGTGCCCACTTCCACAGAGTAGTGCGGAAAAGTTGCAATTATGAACGGAGGTGAAAGTTGTCAGGCACAACAGGTAGTTAGGTTGTAGCTATCTGCCTGTTAGTGCTTGGGCACATTTTTTTTTTTAATTAAAAATCCCAGATAACTCCATTAAACAGTTAAAACCTAAAATAAAAATTATATGAGCAAATAACTTGCTGTAAATAAATTAGTAAAAAGCAATATATATATAACATAGGGTAAACAATGTATTTGATTAGCTCCTTGCCGATAAAGGACGTTGTACATTGTTCTGGGCCGGTAAGGGGGCTTTGATGTGAGCTCCGACGCGGCGCTCACATCAAAGCTCCGACATCTCAGCTGATCTCATCAGCTGAGATGTCAGGGTAACAGCACCGATCGGATCCAGGATCCGACCGGCGCTGTTAACCCCCTGCATCCCGCCGTCAATCGCTGACAGCGCGATCCAAGGCAGCCGCGGCAGGGAACGCGCTGTTCTCCGCCTGCTCCAGAGAACCCGCGATAGTATCGCAGGATCTACGGCGCTCACATGACAGCCTGGAGTCCTGGCTAGACCCCGGGTGCTGTCAGAGCGCGGTTACGTGTAGTGGTTGGCAGGCGCTGCCAACCACAACACGGATGCGAATCTGGGAGATACAGATGAGCTGCAGATCATCTGTATCTCCCAGAAGCGATTAGATTGTGCAGCAAGGTGCCTCTTAAAGAAGCAGTGTAAAAACAAGAATGAATTGATTAATAAAGTTTTAAAAAACCTGTAAAAAAGAAAAAAACTTGAAAGTTCAAATCACCCCTTTTTTCCCCCAATCACAATAAAAGTATTAAAAAGATTAAAAAAATACACGTTTGGTATCACCGTGTTCAGAATCACCTGATCTATCATCATATTAAATCCGTTAATGAGAGCCGAAAACTCTATAACGGAAAAAATGGTCCAAACGCCAAAATTCCGTTTTTTTGGTCGCCGCAACATTACTATAAAATGCAATAACGGGCGATCAAAACTGCAAATCCCCCCAAAAATGGCATCATTAGAAACGTTAGCTCAAGACGCAAAAAATAAGCCATCACACAGCCCCATATCCCGAAAAATGAGGGCGATACGGGTTGTAGAACATGGCGCAAAAAGTCTGTTTTTCTGTTTTTACAAGCATCGGATTTTTTTTTTACTACCTACATACTAATGAAGGTATACGTGATGGGTGTCTACGAACTTGTACCGACCCGAGGCATCACCCCGTCACGTCGGGTTTACCATATAGTGAACATGGCGACTAAAATACCCAAAAAACAAACGTGTTATTGCACTTTTTTGCAATTTCCCTGTACACTATATGGTAAAATAATTTATTGCATATGAAAGTACATCTCGTCTCGCAAAAAACAAGCTGTCATTTGTCTATATTGGCAGAAAAATAAAAAAGTTATGGCTCTTGGAAGCAGGGGAGCAAAAAACGAAAATGAAAAATTCCCCGGTCATGAAGGGGTTAAAAAAAGTGTAAAGCCATCCTACTGCGACAAGATGAACCCATATGGAGACAATACCTAACCACTTCCTAATAATAGAACCTTACCATGTGTCAGTCCAGACCTCACTATGAATAAGGGTGGAGAGTGGGAGCCATGGGAAGCATTAAAAAATTGAGTCGGAACACGAATTGCTATACATACAATGAAAGAGTGTGTTCTCACAGGCCATTGAACAAACAAAACCTAACATAAAAATGATATGAACAAATACCTTGTTGTACATAAATAAGTAAAGAACATTTAAATAAGGGTACATAGTAAGCACAGTATTTGATAAAAAAACAAAAAACATACACTAATTAAAGTGTTCCTAAAGTCTAATATGAAATATTGGAAAAAGCCTATAATCAAAGAAGGTAGCAAATGATTTAGCAGATATCAGCCACAGATACCATTTTTCTCTTCTTTTAGCATGTATTTATATTTTTATTTAAGTTGCTGGGAAAATAAAAAGCAATACCGTATATTTATATTGCTATATTTCCAAATTTGGCACGTTATGTTGAGCAGAGATGAGAGATTCTACCGAGACTCCAATTCTGCAAATCACAAAGATTCATAGGAAAATGAATAGTAAAGTTCATCTCTGCAAGTTGAATGTTCTTATTCTCTGGTTTCTCACTAGACCCAGAGTATAATGAAGGATGTAAACGCAACTAAAATTTGGTGAAGGAAATAGAAAAAAATGTAATTTTTAATTTTAATTTGGGTCCATCTTATAATGTCAGTGTCCGTCTTATAATCAGTGTATATGTCCCTCATCCTTGTACATGACCCCCGTATCCTGGTTTATATTTCCCCATTCTGGTATATATGTCTACTATCCTGGCATATATGACCCTCATCCTGGTATTTATGGCCTCATCCTGGTATATATGGCTCCCATTCTGGTATATATGTCCCCATCCTGGTATACATGGCCCTCACCCTGGTATATATGGTCCCCATCCTTTTATATAGGTCCCCATTCTGTTACATCTGTCCCCCATTCTGGTATATACACTGTATGATCCCATCCTGATATTTATATTATTTATGTCCCCATCCTGTTATATATACCAGGATGGGGGACATGAACTGTATATATGTGCCCCCTTCTGGTACATATGTGCCCCCTTCTGGTACATATGTCTCCCCATCCTTGTACATATGTCCCCCATCCTTGCACATAGCCCCCATGGCTTACCGAGGGAAGGTTACGGGGGTGCATGTGATGGCTTCACGGGTCCATGGGGATGGGAGCAAACCCCGGAGCTGTGAAGGGAGTCACTGCACTTTCCGGTGGGCGCTACTATTATGATGTCCCAGCATGCATTATCAAGAGGCATAATATGCTCTTGGTTCAGACTGCCATAAAAAGGCCATAGAGGCAGCGTATGCACAGACTGCGACCCGTGGCCATTTTCTTGAAGTATGGTCAGAGCATGTAATGCCTCTCGGCAATGCATGCTGGAACATTATAATGGCAGCACCCACCAAAATGTTCTACGGCTTCCCCTGCAGCTCCGTGCTTTACCTCCACCCATCTCCCCCGTGGACCCATGAAGCCACCGCATGCACCCCTACTAACCCCCATGACCCCTCGGTAAGATTTTTGTTATTTGATTTTAAGCCAGACCACCATTTCCCCCCACTCTGAGAGAAACAAAAGTGTGTCATAAAATCTGAAGATTACAGTACTTATCTCATCACTCACGTTTCCTGCTGTCCCTGCAGCCTACAATCTAATACTATTTGCCTTTTCTTTTCCCCTTCCCCATCATGTGTATTCTCTTCAGTATCTGTATTAATTGTGCAGACTTTATTTGGCCTCTTTATCCCAGCACAGGGGACTTCCAGTGCAAACAGGTCTCGGATTTCATTGCTCTCCGTGCTTTTATTCATAAAATCGCATTGTGGTCTATGCAGTTACATACAGACCTGAAAAATCCAAAATGAATCTGTGCGAGATGTGAAGGGAATGTGAAGAAGTACAGAAGACCAGACAGTGGGCAGTGGGGATGGTGGAAACATTTGCCCTACTTTCTACGGTTCTGCAAAATGATAGCTGTAACTGGCTGCTATTTTGCTGAACTCACACTATGCAAATTAAAAAAAAACAAATATGAATGAAAAAATACAATTTAATTTAAACAATGAGAAAAAATTAATTCTACTTGAATACATTTGTTCAAGGAATATTTTTTTCTTCTTTTAAAAAAAATTATGTACTAATAGAAGGGTTGTTAAATTATAAGAAAATGTAACATTAAACAAAGCAAGGGTCTGTGTCAGAAATGTAGTTAATGTTTACTTTCGGTCTTATTCAAACAATCCTACAAGTACTATTCTCCTGACATCTATTAGGCTGCCTTCAGACTTGCAGATGCATCTGCAGCGTTTTGCAGATGCATCTGCAAGCATCTGCATGCAGACCGCGGCCCCTATGTTTATAATGGAGCGCACGGCGGTCTGCAGATGCTTGTAGACCGCCGTGCGCTCTCATTGCCCGCCATTAGTGATCTGTGCGCAGGTGGATGCCTGCGTACAGATCACACACTCTCGTCCGCACCAGGGACGCGAGATGTTGCGTCCGTGGTGCGGGCGAGAGTGTGTGATTTGTGCGCAGGCATCCGCCTGCGCACAGATCACTAATGGCGGGCAATGAGAGCACACGGCGGTCTGCAAGCATCTGCAGACCGCCGTGCACTCCATTATAAACATAGGGGCCGCGGTCTGCATGCAGATGCTTGCAGATGCATCTGCAAAACGCTGCAGATGCATCTGCAAGTCTGAAGGCAGCCTTACTGTATACTTTTTCATTTTAGAAAGTGATGGCATATCACTAGAAACGTTGATCTCTTTATGATCAGTGGCAGGCAAACTTTTGAAACGCCTACTGATTGTGAGAATGAGTTTGACTCAGATAGGTGAGATAGGTGATATGGCAGTGAAGATGTTAAATCCTTCCCAACCAGGACTGGCTCCCAGGAGATAGGCACAGTAGTAGCAATGACAGATACAGATGGAAGGAGGCACACAAAGTCAGTTTATTTGCTTTTAAATTTTACTGAAGATTATTGTAGCAAATCCAGGGTTTAAAAGCACCATCAGGCTGGTGGTCTGGCCAATCAAGGAAGAACTGCAGTAGACCCTGCTGGGTGAGTTTAATGGTGTACCCACTGAGTTGTCCTTGTTAAGGTTTCTATGTGTCTTTAAGCTGTCCTTTACTCCCTCTAGTTACTGTGGGTTACCTCTAGCCAGGCTGATAGTGTGGATCATGTAGGTGCTCCTACTCCTTTCTGGTTCAGGTCCCTGATCCTATGGTACTGCGACCACCCTGGAAAGTTCCACTTATGTGGCTAGTGTGCATGGAACTCTCTGATCTCCAGTTTCAGTCATTAGCTCTTGGAAATCTATTAACCTAGGACCTGGTACCCTGTTCTGCAGCTGGTACCTCAGGACAGCCTCCTGGCTCCCCTCTGACTAAACCTTTGCTGTGACTAGTTCAGCCTTACTATGCAAACTCCTCCTTCCCACCAGAAACTGGGACCTGCTTAAATAGGGCCATTTCAGTTCTCAGCTTCCTGATTGAAGTTCAAGTTATGTTGGATGCTTCAGACTACCAGCAGAGGGAGCTCCAATTCTTCCCAGACAAGGCATTACAAACGATGTACGTGAAATACCATTTGCGGAAGCCAAACCACAGGACCCCCATACAGCCTTCAATTTTTTTAAACAAACTTGAAAACCAAAAAGAGCTATACAGACAACAAGCAGTATCTGTCTGTAATGATATGTATACATTGCTAATGTTTAAAAGTAAAAAGTAAAATCCCTTAACCTGCATAAGGCTATGTTCAGACAGGGCATTTCTCATACAGTTTTGGTGTGTTTTTAGCTAGGATTTATGCAAATTCATGGTAATCTAAACCTTTGTTTTTCATTCCCAGCAAAAATATATGTGATTCAGGAAACGTGCACATACATTGGTTTTATCTCCTGGTGGAAATTGAACCTTCATTGTTTTTGCTGCATTATTGAAAGTATGAGCATGTCAATTCTTTCCTGCATTTATGCCTTGGTTTTGTAATGTCACGGCTTCAAAATCACTATATTTTCAATTGTGAACCAAAACTAGAAAATTGCGGTAAAAATGCAACAAAACTGCAGTAAAAATGCAGCAAAACAGGTAAAAATACAACAAAGCTGCAGTAAAAATGCAGCAAAATACTACACAAATTGCAAGAATATGTCTGTCAGAGAATATTTTTTACAAACATATCACCTCAGTTATTGCTGCGGTTTTGGTGCAGTCAGCAAACTGTGTGAATCTTGTGGAGTCTACAACTGAGTGAGACCCTGGTACAGCACACATGCTACCAACACTGAGGATTGTGGGCCCTAGTTTTATCAGAGTTTACTCCATCTTCTGCACTCCCTCCTCCTCTTCATGCACCATCCAGGGCCGTATTTAGAGTTCCTGCTGCCCTAGGCACTGTCAGCAGTCGGCCTCCCCCCCGTCATGGCCCCTCCCCCCGTCACGGCCCCTCCCCCCGTAATGGCCCCTCCCCCCATTGCAGCCCCTCACCCCGTCACGGACAATCTTCCCCCCAGTCGTGGCCTTCCCCCCAAGCTTCATGTAGCTTCTACCCCCACATTTCATCATGTAGTACATATAAAAGGTTTGTCCAACCACACTACAGAGACATACTGATAGGAGGTTTACATTGTGAGCCCCAATGGGGACAGTGTTGATGATGTATGTAAAGTGCTGTGGAGTGCATAGTGTAATATAAGTGCAAAACATATTATTCTTAATATGTCGTCACAATACCGGGATCTGATGATCTTCTATTTCGAGGTCAGGGACTCTCTAATGCGATGTCGCTGCCTGTCTCGCTGTCTTCCTCTTTTTACACTGCAGTGTGGTGGACAAGAGAGCATTAACTGGTTAATAACAAGAAGTATGGAGTGTACTAACTGAGCCATAAACCCTCCCCATACCATGTCCAGCAGACATTGTAGGATTACTATATGGATTTTATTATTAGGGTAAGGACACACTGGGGTGAAACTCGGATGAGTGCAATGTGTGATTTCATCACATTGCACTCGGACCAATGTTAATCAATGCCTGAGAGCACACTGACGAGCGTCGGGCGCTTTTTTCTCAGCCAGATTCAGGATGAGAAAAAACATTCTGCGACAGTCTGCGATTCACGCGCGAGAATCACAAATGCAAGTCTATGGATCTGACAAAATCACGGACCGCACACTGACAGCACACGGACCATCCGAGAGGCATCCGCTTTTTTTTAACTGATACACTCTCATTCTGTAACTGAGAACACTGTAAAATGCTCCTGTAAATGATGCTACAGTAATAGCTGCTGAGGAAAGAACAGATTGCACACGGATGTGATCTGAGAGAAATGTCGGACACTCGCACAGCAGTTGGATGCCAAATGGACCAAAAAACCGATGACACTCATCTGACACTCCTAGATGAGAAACGGACCGATTTTAAGGCGGCGGGAGACAGTGTACCACCGTGTCCTCAGCTCCGTGCTGTGCACAGTGTACCACCATGTGCTCAGCTCCGTGCTGTGCAGACAGTGTAGCACCATGTCCACAGCTCCGTGCTGTGCACAGGCAGTGTAGCACCATGTCCTCAGCTCCATGCTGTGCACAGTGTACCACCATGTCCCCAGCTCCGTGCTGTGCACAGACAGTGTAGCACCATGTCCTCAGCTCCGTGCTGTGCACAGACAGTGTAGCACCATGTCCTCAGCTCCGTGCTGTGTACAGACAGTGTAGCACCATGTCCTCAGCTCCGTGCTGTGCACAGACAGTGTAGCACCATGTCCTCAGCTCCGTGCTGTGCACAGACAGTGTAGCATCATGTCCTCAGCTCCGTGCTGTGCACAGACAGTGTAGCATCATGTCCTCAGCTCCGTGCTGTGCACAGTATACCACCATGTCCTCAGCTCTGTGCTGTACACAGAGAGTGTACCACCATGTCCCCAGCTCCGTGCTGTGCAGTGTACCACCATGTCCTCAGCTCCATGCTGTGCACAGACAGTGTACCACCAAGTCCTCAGCTCTGTGCTGTGCACAGACAGTGTACCACTATGTCCTCAGCTCCGTGCTGTGCACAGTGTACCACCATGTCCTCAGCTCCGTGCTGTGCACAGTGTACCACCATGTCCTCAGCTCCGTGCTGTGCACAGACAGTGTACCACCATGTCCTCAGCTCCGTGCTGTGCACAGAGTGTACCACCATGTCCTCAGCTCCGTGCTGTGCACAGTGTACCACCATGTCTCCAGCTCCGTGCTGTGCACAGTGTGCCACCATGTCCTCAGCTCCGTGCTGTGCACAGACAGTGTACCACCAAGTCCTCAGCTCTGTGCTGTGCACAGACAGTGTACCACCATGTCCTCAGCTCTGTGCTGTGTACCACCATCTCCCCAGCTCTGTGCTGTGCACAGACAGTGTACGGTACACTGTCTGTGCACAGCACGGAGATAAGGACATGGTGGTACACTGTGCACAGCACGGAGCTGGGGAGATGGTGGTACACTGTCTGTGCACAGCACGGAGCTGGGGAGATGGTGGTACACTGTCTGTGCACAGCACGGAGATAAGGACATGGTGGTACACTGTGCACAGCACGGAGCTGGGGAGATGGTGGTACACTGTCTGTGCACAGCATGGAGCTGGGGAGATGGTGGTACATTGTCTGTGCACAGCACGGAGCTGAGGATATGGTGGCACACTGTCTGTGCACAGCACAGAGCTGGGGAGATGGTGGAACACAGCACGGAGCTGAGGATATGGTGGTACACTGTTTGTGCACAGCACAGAGCTGGGGAGATGGTGGTACACTATCTGTGCACAACACGGAGTTGAGGACATGGTGGTACACTGTGCACAGCATGGAGCTGGGGAGATGGTGGTACATTGTGTGCGCAGTACAGAGCTGACGACATCCCAGAAGAGACAGACAGGCCACAGACAGGCGGCGGGACACCACTGAGCCCACCTGGAAGAACAACAACTCCCAGCACCCAACACACTGCCCAGAAATCATATAGGACAGGCAGGAGAACTACAACTCCCAGCATGCCACACCCTGCCAACACAGGAAGGTGGCGGCAGCTGCATGGAGGCAGACACACAGTACAGCCGCCATTATCACCACACACAGCGCCAGCCACAGCCCCAGTCCTCCTGCACCCCATCCTTCTCTTCTCTGTCCCTCCTGCTCCTCTTGTCCTCCTGCACCTCCGTCCTCCTCTCCTCTGCCCCTCCTGCTGCTCCTCTATCCTCCTGCACCCCCATCCTCCTCTCCTATGCCCCTCCTGTTGCTCCTCTATCCTCCTGCACCCCCATCTTCCTCTCCTCTGTCCTCCTGCACCCCCGTCCTCCTGCACCCCTGTCCTCCTCTCCTCTGTCCTCCTGCACCCCCATCCTCCTCTCCTCTGTCCTACTGCACCCCTGTCCTCCTCACCTCTGTCCTCCTGCACCCCCGTCCTCCTCTCCTCTGTCCTCCTGCACCCCGTCCTCCTCTCCTCTGTCCCTCCTGCTGCTCCTCTATCCTCCTGCTCCATCCTCCTCTCCTCTGCCCATCCTGTTGCTCCTCTATCCTCCTGCACCCCCGTCCTGCTCTCCTCTATCCTCCTGCACCCCCGTCCTGCTCTCCTCTGTCCCTCCTGCTGCTCCTCTTGCACCCTCGTCCTCCTCTCCTTTGTCCCTCATGCTGCTCGGCTGTCCTCCTGGACCCCTGTCCTCCTGCACCCCTGTCCTCCTATCCTCTGTCCCTCCTGCTGCTCGGCTGTCCTCCAGCACCCCCGTCCTGCTCTCCTCTGTCTCTCCTGATGCTCCTCTTGCACCCTCATCCTCCTCTCCTTTGTCCCTCCTGCTGCTCGGCTGTCCTCCTGGACCCCCGTCCTCCTCACCTCTGTCCTCCTGCACACCTGTTCTCCTCTCCTCTGTCCCTCCTGCTGCTCGGCTGTCCTCCTGCACCCCGTCCCCTCTGTCCCTCCTGCTGCTCCTCTTGCACCCCTGTCCTCCTCTCCTTTGTCCCTCCTGCTGCTCCTCTGTCCTCCTGCACCCCAGTCCTCCTCTCCTTTGTGCCTCCTGCTGCTCCTCTGTCCTCCTGCACCCCTGTCCCTCCTGCTGCTCCTCTGTCCTTCTGCACCCCACAACTCACACACAGAGACACAAATAGAGACACAACTCACACATAGACACATCACACACACAACACACACAGACACAACTCGCACAGAGACACAACTCACACAGAGACACAACTCACACAGAGACACAACTCATAGAGACAACTCATAGACACAACTCAGAGACACAACTCACACACACAACTCACAGAGACAACTCACACACAGACACATCACACACACAACACACAGACACAACTCACACAGAGACACAACTCAGACACAACTCACGCACAGACACATCACACACAGACACAACTCACACACAGAGACACAACTCATAGAGACACAACTCACACACAGACATCACACGACATACAGACACAACTCACACACAGAAGACACACAGGCACACACAGAAGGTACACATACAGACACAATTCACACACAGAAGACACAGGTACACAACTCACACACAGAAGACACATATGGACACAACTCACACATACAGATACCCAACTCACACACAGAAGACACACAGGCACACACAGAAGGTACACATACAGACACAATTCACACACAGAAGACACAGGTACACAACTCACACACAGAAGACACATATGGACACAACTCACACATACAGATACCCAACTCACACACAGAAGACACACAGGCACACACAGAAGGTACACATACAGACACAATTCACACACAGAAGACACAGGTACACAACTCACACACAGAAGACACACATATGGACACAACTCACACATACAGATACCCAACTCACACACGGAAGACACAACTCACACACAAAAGGCACACAAACAGACACAACTCACACATAGAAGACACAGGCATACAACTCACACATAGAACACAAACAGACAACTCACACAAGACGCAACTTACACACAGAAGACAACTCACACACAAGACACAGCTCACACACAGAAGACACAAGTCACACACAGACACACAAGTCACACAGATGATACACAACTCGCACACAGAAGACACAGACACAACTCACACAGAAGACACACAACTCACTCAAACACACATACAGACACACAACTCACACACATTTTACAGATACCTTACACAAACACACACTTCTTTCTGCTGCAGGAAGGGGGTACATATTCAGCTTCCCCTGCTCCCAGCAGCTGGGTCCCAGCCCCTCCCCCACTCCCTCCTTCTCTCTGCCTGGACTGTGCACAGCAGGTCTGTCACCTTGTTACCCGGAGGCTGGAGCTGCTTCTCCTCATCCTCCAGCACATGTCGCTCCTCTTTCCTCTAATCCTCTGTCGGCTCTCCCTTCTTCCCGCGCAGTGCAGGAGCAGGGCAAGAGGACCAATGAGCTCTTCTATCAGTCTGATGTGAGAGCGTTCATTGGCCAGTGTTCTTGTCCCCTGATTGCTGAACACATTCCTAAGCAGTTGTTAAAGTGCACGTTCCCCCAGTAAGAATCGGCACCACAGGAGATGTCAGGGGAGAGATGAGCGGCCCAATATAGGCACCGGCCGCCATCTGACAGAACGGCCATCCCGCAGATGCCACTGCCGGCCCCCATTTATCAACAGGTGGCGCCGCTTGAGGCAGAAGCCTTCTGAAACTGCCTAATAGATGCGGCCCTGACGGCGCTGACACAAAGCTGGGGCGATGTGCTGCCAGACAGTGCCGCCTCTGCCCGGTCCTCCGCAGGAACATCTCTCTCTCTGACAGTCTCCTCCGCAGAGGGCCCCTCCAGGCTCCTTCTCTCTTCCGGCGGGTCTGTTCGCTGCCTTCTGCAGCCTGGGTGAGGTGGGCGGGCCTGTTGACGACCGGGAAGGGGGGGGTGAGGGGGCGGGGCTTATGACCCCGCCGACACAGGGCAGGAAAATAAAAAATAAAAAAAAATAAATAAATAAAAAACGCTGAGACGCCGCCCCCTATGAATGGCGCCGCCCTAGGCACGTGCCTACGGGTGCCTAATGGCAAATACGGCCCTGGCACCATCCCCTATTTATCATCTAAGAGCACATCATCCATATCAATAGCAAGCTAGAAGAACTGAAGCACTGCTTTGGTGAAGCGGCAACAGACTCTGTTGAAACTATTTTCTTTAGGTGACAAACAGCACATCACCATAGAGATGTGGAAATCTATAACAGACCAGACAGATCTGTGGATCTCTCCTCTTAGCCTACAATCAGGAAAGGTTAGGATAATGGATGTAGCCTGTTTGCATCTCTGAAGCCTTGGCATGTAAGTATGCTATGCTGTGCGACAGAACCACTCACTGAAATTCCAGATTGCACATGTTGTCAAGGCTTTATGTGCAGCTTCAACACTCCTGTCAGCATTTCGATCAGCCTTCGTATATAAGAACCAAAAATGGGGCATGAATGTCTGACATCTGTGAGATTCTACAAAACTATGAGGAGTCAACCAAGATGGTGAATGGCAATAATGGTATAATAAGCATAACTATGCCACTTCTGTGTCTACTCAAACACTTGCTGCTCACACTTATAGAGGAAGTTTTGCATGTTGAACAGGTAGAGATGGAGGAAGAAAGTGTACAGGGTGATACTACTAAAGCCAGCCTTTCTTCTTAGTGTGGATTGAGTAATAATTAGGACAAGAAGTCTGAGGTGTAGGAGAAGGAGTAAGAGGAGATGGATGCCCGAACTACAGAGAGTAATACCCACAGTCTCATCAAGTCTGTCCAGCGTAGCGTGGAATAACTGAAGAGAAGGAGGAGGGGGGAATAGATGGAGAGACATCCTCCTGGATGACGCGATATCCAGGTCCTTCCTGTCTGACTACTTAGAGGAGGAGCCTCAGGACATCATTGAACCATCTAAGATGGTCACAGTGGTCCCGGTCAGGCTATCGCATCTTCCTCCTGGTAAGACTGTTGTAACTGAAAGAGACAAGAAGCGAATCTTACACTGGGGTCATTCATCTAAGCTTGCTGGCACCACCAGTCAAAACAAGACTTTACAGCTGATATCTCGACATTTCTGGTGGTCCACGTTGTGTCAAGATTTTCTGGATCTTGTTGCAGCTTGTCTCTCCTGTACTTGTACCAAAAAAACCAAGAAACTGCCAGCTGGTCATCTTCTTCTGCTCCCAATTTCGTCTGCTCCCTGGCAGCATATTGCCATGGACTTCACAGATCTGCCAGTATCATCCGGTTGTACGGTAATCTGGGTTGTGGCTGACCGGTTCTCCAAGATGGGACACTTCATTCCGCTGTCTGGTCTCCCTTCCACTCCTAAACTTGCAGAGCTATTCATCCAGCATGTTCTTCAGCTTCACAGCCTTCCGCTCCACATTGTCTCTGAAAGAGGGGTTCAATTTATTGGGGGGCTACTACTATGGACAGTAAGAGAAGCGTTGCCACTTTAAGAAACACACTGCCACTTTAAGAGACAGAAACCCCCCCAGCTGTGGGATGATGGTATGTCCTGTTTTCCCCCCTTCGGAGAGTGTGTTTTTTGGAACAGCCTGTTGATGTGTAGAGAGGAAGAGACCTTCTGTGTGTTTTGGAAAGGACTGCAGTGTTCGTGTGAAATAAAAGTGAGACTTGCCTGGGATCCAGTGAGAACCTGAAGCAAGGAGAAGATTTGCAGCCCATCGACTCAAGACCGGAGCCGTGTGCACCTTCGGATAAGACTGCTGTTGTTGGGGGCCCCCGGGACTGCATCCAAATCCCTGCATCACTGTGAGTTGAATATTATGCACCTCTCAGGGTAGAATAGGCTTCAGTAGATAGAACACGGCAGCTGTGTGGCCTGTGTAGGAGGCCAGAAAGGTTACACGTAGAGTAGCATTGTACCTTGTTGTTGTGAATTTACCTGTGTGCTCTTAACTTGTGATAGTTGGAGAACCGTGCTATTGAGCGGACCAACTAGAGAAAGCGAAAAGTTTGTTCAATCTCGTTTACCCCTGCTTGAACCTGCCTTCTTCACATCTTTCCCCGCCTGTTAATAAATTCACCCTTGTGGTTTGCACTCCCATCTTGTGTATCGTACCTTATTCTGCACCGCGGTGGTCCTCCCAGCCATCGCTTCAAATTCATCTCCGATATTGGCGGTCATTGTGTAATCTGTTGGACGTCACCCTCGACTTTTCTTCGGCCTATAACACACAATCTAACATCCAAGTGGAGTGAGCGAATAAAGTTCTCACCAACTATCTGCGAAACATCATGAATGCACACCACAGCGACTGGGCCGTGCTGCTGTCGTTGGCGGAATTTTTCCTACAACAGCCATGTCGGTGAGTCCTCCTCTAACTTGCCGTTTTCATTGTTTATGGACAGCATCCTAGGATTCCGACTCCATTGCCTCTTGCTTCCGACAATATTGCAGCTGAGTCCCTGCCAAGGACTTCACATATGTCTGGACGGAGACCAGGACCTCACTGAAGCAGGTATTGGTCCGAACCAAGGTGCATGCGGACAAGAGATGTCTGGATCTGCCACCTTTGCAACCCAAAGATAAGGTATAGCTGTCTTCTAGGCACATCCATCTTAAGGTCCCCTCTTACAAGGTGGCTCCTCGCTATATCAGTCTCTTTGAAGTGCTCTGCTGGATCAACGTGGTGTGCTACCATTTGAAACTGCCTGCCAGTTGTTCTCAGTTGCTACTCCCAGGATCCAGGTAATTCTCCGTCTCCTATCAGTGCCGAGGATATTTATGAAATTAAGGACATCCTGACTATGAAGAAAAGAGGTGTCAAGACGCTCGTTCTGGTCGCTTGGAAGAGATATGATCCTGAAGAGAGTTCCTGGGAGTCTGAGGAGAATATTGATGCTCTGGTCCTCCTTAGAAAGTTCTTGGCAGGTTTGAAGACGGAGATGTAAGGGAGGGTGTACTGTCATGTCCTCGCAAGGTCAGGGAAACCGGCGGCCATCACGTGGTGCTATGTATCTCACCCACTCTCTCCCTGCTGCGGGGCCGGTCTCTGCAGAGCAAGGAGATCGGTGCCTACCACCCAGCTCCACCAGTTCTGCTCACCTTCTCCATGGCTCCATATGGCCATCTGCTTCCTTCTCAGCTAGGAACCAGTGCCCTTTCAGCAGGTCTCTTGGGAATGCTCTTAGGATGTGCCCGCAGGGGGCGTGGCTAAATGGCAAGTTCTGAAAAAAGAAAAACTCTGTTTAATGCTGCAGAAGAGGGAGAGAATGATTGGCAGCGGTGGGCAGATTAAACATGCAGGGGGTGTGAATCTGCCCTTCAGCTCCAGCCCCTAGCCACCTCCTTTCCGGCTGCAGGATGTAAGTTTTCTAATTTTTTTCGGGGAACAGGGCTGCTCAAGTGCTGGGGGACCCCTTGCCTGGATGCAGCCGACATGCTGCTTCGAGTGCTGTAATGAGATCACAATGCCTGGTTTGGTGACAGGTCCTCTTTAAGCCCTCTAAGGGTAGGACTGACCCATAAGGTGGCCAATGGCATCTGAGTGAGTTGGTAGTCATGTTTCTGGGGCTTTAGTTGCACCAAGAAAGTTCACAGACACAGTGGGCTGTAGTGTTTAGTTCTTTTAATCACAGTCTTTGTGCAGCTGCCCACTGAGCACTGGATTCTTGGAGGCAGGGATCCAGATACTCCCTGGTAGTAGGATAGTAAGTAACCCACACCCCTTCTCTGTCCTTTCCAGGTCGTCTCACACAGCGCTTAACTTGCCCGTCCTGCCTTGCGCCTCGCCACACAGAGCTCTGAGCCAGTGACTTTTGTGGGCTTTTCTTAGGGCGTTAACCTGCAGTGTCTCTTCTTAGCCCTATGGTTGCCACCTTTTCAGCAGATGTGCATGGTTGTTGGCTTAGTTACTATGAAAGTGCCACAGCCTCCTGGTTGCTAGCTGAGCCTAGTCTTTTCCACTAGTCTTTTGGGTTCCTGATGCCAATTGCGGCCTAGTCCCTCCACTTGCCTGTGCCTGACAATGGATAGGGTGGATTGCTCACTTCCCGTGCCTCTGGGACACCATCTTCATCCTGGAGACACTTGGGTGATGTTTTGCTCCAGGGATCGGCTTTAGGACTAGCTCCCACTTGCTCCAGTCCTTTGCACACTTCTCAGGCGTACGTTCTCTAGCTTCTCTCCAACTCTACCTTGGTGTTCAATGGCCTCTCTTCAGCTGTTCTAACACCTCTCCTCAGCTGGTTACTCTCTTCTTCTGTTCAACTGTCTCTTCTTCTGCGTTCTAGATGTTTCTCGCTCTTTTTATACCCCTTTTCACGTGTCCCACGTCATCTCCTTCTAACGACTTCCTTCACCACCCTGCCCCACTACAATGATTCCTAGTGTGTGGCCTGAGTGTCCCAGTACCGGTCTATATCCCTCTTACCAGTGAATAGGATATTACACCCTAATAGGGGTGCAGTACCTCTGTGGCGACTGGATCCACAGGGGCACTACAATGTCTTCGGGGCCCACAATGTTCATTGATTTCTCAGGCATATGTCGTGTGCGCTGCCCGACAACTTAGGTCACATGATCTCTGGCGATTGCGTCTATATATAGTGAAGGCCCCAGATCCCACTCTGCAGTGTGTTATGGGGCCTGGTCTACATACAGGTGCGATCTCCAGAGATCATGGAACCTAAGTTATCGGGCAGCGCACACGGCGCATGTCCAAGAAATCAATGAACAGCGCAAGCCCCCATGACATCAGGCTGCAGAGAGAAGGCGGCACCAGAATCCCAGAGGGGGGATGATGGACAGCAGGTAGGTGGATGAGTCCTCAGGAGAGAATGTACCTCCCTGACTCAATAGAGGTATGGAGGGAAATTTATAAAACTCATTATTTCTGTGTCCCTGGGGATAATACACATAAGTGTCACCTTCACAGAATGCAGCCTTAGTGCTGCTGAAGGTGGCTCTTATACTTTAATAGGCCCTGGGGGGGTGACAGGTTCCCTTTAATTAGCCTTGGGCACCTCTGACCTGGTTTCCGGTTCCTTGAAACACTTCATGAAGATGTGCTGGAAAGACTATTTAGGGCAAATAGGGTCTTATCATATGAAACAGTGGTTAAAAATATAATGGAGGAGCTAACCTTGTCTGGTTGTGTAAGACACAACCACTATATACAGCCTGTAGCCATGACTGCTGCAGCTACCATAGAAAGCAAATAAATATTAGGTGTAAGAGATGGTGTAATGCCATGCTGTCGGAATAATCCAAGACAAGCACCAGGTCTTTGTGGGCCCTGCGCAAAAGAATCTCAGTGGGCCCCATGCACATACACTAATACATACAGATATGTACACATATAGGCATATGTACATATACATATTTAAAGAAAAAATCTGAAATATGCATATAAACCGAAATAAATATATACAGTCATATAGACTGACATACATAGATGTACACAACATATAAGCAAGCACACAGTCATATTAGAGATATTTTTAATATAGGAAGCAGGCAACAAACCTTGCTCACCTCCCTCCATCTTGTATGCCATCCAGCTCCTCCCATCTTACATGTGGCTGTATAGTGCATGCTACTTGATGGTAGTCACTGTAACAAACATGGCCGTGCACAGTGGCCACATGACTGCTTGTGTGCAAATTTTGCTACAT
This sequence comes from Allobates femoralis, assembly GCA_033576535.1. Lineage (NCBI taxonomy): Eukaryota > Metazoa > Chordata > Amphibia > Anura > Aromobatidae > Allobates > Allobates femoralis. The sequence goes on from JARQOC010000004.1 coordinate 384,889,710, forward strand.
TACTGCAAGCAGACAGGGTTGCACAGTGCCCTGTGAAGTGGCGACCACTAAGCAGCAGACCCTGCACGGGTACAGTCATATGGCGGCCCTGCATAGCGGCAGGGGAAGTGGCCAGGGGACATTTGCCCCTGGGCCAAGCCCACCATTGCCAACGGTGAGAGGGCAGCACTGCCATTCGTCCAGGGCTCCTACACTTTCCTGGTGGCCTGGGTGGTGGCAGCAGCCCTGTAGACTTTTCACATGAATAGCAATTTTTAAAATGATTGGTGTCAGTCATCCAGCCATCCCCAATTGTCAAAGTCTCTCATATTCTTGTATGTCAATTTGGTTTTACTTTCATCACATCAGCTTCAAGAACTGACTGTTCATTTGTTGTCTCATACACTTAATCTCACTCCTCGACTTGTGCCATGCAATGAAATAATTAATGTTATCAATGTTAGTGGTTTTAATATTAAATAGAATTTGGATATTTACAATACTGAATGGTTGAAGAAATACATTTACATAAATATTTAAATATTTGTATGTGCCTTACATGTAACTGAGATTTTTTTTTGCATATATTAATGTCCATTTATAAATATAAAAATACATTCTGATGTTCGTGTACAATAAATTAGTGAACAGCAGGAAAATCTGCAGAAGACATACACAGATCTTGGATGGATTTATAAGTCTCAAAAACAAAAGAAATAAATATTTAAAGAATAGTCCCACACAAAGAGCTCACTCATCCATTGCAAATCAGAAATAAGTACTGTTTACGAGAGAAGTAGCAATTGCTTCCAAGAGTCACATAACCAATTTCAATTGGTTTGGCATTTTAAAATCCAATTCATGTTCCCATTTAGTATTCAGATAAAGCAACCCACCCACTCATGTTGATATTTAATACATTACAAGCCAGTTCTACTGAATTTTCCATGTAACAAGAAAAAAAATATAGTTAAATAGTCTCAAAGTGATGATAAAATGGAAAAATGATATGTAGTTTATTAAATAAGTTACATTTCTAATACATTAAACATTTGTTTTCTACAATTAAAAATAAATTAAATGCCATGACCCCATCATACCTGGATACTGCAGGATATGGGAAGTATATTATACTAGATGGTGGCCCGATTCTAAAGAATCGGGTAGTCTAGAATCCATATATAGTTTATTTACTAATAGTTAGGGGAGTGCGGTGAAATGAATTGTGTGTATACAGGTGGCTCAGTGGGTAGCAGAGTATACGGTGGCTCAGTGGTTAGCACTGTATATGGTGGTTCAGTGGTTAGCACTGTATATGGTGACTCAGTGGTTAGCATTGTATGGTGGCTCAGTGGTTAGCACTGTATATGGTGGCTCAGTGGTTAGCACTGTATATGGTGGCTCAGTGGTTGGCACTGTATACGGTGGCTCAGTGGTTAGCACTGTATACGGTGGCTCAGTGGTTGGCACTGTATATAGTGGCTCAGTGGTTAGCACTGTATACGGTGGCTCAGTGGTTGGCACTGTATATAGTGGCTCAGTGGTTAGCACTGTATATGGTGGCTCAGTGGTTAGCACTGTATATGGTGGCTCAATGGTTAGCACTGTATGGTGGCTCAGTGGTTAACACTGTATATGGTGGCTCAGTGGGTAGCACTGTATGGTGGCTCAGTGGTTAACACTGTATACGGTGGCTCAGTGGTTGGCACTGTATACGGTGGCTCAGTGGTTAGCACTGTATACGGTGGCTCAGTGGTTGGCACTGTATATAGTGGCTCAGTGGTTAGCACTGTATATGGTGGCTCAGTGGTTAGCACTGTATATGGTGGCTCAATGGTTAGCACTGTATGGTGGCTCAGTGGTTAACACTGTATATGGTGGCTCAGTGGGTAGCACTGTATGGTGGCTCAGTGGTTAACACTGTATACGGTGGCTCAGTGGTTGGCACTGTATACGGTGGCTCAGTGGTTAGCACTGTATGGTGGCTGAGTGGTTAGCACTGTATATAGTGGATCAGTGGTTAGCACTGTATATGGTGGCTCAGTGGTTAGCACTGTATATGGTGGCTCAGTGGGTAGCAGAATATACGGTGGCTGAGTGGTTGGCACTGTATACGGTGGCTTAGTGGTTAGCACTGTATACGGTGGCTCAGTGGTTAGCACTGTATGGTGGCTCAGTGGTTAGCACTGTATGGTGGCTCAGTGGTTAGCACTGTATATAGTGGATCAGTGGTTAGCACTGTATATGGTGGCTCAGTGGTTACCACTGTATGGAGGCTCAGTGGTTAGCACTATATATGGTGGCTCAGTGGTTAGCACTGTATATGGTGGCTCAGTGGTTAGCACTGTATGGTGGCTCAGTGGTTAGCACTGTACGGTGGCTCAGTGGTTAGCACTGTATACGGTGGCTCAGTGGTTAGCACTGTATACGGTGGCTCAGTGGTTAGCACTGTATACGGTGGCTCAGTGGTTAGCACTATATGGTGGCTCAGTGGTTAGCACTGTATATGGTGGCTCAGTGGTTAGCACTGTATATGGTGGCTCAGTGGTTAGCACTGTATATGGTGGCTCAGTGGTTGCCACTGTATACGGTGGCTCTGTGGTCAGCAGAGGACAGTGGCTCTGTGGTCAGCAGAGGACGGCGGCTCTGTGGTCAGCGCAGAAAGGAGGCAGAGTGGTCAGCGCAGGAAGGAGGCAGCGTGGTGAGCGCAGGACGGCGGCTCTGTGGTCAGGAGAGGAAGGCGGCAGAGTGATCAGCGCAGGAAGGAGGCAGAGTGATCAGCGCAGGAAGGAGGCAGAGTGATCAGCGCAGGAAGGAGGCAGAGTGATCAGCGCAGGAAGGAGGCAGAGTGATCAGCGCAGGAAGGAGGCAGAGTGGTGAGTGCAGGACGGCGGCTCTGTGGTCAGCAGAGGACGGTGGCTCTGTGGTCAGCAGAGGATGGCGGCTCTGTGGTCAGCGCAGGAAGGAGGCAGAGTGGTCAGCGCAGGAAGGAGGCAGAGTGGTGAGTGCAGGAAGGAGGCAGAGTGGTGAGCGCAGGAAGGAGGCAGAGTGGTAAGCAGAGGACGGCGGCTGTGTGGTCAGCAGAGGACGGCGGCTGTGTGGTCAGCAGAGGACGGCGGCTGTGTGGTCAGCAGAGGACGGCGGCTGTGTGGTCAGCAGAGGACGGCGGCTGTGTGGTCAGCAGAGGACGGCGGCTGTGTGGTCAGCAGAGTACGGCAGCTCTGTGGTCAGCGCAGGAAGGAAGCAGAGTGGTCAGCGCAGGAAGGAGGCAGAGTGGTGAGCGCAGGACGGCGGCTCTATGGTCAGCAGAGGACGGCGGCAGAGTGATCAGCGCAGGAAGGAGGCAGAGTGATCAGCGCAGGAAGGAGGCAGAGTGATCAGCGCAGGACAGCGGCTCTGTGGTCAGCAGAGGAGGGCGGGTCTGTGGTCAGCAGAGGACGGGGGCTCTGTGGTCAGCAGAGGACGGGGGCTCTGTGGTCAGCAGAGGACGGGGGCTCTGTGGTCAGCAGAGGACGGGGGCTCGGTGGCCAGCACAGTATGCGGCGGCTCGGTGGCCAGCACTGGGGGGCACAGCAGAGGGGAGCCTGGGGGGCACAGCAGCGGCGGCTCGGTGGCCAGCACTGCGCGGCGGCTCGGTGGCCAGCACAGTATGCGGCGGCTCGGTGGCCAGCACAGTATGCGGCGGCTCGGTGGCCAGCACTGCATGCGGCGGCTCGGTGGCCAGCACTGCATGCGGCGGCTCGGTGGCCAGCACTGCATGCGGCGGCTCGGTGGCCAGCACTGCATGCGGCGGCTCGGTGGCCAGCACTGCATGCGGCGGCTCGGTGGCCAGCACTGCATGCGGCGGCTCGGTGGCCAGCTCGGTGGCCAGCACTGCGCGGCGGCTCAGTGGCCAGCACTGGGGGGCACAGCGGCTCGGTGGCCAGCACTGGGGGGCACAGCGGCTCGGTGGCCAGCACTGGGGGGCACAGCGGCTCGGTGGCCAGCACTGGGGGGCACAGCGGCTCGGTGGCCAGCACTGGGGGGCACAGCGGCTCGGTGGCCAGCACTGGGGGGCACAGCGGCTCGGTGGCCAGCACTGGGGGGCACAGCGGCTCGGTGGCCAGCACTGGGGGGCACAGCGGCTCGGTGGCCAGCACTGGGGGGCACAGCGGCTCGGTGGCCAGCACTGGGGGGCACAGCGGCTCGGTGGCCAGCACTGGGGGGCACAGCGGCTCGGTGGCCAGCACTGGGGGGCACAGCGGCTCGGTGGCCAGCACTGGGGGGCACAGCGGCTCGGTGGCCAGCACTGGGGGGCACAGCGGCTCGGTGGCCAGCACTGGGGGGCACAGCGGCTCGGTGGCCAGCACTGGGGGGCACAGCGGCTCGGTGGCCAGCACTGGGGGGCACAGCGGCTCGGTGGCCAGCACTGGGGGGCACAGCGGCTCGGTGGCCAGCACTGGGGGGCACAGCGGCTCGGTGGCCAGCACTGGGGGGCACAGCGGCTCGGTGGCCAGCACTGGGGGGCACAGCGGCTCGGTGGCCAGCACTGGGGGGCACAGCAGAGGGGAGCCAGCACTGGGGGGCACAGCAGAGGGGAGCCTGGGGGGCACAGCAGAGGGGAGCCTGGGGGGCACAGCAGAGGGGAGCCTGGGGGGCACAGCAGAGGGGAGCCTGGGGGGCACAGCAGAGGGGAGGCGAGGCTGGGAGGCAGAACACTCACCGGGGCTGTCGGCGGTCAGCTGGGCTGTCGGCGGTTCCGGAGGAGCCAGCTCCCTGATGGAGGAGAGTGAGTGGCAGGAGTGGGAGCGGTGCCGGCCGCACACCGGAGTGTGCGGGGCCGGTGGCGAGAGTGGGCGGTGAGCTGCAGGGCTGTGGGCGGTGCCGGGTGAGGGCGGATGTGCGCAGATGGGGCTCAGTGCGGGGCCGGTGGCGGGATCGGCAGGAGTGGGAGCGGTGCCGGCCGCACACCGGAGTGTGCGGGGCCGGTGGCGAGAGTGGGCGGTGAGCTGCAGGGCTGTGGGCGGTGCCGGGTGAGGGCGGATGGGCGCAGACGGGGCTCAGTGCTGTGCCGTTTTGACAGCGGCTCGCGGTGAGCGCTACGCGCTCACCGCTCGTGGGTCTGCTACTTCCGGTTCCGGTGTTTTACACAGGGCAGAGGCCATCACGGAAGTTGGCTGCATTGCCCGGAAGTGGCCTTCGGGTTTTATATAGTAGATAACAATAATCTATTATATAATCACGAATGGGTTTTTTGCCCCTTTTGAGTCCACACTCGCTGCGAGTCAGCGTGGTCATGTGGATACGAACGAAGCATTGGCCGCGCAGCGGCCATTGCGAGCAGCTCTAAGGCGACTCGCTATGCCCGCGCAGCGGGCATGGCGAGTCGCCTTAGCAGCGCGAAGCATTGGCCGCGAAGCGGCCATTGCGAGTCAGAGACTCGCACTGCTAGAATCCCGATGCATTGTGCATCGGGCACCCATCTAGTGAAGAATAAGAACAAAGCAAAACTTATTCCCTATCCATAAGTGGGAGTACAACTCGCTCCAATCCTGAAAATTGGGGCTATGTAAATCCCAAATTCAATGGAGCAGTGGCCAATCATGTGCACCTTCACTCAATTAATTTTTAATAGGAGCACCAAACACTAGCCAAATGCTGTGCTTGGCTATCTTTGGCAATCCCATGGAAAATGATTAGAATATAGGTGTGCAAGACTGATGGTTCCTTTTGCAGGGAACACCTCAGAGATCCAGATTCTCTGGATCAGTGGTCAGTTTTGTTATGAACATAAAACATACAAACATAAAATGAAAAAGAGGAAGCATCTGTCGCATCCAACTTGTCCCTAAACAGATTAAAGACCCTAAAGCACAGAAAACATAGTCAAACAAATGTGAAAAAATACTCTGTTGTAAAGAAAACCTGTCTGGACCCTGCTCATGTAGGCACTAGGGATGGGCGAATCTACTCGCTAGGACTCGTTACTCGGCGAGTAGTAAGGGACTCGCAGGACTCGGTAGTCTGCGAGTTTCCCAGTGATTACTCGCACGAGTCCAATGCAAATCAATATCAATCCTAGTTTTGTCAGAAACGCTGACAAAACTAGGATTGCCATTGTTTGCATTAGACTCGGCTACTGTGCCAGTGATAGCAGGGAAACTCGCAAAGTAACTGCTGTTACATTGCGAGCTGAGTCCAGCTGTCTGTTCTGTGCAGCTCCAGGGTCCTAGAGCCCGCCTGCTCACAGACATGATGTAGCAGTGCTGAGATTGTTCTCAGTCTGCTCATTCCCTGTGCATAGACATCTATATCTATGCACAGGGGATGTAGCAGAGAGGACATTGCGTTTTGGACTACGTCGGACGGAAGAGGATTTTTTTAATTAGAGATGGAGTCCCTAATGGCTTTTTTTTTTATTTCAAATAAAAAATTTTCTCTGTGTTGTGTTTTTTTAACCCTTTATTGGAGATTCTTAGTGGCTGGGTCAAACGTGGCCTGACATTAAGAATCACGGGCTTAATACCAGCTTGTATAACAAAGCTGGTATTAACCCCTTTATTACCCAGCGTGCTACCGCCACCAGGGCCGCTGGAAGAGCGGGGTTCAGCGCCAGAGGATGGCGCTTCAATGAACGCGCCATCTTCTGGGGCGGCTGCGGGCTGCAATTTGCAGCGGGGGGTGCCCAGAAAGCTTGGGCATCCCTGCGCTGCGGATTCCAGCCCCCAGCTGCTTAGCTGTACCTGGCTAGACATAGAAATTGCGCGGAGCCCCACGCATTTTTTTTTATTATTTCATGAATTTCAGAGTCAGAGTCTCAGAGTCAGAGTCTCAGAGTCAGAGTCAGAATTTCATGAAATAATTTAAAAAAAATGCGTGGGGCTCCGCGCAATTTCTATGTCTAGCCAGGTACAGCTAAGCAGCTGGGGGCTGGAATCCGCAGCGCAGGGATGCCCAAGCTTTCTGGGCACCCCCCGCTGCAAATTGCAGCCCGCAGCCGCCCCAGAAGATGGCGCGTTCATTGAAGCGCCATCCTCTGGCGCTGAACCCCGCTCTTCCAGCGGCCCTGGAAGCGGTGGCACGCTGGGTAATAAAGAGGTTAGGGCCAGCTTTGTATTATCAGCTGGCCCTAAGCCCGAAATTTATGGCGGTCACGCCAATATTAGACATGACCGCCATGAATTTCTATTAAATTGTTTTAAAAAAAACACAACACAAAGAAAATTTTTTATTAGAAATAAAAAAAAAAGCCATTAGGGACTCCATCTTTAATTAAAAAAATCCTCTTCCGTCCGACGCAGTCCAAAACGCGATGTCCTCTCTGCTACATCCCCTGTGCATAGATATAGATGTCTATGCACAGGGAATGAGCAGACTGAGAACAATCTCAGCTCTGCTACATCATCTCTGTGCACAGACATTCATGTCTGTACACAGGGAATGAGCAGACTGAGAACAATCTCAGCTCTGCTACATCAGGCAGCAGGCAGGCTCTAGGACCCTGGAGCTGGAAGCCAGCACACTGAGCAGACAGGACTCTTATCTGTGCGAGTTTCCCAGCGATTACAGTTACAAAGTAAACGAGTCCAATGCAAATAAATGACAATACTAGAATTGCTTCAGGCTGAAGCTTCCGAGACACATCTGCAATTTGTAAATCTCACACTACTCGCTATTACTCGCTTCCCCATTCATTAACATTGGACTCGCTAGACTCGCAATGAGTAGCGAGTCCTGTGCTCGGACTCGCTAGAGTCAAGCGATTCCGAGTAATTTAGGATTCGCCCATCACTAGTAGGCACTAATACACATGGTCAGGTTTTTTGAATACATCAGATAGGGACTGCTCTGCCAAGGGTTACCATGGAGTGGTAGAGTGGCTTAGCATAAATGTTTTGCAAGAAACGTATCAACAAAATACCCTGTTTTACGACTTTTTTAGCAGCACTTGCTTTTTACTGTTTTTCTTTACAACAGAGTATTTTTTCATGTTTGTTTGACTATGTATTTTGTGCTTCAGTCTTTTGGTGGTGTGAACACTGTCCTACAGACACGTTCACTGTGTGCATGACTCATGAGTTAGTTTTTTGTCTGTTTTGTTTCTTGCCTTTGCAAGACAGGGGAACCTCCCACCCTTCCCCCATGAGCCCTGCACACAAAAAGCTGTTTTCTGCATTCAGTCCATGTCAGAACTTGGACCTGTCTGGAAACTGCTCATGTAGGTAATAATACACATGGTCAAGTTTTTTGAATACATTAGATAGGGACTGCTCTGACAAGGATTACCGTGAAGAGGTAGAGCAGCTTAGCATACATTTTTTGCAAAAAATGTATCAATAAAATACCCTCTTTTTTCTACTTTCTTAATAGCACTTGCTTTTTACTGTTTTTCTATACAACAGAATATTTTTTCATATTTGTTTGACTATGTTTTCTGTGCTTCAGTCTTTTGGTGGTGTGAACGCTGTCCTACAGACATGTTCACAGTGTGCATGACTCATGAGTTAGTATTTAGATTAAAGACACTAGCCGTACAATTAAAAGCACTGCTTTGGACCCAGGCTCCCTGAATTGTCATCAAAGAGTTTCTCATGCCTCCTGAGGGACCAGAGAGGAGGCTGTAAAGGCAGAAAAAGAAGTAGAATAACAAATAAAACCCTGTGTGAGCTAAACTAAAATAGATACAAATCAGGTGAAAAGATGAAGAGGATGTGAAGGAAAACACACAAACAGCAGTCCCTCAATTGTGGACCCATGGATGTTTGGGTTCGCCAGGTTAAGCCAGACTTTAAAAAAACTTTTGTTTGGAGACCAGACTTTAGTCAATGGGGACACGAATTTCCGTGCTAAAAAATAGCTGTAAATGGTAAGGGGTAAGAGGCTACAATGGGGCTAAAAGCAATTATACATACCACTAGCTGTGAGCCCGATTCTAAATAATCGGGAGTCTAGAATCTGTATGTAATATTTTTAAGAGTTGTAAATAATAGACTTAAACACCAGCCGGGGGAGCAAGAACAGCGGGGGTGAGGATGGAGCGAGCGGGGCAGGATGGAGCGAGTGGGGCTGGATGGAGCGAGCGGGGCAGGATGGAGCGAGCGGGGCAGGATGGAGCGAGCGGGGCAGGATGGAGCTAGCGGGGAGGATGGAGGCGGAGGGGCAGGATGGAGGCGGAGGGGCAGGATGGAGGCGGAGGGGCAGGATGGAGGCGGAGGGGCAGGATGGAGCCGGAGGGGCAGGATGGAGCCGGAGGGGCAGGATGGAGGTGAATGGCGCAGGATGGACCAAGCGAGGCAGGATGGCGAAGGCGGGGCAGGATGGAGACGGCAGGGCAGGATGGTGGCGGGGGGCAGGATGGAGGCGCTCCTCCAGACCCCCTCCGCTCCCCGTGGCCTCCGTCCCTCTGGGCCTCCACTCTGTGCGGCCCCCCTCCCTCTGGGCCAGCACCCCCCCCCCTCCACCCCGAAACTTCATGGTGATAATAAAAAAAAAAAAACCTCAGTGAGGATACTTACCCTCCGGCGGCTCGCTCCACCTGTCTTGTAGCTTCCAGGACAGGACCTGTCGTTGGCTGGGAAACCGATGAGCTTGGGGTCAGTGGGCAAAGTGGGGGTGAGTGGGCAGAGTGGGGGATGAGTGGGCAGAGCAGGGGTTAGTGGGCAGAGTCATTGGGCAGAGCAGGGGTCAGTGGGGATAATCAGTAGTCAGAGCAGGGTGAGTAGGCAGAGTTGGGGTGAGTGGGCAGAGCAGGGTCAGTGGGCAGAGTGGGGGTTAGTGGTCAGAGTGGGGGTTAGTGGTCAGAGTGGGGGTTAGTGGTCAGAGTGGGGGTCAGTGGTCAGAGTGGGGGTCAGTTGTCAGAGTGGGGATCAGTTGTCAGAGTGGGGGTCAGTGGTCAGAGTGGGGGTCAGGGGCAGAGTGGGGGTCAGGGGCAGAGTGGGGGTCAGGGGCAGAGTGGGGGTCAGGGGGCAGAGAGGGGGTCAGTGGGCAGAGTGGGGGTCAGTGGGCAGAGTGGGGGTCAGGGGGCAGAGTGGGGGTCAGGGGCAGAGTGGGGATCAGGGGGCAGAGAGGGGGTCAGGGGGAAGAGTAGGGGGGTGAGTGGTCAGAGTGGGGGTGAGTGGTCAGAGTGGGGGTGAGTGGTCAGAGTGGGGGTGAGGGGGAAGAGTTGGGGGGTCAGGGGGAAGAGTAGGGGGTGAGTGGTCAGAGAGTGGGGGTGAGTGGTCAGAGTGGGGGTCAGGGGCAGAATAGGGGGGTGAGTGGTCAGAGTGGGTGTGGGCATGGGTAGGGAGAGTTGGGGGTAGTGGCAGAGTTGGGGGTAGTGGCAGTGTTGGGGGTCAGTGTGTGGGGGGCAGTGTGGGGGTCAGTGAGGCAGGGTCAGGGGCAGAGTGGGGGTCAGTGGGCAGAGTTGGGGGTCAGTGGGCAGAGCGGGGGTGAGGGAGCAGATCGTGGGGTCAGTGTGCAGCGCAGGGGGATGAGTAGGCAGAGGAGGTTAGACCGGGACAGGACATGTGATGACGTCACGGTCATGTGATCTGTGACTCCGCCCATCATCGTGAGGTCATCAGAGGTCCTGAAGCCCCATGAAAAGATCGCGGCTGGCTGGATTGAGCTGTGGTAAGAGTTGGGGGGGGGGGTGACCGGAGAGTGGGGGGGTCTGTGCTGACAGGCGGGGGGTGACCCGAGAGTGGGGGGGTCTGTGCTGACAGGCGGGGGGTGACCGGAGAGTGGGGGGGTCTGTGCTGACAGGCGGGGGGTGACCGGAGAGTGGGGGGGTCTGTGCTGACAGGCGGGGGGTGAGCCAAGAGTGGGGGGGTCTTTGCTGACAGGCGGGGGGTGAGCCGAGAGTGGGGGGGTCTGTGCTGACAGGCGGGGGGGTGAGTGGGCAGTGGAGCGCGGCCAGGAGGAGCTTCACTATATCTTATCCTCTTATATATACTTGGCGCAGCGCACTTCCAGGCTCGCAATGCCCGCTACGCGGGCAATGCTTCGCTAGTGGTGACGTCACAGAGTGACAAAGCCACGGTCTTTTGCGGGGTCCGACACGGAAGTGCCTACGGCAATTATATAGTAGATATTTAGGTGAAGATAAGACAGCAATCAGACTCTTTTCTGGCTCGCTGATTAAATAAATTGAATATTCTATGATTGTAAAGGATACTTAGCATATAATAATGGCTATTTCTATATCTGTCCAGAATAAAACAAAACGTGTTGGGGAGAGCAAGTTGGGGAGTGCTAGCAATTTATTCTTATTTATGGGCACTTTTATATGCTAAGTGTCTCATTTTTTTCATACTTCCTTAGCTATAATGCTTTTGTATGTTCTATATTCATGTATGTATGCCAGAGGCCCCCTTCACATCATATATTTTGGGGATCCATGACTATCTGTTGTAAAACTGATAGTCACTGATCCGATTTGGCTTCCCATGTATTCCTATGGGCACGCATGGGCACGTATTGGTCCTTAATGGCCATCTGTGTGTGCCAGTTTTATCAGGGATCTGATTGTGTCAGCTTTTTTCAAGTACCCAGAGTTGGAGACTACACCGATTTTGGGCTGCCTTCACAATTGGATGCAATAGGATCCGACGCTGTCCGATTCAAATAACATGAGGGTCCATAGAGCTTGGATCTGCACAGATCCGTAAAAAACACAGATCCGTGAAACGGATCAATTTTGCTGTACTGGGCATGTGTACAGCTCCTCCCACCCCATCTCTACACACTGATGCCAGATCCGAGAAAAACAAGTACCTGAGGGCATCAGTGGCATCTGTTTTCACAGATCCCTGCCTGTCCATGTGGTTCTTGAAATTCCAGGATCCACATGGACAGGCAAATAAACACGATGTGAAGGGGGCCTTGGCATTGCAGAGTATACCTGTCTTTTTGTTACACTATATTTTGTTCAGTTAACACTTGTTCACATTGCAGGTTAGACAATTGTGTCATTTTTTCTTACTTATGTTACAGTATTATGTCTTCTGTCTGTGCGCCCCTCCTTAATAGGTTTTGGGTGTTTTTGTCCTTTATTTGGCAGGTTCCTACTTACCCATACAAAAGGAGATTTTTTATCCAGAGCGAAGCATTAACTATTGTGTAGGTTCCCAGTGAAGAGATACGCCTCAACGTGGCTACTGGGTGGATATAGAGATGGCCATTTTTATATGCTAAGTGTGTAATTTTTTTTGTACTTCATTAACTATAATGCCATTCCATATTCTATATTAATTTTTTCATGCCTTAGCATTGCAGAGTGCAACTGTCTTTATTCAGTTATGGGACTAGGCACGTGACGGCGGCAGGGAAAAAGCCCCCTTACTTATGTTAGGCGCCAGGCATATGTTAGTGTCAGGAGGTGTTAGTTTTAGGAGGTGTCTCATCTCCCACTGCCTATGGTCAAGGTCTTTCTTTCCCATTCCATTCTGTTGTAACCTGTGTGTTGACCTGTGCGACAGCCATCCCCTAGTCCGTGCATGACAATAATTATAAGAATAAAAAAGATGTTTTATGTATTTGGGTTTATCAGCCTTGATCAAGCCTGTAATTGCTAGATCTACTAGTGGGTAAGCTAAATCTGCCTTAATAAATGACAAGAATGGTCCACAAAGCTTAAAGTTTTTGAAAATGCAAAGAGATAAAGCCTGACTCAACTGACTTGTAGTCATGCTCAGAAAAAATTATATCAATATGGAAAATGATCCAGCACACACCATTAGAAAATTGAAAACAGTCAATTTGATGAAAATCATCAAGTTTTGTTTGCTTTGAAGAAATAAGGATATAAACAAGAATTCCCAGACATTTCAGCTTCAATCCAAGCCTTTTTCAAGCGTTTAAATATCTACATAATGATAAAACAAAGCAAAAAAGCAACAGACAATCTTTTAGTGCAAAGGCAACATAAATCACATACAAAAAGTTAGGGAGACCCCCGAGGGAAGATAGCATCAGACGGTATTAATTTCATACCTAGGTAATTATATCCTTATACGTTCAAAATGAAAAAAACTCAATTGTCCATTCATATGACATATCAGTCTAAAGATAGAGACATAGAGGAAGGTTAGAGAATAAGTAAAAGAATCAAGGGATAATTGGGTAAGAATGCTTCATAAGAAAGATGTAGGAATTAATTTTAAGTAATAAGTTGGCAAAATGATAAAACACCGGTGTCTTAGGCTGGCTTCACACCATGGTAAGGTCCGGGGCTGTCTGGTGTAAACCAGACAGGCCCGGACCGGTTTTTGGCCCCATAGCAGCCTATGGGGCCGGATGGCAGCTCTCTGCCATCCGGTTTCATCTCTGCGGTGGAATCCGGGAGAAATCGGATTATTCTCACCGGACACAAAAACGTTGCTTGCAACGTTTTTGTGTCCAGGGAGAAAAATCTACCCAAAAAGCCGGATCCCGGATTTTCCCGGATTGTCCCGGATCTGGGGCAATCCGGTTCTACCTAACATGGGAGCCTAAGGGGCCATATTGCCCGATCCGGGTGAATCCGGGAACCAGATACCAGCAGCTGCACGCCGCTGTTGTTTCAGGACCACGGCTAGCTCAAAAATCAGCAGCTGCGGCTGCAATTACAGCCATCCGGCTGCACACAGGACCAGAGGGCACATTTGGCCCTCCGGTTCTGTGTGCTGATCCGGTCCAGGGCTGTCAGGTTCATGCCTGACAGCCCCAGACCGGACCTTGCCGTGGTGTGAAGCCAGCTTTATCAAGAAATATTTTTTTACCTTATATAGAGGAGATATAAGAAAAATGGGTATCAGGAGACACACACTAATTGGCTTTAAATTCCATATATTACTTTGAAATGATGTAGACAAGAAAATAATATAACACCAATTTGTACATAAAAAAAATAATTTTTCTTATTTGGTTTGTAATAAAAGAATCTACTACCTGGAGATAATATAGGGGTGGTATAAAATTAAAGTTTAAGGAAAATAAGTTGAGGAATGAATGAAGGTCTTTAATAAAAAATATGCCTTTAAAACAATTAGAGAGGGTTATAAGATCATACTCTGTCTAGAATAATGCTTCTGAGAAGAAAAGATTTTGAAGATAGTAAGCACATACCATAGGATGAAATATAGGATGTATAAAATGAAAATCTGTTTGGCCTAAGTATAGGAGACTCACAGGGGCGTAACTAGAACTGGCAGGGCCCCATAGCAAACTTTTGAACGGGGCCCCCTCCAAGACACGCCCCCAATGACACGCCCCCTTCAAGACACACACCCTTACCGAATCGGTGTTAACAGTCTGACGCCACCCAGTTTACCGTATATACTCGTGTATAAGCCGACCCCCCTACTTTTGCCCCCAAAACCTGGGAAAACCTATTGACTCGTGTATAAGCCGAGGGTGGACCCCAGCATAGGTATACAGCCCCCAGCAGTGTGGTATACAGGCCTCCCCAGTGGTAGTATACAGCAGCCTCCCCAGTGGTATATACAGGCCCCAGCAGTATATACAGTAGCCCCAGTGGTATACAGCAGCCTCCCCAGTGCTATATACAGCAGCCCGAGTGGTATACAGCAGCCTCCCCAGTGGTATATACAGCAGCCCCAGTGGTATACAGCAACCTCCCCAGTGGTATATACAGCAGCCCCAGTGGTATACAGCAACCTCCCCAGTGGTATATACAGGCCCCAGCAGTATATACAGTAGCCCCAGTGGTATACAGCAGCCTCCCCAGTGGTATATACAGGACCCAGCAGTATATACAGCAGCCCCAGTGGTATACAGCAGCCTCCCCAGTGGTATATACAGGCCCCAGCAGTATATACAGTAGCCCCAGTGGTATACAGCAGCCTCCCCAGTGGTATATACAGGCCCCAGCAGTATATACAGTAGCCCCAGTGGTATACAGCAGCCTCCCCAGTGGTATATACAGCAGCCCGAGTGGTATACAGCAGCCTCCCCAGTGGTATACAGCAACCTCCCCAGTGGTATATACAGCAGCCCCAGTGGTATACAGCAACCTCCCCAGTGGTATATACAGGCCCCAGCAGTATATACAGTAGCCCCAGTGGTATACAGCAGCCTCCCCAGTGGTATATACAGGACCCAGCCGTATATACAGCAGCCCCAGTGGTATACAGCAGCCTCCCCAGTGGTATATACAGGCCCCAGCAGTATATACAGCAGCCCCAGTGGTATACAGCAGCCTCCCCAGTGGGTATATACAGGGCCCCAGTGGGTATATACAGGCCCCCAGTGGGTATATACAGGCCCCAGTGGGTATATACAGTCAGGGCCCCAGTGGGTATATACAGTCAGGGCCCCAGTGGGTATATACAGTCAGGGCCCCAGTGGGTATATACAGGCCCCCAGTGGGTATATACAGGCCCCCAGTGGGTATATACAGGCCCCCAGTGGGTATATACAGGCCCCCAGTGGGTATATACAGTCAGGGCCCCAGTGGGTATATACAGGGCCCCAGTGGGTATATACAGGCCCCAGTGGGTATATACAGGCCCCAGTGGGTATATACAGGCCCCCAGTGGGTATATACAGGCCCCAGTGGGTATATACAGGCCCCCAGTGGGTATATACAGACCCCCAGTGGGTATATACAGGCCCCCAGTGGGTATATACAGGCCCCCAGTGGGTATATACAGGCCCCCAGTGGGAATATACAGGCCCCCAGTGGGAATATACAGGCCCCCAGTGGGAATATACAGGCCCCCAGTGGGAATATACAGGCCCCCAGTGTGTATATACAGGCCCCAGTAGGTATATACAGGCCCCCCCCACTCCTCCTCTGCTGCACACGTCACCTGTAAAGGAATACATCATACTTACTTATCTCTGCCGGCTGCCGCTGTCGCCGCTCTGCACCGCGCTCCGGCTTCATCTGGCTTCTTCCTGGTTGTGACCGCCGGGCGCAGGCAATGACGTCACAACCAGGAAGAAGCCGGATGAAGACGGAGCGCGGTGCAGAGCGGCGGCAGCGGCAGCCGGCAGGGATAAGTAAGTATGATGTATTCCTTACAGGTGACGTGTGCAGCAGAGGAGTGGGGGGCCTGTATATACCTACTGGGGGGGGGCTGTAGCTGCTGACCGGATAGCAGCGTAGCGGCGCTGGGTCCGGGCCCCCCACAAGGGCCGGGCCCCAAAGCGACCGCTACGTCTGCTATGCCGGTAGTTACGCCCCTGGAGACTCATAATACTGGTCAGTTCTCACTAAAAAGAAAATTATAGTTATGTGACAAAAAGTCAAATAGAAAGTGAACCTGACAACCAACATATGGAATGCTGTTATATCCTACTATCATGGGAGAAAATAGGTATAGTTGGTAAAGGATATGCATGCCCCTTGGATCAATATCCCTGTATATAAATGCATATGGGACATGAACTTCAAAAGTGCCAAACTAACAAGTAACATTAGGTTAAAAAAAAGTACCAGTGCAGTAATCTGACGCTGGCATTACCTGCTGTGGACGTGCATCTAGCTTGTGGCAGGGCAGTGTACAAGGAAAACTCCCACGTTTAAAAAGTCACTAGGGAGTGTTTATGATAGTCAGGTGATAAAAACCAGGAAGTAATGTGTCATAGCGAGGGCGTACTTAGACCAGTCTATGGTGTGGTCATATGTAATGTGAATGCACAGTGCCATATTGGTGGTGGCATGATTTACACAGGAAAAATTGGAGAATGCAGTTGTGCTGAGCAGTAGCCATATTGACAGTGGCAGTCAAATTTGCAGACAAATACAAGAGGTAAAAACACATGGAAAAAAAATTATTAGAAAGGAAAACATTGAGGCGCATAACAAAATATGTATAAAGAGGACCATATAAGGGTTTTCCCAGTGGGAAAAATGAGCAGATAATGACACACCCCGGTGCCGCGGGATACTCGGAACCGGCCTGTTAAGCAGTTCTGAGGAGTCACAGGGGTCGAGACCGGCTTCCGTGACCCTGGGTCCAGTTGTTAAGGGTTTTTCTGGCTTGTTAGGGAAAGGGGTGATGAAAGGGAATGTTATTTCTGACGCCACCCATGGTTTGTGGCTATTAGTGGCCACTGCTGCTGCAGAACCTCCAGGGATGATGAACAGGCAGCTGGGATGGAGCGACTCCCCACGGACGGAGCGGATCCCCGGGACAGTGGATGCGGTAAGTGTGTGGGGTGCAAGATGGCGGGCTCAAAGCAACAGACAGTCTCACGGTTTGTTGGTTCTTCAGTCCTTTTACTGGTGCAACTATAATTCCGACTGGTGTTACTAAGCTGAGTCCGTGCACCTGAGAGCAACTCGTGGTTCTCCTCACCCGGCAAGTTCTGAGGCTTCCCTGCTGCACTTTGTAAGGGGTCTCTGCAGTTGCTTAAGCTGAGCTGCTGGCCCTCTCTCTCTCTCTCCTGCTTGGTGCCGGTATGTCAGGCTACTCAAGTCGTTCTCTAGCTCCACGTCTCAGGTGGCTGTTCCTGGGCTCTTTACGCTGCTTTGCCTCCAGGCAGTGTGTCTGGGGGACTTGGAATCCTTCACCTTCCAGTATTAGCTGCCGAGTCATTAGGCCCTGCATAGCCTCGGACTCCGGTGTCTGTCCTTGGCGCTGTTCCTCCGGGGTGAGCACGCCACCGCTCCACTCCCCGGGCTTCTCTCCACTTCCTCAGACCCCTGCTTTTGGTCCCTCAAGCTAGACGTAGGTCCCTCAAGCCACTCTGGGACAAGCTTAGCACTGCTTCCAGTCCACAGGATTATTCCTCAGTCCTACAAGGCACTGAACTGACTAAATCCACCCCAGACCAGAATTTATTGGGGGCCTCACCCTGAACCCAGGTCTTGGTCTCCCCTTTCAGGCCTGGAGGCAGAAAGTTGTGTGTAGTTTCTGTCTGGTGTGGATACCCTCTGTTGCTCTCAAATGTGACACTACCATCCGGGGACGATAATGACACTGTGGCACTTGGACCCTGGGTGCCACAATAAGGCCTTAAACAATGCACAAAATAGGCTGTTTATATGTCACGAGTGGTAGTAATGGACTAGGTGATATGTAGCAGGATGGCAGTGATGGCAAAAGATGATCAGAAGAACTAGTCTGAACCTGTAGAAAGGTTCCTTAGATGACACCTGTTCCCAGAGTTACCCCTAAAGGTGGCAATGTCTAGGAAGCCAAACTTGCCCTTGCTCCTATCCAGCCCTGGGCTATAACCCACTCACCCCTACCCACTATACCTCTTACTTATACAGGCTTCACCTTGGCCCCACAAACAGATGGCGACAGCAGTTAAGCTAAGATGAAGTTGGCAGATGAGGAAGAATGTTGTAATTGACCTATGGGAGACCATCTTGTAAAGTAGCAGTCTAGAAAAAATGGATGTAAAAGCTTGTACCTTAAAATCCTGGTAGTCATTCTTTTGCCATGTATGGGGTATCTTATTAGGTACTTAAGTTACCAGGGTCATTCTGGCTCTGGGCAGCCTAGTAATGGAGGGTCCGTGGAGTGCATGTTGTTTAATGGTGTAACTGAAGATGAGGAGCCTGAACCACTGTAAGGACTATGTTGGTAAAAAAGATAGATGCCTCATTTGAGTCAATACTTGGTGGCTTGTCTTTGATTTCTCGTGAGGCTGATATACCATCTGAATGAATGAGTTTTTTTTCATTTTGAACGTAGAAGAAATATTTACCTAAGTATAAAATTAATACCAGCCCATGCTATCATCCCCATAGGGGTGTCCCTAACTTTTTGTATGTGCTTTATATTGCATTTGCACTAAAAAATTGTCTTTTGTTTTTTTTTTGTTTTGTTTTATCATGATGTAGATATATAAACCCTTGAAAAAGGCTTGGATTGAAGCCAAAATGTGGGTGAAGTCTTGTTTTATAACATTGTTTCTGCACAGCAAATAAAACTTGATGTTTTTTCATCAAATTGATTGACTTCAATTTTATAATGGTGTGTGCTAGACATTTTTACATAAAAGTTCTTGAGAAGTCCTATGCATATCAGTTGCTGTACCTTTTCTAAAACAAGTTTCTCTTAGCATATAACAGGCATTTGAAATAACATATTTTAGAAAAGCTTACGGACGTTTGCCAATGACAGCATATTTGCCAATTTAGTTAGTAGTTTTGTTAATTTGTAATGGATTCGATTTATTTAAAGCAAGGACAAATGTAGAGAAGTGTCTATAGCTTAGTTCTGAAATATTTCTTTTTTCGTCATACCTAACATATTTTACAAAGTGCACTGCAAGCTATCTATTTTATCTTTATTAATGTGTCCTTTAGAACATACAGTACATATACACACAGGAGCCATAAACCCATGTCAGTATAATTGATTCACTTACTTTAAAATGATCACTGGAGCTTAAACACTCTGCAAACTCTTATGTAAATTATTATTTTTCCCTATATTAATAATAGATAGCTTTGACATTTAAAAATGTCGTGAACTTTCACTATTTATAGAATTTTTCAATTTCTGCTGCGGAATTGCATTAAAGGTTTGGTCCGAAAGCAAAAATAAGCTTCACTCTACACCCCTATCTATTTGATGCCATAATATAAGCTATTTTCTAATTATATTAAAAATTCTCTACCCTTCCCTGACTATACTAAATGCTATTTTTTTCTATTTCCTGTCTGACGATTTGTTTGAGAATCCAAGTGCATTCTGGGATATTCAAATAAAGTGTCATCAGGGGCCAGAGTTTCAGGGTCAGATTAGTGCCTGCTTTCCCTGCTCTGTTACTACTGTGTCGGTTTCTCCATGTACTATGCAATCTATAACCGACATACCGGGGAGGCGGTGATGGTCTCCTCCAAATACGTCACTATGATTATTACTGTTCTGAGCTCATGTCTATCTATCAAACTGGTCAAAACCACAATTTAAAGGTATATTAACCCTGCAGGTGCTTCAAAGAAACGAATGTAGAAGGAAAAAATGAAAATGTTACTTTTTTCCCTCAAAAATGTTACTTTAGCTTAAAATTTTGCATTTTTTACAAGGGTGACGGGAGAAAATGGACCCCAAAATTTGTGTTGCAATTTCTCCTGAGTACGCCAATATGTGGTGGAAAACTACTGGCAGGGCTTGGAAGGGAAGGAGCGCTTGCTTGATTTTTAAAAATGTAAAATTGGCTGGAATTGTTATCTAAAACCATGTCATCTTTGGAGAGCCCCTGATATGCCTAAACAGTGGAAACACCTTACAAATGGCTTCATTCTGGAAACTAAACCCCCTCAAGGAACTTATCTAGATATGTGGAGAGCACGCTTCATAGAGTTTTAGAAAGTTGAGATGTAGAAATATAAAAAATATTTTTTTTCCACAAAAATGTTCTTTTAGCCACAAAATTTGTATTTTCATAAGGGTAACAGGAGAAAGTGTACCATACAATTTGTTGTGCAATTTTTCTTGAGTATACCGATACTTCATATGTAATTGAAAGCTACATTTGAGGTACAGTGCTAGTCTCAGAAGGGAAGGAGCATCATATTGGATTTCAAGGTTAGCTGGAATGGTTTTGGGTGCCATGTCGCATTGGCAAAGTTCCTGAGGTGCCAGAAGAGCAGAAATTTCACACGAAAGGCCCCATTTTACAAACTGCTGTTCTCATTAAATTAATTTAGGGGTACAGTGATCATAATGATACAGCACCGGACTGGGGTGTCTGGGGCCCACCAGGAAAATTGATTCCAGGGGCCCACCCACTAACCCTTCAGCTATATACAAATACCTGTTAGACATTATACCCATTATAGCAGCAGCTCCTGCACATCACTGTGCGCTCACCATAACTGGGATGTACAATTACTGTAGTTTGCATTAAAGGGATCCTTTAGTGAAAACAAGTAATCAGCGATCCACAGGTTCAGTAGGTGATCAATTATTTATTGGTGGAATCTGACCAGTGGATACCACATCGTCGGAAGAATGTGTCACTTTTACCCCTTTTATTAACTGCAGCGGCCGGTAATGATGTGACTGCGGCTCCATTCATTATCATTGGGACTTCCAGAAAAAGTCAAACACAGTGCTCACAGCCACTAAGGGAGTGAACGGATGAGCTGTACATGAGCTCCAGTCGAATGGGGAGAAAACAAACCTATCACAGGACCATATTTAAAGATGATGATTTTAATATTTTTTTTGTAATAAAATGAATTTTTAAGGATCTAGAGCTCAGGACTCTGTGCTGGATAATTTTCTATTTTTTGGACACGTTATGGGGATAAAAGTTGCACATTCAGTAGTCAGACCCCTCACCAATAAGTAACTTATCACTTATCCTTAGGTCATGTGCACACATTGAGTATTTGGCAAGCTTTTTACCTCAGTATTTGTGGCCAAACCCAGGAGTGGGGGAATGTGCAACCATCTGCTAGATGCAAGGGGTAGAAAAAGTGTCCAAACTTCGGTGAGTTTTCAAACCCAGGAGTGGAGCAATCAGAGGAAAAGTGTAATAGAAACACGTCACCACCTTCAGTATTTATCACCCACTCCTGGTTTTGGCTACAAAAACTGAGGTAAAAAACTCACCAAATACTTAACATGTGCATGTGGACTTAAAAGAGATGATTTCTTGCTTTTTCTGGAGAACCTCTGTAAGTGCATCTCTGCTGCTGCGTTAGGCTGAGTTCACATCTGAGCCTTGTTTTGCATTTGGAATGGACACGTTTTTCAGAAAAAATGCATGCAAACGCAGTAAAAACGCATCAAAAATGTTTGGACGCATGCATTTATACCAACCCATAGGAAATGTTGGTGGCAACGTTTAATATGCATTGGTAAAAACGCTTGCGTTTTTGATACGTTTTTACCACGTTTGCATGCATTTTCACAATACAAATCGAAGGGAAGAAAAATGCATGTGTTTGCATGCATTTTTGCCAAAAAACGCATGAAAAACGCATGTGTTACAAATGCAAAACAAGGCTCAGATGTGAACTCAGCCTAACAGTCACAGGACAAAAGGGGTTTAATTAACATCCAAGTATTTAATATGTATTGGACTTAAAGAATTTTCCCCTTATTGATATCAGAAAAAAACAATTGACAGACCAAAATCAACTATACCAAGACAAATAATACCACATAGAAGGGAGAAATACCGCTACATCGTGACCAGAGCACATATTACCACCACATAGTGCCCGAATAATGCCAGATACGGAGCACAAATACTAGCACACAATGTCCAGTGTACATAATACCACCACATAGTGATCAAAAACTACATTGTACAAAGTATATATACTGCCACACAATGACAAGACCACATATTATCATCACATAATGACTGCATAATACCACATACAAGGGACAAATACCGACACGCCATGACCAGAGCACATAATGGCACCACATAGTCACCAATAATAGTACAATAATGAACATTTAAAATGTTTAAAAAAAGCTCTGCATATTGGGTCAGTGTACAGGTAATACAGTGATTATCAGTGACATTATACACATGAGCTCTGTATATAGTGACTAGCGTACAGGTAAGACAGTGATCACCAGTGACATTATACATAGGATCTTGGTATATATTGTCAGTGTACAGGTAATACAGTCCTCACCAGTGATATCATACATAGGAGCTCTGTATATAGTGTCAGTGTACATGTAATGTAGAGATCACCAATGACATTATGCACAGGAGCTGTGTATATAGTGTCAGTGTAAAGGTAATGCAGAGATCACCTTTCACATTATACAAGGGAGCTCTGTATATAGTGTCAGTGTACAGGTAATACAGTGATCACCAGTGGCATTATACAGGAGCGCTGTATATAGTGTCAGTGTACAGGTAATGCAGAGATCACTTTTGACATTACATAAAGGACCTCTGTTTGTGTATAGGTAATACACATACTCACCAGTGATGTCTCTAGGTGAAGTCCTTCATCTTCAGTTTTCTTCTTCATCTGGTGCAGACCGATATCACATCTTCTAGCTAGGACTCATCTCTGCAGGAAATAATACAGTTATCTATAACTGATCACTTCCAGAGCACATTCCACACTTTTTCCAAGATTTCTACACTACATCAAATGACAAAAAAAGCAATATAGTGCAGCCCTGCACAGTAACAAGACATCCTTTTTGTTTAAGTCATACAAAACAGTATTCTCAAAAGTAAATTATATTATAGCAGTAATGTCCCCTAATTGGTCCTCAAAGTAACTATGTCTCCACTTTCCACTATAAACCAATAAGATATGTTCCTCATTCAGGCCTCCATATAATAATAATGTCTCCCATCCTGGGCTGGGCCCCTTTCTGGTATATATGGGCTCTTACTGATATACATATGTCCCCCATTCTGGGCTGGATCCCTTCCTGGTATATATGGGGCCCTTGCTGGTTTATATGTAACACCCCGGCAACAGCGGGGATTTGAATCCCTTTTGATATAGTGATGCCACCGGAAGGAAAAATGAGCTTCCAGAATGAAGGTAAAATGATAACCAGATTTATTGTAACAAAACTCGCTCCTGTTTGTATGGGGAAGAAAAGTGAATAAAATAAACAGTATAATTTTTAATCCAACAACTCGTACAAACAAAAAAAAAATGATCTTGTTTTTTTACCAGAACAGCCACATATTCCTGGTCCCAGTAAGGGGATGTCTTCCCATGTGCCAATAACATTGTGGCACCCTGTGCCAGGTCACCACAGACTCCCTTGGGACATAGAGGGATTTCTCACAGCGAGTAACCCACTTCCACACAACAACTTTCACCCCAGGCCTGTATGGGGAGCTCCACTGGTTGCCTTAAGCCAGTTCCCCCTATAAATACGGGTTCTGGAGGGAAAACACCAGAGTGTGCAGTCACTACAGAACTGTGAAGAGCTGAGTGAGCTGAGCTGGTACTGGAGCCGTGCTAGGCCCATACTAGCAACCACCTGAGACAGTGGTAGACCCGCAGAGTAGGGGTCGCAGGCAGAGGAGAGAAACATTCTACAAGAAGGGGGCAAAATTGTCATACCGACTCACCCCATCAGAGTTTTGGTCACTGGGTTCGAGCTACAGGGACATAGAGAATAGGCCCTGCAGAGAAACCAGCACTACAAGGAGGTTTAGCTTCCAGGACACCCGAAGCACCACCAAATGAGAGCCCGGAGTCAAGGCCATGACAGGAATCCCATAGAGTGCCCTCAGTGCAGTAAACCCGGGTGTGGAGAGTCACACAGATAGAGAAGTAACGGTCTGGTCAGGTCCAAGCCTGCCAGACTCTGACAGAATAACTGAAACAAGGAGGCCTACAACCCTACTCGCTGTGGAGATCCCAAAGTGTTTCCCTCACCTCCGGACGAGTGTACCCATACAGAACACCAGTAAAGGTACCAAAAGACTTTTATGCGTGCGTGTCCCTCCTTTCATCTGCACCACACTGACCGCGCTACCCTATTACCCTCACTACAACTTACAGCCCCGGGGACCCCCGATCGTCCTGTAGGGAGCGGTTCCACCTTGCTGCCGCCCATCACCCCGGAGGCCCAAGCAGCACCAGTGTCATCACCAGAACCCTACAGGTGGCGTCACGACAGACATTTCTATTATTTTCTCTCTACCCATCTTTCATCTGCATCCCCCGGGCCCACGACCTCAGGCACCGCTACCCGTGACTTTCCCCAGAGACCGCGCCTGAGTGATCCGAGTACCCCCAGGGCCTGGGCTGGACAATGTCACCCCCCTCCCCTAAATGTATCCGGACTTAAGCAGAGTTAATTCCTAAAGGGAAGCTGTAATATATGTCTGTTCTTCCAGTTCACAATCTTAACACTATCCCCAATCAATAAACCTTCTGGGATCCCAATATGACCATTTTCAGCTGTACAGATAAGCAAATTACCATCCAAATTCACCTAACAGGGAATAATATATAATATAAACAACTCTATTCAATATTCTCTTTTCTTTTTTTTTTTTACAAGAATAGAGACGATAGCAAATTAATTTGATAAACAAAAAAAAAAAAAATCCAATCCAGACAGGTGGGTGCCTTTGTATTTTCACCATGG
This sequence comes from Allobates femoralis, assembly GCA_033576535.1. Classification (NCBI taxonomy): domain Eukaryota; kingdom Metazoa; phylum Chordata; class Amphibia; order Anura; family Aromobatidae; genus Allobates; species Allobates femoralis. The sequence goes on from JARQOC010000004.1 coordinate 384,914,669, forward strand.
GCTGTGGCCTTTCCGATCTTCACACCGAGCCATCAACGGTCCTTATCAATATAAACACAGTACATGCCTCACTGACATTGTCCCATAAAGACTAGTCATTCAGGATGATCTATACACCTAGCTGACCCTAGCTAACTAGTTGGACCAATCAGGGAGAATTTAAAATTTAGAAGAAGAATCTGAGATACCTCATGCTTGTTTAACCCCTTCACCCCCCGGCCTATTTTGACCTTAATGACCAGGCCATTTTTGTCAATTCTGACCAGTGTCCCTTTATGAGGTAATATCTCTGGAACGCTTCAACGGATCCTAGCGATTCTGAGATTGTTTTTTCGTGACATATTGGGCTTCATGTTATTATTAAATTTAGGTTGATAATTTTTGCGATTATTTGTGAAAAAATTAAAAATTTGGCAAAATTTTTGAAAATTTAGCAATTTTCAAATTATGAATTTTTATTCTGCTAAACCAGAGAGGTATGTGACACAAAATAGTTAATAAATAACATTTCCCACATGTCTACTTTACATCAGCACAATTTTGGAAAAAAAAAAAATTTTTGTTCGGAAGTTATAAGGGTTCAAGCAATTTTTCATTTTTCCAGCAAAATTTACAAAACCATTTTTTTTAGTGACCACATCACATTTGAAGTCCCTTTGAGGGGTGTACATGACGGAAAACACCCAAAAGTGACACCATTCCAAAAGCTGCACCCCTCAAGCTACTCAAAACTACCTTAAAGAAGATTATTAACCCTTCAGGTGCTTCACGGGAACTAAAGCAAAGTGGAAGGAAAAAATGGTAATTTTAATTTTTCCAACAAAAATGTTCTTTTAGCCTCAATTCTTTCATTTTCACATGGGGAACAGGATAAAATGGATCCTAAAAATTGTTGGGCAATTTCTCCTGAGTACATCGATATCTCATATGTGGTCATAAACCACTCTTTGGGCGCACGGCAGGGCTCAGAAGGGAAGGAGCGCAATTTGACTTTTGGAGCTAATTTTCCATTCAAAAAGTGAAATGGCGCTCCTTCCCTTCTGAGCCCTGCCGTGCGCCCAAAGAGTGGTTTATGACCACATATGAGATATCGATGTACTCAGGAGAAATTGTCCAACAATTTTTAGGATTCATTTTATCCTGTTCCCCATGTGAAAATGAAAAAATTTAGGCTAAAAGAAAATTTTTGTAGAAAAAAAAGTACTTTTTCATTTTTACGGATGAATTTGTGAAGCACCTGGGGGTTCAAAATGCTCACCATCCATCTAGATAAATTCCCTGGGGGTCTAGTTTCCAAAATGGGGTCACTTATGGGGGAGCTCCAATGTGTAGGCACACAGGGGCTCTCCAAACGCGACATGGTGTCCGCTAACAATTTGAGCTGATTTTTCAGTCAAATTGTTAGCGGACATCATGTTGCATTTGGAGAGCCCCTGTGTGCCTAAACATTGGAGCTCCCCCACAAGTGACCCCATTTTGGAAACTAGACCCCCCAGGGAACTTATCTAGATGGGTGGTGAGCATTTTGAACACCCCAGTGCTTCACAAATTAATCTGTAAAAATGAAGAAAGAAAATTTTTATGGAAATAAAAGTACTTTTTCATTTTTACGGATGAATTTTTGAAGCACCTGGGGGTTCAAAATGTTCACAACCCATCTAGATACGTTCCCTGGGAGGTCTAGTTTCCAAAATGGGGTCACTTGTGGGGGAGCTCCAATGTTTAGGCACACAGGGTCTCTCCATACACGACATGGTGTCCGCTAACTATTGGAATCGTTAGCGGACACCATGTCGTGTATGGAGAGCCCCTGTGTGCCTAAACATTGGAGCTCCCACACAAGTGACCCCATTTTGGAAACTAGACCCCCCCAAGGAATGCATCTAGATGCATAGTGAGAACTTTGAACCCCAAGGTGCTTCACAAATTGATTCGTAATAAGGAAAAAGTACATTTGTTTTCACACAAATTTTCTTTTTTCATTTTTACGGATCATTTTGTGAAGCACCTGGGGGTTCAAAGTGTTCACTATGCATCTAAATACAGCGAAGCCCATTTTTATTTTTTTTTCTAGGACTAATTCTAGAAAAAAAATGGCCTGGGGCTCCGCCATATTTTTGGTCCAGCCAGGTACAACTTGGCAGCTACGGACTGCCACCAACCCCCAGCTGCCTCGTTGTACCTGGCTAGCCACCAAAAATACAGCAAAGCCCTTTTTTTTTTTTCTTCTAGAACTAATTCTAGAAAAAAAAATGACATGGGGCTCCGCCATATTTTTGGTCCAGCCAGGTACAACTAGGCAGCTGGGGGCTGGAATCCGCAGTATGGAGAGGCCCAAGCGTTCTGGGCCCCCCATGCTGCGAATTGCAGCCCGCAGCCGCCCCACAAAATGGCGCATTCATTGAAGCGCCATTTTCTGGCGCTGTACCCATGCTCTTCCAGTTGCCCTGGTGCCGGTGGCAAACTGGGCAATAAAGGGGTTAATGCCAGCTTTTTATTGGCAGCTGGCACTAAGCCCGAGATTCATAATATAGGGCCAATGTTAGACCCGCCATTAGGAATCTCTGGTAAATAGTCAGAAAATACACACAGAGAAAAATCTTTTTATTTGAAAAAAATAACACAAACAAAATATGGACTCCATCTTTATTATAAAGATCCGACGTAGTCCACAACGAAGGTCCCACGACGCTCGATCGCCTCCGACGTAGTCCACAACGAAGGTCCCACGCCACTCGATCGCCTCTGGTCAATCCAGAGACTGCAGCAAGGGATGAAGTGTCCTCTTCCTACAGTCTCTGGGGTCAGAGTTATGGTGCACTGTATGACAACGACCTGTCATACAGTGCACCATGACTATGATCCCAGAGACTACAACAAGAGGACACTTGATCCCTTGTTGCACCCATCCATCCACCTATGCACCCATCATCCACGCACGCACACAACCACGCACCCACATCCACGCACTCACATCCACATCCACGCACACATCCACGCACGCACCAGCTGACATCCACGCACACACATCCACATCCACGCACATCCACACACACATCCACGCACGCACGCTGACATTCAAGCACGCTGACATCCACGCACACACACATCCACGCACGCACACATCCACGCACACTGACATCCATGAATGCGCACATCCACGCACGCTGACATCCTTGCATGCTGACATTCACGTGCGCACGCTGACATTCAAGCACGCACACTGACATCCACACATGCACACATCCACGCACGCACGCTGACATGCACGCTGACATCCACGCATGCACACATCCACACACGCACGCTGACATCCACACATATCCACACACGTACGTTGACATCCACGCACATCCACATCCATGCACACGTCCACGCACGCACACGTCTATGCACACACACATCTATGCACGCACACGTCCACACACGTGTCCACACACGCACACATCCACACACGTGTCCACACACGCACACGTCTACGCACGCAAACGTCTACGCACACTCATGTACGCTCACGTCCACGCATGCACACGTCCACGCATGCACCCCCCATCCATCTATCCATTCACCCATCCATCCATCACCCATCCATCAATTCATTCATTCATTCATACATACATAGATACATACATAGATACATAGATACATACATACATATATACATACATACATACATACATAGATACATACATACATAGATACATACATACATACATACATACTTACCTCCCTCGTTCCACCGATGAGCAGGAGGAGGCCGGGAGAGGAGGCAGGGCCACAGACCGGCTGGCAGAGGAGGCCAGCAGCAGCGGCGGCAGGGCGGCCGCAGCGGCAGGTGCACCGAAGTGTGCAGCCCGCCGCAGGAGGTGAGGGGGGAAACCAGGCACAGGGCCCGGAGGTGGGGGCAGCCTGGAGGGGACCACAACTGCAGGGGACCGGACAGTGTTGCCGGCGGGCGCACGCGGGTGCAGCCCGCCGGCATATTCCTAATTATAGAGGGGGGCAGGCGGTTTAGAAGGACGGGGGGGGGGCCCTGTGAGTCATGGAGTTGGAGGGGGCTGAAGAGGGGTGGGCACTTGCCGATCCGCCCCTCCAGATCTGATTGGAGAGCTCCAATCAGATCTGGAGGGGTGAATCCCTATGATTTCCTCCGATCGGCAGTTTCACTTTTAAACTGCCGATCGGAGGGGTCCTGGGCATGGGGGGGTTAATCCACCCCCTGTGGGGTCATCTACAGGTTGTCTCAGAGCAGCAGCATCTGTGACACCTGAGCGACCCCCCTCACAGGAGCTGCAGCAGCTCAAATCTGCCAGGACGTTGTGCAACGTCCTGGGTCGTTAACAGGCAGAAACACAGGACGTTGCACAACGTCCTAGGTCGTGAAGGGTTAAAGCATAGGGTGCTTTACCCTCCGCGGATGCCGTGTCACTCTTCACAAGATGGCTGGCTCCTTCCAATGTTATCCCACTGCTTTGCTTTCCCATGCTCTCTTCCGAACAGGGATTGAGGATTATTGTCCCAGATGACACCAATCACAGGAACACAAAACTGCTTTCTTTCTCCCTAGACAAAAAAAAGGAGCTCCCAGTCCAAGCGCGTCTCTTCTCTCCTCGTCTCCGTGACAACCAGCAACCAAAACAAAACTTTATAAATCCTCAGATTGACTGACAGAGCAGTGATGCAATAAACGTATTTTCCAAATCCAGCAGCAAAATTGTATCTTTACTGCACAGTTCGTCTATTATTCACATCACAGCATTAATAAAATTATTTAAGTATTGTTTTGTTAATACTTTATAAAATTTAGAACAACAGTGAGTGTCACTGACATCTATTGGTCAAATGTCATGGCTACAGGTGTGGCTTTTACTCATAGTTGATACCAATATGCATATCTCTATACACCCTCTTACATATATATGTCCCACATCCTGAGTTGGGCCCCTTCCTGGTATATACGTGGCGCATCCTGCCCCCTTTTGTGTTATATATGTTCCATCTTGGGCCTCTTCCTAGTATATATGTCCACAATCGTGGGCCCCTTCCTGAAATATATTAGACCCTTTCTTCTGTCCATCACAATAGTAAATATGGGCTTTTCCTGTGTCCCCCATCCTCGTATATATGGGCCTTTTCCTGTGTCCCCATCCTGGTATATATGGGCCCTTTTCTGTGTTTCCCATGCTGGTATATATAGGATATATAGGCCCTTTTCTGTGTCCCCATGCTTATACATATGGGCCCTTTCCTGTGTCCCCCATCCTGGGTGCATGAAAAAAACCACACTCATCAAAGTGTCCAGCTCAAGAGAATCACTGAGCTACACCCATGATGTTATCGCCCTGAGACTCTGACCTCCTGTGCACGAGCCAGCAGCGTTGCTGTGCAGTGTACATAGGAAGATGTGTGAAAAACCAAAAAAGCAAAACAACTCAAGTCCAGATATATGAAAGCGTATAAACTTTATTCTGACTTATAGGGGTAGGTGTGATGACAGCTTAAAAAAACCAATGGCAAGGATGCATGGGAACATGGGAAATTACATTCAGAATATACATTACATGCAGTAATTAGATAGCATTCATATAGATGTTTCACTGTAGTATTTATCACATTTTTCATACCAAATTCTATATGGCTGTCGTGATGCCAAAATTCATGCACGGATGGTTTTACTATTGGATATTAAAGGTTTTTTTTATATAAACATACAAACATAGGGTGTGTAGAGTCTTTTGAGAAGATGGTCATGCTGCTGCATGGACCATTTGATGTAGCACCAATGACCTATAGGCCTTGTTCACACATACCAATGTGTTCTTTTAGCCCTTAGAAAAACTGATCAGTCGGAACGTTTTTGGCAGTTTTTTGGACTTAGTAATTTTTTCATTAAAAACGCATATGCGTTAACTCATGCGTTAACGCAGTTGCCTAGATGTGCCATGCGTTAACGCATGCGTTTCCCATAGGGCCCCATGTTAAAAAAACGCATGCGTTTTTTAAACAACCCTTGCGTTTTTTACAGCACCCAAAAAACGCTGCATGCAGTGTTTTTTGGAATGGTGAAAAAAAATGCATGTGTTGTTAAAAAAACGTAGCTACACTTAAGTGCACAATGTGTTAACGCATGTGCGTTTTTATAAAGAACTAAAAAACGCAGAGAATGCCAAAAAAGATGGTATGTGTGAACAAGGCCATACTTTGTTCGGCTATGAAGTCAAATCCCTCTTCTGGATGAATGCCACCACTATGCCTTGGGCACGTTGGTCATCAAATTTCCTTAGGCCCATGCAACCACTCTCGAGTGATGGCATCCATGAGCCATAACTCCTCAAGAATGGATAGAGAGCGGGGTGGTTCATGCCATATATGATAGTTGCTTGGAGAGGGTAGTGGTTTCCACATGGCATTCTCCCAGTCAAAGGCCTCTGGCAGGGGTGCTACACAAGGCTGGGAAATAGGGCCTTCTACCTCTACTGCCTCCTCCTTTTCCTAGTCCTCATTCTCCTCATCCTCTTCATCATGTTTCTGGATTTTTAAATTCAGCGGCTGCGGATCAGTCTGCAGGTGTAATAGCGCCAGGCATGCTGCAAGACACTCCTGACTGTGACATCTCATGCTCCCAGCTGGCATGGGGTAGAGCTCCCCTCCTGACTGTGAGCTCCCCAGGACCTCCTCTTACATCCCACACAGCACTGGATCCTGACCTCACTGCATATGAATCCCAATGCGGCAGTGTGGTGGGGCTCCAGGTGACATATGTGTCCTGTGCAGTCTTCTCCAGTTCTGGTGCTGGAGCGGCCTCTGCCCCTGGGTTGGTGATGAAGATGACATCCTCCAGAATAGGCATATCTTGTGGTGAATCCATATCACGTAGCCAAACTGCGTACTGCAGGCACATGATAGCACACTGTAGCTGCATTGTACTACACTGCCAAGATGGCGCCAGGTTCTGCGATGACTCCTCTTTGCTTTTCCTAAGGGCCTGCCTCTGCCCGTGCCTGGACACAATTGCTTACAGGATATTATTGTTTTCACTATCTTGTTACCTAGCTCCTCATTAAACCCTCCATAGTGAGCTGCAGAAGGCACCTGACTTATAAATCCCATTCCTCCTGCCATAGGTATTGGGTGGAGTGGAGTGATTATTGAAGCATGACTTATTTGGAGGAGGAATAAGGAAAACAAAAGTTTATTCAGCTCTCCACCAATTCATCTGGAATGTTAAATAAGGCTAGTGGGCAACAATGCACTGACACATTCATTTAATGATACATATTTACCACACTTGTGCACATGCCAAAAATCTGTATCCTAAAAGTATGGAATGAAATGAAACAAAGTGATTGCACAATTTCAACAAGCAATACCCATAGTATGATGTTTCATGAATGTGAACAGACCTATAAGACCATGAATGTGAAGCATATAATGGCCATATGATATTTTTATATGAAGTGCTATCACATACTAGTGCATATCAATGAATTAGAATATCATTAAAAAGTTAATTTATTTCAGTAATTCAAGACAAAAAGTGAAACACATATAATATAGAGTCATTACAAACAGAGTGATCTATTTCAAGTGTTTTTTTCTGTTAATGGTAAAGATTATGGATTACAGCCAAGGAAAACCCAAAGTTCATTATTTCAGAAAATTAAAGTAGGGAGGATAAAGGGTTAAAAACAGCACTACCATATTCTATGAGACACCAAATTGTGAATATAATATTGATTTATTAGTCAACATATTTCAGAACTCCTAGAAACGCCTTGAAACATGGCAATATTACATTAATTTTTGATGATATTCTAATACATTGGGATTAGGGATAAGCGAGTAGAATCGTTACTTTTCGGTACTCGCTGAATAGTAACGATATTCAGGCTACTCATACTCCCCGAGTCTCTTGTGATTACCCAGGAGTGGCGAGTAGTCCTTTAACTTTTGCAGTGTATCTATATATACACTGCGAAAGTGCACTAAAAGTGAATAAAAGTTGTTAAAAAATAAAAAAATATCATACTCACCTATCCGACGCCTGCACCGTACCAGCAAAGAAGACTTCTGATCACCGACAAGGACCTGTGAGTCTCACAGCCAATCATATGGCTGGTAGTGATCTGGTCAATCAGATGGCCAGACGTCACAAACCACCTGATCGCTACCAGCCACCTGATTGGCCAGATTGCCAGGTCATTGATGCAGATTCAGGACCTGGCAATCTGGCCAATCAGGTGGCTGGTAGCGATCAGGTGGTTTATGATATCTGGCCATCTGATTGGCCAGATCGCTACCAGCCACCTGATTGGCTGCGAGACTCACAGGTCCTTGTCGGTGATCGGATGTCTTCTTTGCCAGTCTCGGTGCAGGCATCGGATAGGTGAGTATGATATTTTTTTTATTTTTTAACAACTTTTATTCACTTTTAGTACACTTTCGCAGTGTATATATAGGTACACTGTGAAAGTACTCGCCTGCCCATTTTAACATTGGACTCACTATACTCGCAACGAGTACTGGGACCTACTCGTTGCGAGTATAGCGATTCCGATTATTGTGGTACTCGCTCATCCCTAATTGAGATGCAATAGTAAATGTAGAACAGATGGCCTTTCATGCTGCTGACCCTCTGCAGTAATAAAGGTTTCCTTTCTACAACAAAAAATAAAGAAATAATAATAATTATAAAAAAAATTATTATAATAATAAATAAAATAATAAAATAAATATTCCAAAAAATATATTAAGCTCTTAAACGGATATTTAAAGGACATTGTAAGGTTCCTGTACATCCAAGCTGTTTCCACATCTGGCACTGTTTTCAGTATTCATACACTGCAGATTTCTAAAACACCTGCAAACTCCAGGAAGCTTTAAAAATTATTTTAAAGCTCCAATATATTTTACAGGTTGAAAGAAAATGGTAGACCTGATGGCCGGGAACTCTCCCAACCATATGGTAAGGTATTGTTTCCAGCCAGTGGGTCTTCTGGGCAGCGTTTTGGCCACAAACAATCAGGGAAAGTTTTAAACATTTTAAATTTTAAACTGTTTCCTGAACAAAACTGTGCTTGTAGATTTGTTTAGTAAATTGCTTGGATTTCTTATTGGTTATTGTCTATTTGGTTAAATAATCAATTTGAAATTTGTGAACATGCTTAGGGAATGTTCATTCATCCCTATCTGTGACTCGCACAGCTGATCAATGCTGCTCTACTCACTGCGAGCACCTCTCTGCTTCTCCCCATTAGAGTTGGTCTCATGAGCTGTCCCTTGAAACACATTTGGTATTGCTATATCCTTTTGTTGCTGGAGAGTCTCCACCTGGCTGTGTTTAGGCATGGCCAGACTCTGCAGGAGTTTAATCACCTGCCTCCTGCAATGTTGCTGCTCTGGCCTAGCCTATTCAAGTAGCGGATTCATCATCTTCTTCCTTCACACTTTGCCCAAACTTTGGTTCAAGTCAGTTTATTGTCTTGTTCCCTGTCTGGCTGCATGTCTCTTGTGTACCCATTCTTATATACTGATCTCTCCATTCTTGACTTCGGCTACACCTTTTGATTCTGTGCTGCCTGCCTCAACCTTGGACAATCTGGCTCTGCCTTTGCATGTGTCCTCAGTACTTGGTATTCATGCCTTTTCCCGTTGTTCAGCTGTTTCAGTTCTGAGGATTGCCCTGCAGTGGTCTCGGGTGACTACTGGGAGCCAAGGCTATCTTCACAATCAGAGGCTCTAGTGAATACCCTGGTAGTCACTTAGTCATGCCCATTAAGGGTAATTGTGGCGCCCCTCTGGCTAGGAGCCACAGAGAGGTATTACATTTGACCAAAAATATGTGGTATCTCTGTAAGTTGTGGGTTTAGGGTTTAACCTATGGAGTCTCAAGTTACACACACACAACCAGGACTAAGCCACCTAGTAAAGAGGGACTGATTATTCAGTAGGTCCAAAAAGGGGTGGAGCCTAGGTTAGTGAAGATGTAGTAGAGTGACAGTTACCTCACACAGTGCTGGGAAGGCAGTCAGGGAGGACGCGCCTGACAGCACTGCTGACAGGAGGGATTCCCATCTTTAAGAGGGGGCCCAGGACAGAAGGGGACAGACCAGAACCGGTTAGAGCTGGCTGGTAACGTCCGGGGAAACACCGGCAACACGGGAAGCCGGGGCGGTCAGTAGTTCACCTCTGGCCGCAAACCGACGAGCTGCGGGCCCATAATCACCGGGTAGCCGTTAGCATCACAAAAGGTACCTCACCCCTCAGTACCAAAATAGATCCAAGATCACAGGAGCATCGGTCTGGATTCCGGTGGCGGGAGGTCCTGACATTTACCTCTCCCATCCGTACCGGTAAAGGAAACTCGTGCTCCACCGTGGGAGATCAGAGGACTGGCGGGAGAGCTCTGAAAGGGTGGTGAAAGACAGAGAAGAGCAGATCAGACCCCAAAAGACTCGAGAAGGAACATCTGGAGACTCCATAGGGGGACCCTGAACCGGCAACAGACACCCGTTAAACCAGACTGTACCGTGTTTCACCTTATCATCTGCCAGTACCCAGTAAAGTGGAGTTAAAGTTGAACTGGTCTCTGTCATTCTTCTCGCCGGTGCCCGGAGGGCTTCAGCAGCACCAGCATCTCACTGGAGGGGTAAGACCAACCACTACTCCCCTCATCCCCCTCATCATCCTCCATCACCACTGCCCTGAGGTAAAAGCTCCACAGGGGAGCTGGACCACACTTAGCTGCACCCTTCATTATCTCAGCAGCCGGCCTGCAGTGCTGGTACCCCAAATTACCAGGAACCACAGATGGCGTCACATACCCTGTAAATATTCCCTCCCCGCCATTTAACAAATGACAGTCAGGGCACGGAACCGGGAACCCAACCACCCGTGAGTTCCCAGTTGATTCCATCGAATACAGGCCCGGTGTCCGAGTACCCCTCTCCCTGTGCTTATCATAATCCCAGCAGTCCTCATCCACCCAGCATTACAGTAAATTTGGGGTTATTGGGGTATAAATAATTTTTCAAGGAACTGTTAATCCCTTATAGAAGGTATATTTGAGATTTTGGGATGACAGACTCACTTTAAATTAAGTGGAAACTAAAACACTAATGTTTATCATAAATATTATATAACGTCATAATATTGTGCTGTAGCTTAAAGATGACATGAATGTGTAGATTCTGCTCATTTAAAAGACCCAATCCCGAAAGCAAAGCTTTATCTTTCAAGATCCCAAAGAGCATCTCTCCTTGTATATTAGAGAATTACATGTACTGTCATTCTGTAATTTAGTTCTGTTATCAGAAATTGCTTTTTTATGTGTGGAATTGATTCAGTAATAGAGAAGATACAGAAATCCATAGAAATAACTTTGTATTTTCTTGCAGTATGATAACAGGCACAAGCCAATTTATGAGAATCTGTGTCTGTTTTACAGTAGAGGGATCTATAGGCTGGTTTAGCACAAAATGTTCATCTTTGCTTTCATTTGACCAGAATGCCTTCTTCTACATGCCATGTAAGGGACACAGCTAGCATGTGGATGAATGATGTGACTAGGGAAGAAATGGCTCAGTAACAGTCCCATGTGTTCCTGAAAAAGTGCCAGTAAGACACTCTGCCTTGGCCAAGGTATTCTCATTAGGGATGGGCGAATCCTGAAATACTCGGAATCGCTGGACTCTAACGAGTCCGGGTCCGAGACTCGGTACTCGTTGCGAGTCCAGCGAGTCCAAGTAGTAACCTGTACTTTTGCAGTGTATCTATACAGATACACTACAAAAGTACCCTAAAAGTTAATCTAAGGGGTTAAAAACAATAAACATTAATACTCACCTCCTGTACTCCTGTACCTTATGTACCGGGACCGGTAACGAAGACCTCCGGCTGTTACAGGACCTCCGAGACCACCGGGAGAAGATGGGGAAAAGGACCTTGCAGTTCAGCCAATCAGCATTCGGCTAGCGGTCACATGGGTTGTGACACGGCTGCACTGTGGTTACATGACAAACCCATGTGACCGCTAGCCGAATGCTGATTGGCTGAACTGCGAGGTCCTTTTCCCCATCTTCTCCCGGTGGTCTCGGAGGTCCTGTAACAGCCGGAGGTCTTTGGTACCGGTCCCGGTACAGGAGTACAGGAGGTGAGTATTAATGTTTATTGTTTTTAACCCCTTTGATTAACTTTTAGCGTACTTTTGTAGTGTATCTGTATAGATACACTGCAAAAGTACAGGGACTCGCTACCCCCGAGTAATTCCTAAGGAAACTCGGCAAGTAGCGAGTCCCGAATAGTAGCGAGTAATTCGCTCATCCCTAATTGTCATATAGATCTAGAGCATATAGATCTGTTTACAGTATACAGTGCTATTAATTCCATAGCACTTTACGTACATCAGTAATACTGTCCCCATTGAGGCTCAAAATCTAAACATCCTGTCCGTATGTCTTTATAAGTTATATCACATCACATCAAACCTAACCATGCCTTTGTGAATTTTGCTTTGGGCACTAGGGAACAGTCAATCTGAAACAGGGAAGGACCCTTAGCAAACTGTCCCGATTAGGGAAGATGTGTAACGTATTTTCAAAATGTCTTGTTATGTTTAAGCATCAAGATTTCCTTTCACTGAAACTAAGGAACCTAGGCCAGCTAACCTCTGAAAATAACCCCATAGAATTATCAGGATCAGTTTTAAACAAACTGGAGCCCTGGACAAAATTTGATCAAAAAATGCAAAAATAAAGTACCATTACACACAAACATTAGGCTACGTTCACACGTAGCGTAATTTGCACGTGTTCCTGCATTTACGCAGCGCTTTTAAGTGCTTGCATAAATGCAGTGAAACACAATTCTGGAAATGCATTCCAGCAAAAGCTATAGCCTTTGCTGAAATGCATTAACACACCGCATATTTCTGCATATTTTTGGGGACGTACCTTCACTGCAAAACCGCTTCCGCAAAAAAAATTGACATGTCAGTTCTTTGCGCCTTTTTTGGCACGCTTTTCTCATAGGCCACATTATAAAATGGGCTCAGGAGAAACCATGTAGAAACAGCATGGCATGTCAATGCAGTTGCACTTTTTTGCGCCGTACGCACGGAAAAAAAGCGCCACTGCAAAAATAAGCGCAAATTACGCTACGAGTGAACGTAGCCTTAAGGTTACATTTACATAAGCTGAGTTCAGACTATTAAATAAGCATGATCAACAATATTGAACTTGGTTGTCACATGTTTACCGGTCTCTTTACACAAGCTGAGGAAAAATGATAGGTACAGAATGATCAATAGTAGATCAATTTGTCCCCCAATTGTATTATGTTAAAAACCTTATTATTTCTGATGCAAACAATCCAAGTACCTGATGAGTGAGCAGCATTTTGCACATTCATTGGGTGATTGCCAACATATTCACACCAATGAAATCTGTGCTGTCAGTATTTATAAATGTGGATGCTACTGTTACGACTGTGCCCATACACTCACATAAATAATGCACAAATCAGGAGAAACGCAATACCTGCACAATCGAGGTCCCTGTTCAGACCAAGATATCTGACCCTGATTTTCGCTTGTCTGACCATGCAAATTGGCACAATTATGCAGTGGTGCCCCCAATCAACATCCACTGCTCCTGATAGTGTTTATTGCACCTAAACTCTAGACAACTTGCAACATAAAAACAATTAAACAATTTCTTTACCAACCTCAAAGTAAGGTTTGGGTCATTGTCACTATGTCATCCTTCTCATACCTATAGTACTTGAGTGTATGAAGTAACTCAACTTGTAGGATACTCACAAATAGCTCAGGACTGAGATCACCATCATTACTGGTCAAGTATCCAATGCTGTAAAACAACCCCATATCATCAGGCTTCCTCCACCAAACTTGAAATCCTTCAGTTTCTTAATCAGTTAGCCCCTTTTTCCCTCGTTTTTTTCAGACCCATTTTCACCCACCAGAGCCTTAAACAAAAAACAGATATTGTTGTTTGATCCAGCGTCCGTGCTCGCACCAGTTCACACTATATCTTTGAGTGCTGTGCAGTTTTGTCTGTTTTTTGTCTAATATGTGGAGTTGCTGGCTCCACAGTTACACTTAGCACCCTCATCGCCCGCAGGTGGTCTGGGGTTGAGATGGTGTCCACCCACTTAGAAGTGGGACAGGGAGGACAAGGAGGACAGGGATCTCAGCTTAGGACTCATCAGACCTGAGGTCACCGTGTCGTGGTTGATGAGCAAACAGACATTGGCCAATGTATGTACCAAGAACCTCAGAAAATAAAAAAATAAGAATGTTGAGTTTTTTGAAAAAAAAAACACAAGTTTTTACATTTTTTTTCCTCATATACCGCTTGCTAGCATGTGTGCATTATTGGTAGTAGCTGAGTGCTGCAGAGAAATGTTTTCTGGTAAATAGATAGATAGATAGATAGATAGACTGACTATAGATCATTTTACTAAAACGTGGGGTTTGTTTCCATTTTCAGTAGTGATCTGTAACTTTGTATTTTATAACATTATGCATCCATATCATATGTTCTTTTTGCACAGTGATTAGTGTACAGTACATAGTGTTTATTTGGACTACTATCACAGCATAAAAGAACTCAGATGAGAATAATACAGATAATCTGAAAATGCACCGCTGCCTGAATGTTCTCAAAATAATCCTAAAATGTATTATGAAAATATAACATTTGTATAAATTATGAATTCTCTTTCCTCCTGCTCTGTCTTATCAGTGGCAAGTGTATTGCTTTGTCATACAATGCTACTAGCTAATCCCCCACACTTTCACAATCTTCTTATTCTGACCATCAGAGCATTGCTGAAGCTAGGGATTTAAGTCACTAAATATAGAGCAAGGATTACTTGCTTCCAGGCGGCTGAAATAGTTTTTAAGACTCTCTTGTTAAAAATTTGGCTTTACATTTTTTTTTTTTTACCTCAATGCTGCAATGCCGGCTTATAGACCTGATTACACATTATTTAGATTTCTAGTAGTTAATGAACTACAAAACCCAACAGGCTCTTTGGTTATTATTCTAGTGTACCATGGTAAAAGCTACTTCAAAAGCTAATGAAGAACTACAGGTCACCAGCAAATTTCTTTGAAACCTAACAATCTGGTTATGTCCCAACCTCTTTAGAAATAAGCTTTTTTTTTTAAAAAAAAAAAAGATAAAAATTAAGAATTGGGATATTATTTCATATCATGTTGGTAAAATGCTCTGCTAAGATTAAAAGTTGGAAATGAAATGTTAAAGGATTTAGCATGTATGTTTTACCTCTACAGGCATTTTTTTCCAACACATTTTAAAGACCATATACTGTATTTAGGTGAATATATATATATACACATATACAAGAGGAATGTCATGACAGATTACCAAGAGATATGGATTGAATGGCATAATGAGATCATTATAGCTAGCAGAAAAATCTTTAGTCACTGAGCAGTAAAGGTCAATGTTATTCAGGCTTGCTCACCACAGAATCGAATAACCTTGACCATAATTAGCACAGGCAGTAGAGGGAGCCCCACTTCAACAATTAGATTTAAGGTACAAGACACTAGAAGGGAGCGAAAGCATGAAGTCAAAAGATAACAAATTCTGTGTGACCCTACACTAATAATGATGAATTCTGACATATGTTAATTTCTTTTATATCCAAAATTGTAAAGCAGCTTTAGGCATTTTATATGACCATATTATTTATTAAAAAAATACTTATATATAATAATATCTACTTACGTATGATAAGATATCCACATAAGATATCCATAGCCTCCAATGAAGCATTAACAAATCTCCATGTCATTCTGAATTTATACGGATGCATGCAAAGATTTTTTTTTTACAACAAATATGCACATACTAGTGCATCTCAATGAATTAGAATATCATCAAAAATAATGTAATATTGCCATGTTTCAGGGCGTTTCTTGGAGCCCTGAAACACGTTGACTAATAAATCAATAGTATATTCACCCTACTTTAATTTTCTGAAATAATGACCTTTGGCGTTGAACAGAAATAAACACTTGAAATAGATCACTCTGTAATGACTCTATATAATATCTGCATTTCACTTTATGTATTGAACTACTGAAATAAATTAACTTTTTGATTATATTGGCTAGGGTCACACATAAGCCCTGGATCCGTTTATTGGCATCAGTTCTTTAACTTTATTTTTCTAAGTCCAAAAACTGATGCTAAAAACGAATCTTGGGATCAAGTGTGACTGCATTGTTAACAAAAGCTATTTGTTTTTTTACTGGACCCAAAAAATGCTGCAAGCAACGTTTTTGGGTGCAGTAAAAAAAGGATCATTTTTTTTAACATGGGGCCCTATGGGAAAATGGATCCATTTTTTTGGTGCATTAATAAAACGGATCCGTTTTTGCTAGTATTTTTTGGCAAAAAATGGCAAAGTCCAAAAAATGCAGGAGGCTCAAAAAACAGCCTAAAAAACGGATTTGTTATTGAAACCACTGGAGAAAACTGATTGGCATGTGTGACCCTAGCAATTTTAATTCATTTGAGATGCACTAGTAGGTGTAGTGCTGTCAATCCACTAGCTTTACTGAATCTGATGTAAGTACAGTTCACAGATTGATTGTGTGGTGAGTTTTTACCTCAGTATTTGTAAGGCCATGTGCACACACTGAGTATTTGGTGAGTATTTACCTCAGTGTTTGTAAGACTACATGCCCACATTGAGTATTTGGTGAGTATTTACCTCAGTGTTTGTAAGACTATGTGCCCACATTGAGTATTTGGTGAGCATTTACCTCAGTGTTTGTAAGACTACGTGCCCACATTGAATATTTGGGGAGTTTTTAACTCAGTATTTGTAAGTGCATGTGCACATGTTGAGTATTTGGTGAGTTTTTACCTCAATGTTTGTAAGATCACATGCACATGTTAAGTATTTGGGGAGTTTTTACCTCAGGATTTGTAAGGGCACGTGTACGTGTTAGGTCATGTGCACAAGTTCAGTATTTGATGAGTTTTTTACCTCAGGATTTGTAGACAAAACCAGGAGTGGAGCAATCAGAGGAAAAGTCTAATAGAAACACCTGGCACCACTTCTGTATTTAATCATCTACTCCTGGTTTTGGCTACAAATCCTGAGGTAAAAAACTCATCAAATGCTCAGCGTGTGCATGTGGCCTAAAGTGTTTGGTGAGTTTTTACCTCAGTATGTGTAAGGCCACGTGTACATGCTGAGTATTTGGGGAGTTTTTACCTTAGTATTTGTAAAGCGACTTTCACACATTGAGTATTTGGTGAGTTTTTTTATCTCAGTATTTTTAAGGCTAGCTTCACACCACGGTTTTCGGCTGTCAGGTTCTGTCCGGTGTTTTGCAGGATGCACCAGACAGAACCTGACAGGCCCAGATGAACAGAACAAGAGGGCAAATACGCCCTCCGATCCTGTTTTGTGCCAGAATCCTCCCTGCATGCGGCTGCCGCTGACCAGGTGCTGAAACATCAGCACAACAGCTTGCAGGGGAGCTGGCCAAAGTGCTTATATTTCAGTCGTGGAGCTCTCCTGGAGCTGAAATTCAGCCTCTTTTAGCAGCTGCGGCTTTTTCAGCACTCGGCGTCCGGGAACCGGTCTGATTGTTTTGTCGGATATGGCGCCCTTAGACTTCCATGCTATGGGCGCCAGATCTGGGAGGATCCTGTAGGATCTGGTTTTGTGCGATTTTTGCCCCAACAAAAAAGATCCTGCAAGCTGTGATTTTGTGTCCGGGGCAAAAAATGAAATCACCTAGATCCAGCTGGACACACACAAAACCGGATGGCAAATAGTTGCCATCCTGCCCCATAGGGATACAATAGGGGCAAAATAGTCATGGTGTTCGGTTCACACCGGACAGCCCTGGATCCAAAAAATCGTGGTGTGAAACCAGCCTAAGATATGACCAGAAGTGGAACCCTCAGAGAAAAAGTATAAGAGTATGGACACACATCCGAGTGGAAAAACTGTCCGATTCACGGATCCGAGAGTTGGACGAGTGTCATCTGACTTTTGGTCAGTGTAGCTTGCGAGTGCTGTCCGAGTGCAATCCACTTTTTTCCTCAGCAGCTATTTACTGTATAAGCATTTACAGGAACATTTTGTACAATAGTCTGAGCTACAGAATGGTAATGTATCAATTAAAACTTGCATCAGACTCAGATGGTGCGAGTGTTGTCCGAGTGCATTCCGTGTTTTTTGTCGGACCCATAGACTTGCAATGGCAAGTCTCATCCGTGACTCGAATAGAATCGCAACATGTTGCGATTGACTCGGAATCCGAAAATCGGATGCGGAAAAAGCGTATCAAACTCGGAAATGTGGTCTCGGAGATTAGTTAACATTGGTCTGGGAGCAATGCGATTTTTACGCACAGTACACTCGGACGAGTTTCATGGAAGTGTGTCCAATCCCTTATAGAAACATGGGCACCACTTGTATTTATCACTCACTCCTGGTTTTGGTTACAAAAACTGATGAGCAAAAATAGACCAAAAACACACAGTGTGAATGTAGCCTAATCCTAAAGCTTTAATTTATCCTCCTCTGCATTGATTACCATGCAGAGTTTGGCTTCATCAGCAAAGATTGAAATTCTACTCTATATGCCCCCTAGCCCCCCACAAGGTTAATAATAATAGAGGTGACCAATCCTAACCTGTCTATTAAATATAACGCTATTTCAGTGTGTTTCAGTAATAAACAATCCCTATTTCCTATCACTGAGCAAGTTTTTGTTGCAGAGTGCAGCTTCTGAATCCCTACCGATGCAGTAGAAACTTCTCTGAGTCTTTTCTTCATTTCTTAATATCTTCAGTAGGACAATATTCCAGTTTCAAGATTCCTTGTTCCTGATGATCTCTGAAAAAATGATACTTCACATCAATGTGCTTGGTTCTTGGATTAACTCTTTCCATCTGTGCAAGAACAAGACATCATTGATTGTCCTTATTCAATTTTGTTGGTTCCAACTGTGGTTGTCCTAAGTCTGTTAACAATTGTCTTAACCACAGAACTTCTTGACTTGCATGTGCTGCCGCAACGTATTCTGCTTCTGTTGAAGACAGCTTTACAATTGACTGTTTTTTGTTGTCCAACTTATTGGTCCTCCTGAGAGAAAGAAAATATAACCACTGATAGATTTTTTGTCAGTTTGATCTCCAACCCAATCTGCATCAATGTATCCTGTTAAAATGCATTTATCGCTTGTAGGTAGTTTCAGTTTAACGTTGTTAGTACCTTTCAAATAATGCATTGGCCAGGGTCACACATACCAACCATTTTCGGCTTAAATCCATTTTTGGGAACATGTTGGACATTTTTTTTCCAAGTCCAAAAACACATATGCGTTAACGCATATGTCGGTGCATTTTTCAAAAAATGCATACGTTTTTATGCAGCATCCCAAAAACGCTGCTAGCAGCATTTTTGGGGTGCTGTAAAAAAAAGCATGCGTTTTTCTAACATGGGGCCCTATGGGCGACACATGTGTTAACGCATGGTACATAAAGGCACCATGCGTTAACGCATATGCATTTTTGGTGAAAAAATGACTATGTCCAAAATTTTCCCAAAACCGTCCAGGACGTCAGGGGACACTATTGGCACCCTTAGAAAATCGGATCCAGTTTTCTATGGGCTTAAAAAAGTACAGGGGCATGTGTGACCCTGGCAATTATTCTCTTCACGGCATTCCAATCAGCTTTATTTGGCTTGGATACTTTTCTACTCAGAATTCCTACTGCTGCTGCGTTGTCTGGCCTTGTAACAGTTGCTAGATACAGTAATTTTCCTATTGCCATTCTGTTCTCTCCATTATTTGATAACATGTTTTTCTCACTATTCATCTCTTTAAGATAATTAGTTTCCATTGGAGATATTGCTGGTTTTACATCCTTCAATCCAAATGTTTCTGTTATGTCTTGAATCATGTGATTTTGATTAAGTAGAAAACTTCCATCTTCTTCTCTTTCTACCTGTATTCCCAGGTATTGTTTCACATTTCCCAAGTCTTTGATCTCAAAAGGCATGGATCAGCTTTGCTTCTTTGAAATTTTTTGCATTCGTGAGCACTTCCATGATTTTATTATTCCACACTTTAGCTGCTTGTTTTACACCATATATACTTTTCTGTAATTTGCAAACCATGGTTGGGTAACTTTCATCTTTAAATCCTGGTAGTTGTTCCATGTAAATATCTTCTGTTAAACTTCCGTTCAAAAATGCTGTCTTTATATCCAGATGTATCAGCTCCACTTCTTTCATTGCTGTAACGTTAAACAAAGTTCTTATTATAGTATGTTTGACAACTAGTGCAAACGTTTCATCATAGTCTTCTCCATATTTTTGAGAATAACCTGTAGCTACGAGTCTTGCTCGGTATCTTTCAGGGGTGCCATCTGTTTGGTATTTTACTTTAAAAATCTATTTACATCCTATGGCTTTTCTTCCTTCTGGTAATTCTGTTAATGTCCATGTCTTTGAGTCATGTATGGATTTCATTTCTGTTTCTGTTGCTTCTATCCATTTATTAGCTTCTTCTTTAGGGAGTTGAGATAAGTCTTCCCACGAGGTAGGCTCATAAATTTTACTTGTGCTTGCCTTGCACAAGAGACGTTTTGGTGGCTTTCTTTTGTTTTCTCTCATTGAACGTCTTGGTTCGGTGTCTGTAGTTGCATTTCATCATTTCAGTATTTTGTTCTTCATCAATTTCAACTACTTTCTCATCAGATATTTCTTTAGTTATGTCATTGTTATTGTCACTGTTTTTCTTATTTTTTGGTTCAATTGAAATCATAGTGTCTTCATTAAAATCTTCAATGAATGTCACACTGTTACTCACCGTGACTCTGTTTGGGATCTAGGAATCTGTACCCTTTGCAATTTTCACTGTATCCAACAAATATTCCTTCCATGGATCTGTTTTGATGTTTGGAACACTTTTCTGTTGGAATGAATACAACAACTTAACATCCAAAAACTCTTAAATGATTTACACTTGGTTTCATGCCTTGCCACAGTTCATATGGAGTTTTCTTAATTTTTCTGGAAAGTCAGTTTTGTAGATATGTAGCTGTCATTGCTGCTTCACTCCAATATTTCTCTGGTAGTTTGGAATCTGTCAGCATGCATCTTATCATTTCAGTTAGAGTTCTGTTTTTCCTTTCTGCTACTTCATTTTGTTCAGGTGTGTATGGAACAGTTTTTTGATGTTTTATACCATTTTGTCTCTATAGTTCTCTATTTTGTGTCCTGTAAATTCACCTCCATTATCACTTCTGATTACAAATTGACTTTTACTGAAATTTGTTATTCAACCTTGTTACGTATTCTACAAGTTTAGCAAAGACTTCACTTTTGTTCTTGATCAAGTATGTGACTGTATCTTGAGTAGTCATCCATGAAAGTCACCATGTATCTATTGCACATTCATGGGTCCACATACATCAGTATGCCCCAAATCAAGTGTTTTTGTGCTTTTCGCATCACTTCCTCAAGGAATAGATATTCTTGTGGTTTTAGATTTTATACAACATTCACATCTTACAGTATTTGAGTAATCAGATACAGTACAGACTAAAAGTTTGGACACACCTTCTAATTCAAAGAGTTTTCTGTATTTTCATGACTATGAAAATAGTAGATTCACACTGAAGGCATCAAAACTATGAATTAACACATGTGGACTAATACACTTAACAAAAAAGTGTGAAACAACTGAAAATATGTCTTATATTCTAGGTTCTTCAAAGGAGCCACCTTTTGCTTTGATTACTGGTTTGCACACTCTTGGCATTCTCTTGATGAGCTTCAAGAGGTAGTCACCGGAAATGGTGACAGGGCACACTTCCCAGATGTGCCCTGTAAGGTTTAATAAGTTGGATTTCTTGCCTTATAAATGGGGTTGGGACCATCAGTTGTGTTGTGCAGAGGTCTGGTGGATACACAGCTGATAGTTCTACTGAATACACTGTTAGAATTTGTATAATGGCAAGAAAAAAGCAGCTAAGTAAAGAAAAACAAGTGGCCATCATTACTTTAAGAAATGAAGGTCAGTCAGGCCGAAAAATTGGGAAAACTTTGTGTCCTCAAGTGCAGTTGCAAAAACCATCAAGCGCTACATGAAACTGGTTCTCATGAGGACCGCCCCAGGAAAGAAGACCATGAGTCACTTCTGCTGCTGAGGATAAGTTCATCCGAGTCACCAGCCTCAGAAATCGCAGGTTAACAGCAGCTCAGATTAGAGACCAGGTCAATGCCACACAGAGTTGTAGCAGCAGACACGTCTCTACAACAACTATTATGAGGAGACTTTGTGCAGCAGGCCTTCATGGTAAAAAATATCTGCTAGGAAACCATTGCTAAGGACAGGCAACAAGCAGAAGAGACTTGTTTGGGCTAAAGAACACAAGGAATGGACATTAGACCAGTGGAAATCTGTGATTTGGTCTGATGAGTCCAAATTTGAGATCTTTGGTTCCAACCACCGTGTCTTTGTGTGACGCAGAAAGGTGAACTGATGGCTGGTTCCCACCGTGAAGCATGGAGGAGGAGATGTGATGTGTGGGGGTGCTTTGATGGTGACATTGTTGGGGATTTATTCAAAATTGAAGGCATACTGAACAGCATCTTGCAGTGGCCTGCTATTCCATCCGGATTGCGTTTAGTTGGATCATCATTTATTTTTCAACAGGACAATGACCCCAAACACACCTCCAGGCTGTGTAAGGGCTATTTGACCAAGAAGGAGAGTGATGGGGTGCTATGCCACATGACCTGGCCTCCACAGTCACCAGACCTGAACCCAATCAAGATGGTTTGGGGTGAGCTGGACCGCAGAGTGAAGGTAAAAGGGCCAACAAGTGCTAAGCATCTCTGGGAACTCCTTCAAGACTGTTGGAAGACCATTTCTGGTGACTACCTCTTGAAGCTCATCAAGAGAATGCCAAGTGTGTGCAAAGCAGTAATAAAAGCAAAAGGTGGCTACTTTGAAGAACCTAGAATATAATACATATTTTCAGTTGTTTCACACTTTTTTGTTAAGTGTATTAGTCCACATGTGTTAATTCATAGTTTTGATGCCTTCAGTGTGAATCTACAATTTTCATAGTCATGAAAATAAAGAAAACTCTTTGAATGAGAAGGTGTGTCCAAACTTTTGGTCTGTACTGTATCTTTAGATCTTTTGTCAATTCTTTTCTTTGTAGTTCCCCTATACTTTCAGGGTTTCTGTTTCCTAGACATCTATGCCACACATGAATACAATTCTTGTGATCATGGGTACATATCTTCATTTGTTTCATTTAACGTGTCTAGATGATATAATTGTTCATCTGCCTTGACATTGGTTATCATCTTGTTTCCTGCTAGAATTGTACATTCATTGTCAATGAATTTTACAGTAAGTCCTTTAGCTGTTAAATGTTTCACAGATAATAATCCGCCTTCCTATCTTGGAACATACAATACATCCTGTAAAAATATTTTTGAATCTTGTCCAAATTTGTTAGAACAGTTTAGCATACTTTGTCCAACACCTTATGCAGTTATTTCACTTCCATCTGCAAGATAAATGGCTTATTTCTTATCTAAATCAAGTTCAGTAAAGACATTTTTGTTACTTGTCATGTGAGTTGTTACTCCTGAGTCAATAAACCAATCCAGTGATGATTTCTTATCAGTTACTTTAAATGTGCCATTCCAATTATTTTCACATGAATCAGAAATTGTGTGTTTCACCTTCTGAGTGTTCTCTTTATGGTGTAACTTCTGTTGTTCTGCTTTCCATATAGTACATTCTTTCTTTAAATGACCTTTTTCTTACATCTAAAATACTCTTTTCTCTTTATTAAAGGATTTTTTCAATTCTGTAACTTTAAGAGCATTTCCATTATCCTTCTCAGTAGAAGAATCATTTATTTGTTGTTTCCTGCTCTGATATTCATCTATGAGTCTTGCTTTCACAAACGCCAATGTAATGTCTGTTTCAGGTCTTGTCTCTAGTGCATTTATCAAAGCTGTATATGAAAGTAGTATACTGCACAATAATATAGCTGCTACATGACTTTCTTTAATTGTCTTCACCAATTGATCTTAGCTGTCATATCACTTCCATCATAGAGAATATGTGCTTCTGCATGTCATCTGCACTCAGTCTCATACTGTAAAGTTTTATTAGTAGAAATAACTTGTGATTCAAGCTAGGTTTTTCATGTAACTTTCTCAGTGCTTCCCACATTCCTTTAGCCGTATCCTCATTTCTTATGTGTATTAATTGAGCATCATCTACTAATAAGCTAATGGTGGCTCTTGCTTGTCTATTTTTCTTATCCTATGTCTGATTATCTTCATCAGGTCTATCTGTAGTGATTACATCCCATAAATCATACTTAGATAACAACATCACTACTTTGAACTTCCATAACTGATAGTTCTCATTGTTTAGTTTAGCTACTTTGAGTTTTAGTTCTGTGCTACTTGTCATCTTTAAATAGTCTTTCTTGTTTGTAGAGAGATGTAGTGAAAAATTCTTCTGCTTTTCCAGGGTCCTCGGTGTCTGGGATTCTCTGTGCTTATCTCAAGTGTCTGGACTTTCCAGTACCTGGGATCACACATACCTTTGTCCCTCCGGCATCTGGGATCTGTACTGGGGTCCCTCTGTTGCCTGGGATAATCAGTATCTGGTCCCTCCGGTGCCTGGACCCATAAGCTTTTGCAGAGTGCAGCTTCTGAATCCCCACCGATGCAGTTGAAACTTCTCTGAGCAAGTGATATGGGATAACAAGTTTACTTTTTTGATAAGAACTTGAGATACAGGATAGGAGCACAATCACTTCATACTGCTGAAATACTAAAAATGAAAGTACAAAAGCAATTACAATAGAGATTGACTCCCCCACAACACAGCAAGTATAGAACTTTACTCACGATTGCCATATACTGTCAGGCCAGTATAAAGTCCTCCGTTAATCAGATTAAGTCATTAGCTGTGGCATTTTTAACCAAATTACATAT
This sequence comes from Allobates femoralis, assembly GCA_033576535.1. Classification (NCBI taxonomy): domain Eukaryota; kingdom Metazoa; phylum Chordata; class Amphibia; order Anura; family Aromobatidae; genus Allobates; species Allobates femoralis. The sequence goes on from JARQOC010000004.1 coordinate 384,939,737, forward strand.
ATTTGCCCTAGTCTACCATATTTTAGGTTTTATAAGACACACTGAATTATAAAACGCACCCCAAATTTAGTGAAGAGAGAAAAAAATAATTTTTAATGTTAAATGAGGTCTGTCTTATAATGCTAGTGTCCCACTTGATTGTTCCTGATCTTTCTGGACTTGTGAACACCAAAATAACAGTTCAGTCTCTGACGGTCACCTCCCCATTCAGTGGGTCCATGTCTCCTTTTCTCACATATCAAGGACTCCAGGGGATCGGATCACTTAGGCAGGAATGGTGCAAAAGGCTCTGAGATGCTTCCAGGTAAAGGTCTCTTCTCCTCATAGGTGAGGGGGATACAGGGTTTGCCATAGTGCAAGCAAAGAGCCTTATGCTCATAGTCACTAGAAGGGATTCTGCCCAGGAAAGTTGATCACCATCACTCGCCAGTGATGATAACTCAATACCTTGATGGCTAAGGGGCCTGGACATTTGTCTACACTCCAGCTTCATCAGTTCAGAGCTACTTGTCCATAGATAGGTTACTAGCCCTCCAGTTGTTCCTGTCTGATGCTACAGTCAACACCAAAGAATCACGCTATCTCACTCCGGTCTCAACATTGCAGTTGCCATGAGTCACCCACTACCAATAACCTTTATGAACTGTGTCATGTGTATTTCCATACCAATCACGAATAGATCCCTATCTGAAGTCCTAGAGTGAAATTGTCTCTTATCCTGGAGAATTACTCCTCCTATGGTAGGCTAGTCTGACTACCAACACAAAAATGTTACTTGCCCTACAGTCTGTTACTGGGCAAAATATTCTTACTAAACATCCTATATAACAGTTAAACTTACCATTGATATGCTTGGATACAGCACTCTGTAAACAGCCAGCTTCTTTAGCAATTGGAAATGGAGTCTGTGGAGCCTCGTTTAAGAGTCTCAAACACGGGATTTACATATTCAAATACCCAGGGGTCAATGCACCATAGATTTCACTGAGTTTGAGCACTTTAACCAGCTGCCCGCAGTGTTTTCCTCAACTGGTCTCCCTGAGATCAGTGAGAGCTTTGTGATGTAGCTTCTTTCGCAATGACTTTTTGTGGCTTACTCCTTGTGGAGCGTGTTAATGACTGCCTTCTGGACACATGTCAAATCAGCAGTCTTCCCCTTGAATATGTAGGGTACTGAACCAGACTAAGGGACCATTTTAAATTCTTAGTAGACCTTTGCAGATGTTTTGTGTTAATTACCGGTATTCTAATTTTCTGAGATAATGAATTTTTGGTTTTCATTGTTCACTTTTGGTGTGCCTATGCCTAGTACAACATTTTACTCCTTATTTGCATATTACAGTACAGCTAGTCCACTGTCTTGATTGACAGAACTCTATTGTTAAGCGCTTACACTGCCTAAAATTGGTGCACTCGAAGTGTCAGTGTGGCTATGCACACAATGAGCCAGTATGTCTGTTCTGATACCTGGTTCTTGTCTGTCTTTGACTAGGGTCACACCTGCGTTTACCAGTGTGCTCAGGGCGGATCCGTTTAAAACATAGAATTTGGCAGCATTAGCACAGTGTTGCTGGAAGGGTAAGACTGCGTTGACGCTGTCAATTTATTCCTATGGATGACAGATCACTGAGCACAGTTCAAACGCTGGCATCTAAGTGACGGAGTTTGAAATTTCGCAATATTTTCAAGCGCATCACATAACGTGTGTGACGCGGTAGCATGCGTCATCTGATGCACTTGGAAATAGTGTGAGATTTCAATCTCCGGCACCTAGATGCCGGCATTTGAACTGTGCTCAGAGTTCCATCATCCACAGGAGTGAATTGACATCGTTAACGCAGTCTTATTTTTCCACCAACACTGTGCTAATGCTGCCAAATACTATGTTTTAAATGGAAACCAACTGAACGCACTAGTAAATGCTGGTGTGACACTAGCGTTTGGCTGCCACTCAATTGGCTTCATTGAGGTGGATGAGGGGTGTTTAAATGAATAGACAGCATGTGCATGTCACATGTGGTGTTCTCCATGAAGTCACTCACTACACTGCCAAGTGCATCAAGCAATGACCACAGACATACAGGATCCATGGACAGGCATGATCCAAGCATTAAAGGACCAAGGCATAGGCCATGCACTTAAAGGGACACTGTCAGGTCATTTTTCAGTATGATACTAATATTACCCTTCAATAGTGCCTGGACAGAGGTTTTAAAAACATGTAAAATCATTATTCTACCTATGTTATCAGCATTGTCAGACCTTGCAGGGATCTCCTGGATTAGTCCTCTAAATTATATGCAAACAGCAATAGTCCTGCAGTGTTATAAACTGTCATGTAATTATCCCTCTCAGCAGCTCCCTCCTCCCTTCTCTTTCCTCCCTTTGCTCCAAGTGCAGAGTGGTTTCAGTTTCCATATTAGCTGCAGCCTTCTGTGCTGTTGAGGATAAGGAGGGAGAGAGCTATTGCAGATCTGCCTTATCTAGACTCCATTTGTTTCTCTAAGCAGGTATCCCTGCTGTGACAATTTCTGTGTTGTATTTGACCTCTTGTGATACTGCAAACACAGAGAGCAGAAAGGAGAATACAGCACCCCCCCACACTGATCTCCTGTGCAGTGATGTGGTGTATGTGACATGCATATTCATTTTATGGGGACGGGAAAGCAGAGAACTAAGTGGATCATTCACTATGAGTGACAGATGGAATGAATCTTTTTATATGAAATTTGCATAAGATAGGAGGGAAATATAAATAAAAGAAATGCATAAATAGAGCGAGCTTAGAGATAGGAATTAGAAAATGATAGCAGTTACATATGTTTTTTTTCACCTGACTGATTTCCTTTAATTGTCCGCATTTGCACATTAAGTTAACATAGATTTTTCAGCAAAGGTTAAGTTAAATTGTTTACACCTGGTATGATTTTTCCATGGGCTACATAGCCTGCTATAAATGTTCATGCAGTGCAATTGCAATTTTGTGGGTTTCAGACAGATTATCTAGTCACAAGTCCACCATCAGGTGCGAAAAAATCTGGTTACCCCTACCGGCCCACTTCAAAGAAGCTAGACACAGTGTGTCCCAACTCAGGTTCCAGGTACTGGAGAAGGTCCATAGGCCCAGACGAGGTGGTAATCATATTAAGTTATTAAAACAGCGGGAATCATACTGGATCTACACACTAGACACTCTAACACCTAGGGGTCTCAACCGCAAAATTGATTGGCTAAACTAATGTGTATAATTTTCTCCTAGGTCACCTAATATTTAGAAAATTCAGTCATGCCTGTACTAGCACCTCCTGGGTAAGACAATGATTAACAAATTAGAGTTATATTGCCACATTATAAGTTTCATTTTCCCCGTTTAACCTTACTCATCTTTTCATTATTTGCTGGTTTGTACTCCTACTTGTTTTATTTGATTTATGTTGTTGACATTTTCCTATTTTAAGTTCCATTTTCCTTTGTTTTACTGTTCTAGCTATTCATTTGACTCCATTGTTCACAAAACTGACATAACTCACACATAAAGTACTCAGTCCCTTATGAATAGCTACTACATACTACTTTTGTAAACATAATATTAACCTGTATGTGCCCACACCATGCAGTAGTTGTTGGGCTCATCACACTTAATATGGTGCTTAGATCCACAATATATATCTAGATGGTCCCTTAACACTAGCTGTCGCTATGAACATATTCCTTTATGCCTTAATTTCCCTGCTTCTTTGCTTTCATCCCAGTGTCTATACACTGGTTTCACTCAATCCTGCTCCCTGCACACCCTCAGGAAGAACCACGCAATTATACAGCTCCCTATAAAGTGATCTGCTCCTATATACCCTAGATTTGACCTCCAACTTAAACCCAAGGGGTAATGATTTTTATGTATTTTATGGCATCTTCTTCACTGGGGGTTGTGTCCAGTTTTTTAACTGGCATTCACCATTCCTTCTGGAATATCCTAATACTGGCACCTTGCAATAGATCTACCATAACAGCACTTACATCCAACCACAGTTATTATATGACTGAGCAACCTTCCCCTCACGGTATCAGTGCTTCTATGGATCATTCATAGTCAGTATTCAAGCCATCTTTACCCATTCAACCCAAATTAACCCTACATAATCACCATTCATTCCCCCATAGGTTAAATTTCGCAAACAATCATTCCATTGATCATTCTCTATGAGTATCTACATTTCATTGGATGCATTCAAACCAAGGTTAGGTTTCAGTTTATACATTTTAGACTAATCTTAACAATGAGATCCTATACATGAATTTCTTTTGACCTGGTTGTGCTCACTATATTTTCGCTTCTTTTTCCATCTCTTTGGTTACTCGCACTTTAAGTTGTTCCTCTCAATCAAATCTAAAGTGTTATACATGGATTTTTTCTAACCATCTACTTGTATGTATGAGTTGTACATATATTGTAAATATGATGTAACAATAACCCAAACAAAAAATTCAGATTTTTATATATTTTTCATGTTTTACAGCGACGACTTTCTGATCAAGGCCCGTATTGGGATAAAACGTCATATTATTCTCGCATTGAATGGACACTATAAATAAACTTTCACCTGAAGCATATTTTCTTTGTATGTGTGCAGTGATTCCTATCTGCATAGACTTTGTAACCTTTGGCGCCTTTCACTGGCACCGTTCGCTTCACCAAACCGAGTGCTAGCCATTATTTCTTTATTATATTGATTGCATATACAGCATTTCTTGTTGCATATTGATATCTAAATAATATAATTATATATAATGTTACACTATTACTGTGAGACTTCCTTAGTAAACATTGTGTTGCAGAAAAAAATCATACATGTCTGGTGGAAACTGATAGGATTTTTGAATACAGCGCACCTAAATTCATAAAGGTGATATGTTATCTTGTATCCTGCAAAATGGATGTAAAGCTATTTTATTTGTCCATACATTTTTTACATTGACAGAAAACACAGCTGTCTGAACGTGGTGTAATGCATGTATAAAGCAGGCAGGTCCTGCTCTCATCCAATCACAGAGGTGTACGCTAAGCCAGATAGGTCAAATTATGGACACGACTGGCTAAATTACAGCTTAAAAGGAACCTGTCAGCTAATGTATGCCCCAAATGTATCACTATCTGTCCCCACAGCATCCTAGTACATCCCTAAGCATCCCTGTCTGTCCTAATACTGTACTGTAATCATTGAGAAAAAATAATTTTGTAACTTATATGTTCGTATGGAATAAGGATGATGTCTTTGGAGTGTAGACACTCTGGGCATTCTCTAAGAGTGCATGTCCCCCCTTGATCCTTGATTATCACGCCTCGGTGAGCATGATATCCTAATTTTCAAGCGTGCTCCCAGAGTTTGAAATCCATGGGCTGCTCCTCCCTGGTATGACGCGCAGGTTGCATCATGCCCACCGAAATGTGATAATCGCAGATCGAGGGGGGACATGCACTCTTAAGGTACAGCGAGATGGCTGGCAATTCCCAAATTCGGCGATGTGGAAACCACATTGCATGTGCGTGGTGGCATGTGACTGGGTGATTCTACGGTGAGAAATCGCTGGTGGAGTGTTGCCTGATTGCCCTGCACTGCACTGAAATCAGGCGATATCCACCAGGCGATTTCAACACATCGTGGCGTGTGACAGGGCGATATCGAAGTACACCGTGATCCTGAAATCAATCCAATAGACATGCTTGGATGGTGTTTTTTTGCGCCACATCTGCGGCGATAGGTGGGTCATACTGCGTTACGATTGGCTGGCCTTATTTGATGACCCATGTGTTCACACAAAGCTGACCAATGGGAACGTAGTTCCGTCCACCAATCGCAGTGATAGGGGCGCGGTGAAACACACTCTAGCAGGCCCTTATCGAAACAGTATGGCCACATCGCTGCTATGATTGTAGTGTGTGACGCAGCGATGTGTGACAGGAAGATCGCTTCCAGTCTTCTGCAGGTGATTTCCGGGACGCAGGATCGCCGAAGATCGCATACTAGATAGCTACATGTCACAGCTCCACAGCGGTGTGAAAAAAGTGGTAAAACGTGCGCGCTCACGTCAAATCCCCTGCGATTTGGAAGCCATATGGTGGCGTGTGACGGTACCTTAGGAGAAGGCCCAGAGTGTCTACACTCTGAAGACACCATACTTATTACCATACAAACATATAAGTTATAAAATGATTTTTCTCAATGATTATAGTACAGCAATAGGACAGACAGGGATGGTTAGGGATGTAGTAAGAAGCTGTAAGGACAGGTGGGGATAGGTTTGGCTGCATAAACTGACAGTTTCCCTTTAAACTCGCAAATAAATCAAAGCACGAGGAAAAGAAAACATGTGAATGTACCCTATTGTTCTATAATCCAGTAACATATTGTGTTTTATACATAATACTAGCCTAAAACTGAAATTTGCTACACACTATGAAATGTAATAACTTGTTCAAAATAAAAATGATATTAGCAGTATTGTAGCAATTGTAGACTACAGTGTATTGTTTTATTTTCCTTTTCATTGGAATATTGATATAATAAAACTGAGAGCAAACAGAAGTAATGTGAAGCACACAAGCCTTGTTGTATAAAAAATAATTACTTGTGTCAGCACAGTCATTTCCTATTTGTTCCATTGGCTGCAATCGAGCATATGACTGGTGCTAGTTTTCACATTTAATCTTTGTGATTCACATGTTGAGTTAATTGTTTCTGGTCTATTTATTTTTAACGAGAATTAACTATTAGCAGGTGTATGCCAGTAATAGTGTCCTCTATAAAGGACAGGAAGTTTCTCCATGATCTGTGGGGAACCACTATTTCCTACTGTAATCCCTGCAGCTGTCATGTTATTCTTTCATAACATTCTTTTCATAAGTAAGCCTCAGCATGTGCATTTGTTTGTTTTCTGAAAGGGCTATTCTGGTTGTGTGTCCTTGTAATGTGTACCGTATATATTTCCCAGAGAGGTTATTATGTAACTGCTACTATCTGTGAAGAAATTCAATTGTCATTATTAAAGATCATTAAATATTTTCAAATTAGCAAAGATCATTATTTTTTCTCACAAAAAAATTTGATTTGCAGGTAATTGATTATTTAGTTTAGAAAAACACACCTCCGAGGTGATATCGTTTATAAGTATATATACTGTGCATGTGTGAAAAAATAAAGGGGAAAGCACATAACTTATTCTTTCAAAACACCTTCTTTCCTCCAAGGACCTTACAAAGGATCAGGGGACATTCAATGGTTCTTTACAGTTAAGGCCACGTCACACGCTTCAATATTGTGAACGATATCGCTTAACTGATAAGGTACCTTTACACGCCACCACTATCACTAACGATTGCCGATTCCGCATGTACACGCCGCAATTGCGCCTTCAACCTAAGGGAACATGGTTACCCGGAAGTTGAAACAGATCCAGCGGAAAACATCTGGTTGAATCCCGTCGCCGCTTCACACGCCGCAATCAGTAGGGGAATGTGGGCGTACATGTTCAGCGCCGCAAGAACATAGGCGTGAAACACTGGTGTATTCCGCGCCCCAAACACGCTGGTTGGACAACGCAATAGCGTCATGATTGGCCAGCCTGCGCAGGAAGGCTGGCTAATACATGATGCTATTCCAATTGTGGAGTGTGAATGGTCAGCTCTTTAAATATAGGTGCTGGCAGAAAATACTAATACTTACAGAGAAAGTTATCTGCCGCGACACTACTATTTTCATGAGTAATGTAAATCAATAAGTGGCACTAGAGAAAAGAGGATCAAACGGTAATGAAGTGGATGCCAGGCTTGATCTTTAGTGGCCACTATCGAGACTAAGATCTCCGATTTTCATATTTAGCACAGGGCAGTTTCTGCATTACATATATGCACAATACCGTTTGATCCTCTTTTCTCTAGTGCCACTTATTGATTTACATTACTCATGAAAATAGTAGTGTCGCAGCAGATAACTTTCTCTGTAAGTATTAGTATTTTCTGCCAGCACCTACGTCTATGGTGATGCCAGTCTTATACTTATTCACATATATTTTCTATTTTGACTGAGCTCCCTTTATATAATTTTTTTCCCTTTTCTTTTTTCCTTAGTCTGGTAGCCACACATGGACACCATTGTGAGGTCCTAACACACACCTTATCATTGTTTTTAATCACATCCATGGACATATAAGCCTATACACATTTCACAATCTCACTAGGGCATAGTGTCAGGACCTGGCAGTGGAGGCTCCTTGAAGTGGATGCCAGGCTTAATCTTTAGTGGCCACTATCAAGACTAAGATCTCCGATTTTCATATTTAGCACAGGGTAGTTTCTGCATTACACATATGCACATTACCGTTTGATCCTCTTTTCTCTAGTGCCACTTATTGATTTACATTACTCATGAAAATTGTAGTGTCGCGGCAGATAACTTTCTCTGTAAGCTCTTTAAATATGGCGCCCTGTGAAGGGATAGCCAATGGTTACAGAGTGGCCCCCACCAATCAACGCTGATGGGGCGCGGTAACAAACACGCTGTGGCACACCCCAGGGAAATCATGACGCAAATTCCATCCCTATCACCCGTTTACGCAGAAAATGGGAATGGGAAAGGGAACAGCCCACTGTCAGTAAGGATCAGCTTCCACTGGTTCCAGACCTGCAAGGACAATGCCCTGGTTGTGGGCTGGTGCAATTAGCAGAAGAAATTCCAGCAGGACGGTTCCAGTATTTTTCTTCTTTTATTAAATAATAAATAACATCCATATAATAGGCAGTACAAGTGTACAAACAGGCCAATGCGTTTCGACGCACTCAGGTCTTAATCATGGCTCAATGGAGCCATGATTAAGACCTGAGTGCGTCGAAACGCATTGGCCTGTTTGTACACTTGTACTGCCTATTATATGGATGTTATTTATTATTTAATAAAAGAAGAAAAATACTGGAACTGTCCTGCTGGAATCTCTTCTCCTAATATCACCCGTTTACACGCCAATACCAGGGCAATTCACCCTTTGGGTTGACTCGGATTTTAGGACACGGCTCAGAGACCGCTACCCGGAGCAACTGTGAGCAACCTGATCACTTTCCCCAATTACACGACGCTACTTCGTAGCAATTTCAAGGCAACTGTGACAAAAATCCCGATTGCCAGGCAGTTCCTACACAGCAGTGGCAGCGTGTAAAGGTACCTATATGGATTTTTGATCACTTAAACGATATTGTTTGTGCATCGTTGATTGTAGCTGAGCGATCTTTCAGCGAAAAATCGCTTGATTGTTTTGTTGCAGATTTGTGAGCAGGACCTCAAAGCCATCTTCTGGGGGTCCCCCACAAGAAGGCAGCAGCCGAAACGTGCACGTAGGGGCAATCTGGTGGTCTACAAGGACCAGGTAAATAAATGATAGTGGCAATACATTGAAGTATCTGGGTGGATAAACTTGCTGTAGCATGTTTTGCACTAGTTCACTTGTTTGATGGAACATTATATGGGAGGGAATAGTGTGAGTTTGGGCTGATTCCCCCATGTTAATTGAAAATTCTTTTTTCAGTCACATTCATTATTTAATTTGATACACTGATATATTGCGCTAGCACTTTTTGCTTGTTACATTTGTTTTACAGCACTAGGTAGATTTTTGCACATGTTTTCTATGTATAAATTGTATATTACCACAGCAGCCTACACCTTTGTATTGCTATTTATTTAGAGAGAGGTTTATGCAGACCCCCAAAATCTTGGTTACCCATTAATTTGTACACGTTTTTAATATATTTATTTCAATAAAGATTTATATAAATGTACTATATACCGCTTTTTTCTGATTTTTTAATCCTAGTTGCATTGTCTACGATATCTTCTTGTGTGATATCTACAAGGCAATCTTATAAAAGTGCCAAAAACATGCTCGCTCCTGTGAACTTGCCAGCAACATCACAGCAACGCTGCTGCATGTAACGGTACCTTATCTGGTTTTTCACAGTAATACTGTTATTGAATGTTAAGATCCAGTTTCAGTGTATAGTGTGCAGGGGGGGGAGGCCGGCAGAGTTTAGATAAGTGCTGCTGAAATAATGCCGATCTCCATTTTCTTTTCTCCTAACTGCATATTCATTGGGGTGGTGCAGGCTGTCAGCCAATCACACACACACGCACACAAGCTAGCGCATGTGTCATTGGCTGTGTATGTCACATATCCTTGCCCTATAAGACCCAGCCATTTACCCCTTACCTCAGTGCTGCAGTTCTGTGTTAGTCAGGCACCGCTACTGCTGCTGTGGGCGCTATAAAGTGTGACTTAGGCTAGGGTCACACTTGGAAGGGTAATTGCGGTTACCGCATCCAGATCCGGATGCAGTAAGCACAATTGCCTTCAGACACATTTTTTTCACAAAATGTGTCCTGCAAACCGCAGTGCAGTAACCGGATTGCTCAGGATGTGTAATCCGAAGCAATCTGGTTACCATATGCTTTGTTCATCCCTGCTGCCGCAGGGATGAACAAAGGGTTAATGTTAATAACAGATGTGGGCAACATGTCTCTAGGAGGTGGCCACTCCCCCCTAGAGACATGCTGTCCACTCAGGTGGCCATGTGAGGGGTTAATCTGGGCATTTATAGTATTGCCGGCTATTGTTGGCATTTTCAATTTTATGAATGAACCCAGCGTCTCCACGCTATGTAGTTGACTCACCGTGGCCGGGACTCCGGTTTAGACAGGCGATGCTTCCTTCCTCCTTGTCACGGGTGGACCGCGCCTGCCGGTAGTGGGGCCCGGTGTAGTGCAGATCAAAAGGGTTTGAAGACGTCTTGGTGGAACAGATTAAAGGGGTTTTAATTTATTCGTGACGCCACCTATGAGTAGATTCGGTAAGGGCTACCGACGCTGCGGAGCCCCCGGGGGATGGACAGCAGCAAGATGTTACGCTCCCCACAGGCTGAGCGGTGATCCCCGGAGGCTGGAGCTGCTCAAGATGTTGTGCGGCAGCTGCGGTTACCTTGTAGTGCGGACGGACAGTTCATAAGGAAGCACAGACACAGAGAGTCTCTATAACGGGTCTTTACTGTAACCAGTAGGCAGTACATGGCATACAGTGGTTGAGTAGTAGACCGGGTGGACTTCAGCAGTGATAGTGTCCCTCAGAGATCCGCAAGTGTTCCTCCATTCTACCTAACTTGTTGCCAATGTCGCCCAGGAATACCAGGTCGGGTACGGGGAGGCTGCTTCAATGCCCTATCCATGATGTACGTTCTGGATGCCTTGGGGAGCCTTGGGTCCCTCGGTGGGTACACCGCTGGTTAGACGACTGGAAGTTGGCTGGTGGTGGGGTGCTCCTGTGAAGCTGCTCCTCCACTCTTCTGGTTCGCGTAGCAGAGGTGAACTGCTGCCAGCTTCGGTACCAGTGAACCGGCTGTAGGTTGTGGGCACGGGAGTCTTTTGGGAACCCGTGTAGATAATGCCCAATCCCGGTAGTTAAGGCCTCAGGTACTGACACCCGACCGGTGACGGCCCAGGGGCCCGCACGGGGTGCGGAGCCCCTGCTCCTCTCCAAGTTCTAGTCTATTCTCCGAGTTCTAGACTATTCTCTCTTTGTCTAGATTATTGTGTTCTACTATACTACCCTAACACTCCACCCCCCAGGACCTATGATTGGCCCTCTGTTCTAGGTGATGTATGTTGGGTTGGATCTCAAAGTTAACTATTTCACTGCTGTGTCAGAGAATATTGCGGGTGTAATACTCCCTTGTGACGCACTCGTTGCGGGGCGCCACACTCCCCCTTGGTTGAATACGCTTGTCCCCAAGCGTCACACTACCCACAGAGATTTTTGTATTTTTATAACATATATGACACACTTTTATTAAAATGAAAAACAGGTAAAGGTATGCTTTGGTGACATAAGCAAAGAAACAGGTAATCACTTTGTGCGGACCCAGCGTGCGGTTGGCTGTCCTTTAACTAGAGTCCAGGCTGTAGCCGCAAGATCTCACAGTCAGTGATTAACGGGAACAGAGTCATTGAAGGAGTTCAAGTTTTAAAGTCACTGGCACGGAGAACGATGGCGCCCCCGGATAGCGAACCACCCATCTGCACAAGCGTAGCGCTCATAGGTGATGATATCGCCCCGGTATAAGTCGCGATCGGGATGTCCTCTTGGCAAGTTTGACTCAACGTCCCGGCACCCCACAAACACCTCCTCATTCAAACCCACCTCCCAAGCGAACCCCCACCCGGTATGTAAATTAAAGTTGGAAATTCTACCTTCACGGCGGAGTTCATCAGGCAGGGGCGGCTGGCGGCGAGCCTCGGCACGGGCCTGCATATTGGCGCGTTCACGGGCTTGCCACTCCTCTCGTCGTCTCTGGCGTACATCTCCGTCGTTACGGCTCTGGGTGTAGAGATGAGTGATGGAGCTGGTGGTTTGGCGGGAAGCTTGAACTTGGCGGGCGGTCTGGATCAGCACCCGGTGGAACGGCACAGGGGAAGGTGTCGGCATTGCACCCGACCAGTGTACCCGAGCTGTATGCCCGGTAGGAAGTTCGTTGTTGTCTCCCCAAGCGAACCCGGTGTCGAAATCCTCAGCGGTGCTGTGGGTCTCGTCGTCATCCTCTCCGACCTCTTCCTCGATGACCACATCAGGCTGCTCGTTGGCTGGAGATGTTGAAGCTAGTTCCGTTGTACAACGGGGCGGTGGTGCTGCGGATCCTTCCTTAGGGACGTCCTGCAGGGCTTCCAGGCTGCCTGCCTCTTCATCTGTTTCCGCAGGTAAAGGTGTTTCAATCCCGGTTACCAGGTAGGCCTCGGCAATAGCAAGGGAAGCCTCCGGTACGGGGATAGAACAGGCGACAGTCTCTGTAATTGTGAAACACGTCGCGGGTTCCTCAGTGGGAACCTGGTAGAGATCAAGTTCTTCTGTGGAGCGTATTATGAGCTCCGGCTCAAGAACGGGGTCGGTTGCGATATTAGTCGCTGGAACGGGTCGAGTTGCAGCCTCCACCGGAATGACGCAGTCTATGGGCTCCGGTGACGAAGCAGGACAGGTGGTGGGCGACGGTGAGGTGGTTGAGAAGCTGGTGACGTCGTCTGGGCTTGGAGTAGCGGTACCCGGTCGGCTCTGCTGCATCGCATGGTATAGTCGTCTGCCTAGGGTCGCACTCCAGCTGCGAATCGTCCATTCCACAGTCTCTAGTAACCGCACCCGGAGGTCTTGTGGAGCCTCTAGCCAGAAGTCGGGGCTGCCGTCTATGGTAAGGGCAGGATCCGGACCCGGTTGGCTGATGGCTGCTCTGGCCTCCGCCTCGACCTCCCGCATTAGGTCTTGGAGTCTCATGCTGGACATTTTCTTCCTTGGAGGGAAACCACACCCGTTCAACCGGTAAGACGTTCTGGTAGAGCTGGTGAAGAAGTCTTTCTCTGACACTCCCATTTTCTCTGGGCTTTTGTAGTCCAATCGTGGGAAAAGTCTTTGGGGTCCCCCCCCATGGTTGATTCGAGCAATCAGGGCGGACAGAGAGTTTGGCGCCTTTTGTCTTTAGCCCTCCCACGATGAGGGGGGGGTTGACTCACTCCTGGGCTTACACGTGGCAGCTTCTTGTGGCGGGAACGCCATCTTGGGCGCCATCTTGACCCAATGGTGAAAAGGCGGGAAAGTTCTTTTAGGGACGAACGAAGTCCAATTTGCAGACAATAAAGTCCATTTTAAGCACATTATACCCGTTGGGTAACGGGCCTGCTCGTATCCTGTTCGTGACGCCATTTTCTGACTCACCGTGGCCGGGACTCCGGTTTAGACAGGCGATGCTTCCTTCCTCCTTGTCACGGGGGGACCGTGCCTGCCGGTAGTGGGGCCCGGTGTAGTGCAGATCAAAAGGATTTGAAGACGTCTTGGTGGAACAGATTAAAGGGGTTTTAATTTATTCGTGACGCCACCTATGAGTAGATTCGGTAAGGGCTACCGACGCTGCGGAGCCCCCGGGGGATGGACAGCAGCAAGATGTTACGCTCCCCACAGGCTGAGCGGTGATCCCCGGAGGCTGGAGCTGCTCAAGATGTTGTGCGGCAGCTGCGGTTACCTTGTAGTGCGGACGGACAGTTCATAAGGAAGCACAGACACAGAGAGTCTCTATAACGGGTCTTTACTGTAACCAGTAGGCAGTACATGGCATACAGTGGTTGAGTAGTAGACCGGGTGGACTTCAGCAGTGATAGTGTCCCTCAGAGATCCGCAAGTGTTCCTCCATTCTACCTAACTTGTTGCCAATGTCGCCCAGGAATACCAGGTCGGGTACGGGGAGGCTGCTTCAATGCCCTATCCATGATGTACGTTCTGGATGCCTTGGGGAGCCTTGGGTCCCTCGGTGGGTACACCGCTGGTTAGACGACTGGAAGTTGGCTGGTGGTGGGGTGCTCCTGTGAAGCTGCTCCTCCACTCTTCTGGTTCGCGTAGCAGAGGTGAACTGCTGCCAGCTTCGGTACCAGTGAACCGGCTGTAGGTTGTGGGCACGGGAGTCTTTTGGGAACCCGTGTAGATAATGCCCAATCCCGGTAGTTAAGGCCTCAGGTACTGACACCCGACCGGTGACGGCCCAGGGGCCCGCACGGGGTGCGGAGCCCCCGCTCCTCTCCAAGTTCTAGTCTATTCTCCGAGTTCTAGACTATTCTCTCTTTGTCTAGATTATTGTGTTCTACTATACTACCCTAACACTCCACCCCCCAGGACCTATGATTGGCCCTCTGTTCTAGGTGATGTATGTTGGGTTGGATCTCAAAGTTAACTATTTCACTGCTGTGTCAGAGAATATTGCGGGTGCAATACTCCCTTGTGACGCACTCGTTGCGGGGCGCCACATAGTAGATACAGTACGTAATGTACGTACTGTATGATCTGCTACCCTTCGTAATGAAATCATTAAATTAAGTCTATGGGCAGCGCACCGCCATAGACCTAATGTTAATGCTTTCAGGACCAAAGCTAGCGGCTCATACAGTACATACATTACGTACTGTATGTCCTACACAGTGAGGAGACTCCGGGTTCATTCATAAAATTGAAAATGCTGACAATAGCCGGCAATACTATGAATGCCCAGATTAACCCCTCACATGGTCACCTGAGTGGACAACGTGTCTCTAGGGAGGGTGAGACATGTTGCCCACATCTATTATTAACATTTAACCCTTTGTTCATCCCTGCAGGAGCAGGGATGAACAAAGCATATGGCTGCCGCAGGCATCTACATGTGCCTTGCGGCAGCAGCATGGGCTCCCATAGGAGTCCATTATAGCAAGCCTGCTGCGTTTTGCAAACCACTGCGAAGACTGCAGCCTGCAGGAATTTTACAGCAGGCTTCAAATCCACAAGCGGTAACCGGATTGCACTACATGCAGTCCGGTTTACATAATGGGCTCCTATGGGCTGCGGTTCTTGATCCGATTTTGAGCTTTTTAACAGCTCAAAACCGGATCAGGATCTGAAATTTTCACCGCAAATGTGACCATAGCCTTAGACAGATAGTGAGCGGATATCAAGTTAGATAGACAGATAGGTTTAGGAAGTAGGGACTAGTTTGAATATCAGCCCTCTTGAGGGCTACTTCAGACAAATAGGGAGTAGGGACTTGTTGGACTTGGAATATCAGCCCTTTTGAGGGCCACTTCATAAAAGCAGGGACTAGTTTTAATTTCAGCCCTTTTTAGGGCTAGGTTAGAGCAGTTCCCATTACTTTTTGCCAGGTAGGTGTGTGCCAGTGCTGTCCAAGTGTTTTTCACAGCATCTGGGCAAATCTAGCTCAGGCAATCCTTTTGGGCAGGTAGTGTAGCACTGCTATGAAGAAAGTTACACCACCTGTCTTCAGTATTCTGTAGCCAATTATTTACTGCAGCTAGCCCAGGCAATCCTTTTGGGCTAGTAGCAGTGTCTGGTAGTCAGTGGTGTAGCCCAGCTTTAAAGTAAGCTACACTGCCTGTCTATCCAGTAGCCAATTTTTTACTGCAAATAGCCCAGTCAATCCTTTTGGACTAGTAGCAGTATCTGGTAGTCAGCAGTGTAGACCAGCTGTAAAGTAAGCTACACCGCCTGTCTTTCCAGTAGCCAATTTTTTACTGCAAATAGCCCAGTCAATCCTTTTCGGCTAGTAGCAGTGTCGTGGGCTTTGCCGTATTTTTGAATGCCAGCCGGATACAGCAGGCAGCAACGAGCTGCCCCCAACCCCCAGCTGACTATTTGGACCTGCCTGGACACGGAAATACTGGGAAGCCCTTATTTTTTATTATTTCATGAATTTCATGAAATAATAAAGAAAAAATGCGTGGGGCTCCACGCAATTTCTATGTCCAGCCATGTCGAGCTAGGCAGCTGGGGACTGGAATCCGCAGCGCAGGGAGGCCCAAGCCTTCTGGGCACCCCCCGCTGCGAATGGCCGCCCGCAGCCACCCCAGAAAATGGCGCATTCATTGAAGCGCCATTTTCTGGTGCTGAACCCAACTCTTCCAGGGCCCTGGTGCGGTGGCTCACTGGGTAATAAAGGGGTTAGGGCCAGCTTTGTATTATCAGCTGGCCCCAAGCCCGAAATTCATGGCAGTCACGCCAATAGTAGACATGACTGCCATGAATTTCTAGTGAATTTTTAAAAAAAACACAACACATAGAAAAAATATTTTTATTTGAAAAAAAAACAAAAAGACACTTAGGGACTCCAATTTTATTTAAAAAAATCCTCTTCCGTCCGACGTAGTCCAATCCAGGGTTCTTCTTTAGCTCTGCTACATCTCTGGTAGTGAACCTCCTGACCTGAGTCAGCTGTTCATTTGAAAATCCGGGCGGGAAGGTCAAAAATAGAAAACCAGATTGAAAACCGGATTGCCCCGGTCCGGTGCAATCCGGCACCATAGAGCCCAATGTTATGGGGTGCCGGATTGCAGCGGACCAGTACAATCCAGGAGAATCCGGTTTTAAGTCATAGCGGATGTGCTTTGCGGCAGCAGCCGTGCTATGCGGCTGCAGTCGAAAAGACACAGTGAAGAAGACGGCGGGCCGCGCAGAGGACGGTGAGTGAACACCGGTGCCCCTACCTCCCCCCCGCTCCCGGACAATAGTGACAGCCTCTGCTGACAGCAAGCTGTCAGCAGCTGTTAGCATTGTTAAAAAGCCAGCGGCTTTTTACCGCCTGCTTTTAAACAATGAAATGGGAAATTGCAGTTTTTTCCTCTGCTACCAGACCTTATAGGGTCCAGCAGCAGAAGAATTACTCGCAATTACTCGCTTCCTCATTGACGTACATTGTACTCGTTAGACTCGTAACAAGTACCGAGTATTAGGACCTACTGGTTACGAGTCTAGTGAGTCCGAGTATTTTAGTACTCGCTCATCCCTAGTTCTGAGCAAGCAATTTGTGGACCCTCATTCCCAAACTGTAAGTTCTGTTGGAGGCAATGAGGAAGATGCTGATGAGACTGAGATACCTGATTGGAATGACAACTTGACTTTTCGGTCAGGGCAGGAAGAGGTTGACTCTGAGGACGACGGATGTGAGAGCACACAGGGTGATGATGAGGTTGGAGATCTCACTTACTGTCAACCCACAGTCAGCCAGTCAATGAGAGTAAGCAGAGTATGTGGAGGAGGATGCTAGTAATGACGAGGTTAGGTTGTGCCTTCCTGGACAGAGACAGAGTACTGGAAGCACGTCAACAACTGCATCCTCAATCACAACTCTGCTTCTGAGCAGAAGTTGTGGTGACTCTTCTTCAGGTCAGATGGGCTCTAAGCCTTTCCTAGCCTGGGCCTTTTTTGAGATCACAAAGGATGACACAGAGGTAGAAATGTCCTTGCGGATGCATGACTTGTTCATCTTGATGAACGTTAGTCGGTCTACATTGTCACTGAAACAGACGCGTACGCTTGTCTGTCAGCACACCACCAGCAGCGCTGAAGACACGTTCAGAGAGAACGCTGGCTGCGGGGCACGACATGATCTCCAAGGCGTGAGTGGCAAGTTCAAGCCATTTTTCCAGACTGGAAGCCCAAAATGAGCAAGGGTCCAGTTCCACAGTCATGACATCGATGTTCACTTGGAGATACTCATGTACCATCCTCTCTAGGCGTTGACTATGTGTCATACTTCTTGTCTCCTGAGGCCTTGCAAAGGATGGTCTAAAAAATTGGTGAAACAATTCCTCAAAATTGCTGTTACCCCCAGATACAGTGTTACTGTTACGGTTTGAGTGATGACTCGACAGTCTTACGGTTGGCAAGTTAGAACTGTGAGATTCACTATATGCACCACTGGTGTTTTGTGGAAAAGCAGATCTAATATTCTGTAGCAGCTTCTGCTGATACTGCTGCATGTGTGAATCCTTTTCTATGGCAGGAATTATTTTGCCAAATTTACTCTTGTACCGAGGATCTAAAATGTTACTGTTACGGTTTGAGTGATGACTCGACAGTCCTACGGTTGGCAAGTTAGAACTGTGAGATTCACTATATGCACCACTGGTGTTTTTTGGAAAAGCAGATCTAAGATTCTGTAACAGCTTCTGCTGATACTGCTGCATGTGTGAATTCTTTTCTATGGCAGGAATTATTTTGCCAAATTTACTCTTGTACCGAGGATCTAAAAGTGTGGCAACCCAATAGTCGGCATTACTTCAAATTCTGACAATCCGTGGGTCATGTTGCAGGTAGTGCAGCAAGAAGACACTCATGTGTCTTGCGCATTCAGGAGGCTCAAGTCCTTGTTGTGTTGGTGGCGGAGAGGTAAGAATCATGCTTCCTTCTTCGGCCCTCTCCCCCCAACCTCGCACAACAGGAATGTGATCAAGGTCTCCCTCTTCTGATGAGTCATCCATGCCCATCACCAGTTCGTCCTCCATTTGTTCCTCGGCTCCTGCACATTCCTCAATAGTTTTGCTGCTACCATGCGCCCTCATTAATCCCTCTACTCCACCCTTCCATGCCTGCTGCCCTGGTGCTGCCGACCGTCTAGACCTTGGAGATCTTGTTATCCCTTCCACATACGACTTCTCCTGTACTTCCTCCCCCTCCTCTTGTCCTACCACCTGACTCCAAATACCGTTTAAAGTGTGCTCCAGCATGTAAATGACCAAAATAGTCATGCTGATAATGGCATCGTCAGCACTAAACATCTTCATTGCCATTTCAAAACTGTGCAGAAGGGTGCATAGGTCCTTGATCTGAGACCACTCCAGCAGCGTGATTTGCCCCACCTCTGGATCTCGTTTGCCCAGGTTATACATCATAACGTATTGCACCAGGGCTCATCAGTGCTGCCACAGTTGCTGCAACATGTGCAGAGTTGAATTCCATCGTGTCAGCACATCACATTTCAGCCTGTGAACTGGCAGGCCGAAATGACTTCTGTAGAGATGCAAGTCGTTGAGCTGCAGGATTCGAACGCCAGAAGTGAGCACACAGCGAGTGTGCCCTCTGCAGAAGCCCATCTAGGCCAGGATAGTGGGCTAAAAATTGCTGGACAACCAGGTTCAAGACGTGAGCCATACAAGGCACGTGTGTCACATTGCCCCGGCGAAGGGCCGCACCCAGCATTGCAGCATTGTCGCACACAGCCTTCCCTGGCTGCAGGTTCAGTGGAGACAACCATTGATTAAACTCGGTCTCCACAGCTGACCACAACTCCTCAGCTGTGTGACTCACGTTTCCCAGACATTTCAATGTAAACACCGCCTGATGCTGTTAAAGGGATCCTGTCACCCCCAAAACACCTCTAAACCTATTAAAAGCTGTCCCTAGAGCATATTAACACTTTCCCTACACTCCTTTTACCTCCTAAATGCACATAGTCAATGTGAATAAAAACGTACTGATGATAACTGATTACTGATGATAATGAGTGACTATGCTATTCATAGTCACTCATCCAGACTGCCCCTCTTCTTCATATCACGCCTGAATAGGCGTGATCTACATCCCAGATTCAAATTCGCGCCTCCCTGCACGCCTCCCCGCTGTGCCCTGTGTCGTCCGAGGCTGCAGTGTGGCTGGGTGACGCGATCCGCGTCATTCCCGGCGCCGGGTGACGTATTTACAACCCGTGCCGCGCTGTCAGCTTCAAAATGCGCAATGCGCATGCGCATTGCGCATTTTGAAGCTGACAGCGCGGCGCGCATGCGCATTGCGCATTTTGAAGCTGACAGCGCGGCGCGGGTGTAAATACGTCACCCGGCGCCGGGAATGACGCGGATCGCGTCACCCAGCCACACTGCAGCCTCAGACGACACAGGGCACAGCGGGGAGGCGTGCAGGGAGGCGCAAATTTGAATCTGGGATGTAGATCACGCCTATTCAGGCGTGATATTATGAAGAGGGGCAGTCTGGATGAGTGACTATGAATAGCATAGTCACTCATTATCATCAGTAATGAGGTACTATAATAACGTTTTTATTCACATTGACTATGTGCATTTAGGAGGTAAAAGGAGTGTAGGGAAAGTGTTAATATGCTCTAGGGACAGCTTTTAATAGGTTTAGAGGTGTTTTGGGGGTGACAGGATCCCTTTAAGCCCTGCTGCCAGCATAGTAAGGAAGTGTGCTGGATTCCTTTTGCGCAGTTAGAATGTGGGTGGCATTACCAGACAGGCTTTGGGTGCAGGTGAAGGACCGAGATGAAGTTGAGGAGGCAGGAGCAGTGGAGGAACTTCTACATACAGAAAATAAACGCACAACTCGTGGGGACAGCAAGACTTGGACAGCAGCCCCTTCTCCTGCTGTCACTATAGTTACCCAGTGCCCAGTCAGCGACATGTAACGCCCTTGTCCATGCTTACTCGTCCAAGTGTCTGTGGTGAAATGCACCCTGTCACACAAAGAGTTTCTCAAGGAAGCGGTGATGTTGTATGCAACATTCCGGTGTAGCGCACGCACAGCTTTCTTTGAGAAGTAGTGGCAACTGGGCATCTGGTACTGGGGCACTGCGATGGAAATAAGGTCTCGAAAATCCTCTGTGTCCACCAGGCGGAAAGGCAGCATTTTTGTAGCCAACAGCTTGCAGATGGTGAAATTTAACCTCTTAGTTACTCATGGCTAGGAGGAAATGGTCTTTTACTTGTCCACATCTGAGAGACTAAGGGCTGGCTGCTGTGCTTTGACGGGGTTAAGTAGGGTGTCCCCGGAAACTGCTGGTCTGTGAGGAAGATGCAGGCTGAGATATTATGTTACCTTTATTCAAAGGTGGTGCTCTCGATGTCTGACAGCGCTCAACACCAGCAGGTGTTTCCACTTCCAAAAGAACTCCCGACCTGCCAATCATACCGCCTGTTGTCTGCGTCCAAAAGCATGTGCGACTGCTGTCCCCACTGTCACAGAGGATGAAGAGGCCGCGGATGCACTTGATGGGACAGACAGTGGTTGGCCCGGCCCGCTAGGCCGCATTGTCACACAGTGAGCTTCCCACTGTGACTTATGCTTCATATCCATGTGACGGTTCTTGCATGAAGTACTCAAACTATTGATTTTTTGGCCTCTACTTAGATTTTGGTGATAAATCCTACAGATAACATGGGGAGACTAAAGGCTTGTGGATTTTTGAATATGCTGCATGAAGGTCACCTCACCAACCATTTTAAGATTGAAATTGTGGGGCAATTGATGCCACTGAAGTGGTGTCTGTGCCCAAATTTTTTGAAAAAATGGAGACTCTGGTTGCAGTCCCCTTGCTGTGTTTTACATCATTTTAGAAGGGCATGACATGCCTATATCTGTGTCTCCTCCTCTTTATACTCATCCAACTCTTTTTTTTTCGCATTTTTATATGTACTTGTCACTGTTCCATGTGTTTGTTGTGTCTTCTGAGTAGTTTGTCACCTTTTGGACACCTTAGAAGGTATTTTCTATGTTTTTGTATGTGTTTGTGTTTGCCTGCCATTGTTTTCAATGGTGATCGACGGTGTTCGGCGAACATTCGACGAACACCCCCCCAATTCGACGAATCAAATCGAATTCGAACACTAGGGTGGTGGCTCATCTCTAGAAGACAGTAAAACAGCCTTTAAAAAGGGCTGGATGATTTCCTCACAACAAACATAATTAAGGCTTAAAAATAATTTAATAATAATTGTGTAACAACTTAAGAAATTTAAATTTGAAGGACCTAGAAATTTTTTCAACCTGTCTTTTAATATATAAAGTTGAGTGTCGGTGTGTATGTATATGTATCAAGCCCTGCCCATTCCACATAGCCATGCCCACTTCCCATAACCACACCCACTTCCCATAGCCATGACCACTCCACAAAGATGAGTATATGCATCAAGCCGCGCCCACTCCACATAGTCACGCTCACTCCAAATAGCCACACCCACTCCGCATAGCCACATCCACTTCACAGCACATCTCCACAAAACTATGACTACTTCATAGCTCCACCCACTCAACATAGCCACACCCACTTCAGAGTCACATCTTCACAAAGCCGCGCCCACTCCATAGCTCCACACCTTCACATAGCCCCACCCCCTTTCATAGCGCTGTCTCCTTAATTGCCTCGCCCCATTATTGTGATGTCACTATAGAATGTAGAATGTTAGCTGATACAGTTCTGTGTCATGTCACTGCCTGATAATTCTTGTGTGTCCTACAGACACTAATCACCCATAAGAAAAATAACTCATTTCCTCATGGTCAACTTTACATGGCCTATTCAAGAGTTGAAACTGCCAAAAATCAGTTCATCTTTGCTCTGGATGGAAAAACCAAGAATGTGATTTATCAAAAGGCTCTTGAATGAGTTTCAAATAAAATACTGTACCCCGTTCCCTCCACATAGTCACACTCCCTTCACAAGCCCCACCCCTCTATATAGCCCCACCCTTTCATACCTACACCACTTTTATGGCCCCACCCCTTCACAATGTATGCATGTATGTCCACTAAAGGAATTTGCACCGTTGCATCTACAATCACAAAATTTTGAACACAAACCCCATTTGGCTCAGCATTTGTAGGGGGTATAGGTTTGGGGAGTGCAGATGCAGCAGGGACATTTTTTGGGTGCCAGTTAGGAAGGGTGCGGGTTAAGACGGTCAAGGGGGGACACTTTTAGGGGGGTTGGGGTGCAAGTTTAGGGAGGTGAGTAGTTGAAATTTTGGGGTGGGAGCAGGGGGTGAAGGGTCGGCTTGAGAGGAGTGTGTGTGGATGAGGCGGTTGGGGGTAGGTGTGGGGGGGAAAGTTTTAGACTGTGCTGGGCTGTATATATTACCGGGAGGTTGTGCTGGGCTATATATATATAAAACCTGGAAGCTATGCTGGGCTGTATATATTACCTGGAAGCTTTGCTGGTCTGTATATATTACCTGGAAGCTATGCTGGGATGTATATATTGTCTGGAGGCTGTGCTGGGCTATATATGTTATTTGGAGGCTGTGCTGGGCTTTATATATTACCTGGAAGCTATGCTGGGCTTTATATATTACCTGGAAGCTATGCTGGGCTGTATATATTACCTGGAAGCTACGCTGGGCTAAATATATTACCTGGAGGCTGTGCTGGGCTGTATATCTTACTTTGAGGCTATGCTGGGCTGTATATATTACCTGGAGGCTGTGATTGGCTACATATGTTATTTGGAGGCTGTGCTGGGCTGTATATATTATTTGGATGCTGCTACTGGCTTCCAAATAATATATACAGCCCAGCAGTAGCCTCCTGATAATAAATACAGCCCTGTACAGCCTCAATATTATATTTACAGCCCATTTAGTGTGGGAAAACTCGCAGCAAGAATTGATATGCTGCAAATTTTCCCACACTAAAATACCCAGCATTTATAAATACTACAATCTATATATTTAAAGAATTTTGTTGCATTATGAAGGAGGGGCAAAAAAAATATTTTGCACAGGGGACCACTGCAGTATGTGTCTGCCCCTGCTTGCTATACATTTTGTACAACACTATAATTAACTGTTGAAAATCTTTTCAACCCTAAAAATTCAACTCTTGCCTAGCGTATGACAGACACTTTGAAACATAGACAGTAGCAATTGAATATATTACCTTCAAACAATTACAATGACAATGAGTACCAATAACAATAACCCTCATAAATTCTTAAAAAATGTACAAATTAATTGACTTCAAATAAAACCTAAAAGTCATTTAATTTAAGAAGATCAAATAGGGGAGGGATGTAGGATAGCAGCAATTAATCCCTATAACATATCTCAATAGACAATGAAATAGAACAATAGAGTTTAAACATATACCAACATATACTGTACACTGCTGAATCCATTGGGAATTATTGCTACTTTATAATGTGAATCTAAATGACTAATAGTTTAAAATTTATTTAACTAAATTTTCATTTCCTGGAGTCCTATAGCAGCACACAAATGGGTTAATCTTTAATCCCTAGATGGAGCAGAAGATATGTTAATTAGCAATACATACAGACTTTTGATTGGCTGGACATTCCCCCTCCTTCCTTTTTCCCCCTATAAAGGAGGAACAGACAGACCACACACCATGTATGTTTTTCAAGCAATAGTGATTTTAACATGGTGGGAAGTCTGTGCTGCCATAGGACTCCAGGAAATGAACATTTCAGGTAAATACATTTTAGACTTTCCTGATCATCCTATGGCAGCACACAAATGGGAATTGGCAAGCAATACATTAAGCTTAGGAATGGGTATATCCCTGTGTCGATTGTGTTAGCACTTCTTGCCAAAGGCTGAGCCATCCACAGCTAAGATGTCAAGATAACAGGGCATCATTAATGTAGAAGATGACAAAAAGTGAAAGCTCCGCATACATGGTTTAGAGGAACGTGTACTAATTCAGACCAAGAAGCTGAAGAAGCCCGTGTAGAACAGGCCCCGACGGAAAGTGCTGGCTCCAACTGCTTTATTAAGTAGGAATCAGCAAACTGAAGAAATAGATTTTTATCCTCCCTGAAAGGAAGAGTGTTCTGGAGATAAAGTAGCAGAATTAATTTATTATGCAGTAAACTGAGACCGTCTTCATCATCAATATGTGGATCTTGACCCAGTACAGGCAGAATTATTTCCTGATTAAAATTGAAAGCAAAGCCAATTCTTGGAGGGAATCCCAGGTAGAAGCCATAATGCCACTAGGTCTGTACCTATTCAAGGATTTTTATGGTTCTCTGGAAGACAGTGCCTGGAACTCTCCTATTTGTTTGGCAGTTGATATTGCCTCTAAGAAAAAGGTTTTCTTAGAAGATGTTTGATTGATGCCTGTTCTGAAGATTCAAAGAGAAACTGTGAAGTTCTTTTAGGACCAAGGTGAGATCCCATGAGGAAAACAGGAGGTACAAATGGTGGTCTCTGGATCCTAATGGCCTTAAAAGCCCTGGTGATGAGCTGGTCTGGAAAATGTGCCATTTAGGTGTACATTGATGGCTGGAACCTGTGTCTTGAGTGTCTTAAACTTCAGTCCCTTATCAAGACCAGCCTGGAAGAATTGTAACACTGAGGCTATACACCTTTATCAGTTTCTTATGCGGAACAGCATCTGTTATAGATTTTCCATATTCTTGCATAAACTGTAATTTTCAAGTCTTGCCACATATTCTCAATGGAATTTAGGTCTGATCTTAGACTGGGCCATTCAAGCACATTAATATGCTTTAATCTAAACCATTATATTGTAGCTCTAGCAGTATGTTTAAAGTTGTCCTGCTGGAAGGTGCCACAGTCTCATATCTTTTGCAACCGCTGACAGGTTTTCTTTCAAGATTATCCTGTAATTTTGGAAACTCCATCCATTTTCCCATCAACTTTGACCAGCTTCCCTCTCCCTGCTGAAGAAAACCATCCACACAGCATGATGTTGCCACCACCATGTTTGATGGTGGGGATGGTGTTTTCAGGTTTATTTGCACCGTTAGTTTTCTACCAAACATAACAGTTTGCATTTTGCTGAAAAAGTTCTACTTTGGTTCCATCTGACTAGAACACCTTCTTCCACAGGTTCGCTGTGTCCCCTACATGTTTTTTGGCAAACTGCCAAAGGGGCTTCTTATAAATCATGAGGAAGGAATAAGGAAAATAGGAATAAGGGAAATAGCAACAGAACAATCTAGTAATTAAAAGTCAAATTTATTTAGTCCACAGAAATGTGTCATAGTTATATGGACTAAATAAATATGGCTTTTAATTATCGGACGGTTGTGTACTATTTCCTCTCATTCCTTCCTCGTGGTTCATTTCACTGTACTGCACCAGCACGGGATGAGCACTCTCTGGATCTATGGATTTTCCTGGCTTACTTAAACGTTTATGGCATGGTGAGTTCCTTATTCTTTTCTACATTCTGGACTACTTATAGTTTGTTTTTAAAAATGTCTTACTTCTTGCTGCTCTTCCATGATGGACCAATTTGTTGAGAATGCGACTAATAGTTGTCCTGGGACAAATTCTCCCACCTGAGCTGTGGATCTCTGCAGCTCTTATAGAGTGACAGACTATAAGCCTCTTGACTGCTTCTCTAATTTGTGATCTCTTTGCTTAGGATGCCAATTTAGATGTATGGCCATGTCTTGGTAGGTTTGCATTTGTACCATACTACTTCCATTTTTGAATGGTTGATTGGACAGTGCTCTGTGATTTGTTCAGAGCTTGGGCTATTTTTTTTAGATTTTATCCCTGCTTTTCTATTCTCCACAGCTTTATTCTGACTTGTCTGGTGTTTTCCTTGATTTTCATGATGCAGTATGATCCCTAATGTTCACAAAAAAAGTTCTGAAGCCTTAACAGAACAGCTACAAATATGCTGAGGATATATTGCACATTTAAAATTGTGGGTGTAATGTGAAAAATGTGCAAAAGTTCACAGGAAATAAATACTTTTTCATGGCACTGTATGTATATATTACTATTCTTATTACTGATATATTGAATTTATCTAGGATGCATATAAAGTTTAAAGTATGATGCCATGCAGATGGGGGAGCTCAGTAGCAGGTCCCATCGATTCAAAAGCCCCTTATGGCCACTTTACACACACCAACTTATCTGTCCAACTTCTGACCAACTTGCTGGTTGCAGTGAAATCATGGACACATTGCTCCAGTTTGTGACTGTGTACAATGGAACAATGTGTCCATGATTTCACTGCAACCAGCAAGTTGGTCAGAAGTTGGACAGATAAGTTGGTGTGTGTAAAGTGGCCTTTAGTGCTGTGTGGTCTGCCTCTATTAGCACCGTTAAGTGTCTTTGGCATTGCTTTAATCTATACAATTAAACAACTAATTTTATTTCGCTGAACAAGAGTCAAATGAAGCAAATAACCCATTTTTAACTACCGTATATACTCGTGTGTAAGCCGACCCGTGTATAAGCCGACCCCCCTACTTTTGCCCCCAAAACCTGGGAAAACCTATTGACTCGTGTATAAGCCGAGGGTGGACTCCAGCACAGGTATACAGCCCCCAGCAGTGTGGTATACAGGCCCCCCAATGGTAGTATACAGCAGCCTCCCCAGTGGTAGTATACAGCAGCAGCCCCAGTGGTATATACAGCAGCAGCTCCAGTAGTTAGTATACAGCAGCCCCAGAGGTATATACAGCCCCAGTGGTAGTATACAGCATCCCCAGAGGTATATACAGCCCCAGTGGTAGTATACAGCATCCCCAGAGGTAGTATACAGCAGCCCCAGAGGTAGTATACAGCAGCCCCAGAGGTAGTATACAGCAGCCCCAAAGGTATATACAGCAGCCCCAGTGGTAATATACAGCAGCCCCAGAGGTAGTATACAGCCCCAGTGGTAGTATACAGCAGCCCCAGAGGTATATACAGCCCCAGTGGTAGTATACAGCAGCCCCACAGGTATATACAGTCCCAGTGGTAGTATACAGCAGCCCCACAGGTATATACAGCCCCAGTGGTAGTATACAGCAGCCCCACAGGTATATACAGCCCCAGTGGTAGTATACAGCAGCCCCAGAGGTATATACAGCCCCAGTGGTAGTATACAGCAGCCCAAGAGGTATATACAGCCCCAGTGGTAGTATACAGCAGCCCCACAGGTATATACAGCCCAGTGGTAGTATACAGCAGCCCCAGAGGTATATACAGCCCCAGTGGTAGTATATAGCAGCCCCAGAGGTATATACAGCCCCAGTGTAGTATACAGCAGCCTCAGAGGTATATACAGCCCCAGTGTAGTATACAGCAGCCCCACAGGTATATACAGCCCCAGTGGTAGTATACAGCAGCCCCACAGGTATATACAGCCCCAGTGGTAGTATACAGCAGCCCCAGAGGTATATACAGCCCCAGTGTAGTATACAGCAGCCCCAGAGGTATATACAGCCCCAGTGTAGTATACAGCAGCCCCACAGGTATATACAGCCCCAGTGGTAGTATATAGCAGCCCCAGTGGTATATACAGCCCCAGTGGTAGTATACAGCAGCCCCAGAGGTATATACAGCCCCAGTGTAGTATCCAGCAGCCCCAGAGGTATATACAGCCCCAGTGTAGTATACAGCAGCCCCACAGGTATATACAGCCCCAGTGGTAGTATATAGCAGCTCCAGTGGTATATACAGCCCCAGTGGTAGTATACAGCAGCCCCAGAGGTATATACAGCCCCAGTGTAGTATCCAGCAGCCCCAGAGGTGTATACAGCCCCAGTGTAGTATACAGCAGCCCCACAGGTATATACAGCCCCAGTGGTAGTATATAGCAGCCCCAGTGGTATATACAGCCCCAGTGGTAGTATACAGCAGCCCCAGAGGTATATACAGCCCCAGTGTAGTATCCAGCAGCCCCAGAGGTATATACAGCCCCAGTGTAGTATACAGCAGCCCCACAGGTATATACAGCCCCAGTGGTAGTATATAGCAGCCCCAGTGGTATATACAGCCCCAGTGGTAGTATACAGCAGCCCCACAGGTATATACAGCCCCAGTGGTAGTATACAGCAGCCCCAGAGGTATATACAGCCCCAGTGTAGTATAAAGCAGCCCCAGAGGTATATACAGCCCCAGTGTAGTATACAGCAGCCCCAAAGGTATATACAGCCCCAGTGGTAGTATATAGCAACCCCAGTGGTATATACAGCCCCAGTGGTAGTATACAGCAGCCCCAGAGGTATATACAGCCCCAGTGTAGTATCCAGCAGCCCCAGAGGTATATACAGCCCCAGTGTAGTATACAGCAGCCCCACAGGTATATACAGCCCCAGTGGTAGTATATATCAGCCCCAGTGGTATATACAGCCCCAGTGGTAGTATACAGCAGCCCCAGAGGTATATACAGCCCCAGTGTAGTATCCAGCAGCCCCAGAGGTATATACAGCCCCAGTGTAGTATACAGCAGCCCCACAGGTATATACAGCCCCAGTGGTAGTATATAGCAGCTCCAGTGGTATATACAGCCCCAGTGGTAGTATACAGCAGCCCCAGAGGTATATACAGCCCCAGTGTAGTATCCAGCAGCCCCAGAGGTATATACAGCCCCAGTGTAGTATACAGCAGCCCCACAGGTATATACAGCCCCAGTGGTAGTATATAGCAGCCCCAGTGGTATATACAGCCCCAGTGGTAGTATACAGCAGCCCCAGAGGTATATACAGCCCCAGTGTAGTATCCAGCAGCCCCAGAGGTATATACAGCCCCAGTGTAGTATACAGCAGCCCCACAGGTATATACAGCCCCAGTGGTAGTATATAGCAGCCCCAGTGGTGTATACAGCCCCAGTGGTAGTATACAGCAGCCCCAGAGGTATATACAGCCCCAGTGTAGTATCCAGCAGCCCCAGAGGTATATACAGCCCCAGTGTAGTATACAGCAGCCCCACAGGTATATACAGCCCCAGTGGTAGTATATAGCAGCCCCAGTGGTATATACAGCCCCAGTGGTAGTATACAGCAGCCCCAGTGTAGTATCCAGCAGCCCCAGTGGTAATACACAGCCCCCCCTCCTTAATATGCGTCCCCCAGTAGTAATAAACAGCCCCCCCCTCCTTATCATGTCCCCCCCCGGCTGCGGCAGCTGTGAAAATAACAAACAGTTTATACATCACCTTCCGGCGCAGCTCTCTGCTCCTCCGGTCCTCAGCTCCTCCGCTCGCGGCTTCTTCTTCCTTGATGTGCCGGCTTGTGACCGCGCGCAGGAAATGACGTCATCTCCTGCGCCCGGTCACATGACACCGGCACAACAAGGAAGAAGAAGCCGCGAGCGGAGGAGCTGAGGACCGGAGGAGCGGAGAGCTGCGCCGGATGGTGATGTATAAACTGTTTGTTATTTTCACAGCTGCCGCAGCCAGGGGGGCCATGATAAGGAGGGGGGCTGTTTATTACTACTGGGGGACGTATATTAAGGAGAGGGGGCTGTGTAGTGCAATATGCACGGCATCCCCCGCCGCTGATGGACGGGGGGATGCCGTGCATATTCATTGCACTAATGAGGCGGCCCCACGTGACCGCCTGCGGTCACCGCGGCCCCCTCCTGCCTCCTCCAGCCCCCGGTCACAGCCCCCCCCCCACAGCATACCGTATGACCCGTATATAAGCCGAGGGGGGGACTTTTCAGCCCAATTTTTGGGCTGAAAAACTCGGCTTATACACGAGTATATACGGTAACTTTCTTTATATAATACTACAAAAGTATTTTATATCTGCTCTAAGTAATAAGATAATTAATGAGAAACTGAATGTGATCTACAAAAAAGAAATAAAATCATTTTTACACTGCAGCATTTCAAAAGTTTTTATTTTTCTTCAGGCATGAACTACTGTACCTCCAATCATGGAAGGGTTACGGGAATTTTGATTCTTTACATTCAATGCAATATATATGAAATACTTAAAAGAAAGTAGCAACAAGGAAGTATAAATCATTTTATGTCTAGAGCCTGCAGGTGTCTTACTAGATCAAGGAATTCCCTTATCTCTAATGAGCCTGGATATCAAGTTACTAGAGTTTCCACAGAAGTGCATATATATAACATAATCAGAACTAATTAGACTGCTGGCACATTCATTTTTATACTCGTTAAATCTGATTTACCTGAATGTGTTGTGTGAGATTAATAAAGTTGAAAAAAACAATAAAAAATGAACTGTGTATGGATAGCCAAAATTGAAACAAAAATGTGAGGAGGGCAAATATTCTAAAACAATGTTAATACATTGCTTAAACCTTCATGCTCTAATATGTATATATCTGTTAGGGCCACGTCACACACACAGATATCTGTGCAGATATTGATCGCAGATCTCTGGTTGCAGTGAAATCATGGACAGATTGTCCCATTTTGTGGCTGTGTACAAATGGAACAATGAGTCCATGATTTCACTGCAACCGGAGATTTGCGAACAATCTCTGTACAATTATCTGTGTGTGTGACGTGGCCCTAATGCACATTAGTAAGGCCGGCTTCACACCACGGTTTTTTGATCCGGGGCTGTCCGGTGTAAACCAGACAGCCCCGGACCGGTTTTTGGCCCCATAGCAGCCTAACGGGTCGGATGGAGCCGATGGCAGCTCTCTGCCATCCGGTTTCATGACTCCGGGACAATCCGGGGAAATACGGATTATTCTCTCCGGACACAAAAATGATGCTTGCATCATTTTTTTGTCCGGGGAGAAAAATCTCCCCAATTTGCTGGATCCCGGATTCGGCCGGATTCTCCCGGAGCCGGGGCAATCCGGCGCTCCCTAACATGGGAGCCTATGGGGCCAGATTGCCCTGGACCAG
Organism: Allobates femoralis; assembly: GCA_033576535.1. Lineage (NCBI taxonomy): Eukaryota > Metazoa > Chordata > Amphibia > Anura > Aromobatidae > Allobates > Allobates femoralis. The sequence goes on from JARQOC010000004.1 coordinate 384,971,462, forward strand.
GAGGATCTGGGAACCGGACACTGGCGGCTGCACCTCGCTGTTGTTTCAGGACCGCGGCTAGCTCCATGCTAGCCGCGGTCTTAAAAAATCAGCAGCTGCGGCTGCATTTACAGGCATCTGGCTGCACACAGGAACGGAGGGCACATTTGGCCCTCCGGTTCTGTGTGCTGATCTGGTCCGGGGCTGTCAGGGTCATCCCGGACAGCCCCGGACCGGATCACACCGTGGTGTGAAGCCAGCCTAAGAGTTCCTTGAGGAGTATAGAGTATTGTGCAAAACTGCTATGTAGGTGTCTAAAAATTGCTTTTAAATATATATACAAGTGCTTCTCAATAAATTAGAATATCATCAAAAAGATAATTTATATCAGTAAATCATTACATAAAGGGAAATGCATATAATATACAGTCATTACAAACAGAGTGATCTATTTCAAGTGTTTATTTCTTTTAATGTTAATGATTATGGCTTACAGCCAATTAACACTCAATAGTCATTACCTCAGAAAATTAGAATTATTAGCACAAAACACCTGAAAAGGCTTAGGACGGCTTCACACTGCGGTCAGGTCCGGTCCGGGGCTGTCAGGGATGAACCTGACAGCCCCGGACTGGATCTGAACACAGAACTGGAGGGCAATCTGGCCCCATAGACTCCCATGTTAGGGAGCGCCGGATTGCCCCGGATCCTCCCGGACAGATGGAAACCGGATGGCAGATAGCTGCCATCCGGCTCCATCCGGCCCCATAGGATACTATGGGGCCAAAATCCGGTCCGGGGCTGTCCGGTTTACACCAGACAGCCCCGGACCAGACCTAACCGTAGTGTGAAGCCGCCCTAACTAAGCATTTAAAATGGTCCCTTAGTCTAGTTCATTAGGCTACACAATCATGCGGAAGACTGCTGACTTGACAGATGTCCAGAAGGCAGTCATTGACACACTCCACAAGGAAGGTAAGCCACAAAAGGTCATTTCAAATCAAGGTCCCAGAGTCTGGAGAAAGAGTGGAGAGGCACACAATCCAAGCTGCTTGAGGTCTAGTGTGAAGTTTCCATAATCAGTGATGGTTTGGGGAGCAATGTCATCTGCCGATTTAGGTCCACTGTGTTTATCAAAACAAAAGTCAGTGCTGCCGTTTACCAGGAAATTTTAGAGCATTTCATGATTTGCTCTGCCGACAAGCTTTTTGGCGAAGGAAAATTCATTTTCCAGCAAGATTTGGCACCTGTCGATGTGGTGCCCCGGGGGATCGGTCGCCACTAAGTGCTATAGCAGCTGGGACAGGTAAGTTGGTCACCTCACATAGACACCCGACACATCCCCCGATCCCTAGTCCTAGTTACTTCATGTCAGGCAAGGGATAGCGGAAGGAACCAAGTGGAGGGTGGAGAATTGAGAAGGAACCCGGTAAAGGGTGGAGGAACTGGAATAACAACCCAGGAACACTAAGTTAGGAGAGAGTTTTCAGGAGAGTGAGTCTAGAGACTTTCTAGAGAAGAGGAGATGAGAACCGGACCCCTAAGCTGAGACACCGAGCAGTCTAGTCAGCTGAGACACTAGGCGGGAAGAACCCGGACCGGGCGGCCTGTGCCACCATATGGCTAGTCCTGGTACCAGGCTGCATACCGAGGGAAGGAAGAAGGGGTCCACAGTGTGTCTGAAGCAATGGGGACATTGGGGGACTGGGCCGGAACCAGGGTGCCGGTTCTGTTGATGTGGCAGGGAAGCTTCAAACCCCCAACCATGAATTCCAGCAGGATGCGGGGTCTTTATGTCCTAGACCCAACCTCCGAAAGAATTAAGAGAAAGCTGTCGGACGAGGGCTAGGGGATCCGGAAGGGTACCCAGCAAAAGCCCGTGACCGCTGAACCGTTGTTTGTGTGCTGGACCGAAAGATGAGGCCCAAAAAGAACCAGAGAGGGGGTGCTGTAAGTGAGCTGTCCCAGCTGCTAGTTTGTGACAGGAGCCACTTGTGAACTGTTGTACTGTGTGAACTGCGGAGCTTCAGTAAAACCCGGTAAAAGATCAGAACTGTGTGTGTCTTTTGATTGAGTGCCCGGGATGGGGTTGATTGACACAGAGACTAGGCAGCTGGAGGCTGCCTGAGAATATTGACAGTGCCTTCCTTTTCCTTCTGCACCATTCACATGGAAGCCCTGGGAAACAGCCCTACCTGTGGAGGGTGAATCACACTGGCTGCAACCTCCCATCATCCCCAGGAGACCCAACTGCAGTGGTGACTACAGCTGGCCACAAACCACGGGTGGCGTCACGTACATTTCCTAAACAAACTTTGTTTCCCCTCTCCTTCTTTGATTGCCGCACCTGGGCCCACCGTGACAACCCGCAGCCCTAGACAATGAAAGGGGTCCAGTTCTGAGTACCCTTGCCCTGGGACGTGACATCTACACTGCGCCAAAAGTACCAACACCTGGTTTAATAACCACAGTATAACTATGCTTGATTGGCCAACAAACTTGCCTTACCTAAACACCATAGAAAATCTATAGGTATTGTCAAAAGGAAGATTAAAGACACCAGACTAGTGATGAGCGAGAAGTGAAATATTCACACTCGCTATACTCATAATGAGTCATTTTTAATAGTCCCATATTCTTCCAAATAGCGAGTCTAATGTTAATCAATTAATGATAAGCTCCGCCCACACACTTTCGGCTACAAAACAAGTCTTTCCGGGACAGGACGGGAGGGTGGGCTTTTTTACGATTTCAATGCCTAAAACACTTGCTGTGCCCCCTAAAGAGACCCTAACATTCAATTTACTCTCACTGAGATGCCAGCTAACTTTGTTTACTGAAGGGAGCTGCCAATCTGTGTCAGATTGATAAAAATCAACACATCACTCAGGAGCACCAGCGATACTCCCTAAGTAATAAGTATCGCGAATACCATTCTATCTGTACAAGTAGTGAATAGGAACGATTATACTCGCTTATCACTACACCAGACCCAACAATGCAGATGAGCTGAAGGCTGCTATTAAAACAACCTGGGCTTCCATAGCACCTCAGAAGTGCCACAGGTTGATCACCTCTATGTCATGCCGCATTAATGCAGTAATTCAAGCAAAATGACTCCTACCAAGTATTGAGCCTATTTACTGTACATGCTTTTCATTAACTCAACATTTATCAGTTAAAAATATTTTTTTCAGTTGGTTTTACATAACATTCTAATTTTCTGAGATAATGGCTTTCTGGTTTTCATTGGCTGTAAGCCATAATCATCATTTACAGAAATAAATAGTTGAAATAGATCACCCTGTTTGTAATAAGTCTAAAATATATGCATTTCACCTTATGTATTGAATTACTGAAATAAATTATATTTTTTGCTGATTTTCTAATTTATTAAGAAGCACTTGTACTGTATGTGTCTCTTAGCCATAATACAGTTTGTGCTAAGTGCCTATGTCAACTTTATGAGTGTTTGATAAATGTTACAAATTACATTATCTACCACCATGGCTTTTATTTTAAAAGTTGCTACAGTAAACATTTTTTAGCTCACTCCTTGTATGCTGGACAGTTTCTGCAAAGAGGAGCTTTGATACTGCCAGGGGCTCTCCCTGGACCCCCTTAGGCCCTATGCCCACGATACATTAGTTGATGCTTTTTCATGCAGATTTTGAGAATCTGCATCAAAATCTCCATTTCTATCCTGAAGTCAGCAAATTCTATGCTATCAGAAGTCCTGTGTCTACTTTACTTTTTTACTCCTTGCTCATGTGGTTCAGATTTCTTTTTTTTGCTCAAAATCTGCCCCAAATCAGCAAGGAAAAAAAACATGGTGGCACAGCACTTCTGAATTCTCATAGATTTTGCTGGCTTCAGGATTGACATTCAGATTTTGATGCAGATTCTCAAAATCTGCTCCAAAAGAAGCATCAAACAACATACCATGGGCACGTACCATGGGCAATGTACCATGGGCACCGGATCTTACAGTAATATGGTGAGGTCACATTCATAGAAAGCATTGCCCATATGCTGTGAGAGGAGCCACGCCAACACTAGTGAGAGAGTGACAAGCAGTGCCATCACAAACATTACGGCAGTTCAGACTCACACACAGGGTCAATCCAACAACTTTGAACTGCACTACACTTCCTAATGTAACCAATCCTCAGATAATCAGTCTTACAATACAGGTGAAGCCCCTTTCACACTGGGGTTTTTGAAAAATGCAGCAGTTGTGGTAAAAAAATCACATCTGCCGCATTTTCCGCATAACGGCCGCACTTGCAGCCCAGTTGCTGCAAGCCCCATGCATTGTCTATGGGGCTTGCGGTAACTGTGCAGCAGGTGCGGCAAGTGCGGTTCCGGTAGTTGCGGCAGATGCAGCAGCGAAAATAACCGCGCCGACCACAGTTTTTTTCACGGCCACAACATCCGCAACTACCGGAACCTCACTTGCCGCACCTGCCACACAGTTACCGCAAGCCCCATAGACAATGCATGGGGCTTGCAGCAACTGAGCTGCAAGTGTGGCCGTTATGCAGAAAATGCGGCAGATGCGTTTTTTTGACTGCAACTGCCGCATTTTTCAAAAAATGTGTGAAAGCACCCTGAGATATACCTGCTACATATTATTAGATATCGTGGCTATCGCGAGACAGTGTCTGTGACAAGTGCTTACACAACTGAAGTTATCTCAGGTTACATTGCAGGATTCCCTGCTGCGTGATAACTGCTGTGTAACCTGAGACAAAATCAGGGAAGTCACGGCTTGTCACACTGTCTGGAGCATGCAGTGCATGGTGTTGCATGGCGATGCAGTCACTAATCTTTCCCCCATATGCTGAGACTACTTCAGCATTTATTTGGGCCTAATTATTTTTTGGTGGGTTCAAATTAATTTTTACATCCTTTTTTGGGGGGTTGAAGGGGGTGAGTGAAATGGGAGACTTTAAACAAATGGATTTTAATTAAAAAAAGGTGAAAGTGGAATGTATTGGGGTTATTTTTCAAATAAAATATTTATTGGTGTGGTTATATGTGTCCTTACTGACTTGGTTAGTAATATCGAGTTGACATTACCCAGCTGGCATCAACTCCAAATACCATTAACCTGATTACCAACACACCTGGGCAGTGAGAGATAGGTTAAGGTGCCAGAAGTGGTACCCCAACTCCTAGGGTGTCTGCGGCCTGCAAATTGTTTTCAAGATTTTAAAATCTTTTAAGATTTTAAAGGTTACTCAACTTTTTAGCTATTCAAGTAGATGGATGGATAGATAGATAGATAGATAGATAGATATACTAGAAAGAGACCTTGCAGCACTCAGCTGCTACCAATGATGTACATATGCTAACAAGCTATATATATATATATGAGAAAAAATTTAAAAACTTACGTTTTTTTCAAAAAACTCAAAATTCTAATTTTTTTTAAATCTGAAGTTCTTAGTACACACATTGGCCAATGTCTGCTTGCTCGTCGACTGCGACAAAGTGACTTCAGGTCCGACGAGTCCTATCGCTGACACCCAAGCCCTCCTTGTCCACCCTACCCACCACATAAGTGGGCGGACACCATCTAGACCCTAGATCACCTGTTTGCAACGAGGGTGCACATTGCAGTAATGGAGCCAGCCACTCCACACGATACAAAAGAGAAAAAAAAAACTGCACAGCACTCACAGACAATGTGAACTGGTGCCAGCAGGGATGCTGGATCAATATACTAGAAAGAGACCTTGCAGCACTGTGCAGTTTTTTTTTCTCTTTTGTATCGTGTGGAGTGGCTGGCTCCATTACTGCAATGTGCACCCTCGTTGCAAACAGGTGATCTAGGGTCTAGATGGTGTCCGCCCACTTAGTGGTGGGGTAGGGTGGACAAGGAGGGCTTGGGTGTCAGCGATAGGACTCGTCGGACCTGAAGTCACTTTGTCGCAGTCGACGAGCAAGCAGACATTGGCCAATGTGTGTACTAAGAACTTCAGATTTAAAAAAAATTAGAATTTTGAGTTTTTTGAAAAAAACGTAAGTTTTTAAATTTTTTCTCATATATATATATAGCTTGTTAGCATATGTACATCATTGGTAGCAGCTGAGTGCTGCAAGGTCTCTTTCTAGTATATTGATCCAGCATCCCTGCTGGCACCAGTTCACATTGTCTGTGAGTGCTGTGCAGTTTTTTTTTTTTCTCTTTTGTATCGTGTGGAGTGGCTGGCTCCATTACTGCAATGTGCACCCTCGTTGCAAACAGGTGATCTAGGGTCTAGATGGTGTCCGCCCACTTAGTGGTGGGGTAGGGTGGACAAGGAGGGCTTGGGTGTCAGCGATAGGACTCGTCGGACCTGAAGTCACTTTGTCGCAGTCGACGAGCAAGCAGACATTGGCCAATGTGTGTACTAAGAACTTCAGATTTAAAAAAAATTAGAATTTTGAGTTTTTTGAAAAAAACGTTTAAATTTTTTCTCATATATATATATAATAGCTTGTTAGCATATGTACATCATTGGTAGCAGCTGAGTGCTGCAAGGTCTCTTTCTAGTATATTGATCCAGCATCCCTGCTGGCACCAGTTCACATTGTCTGTGAGTGCTGTGCAGTTTTTTTTTCTCTTTAGATAGATAGATAGATAGATGGATGTAAAATAAGGATAGATTTATAGATAGAGGAAAAAATAGGTTTATACATACATAGATGTCAAACAGCTATATAATGTCCAACCCCCTATATATTGTAACCTTGCACCCTTAAGTGCATTTCTTGTTGCAGTAAAGTGAGTTTTACCCTTGTATTTAGCTTTAAAAAACTAATAAAAAAAAAAGGCATGATGTACTGCCTATTTTCATTTTTGCCAGCTAGGTTACAGCAGACAGCTGCAGCCTGCAGACCACAGCTGGCAGCTTTATTTTACCTGTTATCAAAATTGGGGGGACCACGCAACAATTTTTTCAATTATTTATTTATTTTTAAACTAATCTGACATCAGTGTGGTTGCAATACAGGCAACCAATCACAGACGCCGGTGGAAAGAGTTGGCGGGATTAAGTCTGTGTTTAACCAATAAAGATGAGGGAAGCAGTCAATATGTCTGAGGTTCATGAGTGGGCCCAGAAGCATGGTGACAGCAGCACTGAAGGTTGCTAAGTAATACTGTAGGAAGATAATGTCTGTGCCAAAAGAACGGGGCTCCACTGTAAAATGGTTTGAGCTGTGTTTAGCAGTAGAGGTGACCGAACATCTAAGTGTTTGGATTCAGTTCAGTTCACCGAATAACAGGGTGTTCGCCAAATAGTTTGATGAACAGTTTGCCAAATTCCCCCCCCCACCCTCCGAATCCAGTAGCAATCACTGGAAGGCAACATGAAACACATGGAAAACACCTTCTAAGGTGTCCAAAAGCTGGCAGACTGCTCACATTAGTGTCAGACAGCAGAAACAGGGACAAAAATCTACCTAGAGTACAAATAGTGTTGTGGCATCACATGAGTACACAAAACACGGTCTTTGTCAGCCAGCGTACTCTTCAAAATCAATTCAAAATAGGAGGTGGCTCACATTCACTTAAATTTCAGAGGTGTTTGAGGCTCATTTTGAATTGACGGATGGATAAATCACAGGGGAAAAGTGACAGCAGTTTTCTACATTAAGTAAAATAAGGAGGGGGAGTAAAACGAGAATGAGTGACAGGTGTAGATATGTCACTCAGAGAGCCCTGCTCAAGTCATGCAGCACACAGCAAGGAGACTCTAACAAGAGTCCCCACTTTTCAAAAAAATGGTGTCACACCACTGCAATCCAGGATTGTCCCTGAGGAAGGAGCAGAGGCTGCTCTGAAACGCATCGGATTAAAAACACCTTCAGACCAGACATCCCGTCTTTCTGGTATTCATTTCCCAGCAGTGTGGATCAGACAACACTTTGTCCTGCTACGACTTATTTCTACCACGCTGCCAGTGGAAGTGTGGATCCTGCAGCAGCTGGTCCTGAGCATTTAAACTGGTTGTGGGTGCACCCAACCTGCCCTGGTGAGCAGTTTTCTTGTTTGGTTTGCCACCTGCTAAGGAGATAAGACCCTATTGCGCATTTTTGTCTCATATCTTAGAGGCACATGTATAGGCCTATCCGGTAGGGGGCTTTCATAAGTTATGCAAGTGGCACATTAAATTTTATGGTCCACCACCTTCAGGTGGTATAACGATCAGTTTCAATGAATATTACTGAAAATAATAGTCAACTAGGTTAGTCACATGTATAGGCCTATTGGGCAGGGGGCTCTCATAAGTCATGCCACTGCCACATGAAATGATATGGTTTGCCACCCTCAGGTGGTACAATAATTAGTTTAACTGAATGTTACTGAAAATAATAGTCAGCATGGTGAGCCACATGTATAGACCTATTGGACCCTTATAAATCATGCAACCACTGCAGTCAATATTAAGCCCCATGACCCTCAGGTGGCACAAGTTGCAGCATTATGGACTGCTATAAGAAGAGGATTCAGGTGGGTCAGTGACCTTTAAAGGTCTCATGGTCAGGGGAGGTTTATCAATGAATGCTTTAAGTAAAAAAAAAATGAGGATGTGAATACAGCAGATTTTTCAAAACCTCGTTTTATGCCAAAAAATAGTTAAAGTCAATATTTAGGGAGATTTAGCAAACACTGCTGTTAAGCCCCAAAGAACAGTGGCTGTGAATTCAGTAAATTTGTCAATCACTGGTTCTATGGACAAAAAGTTTCAATATTCATAAAAAGGTGCAGGAGTTTCAGGTTTGTGCTCAGAGAGCCCTGCTCAAGTCATACACCACACAGCAAGGAGACTCTAACAAAAGTCCCTCCTTTTCTAAAAATTAGTGTCATAACCCAGCAAAGTGATATCCATTCAAATATTATGTATTGGGCTACAGTAAAAGCAAGACGGGAGGCCTGGGCCCAGTGTTTCAAGGTTTATGTTTTTGGAAGTGGCGCCAAAGTGTCAGGAGTAGTTATTGGATGCTTTGGGGAAGGAAAGGTGTACCACAGTCCGCGCTGCCAGAATTTTCCGCTTCAAAGAATGCAAGTAGACGATGTTCAAATCAAACCTTCTTTTATTCTCCAACGCGTTTCAACACCCTCCTGGCGTCTTCCTCAGGGATACCTGAGGAAGACGCCAGGAGGGCGTTGAAACGCGTTGGAGAATAAAAGAAGGTTTGATTTGAACATCGTCTACTTGCATTCTTTGAAGCGGAAAATTCTGGCAGCGCGGACTGTGGTACACCTTTCCTTCCCCAAAGCATCTGATTTCGTTTCCACGTGTGGAGACCGGTGGAAGTCCAGCAGCAGCCATCAGGATATCTATCCTAACAGGTCTACAAACCTGTTGTGGGTAACACAACTGGTATAGGTGAGTGACCTTTCTTTCTCACCGCTATAGATTTAGTGTCTAGTGATAAGGGCACTATTGCGCCTCCTGTCCTCCCCCCCCCCCATTTTTTTCATCACAGGACTAGTTATTGAGCTCAGAGAGCCCTGCTCAAGTCATGCACCACACAGCAAAGCAACCCTCACAAGAGTCCCCACTTTACCAAAAATTATGCACAGCCTTCACTTAAGTGGCCACAATTGTCCCAGAGTAAGGTAGAGCTTAATGCACCACACTGAAAAGTACACCAGCGCCTAGTCTCCCCATTCTGACACTGGGATGGAAAAGTCCTTAGAGGTGCAAGACTCGTTCATCTTGATAAACGATAGGCAGTCTACACTGTTGGTGGACAGCCGTATGCGCTTTCCCATCAGGGCGCCACCAGCAACGCTGAAGACACATTCTGAGAGAAAGCTGGCTGTCAGGCATGACAAAATCTCCAAGACATGAGTGGTGAGCTAAGGCCACTTTTCCAGTTTTGATTGGCATCAATATTGAGCTGAAGATACTCCTGCACCATCCACTCTAGGCGTTCACTATGTGTTAGGCTTGTCCTTTCTTATGGTCTAAAAAATGGTCAAACAACTCCCAGAAATTGCTGGTAGTGTTTCTGTGATGATGACTCTACATTCCATGTGTTGGAAGCGTAGAACTGCGATGTGCACTCTATCTGCCACTGGTGTTTGGGGGAAAAGCAAAACTTAGATTATTACACTTTTAGACAATTATAATGGATAACTCAGGAATCTTTTTGCATGGAGCAAAGACACAATAGAACAATAGAACCCAGTTTATAGGTGAAAAAGTCTATATTATAACACACAGTGATTAACACAAAGTCCATAGGAAACTCAAAGTCTATGAACACACAGTGTAGATATTGAATAAAGCCTTAACAAAACGTCTCTTGAAAAACCTCACAGATAAATGCACTCAGCACAGCAGTCTATAAAGCTTAGTTTACATTTGGAGATGCTGTAAAAGTGAAGTCTATGGCAAGTCCAAACAAGGAGATGTTTAAGCAAATCCATATAACACATTAAATTATCCAGGAAGGCCTAGGAGAGGAAGTTTTTAGAGAGTCCAGAACCAGATGCAGAGCAAATTACTAAGTCCAGAACAGACTCGTGATCTGCATCTATTTGAATGCTGGAAGCGACAGAACACTTAATAAAGCAACCAGGTTACATTTCAGCAGACGTAGGTGAGGCAAGACTCACAGCAAAGGGAGTAGGATGAGCAGCCAGAAGCAGAGGTAACGCTAGCAACAAGTATGGGTAGCAGAACCTTTGAAGAACAGCAACAGGAGATTCACAGAGGATTTTTAAGAATAGGCAGAGAACTTTTGAGAAGCTACTAGGAGCAGTAAACCAGGCAGAATACTCAAAAAAGGACTGGAGGTTGGGGTGGGATTTATAAAGGCCGGAAGACAAAAGGCACATGAATTAAAGGACACCATTTTGGAAGAAGACAAGAATGCCCAAAATTTAATCAAAATATTTGGAGTCCTGACAAAAAGCTTCTTCTGATACTCCTGCATGCATGCATTCCTTTCCAGGACAAGAAGCATTTGGCCAAATCTACTTTTGTACTAGGGAGCTAACAATGTGGCAACCCAGTAGTCAGGATTACTTTGAATCCTGCCAATTCGGGGATCATGTTATCGATAGTGCAACAAGAAGGCAGTCATATGTCTTGTGCTTCCATGAGGTCCAAGTCCTTGTTGTGTTGTTGGCGTCGGGTAAAATTTCCCGATTGCTTACTCTGTCCTCTCCCGCTAACTTCACACACCAGAAATGTGACCAAAATCTCCCTCATTTGCTGAGTCTTCTGTGACTATCTCCTCTTCCTCCTCCATTTCTTATTCAGCTCCAGTACCTTCATCAACTGTTTGGCTGCTACCATGAACCCTCGTTGATCTCTCTCCTCCAACCTCCCATGCTACCTGCCTCTGTGCTGACGACAGTCCTGACTTTTCAGATCTTATTATCCCTTCTGCATACACCTTTTCCTTTACTTCCTCAATGGACCACCACCTGACTCCGCATACTAGTCAAAGAGTGCTCCAGCATGTAGATGACCAGAATAATCATGCTGATAACATCATCGTCAGTGCTAAACATCTTAGTAACCATTTCAAAACTGTGCAGAAGGGTGCAGAGGTCCTTCATTTGTGACCACTCCAGCAGCATGATTTGCCCCATCTCAGGGTCAAGTTAGCCCAGGCTATATGTCATGACATACTGCACCAAGGGTAATCATTGCTTCCACAGTCGCTGCAACGTGTATAGTGAAATTCCATTATGTCGGCACATCGTATATCAGGAATTTAATTGGCAGGCAGAAAGACCTCTGTAGCGATGCAAATCATTGAGCCATGGGGTGCAAACAGTGCAAGTTAGCAAACAGCAAACATGCCCTCTGCTGCAGCAGCGCATCTAGGCTGCGATAGTGAGCTAGAGATTGCTGGATGACCAGGTTCAGGACTAGAGAAATACAGGGCCCGTGTGTAACCTTGCCCTGGTGAAGTGCTGCACCCAGGTTCACAGCGTTGTCGCATACGGCCTGCCCTGGCTGCAGGTTCAGTGGAGACAACCATTGATGAAACTTGGTCTCTAAAGCTGATAACAACGCCTCAGCTGAGTGACTCACATTTCCCCCTCATTATAACGTTAACACAGCCTGATGGCGTTGGGTCCTGCTGGCAGTGTAGTAAGGAGGTGTGCTGGATTCCTTCTGCACAGTTGGAACATGTGTCACATTAAAGGTTGACTCCTCCAAATCGGTCCCCAGCCTCTAAAAACCTGTCCCTGCACCTTCCTATAAGGTTTCAAGCTATCCCTCTCTTTCCCTATAGTGACCACAACATGCGCACTATATATATATTGTATATTATATATATATATATATATATATATATATATATACATGTATATATATATGTATTACCATATACATATATACACACTAAAACTTTTTTTGAGCTGAATGTAAGTATATATAACTATATATATAATGTAGTGTACATATATATAGCGATATATACTGAATAATGCTAATGTTGCTTTACTTTTAATAGTGTGCATTGACATCTAAAGTACATACTTCATTAAAATTTGTCTCCTATTCGTTGGTGGGGCAATGGGGGCTGTGAAAACAGCCTTTGTTCCATACAGCACGAGAGATGCCTCTTCGTGCTGCAGCTCCGCTTTGTCTGGTCAGCAGAATCTTGCTTTACGGCGCTTCCGGTCATAAAGCAAAACCCGCGCATGCGCAGTGCACATGTTGAGGTCCGCGGTACACCTAAAGGGTGTACTGACGTCACACTAGCCGAATATGACGCAATTAGCGTCATTCCGGCTAAGCCCGCCCAGCGATCAGGCCCCGAGATACTGAAGATTCATTTTCACGCCCATTGGGGTGTGAAAAACAACAGTGGAGGCGGCAATAAGCCACAAGAGTGTACACCCACTGCGACTATTTGGGGATTGAGAAGCCGCAGATTTCTCAGGTAATAAAGGTGATAATTACACGTTACAGAATCACTATAGGGAAAGAGAGGGGTAGCTTGAAACCTTATAGGTAGGTGCAGGGACAGGTTTTTAGAGGCTGGGGACCAATTTGGAGGGGTCAGGCTCCCTTTAACAAAGAGGTTTTTGGCACAGGTGCAGACTCTAGAGGGGATGGAGGAGGCAGAAAAAGTGGGGAAACTGTTATAGACAGAGGTTTTTCTCACAAGTAGTGGGGATGGCAAGACTTGTACAGTGGCCCCTTCTCCCGAAGTCACCAGAGTCACTCAGTGCCCAGTCAGCGACATGTAATGTCCTTGGCCATGCTTACTTATCCAGGTATCTGTGGTGAAATGTAGCCTTTCACACACAGAGTTTCTCAAGGAAGCAGTGATGTTATCTGCAACATGCTGGTGTAGCTCATTGACAGCTTTATTCACAACTTAGTGGCAACTGGACATCTGATACTGGGGGACTACAACGGCCATTAGCTTTTGAAAACCCTCTGTATCCACCAGGCGGAAAAACAGCATTGTTTTGGAGATGATGACATTTAAGCTCTTAGCTTTGCCATGGGTAGGAGGAAATGGTCTTTTACTTGAATACATCTGCTGGACCGAGGGCTGGTTGCTGTGCTGAGACAGGGTGGAGTAGGGTGTACCAGACTGCTGGATTCTGAGGAAGGTACAGATGGAGATGTTATGTGGCCTTCATGAAGAGGTGGTGCTGTCGATGAGAGCGCTAAACACCAGCAGGCGTATCCACTTCAAAAACAGCTGACATCCTGTGAATCACACTGGCTGTTGCAGGTAAAGAAGTGGACTTCGTGTAGCCGAAGGTCTGTGGGACACCTGTCCCCACAGTCATGGAGGAAGAAGAAGCCACAAATGCACTTGATGGGGTTGTCTGTGGTTGGCCAGGCCCACTAAGCCACGTTGTAGCACAGTGAGCTTCCCACTGTAACTTATGCTGCATCTCTATGTGGCGGTTCATGCATGAAGTAGTCGAATTATTAATTTTTTGCCTCTACTCAGATTTTGCTTAAATATTTGGCAGATAACGTTAGTTGGGTCATTTTGTGCATCAGTGCAGATCAGTTCCTTCTCTTGAATCAGTGAAGCTTTAGAGCTGATCTCTGATTCCCAAGCTACAGTATGCATGAAAAGCTCTGCAGACTCATCTATCTGTGTTGACCCACAGTCAGTAGGGTGGCTGGAGACTTTTGACATGTGAGGAAACAAGTGTGATTGGGGTGACACCTGTGAGGACTGCACTGTGTGTGCTGTTGAAGTTGAAGTGTAGGAGAAGTCACTTGATGGATTGCTTGATATCAATCACAGCATCTGCTCTTTCTGAGCCTCATCTACAAGTTGTTTTGATGTGCTGCTGCCTAAGAAAGGAATGATACCAAACTGTCCACTAAAAGTTGACATTTTTCTTTGTCCAAAAAAATCTGGGGATGTGAATCCAGCAGACCAGATTTGGCAAACGCTCACAGTAGCCAAAAAGGTTTTGGTGCCTGGATGTTGGCAGATTTGGTACTAAATGTTTTTCAGCCCAGGATTTGTAGATATTTTTACACACAGACCACTGTACCAGACCTGACTGGGATAACACTGGTATTAGCCAAAAAGATTTTGGTACGTAAATGTTGGTAGATCTGACACTAAATTATTTTCAGCACAGGATTTGTGGATATATTAACACACAGACCACTATACCAGAGCTGATCAGGCTTACACTGGTATTTACCAAAAACATTTTGGTGCCTGGATGTTGGCAAATCTGGCACTATGTTTGTCAGCACAGGATTTGTGGAGATGTTAACACACAGATCACTGTAAAAGAGCTGATTGGGCTAACACTGGTACAAGCAAAAAAACATTTGAGTGCTTAGATGTTGGCAGATCTGAAACAAAATGCTTTTCAGCGCAGGATTTGTGGAGATGTTAACACACAAACCAATGTACCAGAATTGATTTGGCTAACACTACTTTTAAGCCCTAAAAAGGGCCATTTAAGGAAGAGTCAGCAGACCTACTATACATTATATCTCTCTATCTATATAGAAATAGAATCGCTAGCTAGCTATCTAATTTTTGCACAAAGTAGCAGCAGGATCAGCACTGTAGCAGCAAGACTGTCACTGAACTCTAACACTAGGAAAATGGCCGGTTCTTATATGCCAAGGATATGTGACTTACTCAGCCAATGACACAAGCCGTTGTGTGCAAAAAGTGCAATTTTCTTTATGGGTGCTGATTGGCTGCCATATGAAAAATAAAAGTCTAGCTCGACCACCTATTAGGTGCTCAAGGTAAAAACGTTTCCAATGCAGTAAAAATATATCCCTGGCACGCTAGGAAGGAAAACTTGAGATAGGGGTATCTTTCGAGGTTTTTTATTTGCACTTCTCGATCATGAAGACAATTATTAACATTTCGACCCTACATTGGGTCTTCATCAAGAATGAGTCTGTACAGAAATATATACAATAACCCAAAAATCAAATCAAAGCAAAACATCTACTGTACATATTTTGTGATCTTTATTTGTGTTAGGCGGGTGCTCCGTCGTTTTTCCTAAAATGAGGGACAGTGATTTTGGAGTGTTTTTGATTTGGTAAATGCAACGCGGTGTGGAGAATACATGTTAGTGGAGGTGATGAAAGGAAGTGTGTTGAGAGTAAAAGGAAGAAAGGGGAAAATAGTGCAGAGGTGTAGGAGGAGAAAGAACAGAAAGGGTAGCTGGAGGAGACAGATGTGAGAGAAGGACTGGATTGCCAAATGGTGGTAGATATAGAAGAGAGTACTAAGTGGAGTTCTAATCCGGCATGGTTCGGGTAGATTGGCGGTTATTGAATACCTTCTGAAAGTCTTTAGGTACACAGAAATTAGTAGGCACGTTGGTGCCTAAGGTGTGACACCTCTTGGTAGCCTGCAAGGAACACAATTTACAATTTTTTATATAAATGAAGGAGTTTGTAAATAGTATGTGTCTCTGTACATCCTATGTCTGTGGTTATAGACAAGGTACTACATGTACTCATTAGGTTAAGGTTTAGAACACCTTGTCAGATGCGGATAAAACGAGTGACCATAGTAGAAAGGGTTATGGAATTGGGCTCTACTCAATGTTTGAGGCATAGTATAACCCCCTCAGTGATGAAATATGTGAGACCATGTTTTTAGGTCCTCTATTTACAAAGGTGGAAGTGATATAAGCATTACTGGTTGGCATGAGACTTGGAACAAGTAAATAGAGTTCAGGGTGTGAAACACCACTTTTGAGATGGAGAGATAAAAAGAGTCATTAGTATTCAAAGTGATGGGTATACAGATGTTAGATTATGAGCACATACCTATTAGGGTTTGTTCTGGTATGTGACTCCGGTCCTGAAAGAGAATAGGATGATTGAGGTAATAACAAGGACAGAGTTCTAGTAGGGTGACAGTGATTGTCTTCATGATCGAGAATTACAAATAAAAAACCTTGAAAGATACCCCTATCTCAAGTTTTCCTGATTGGATGCTAGACTGGACCAACCACAGTCTATCCTAGACACTGACACTCTGAAAATGTAGAACAGAAGTATTAGTTCAAATGTGCACTAATACTTTTTGTCATCCGAAGAATTACTAAACAAATCCCACATTTTTTACTTTTCAGCAAAATGTTCAGGTTCAAGGCGCCAAGAGAACATTCACAAATTCAGCCCGATTTTGAAATTATCCAACATGTTCGGCCAAAGTTCGCTCATCACTTCTGTTGATATCAGCTCATAGATCCTAAACATCTAATACAAGTATGTTATAAAAGGTATTGTTTTGAAGAGTTATTATATATGGCAGAGGGGTGAAATAGTAGCGGAAAACCCCTTTAAGTTTGTACATATTCAGAATGACAAAATTAACAAGCAACATGTGGCCTGGAATTGTCTTGATGTAAAATGGCCTCTAAAACACTTTGGAGAAATAGTCATTCCTGGAATAAAGACTAGAGCAGTCAAGCTATCGCACCCAATGCACCCTACATCTTAATCATGGAAATAGGACCAACCTGACCTTCAATCAAGAAAGCCTCTTTATTGACCTCACACCACCTATCTCAAAGGGTATAAAGGTCTAGAGTGAAACAGCAATGGAGGTTGCTTCAGATGTCTATTCTCTTTACAATGAGTCCCACTTTTGCATTGATAGCTGGAGGAGTATGTTCCGGAGACCACATTGGCAATACTATGGAGATATCTTTATGAGGGAATTTCAGATTGATCGCACACCTGGGATTATGCTGTAGGGTGGAATAAGAACAATAGCCAGACCCCTCTGGTCTGTATTGCATGGACACTATCAACTTGACTTTGCATTGATTTTGTTGTGGTCATTTGTCTAAATTATCTCAAGTACTGCTTTTCAATACAATACCAGGCTGCATATTGTTCATGCTACTGTGAGCAACGTGCATGGCCTAAATGTGCTACCTTGGTCTGTAGCTGCTCCAGCCTTGTCACTCATGGCACGCGTTTGGAACATCATTATTTGACATTTGCAAATGGAGCTGACAGCACTGTGAAGACATTTCTTTCATAGTCAGCACTTTTTATTTACCAATTTGTGTTGTAATGGCTCTTTGGGTGATTGGAGCAGCTGGGCTATACTTCACTGAGCCTTGTGCCCTTATTAACCTGTCACCAATAGAGATGAGCGATGTTCGATCGAACATGTTCGCCAATTAAAAATTCAACCTGTTTTGGGCTACGTTTGAGTCATTCGAGGAATGCGAACGATTTGCTAAAAATTCGGTAATTCAAGGTTAAGTTTGATAACAGTTCATTGACCAAATGCATTACTGACTTTTCCCAGTAATGCTTTTGTTATGATTGTCTATGTTAGGCTGGGGTCACACATGAGCCTTTAGTCCGTTTTTGGCTTCAGTTTTGTTAATTTTTTTTTCTAAGTCCAAAAACTGACAGAAAAACGCATTGGATGTAATAAGCACCCTGTGCGTTTTTCTCTGGAGCTCAAAACATCGCTCTGTCCGTTTTTGAGCCAAAAACGTTGCATGCAACGTTTTTGGCATCAGTTAAAGAACGCATGCGTTTTTTTTAACATGGGGCCCTATGGGAAACGCATGCGTTAACGCATGGCACATATAGGCACTTGCGTTTGCGCATGCGTTAACGCACATGCGTTTTTAATGAAAAAATGACTAAGTCCAAAAACGTTCAGAAGTGCAGGAGGCTCAAAAAGCACCCTATAAAAAACGGATTGGTAATGAAAATGACTTCCAAAAACGGATTTCTATGTGTAACCCCAGCCTTATTATGAGTTTCAGTGTCTAGGAATAGTGGGTGGGAGGGGGTTCTGGGGAGAGGTCTGTGGTCAAAAAATGCAGATCTCCATTTTTTTTTTCCTTTCCGCACTTACTGTGGATGGTCCGGTCTGTCAGTTTATCAGCACGCATAGAGCAAAGTGCACTTTCACTTTTTGCACACAAGGACTTTTGTCATTGGCTGGGTATATCACATGTCCTTGCCATATAATAACCGGCCATTCTCCCTCCTCACCATTTTATCAGTGTTGGAGCTCAGTGTCAGGCGGCGCCACTGCTGCTGTATGCACTACAAAGATAGTTAGATAGCGATGCAATAACACGTTAGATAGATAGTAGGTTAAGGGACTACTTTCAAGAACAGCCCATTTTAGGGGTTAAAAGCACTGTGTGCCAAGCAGGTCTGTTCCAGTGCTGTGCAAACATTTTTACAGCATCTGGCCAAATCTAGCCAAGTAAATCCTTTTTGGCTAGTAGCAGTGTGTACCAGGCACTGGTGTAGCACTGTTGTGAAGAAAGCTTCACCTCCTATGTTTACTAGCCTTTTTGGCTAGTAGCAGTGTTTGGAGCTGTGGTCCAGTGTTCTATTGAAATGTACCACCACACACTACAGAAAACAATTTTGTATTGCATCTGCCCAAACCTACTTACCAAAACATATTTAGGGCAGTGCCACTGTTTGACTATGTAGCTGTGGTCCAGTGTTCTGTTGAAATCTACCGCCACACAGCACAGTAAACACTTCTGTATTGCATCTGCCCAAACCTACTTACCAAAATCTATTTAGGGTAGTAGCACTGTTTGGCCACTCAGCTCTGCTAGTTTTACATTCATAATTTTTTCTGCCAACAACAACAGTGTTGCCAATTAGGTACCCTCAAATATGAGTGGCAAAAGGTCTGCTGATGGTTGAAAGGGAATAGGCATGTTAAAAAGGGTAAAATTCTTTGCGTCCGTGGGTTTGGTGCTAAACTAACAGAAACATCTGCTGAAGAAATACCATCTTCAAGGCAAACTAAAATGTCTACTTCTTTTTGTGGACTATCTGCTTTCATCCCTTTCTTATGCCATAGAGCATCGCTAAAACTTGTAGATGAGGCCCAAAAAGAGCAGGTGCTAAAATGAATATCAAGCGCTCCATCAAGTGGGTTCCCTTCCACCTCATCTTCAACATCACAAGCATTCCAGTCCTCAGAGTTGACACCCCAATCGCACTTGCTTCCTCACAGCTCACAAGCCTCCAGTCGCCCTACTGACTAGGGGTTAACAGAGATGGGTGAGTCTGCAGAGCTCTTCACTCATTCTATTCCCTGGGAATCAGAAGTCTGCTCCAAAGCTTCAGTGAGTCAAGACAAGGTAATCATCTGAACCGATGCCGAAAATCTTTGTGAGTCAGATCCAGGCACAGATGAAGAATAGTCCGAGTATAATGTAGACTCTCATTCCCAAACTGTAACCCCTGTTGGTGGAGACAATGAGGCAGATGATGATGAGACTCAGATACCTGATTGGAATGACAACTTGACTTTGCGCTCAGGGCAGGAAAAGGTTGGCTCTGAGGACGACGAGTGTGAGAACACGCAGGTTGATGATGAGGTTGAAAATCCCACTTAGGCTAGGGTCACACATAAGCCCTTGGTCCGTTTTTGGCTTCATTTTTGTCATTTTTTTTTTCTAAGTCCAAAAACTGACAGAAAAACGGAGTGGATGTAATAAACACCCTGTCCGTTTTTTTCTGGACCTCAAAACATTGCTCTGTCCGTTTTTGAGCCAAAAACGTTGCTAGCAACGTTTTTGGCATCAGTTAAAAAACGCATGCATTTTTTTAACATGGGGCCCTATGGGAAACGCATGCGTTAACGCATGGTACATATAGGCACCTGCGTTAACGCATGCGTTAACGCATATGCGTTTTTAATGAAAAAATGACTAAGTCCAAAAACGTTCAGGGGTGCAGGAGGCTTAAAAAGCACCCTATAAAAAATGGATTGCACTTGCTTCCTCACAGCTCACAAGCCTCCAGTCGCCCTACTGACTAGGGGTTAACAGAGATGGGTGAGTCTGCAGAGCTCTTCACTCATTCTATTCCCTGGGAATCAGAAGTCTGCTCCAAAGCTTCAGTGAGTCAAGACAAGGTAATCATCTGAACCGATGCCGAAAATCTTTGTGAGTCAGATCCAGGCACAGATGAAGAATAGTCCGAGTATAATGTAGACTCTCATTCCCAAACTGTAACCCCTGTTGGTGGAGACAATGAGGCAGATGATGATGAGACTCAGATACCTGATTGGAATGACAACTTGACTTTGCGCTCAGGGCAGGAAAAGGTTGGCTCTGAGGACGACGAGTGTGAGAACACGCAGGTTGATGATGAGGTTGAAAATCCCACTTAGGCTAGGGTCACACATAAGCCCTTGGTCCGTTTTTGGCTTCATTTTTGTCATTTTTTTTTTCTAAGTCCAAAAACTGACAGAAAAACGGAGTGGATGTAATAAACACCCTGTCCGTTTTTTTCTGGACCTCAAAACATTGCTCTGTCCGTTTTTGAGCCAAAAACGTTGCTAGCAACGTTTTTGGCATCAGTTAAAAAACGCATGCATTTTTTTAACATGGGGCCCTATGGGAAACGCATGCGTTAACGCATGGTACATATAGGCACCTGCGTTAACGCATGCGTTAACGCATATGCGTTTTTAATGAAAAAATGACTAAGTCCAAAAACGTTCAGGGGTGCAGGAGGCTTAAAAAGCACCCTATAAAAAATGGATTGGTGATGAAAATCACTTCCAAAAACAGATTTCTATGTGTGACCCCAGCCTTACTGTCAACCCACAGGCAGGCAGTTGATGAACTTAGCAGAGGAGGTGGAGGAGGATGCTAGTGATGAGGTTGGTTGTGGCTCCCTGGACAGAGACAGAGTCCTGGAAGAACGTCAACAACTGCTTCCTCGGCCAAAACTCTGCCTCTGTGCAGAAGCCATGGTGGCTCTGCAGTTCACATGAGCGCTAAGCCTTGCCTAGCCTGGGCCTTTTTTCAGATCACAAAGGATGACCCATCTCATGTTATCTGAAAATTTGTAAACAAAATCTAAGTAGAGGTCAAAAAATCAATAGTTTGCATACTTCATGCATAAACCGTCACATAGACATGAAGTATAAGTCACAGTGGGAAGCTTCCTGTGTTACAATGCATCCAGCGGGCCTTGCCAACCAGTATCTGTCCAATCAAGTGAATCTGCGGCTTCTTCATCCTCTGTGACTGTGGGGACAGCTGTCACACAGGCTTTCGGCCGTAGAACTTCCACCTCTTTACCCACAACAGCCAGTGTGATTGACTTGACAGGTCGTCAGCTGTTTTGGAAGTGGAAACACCTGCTGGTGATGAGTACTGCCAGACATCGAGAGCACCACCTTTTTCTCAATGCGACATAATATGTCTGCCTGCACCTCCCTCACAGTCCAGCAGTTTGTCTGAGACACCCTACTCAACCCTGAAAAAAATAATTGATCACAGCACCTAGGGTTACTTGCTAGGCCTTCCCAACTTCCAGCCAGCACCTAGACGCACGTCCACACCGGAGAGTTCACATCCGTATCATTATACAATATTAGAAATAAAAACGGACAGCGCCACAGACCTTTGATGGTGCAAAAAATCCTTGTATATTTATTCCATGGTCAAGAGAAGCGACGTTTCGACCACTCCTGTGGTCTTTATCAAGCTTAGTATGTTTTACAATTGACCTCTTTAAATAGTGCTCTACCATACCCATAATAAAGTGTTACCCTAGGTGCTGTGACCAATTATTTTTTTCATACGAGTGGTTGTTACATAATGTTCTATGGAATTACGAGGGTTGATAGGCTAGACAGGATTCCCATGATGTTTTTCGAATGGGGCCAGATGAGTACCCGGAATTCCCATTATGTTCTTGTCCCATTTTGGCTGCTTTCACACTGCAGTTTTTTCACTGATCAGTGTCCATCAGATTTGTGTGCCAAAACCCGGAGAGGAACCAGGAGAGGAACTTGCAGAGAAAATCTATAATTGAAAGATTGACACCTGTTCTGAGTTTTGGAGACACTCCTAGTTTTGGCACACAAATCTGATGGACACTGATCAGTGAAAAAACTGCAGTGTGAAAGCAGCCTTTGGTAGGGTGAATGCCCATAGTGTATATGAGTAGCCATTAGATTTTGAGATCGCGTGCAGACAGGTGATATAAACTAGAAGCTAGAGAGCGTGATTGGTCTCTATGGACGCTGAGACTGCACGGGTGGCCAATAGATGAGGAGATCGCGTGTGGTCACGTGATGTAAACAAAGCTAATAAGGCGCGTGATTGGTCTTGGTAGACGCTGAGCCAGCGCAGGTGGACAATAGATGAGGAGATCGCGTGCGGTCACGTGATGTAAATAGAGCGACTATGGAGCGTGATTGGTATCTGGTGACGCGGAGACGGTGCATGCGCCGAAATGGCCTATCACATTCATGATTACGGCCGTGTTGATATAGGCCCCTGATATGTGATGATACGCAATTGGCTGGTGGTTAAGATTGTACTAGGCATGCGCTCATTTTTCCTATGGGTAGAGTGCAGCCGGTACACTCAGTGTGATTATTGACACGCCGACAGATGTACGTTAGTAGATCCCTTGTTTGGAGCCGAGTACTGATGTCCTGGTTCACTTGAAAAAGGTATTAGACCGCTGGTGATAATGTCCTTGATAAATAATGATGGTTCACCATGATTTGAGGTCGTGCTTTCCCACAAAGATGATAGCTTATCAATGAGATTGGTTATATATATGCCGAAAGTATAGATTTGAATATGATCAATATAGTGAGGGGTGTCAGGGATTTTGGAGATTCTCTGATCACCTCACTGAGTGTAACATCTATGTTTATGTTTATGTATATGGTGGTTGGTAAGACAACTGGGTTATTCTGTCTCTGATTGGTCATTCGTGTTAACCGTTTATGTACCTTTGTATTGATTATATAAATCTTGGACTCTGACATAATGCTTGTTATGATGCATAACCTGTTTTGGAAAAATAGGGTGACCATGTGTAACACTTTGTATGTATTTTTATTATCTAATTTATGATGTATTTTGATGTTTTTTGTATTAATTGTTGAATGTTGTTTGTGATTGGTTAACACTTTATTATCGGTGTGGTAGAGCACTATTTAAAGAGGTCAATTGTAAAATATACTAAGCTTGATAAAGACCACAGGAGTGGTCGAAACGTCGCTTCTCTTGACCATGGAATAAATATACAAGGATTTTTTGCACCATCAAAGGTCTGTGGCGCTGTCCGTTTTTATTTCTAATACCCTACTCAACCCTGTCTCAGCACAGCAGCCAGCCTCCGGCCCCTCAGATGTGAACAAGTAAAAGACCATTTCCTCCTACCCAGTAAGAGTAAAAGACCATTTCCTTCCTTCCTCCTAAGAGCAGCTTAGTATACATTTTTTGCAAAAAACGTATCAACTAAATACCCTGTATTTTACTTTTTCAGAAGGACTCGCTTTTTACTGTGTTTTTTTTACCACAGAGTATTTTTACTCGCATGTTTGACTGTTTTTGTGATTCTGTCTTCTGGTGGTGTGAACACTGTCCTACAGACGTGTTCACTGTGTGCATGATTCATTAGTTTTTGTCTAAATTACTCCTTGTTTCTGCAAGATTGGGGAGTTTTCCATCCCTCCCCTTTAAGCCCTGCACATAAAAAGCTGTCTTCTGCAGTCAAAGTCAGACATTGGACCTGTCTGGCTCCTGCTCATTTTATGTACCAATACACATGGTCAGGTTTGAAATACATCAGATAGGGACTGCTCTGATACAGGTTACCTTGAAGTTGGTAGAGCAGCTTAGTATACATTTTTTGCAAAAAATGTATCAACTAAATACCCTGTATTTTACTTTTCCAGAAGCACTTGCTTTTTACTGTGTTTCTTTTACAACAGAGTATTTTTACATGTTTGTTTGACTGTTTTTTGTGATTCAGTCTTTTGGTGGTGTGAACACTGTCCTACAGACATGTTCACTGTGTGCATGATTCATTAGTTTTTGTCTGTGTGTGACAGGGTGCATTTCACCACAGACACCTGGATGGAAGCATGGACAGGGGCATTACATGTTGCTGACTGGACACTGGGTGACTATTGTGACAGCAAGAGAAGAGCTGTACAAGTCTTGCAATCCCCATGGGTTGTGCATCAAACCTCTGTATGTAGAAGTTCCTCCACTGCTTCTGCATCCTCCACTTCTTCTAGGTCCTCCACCTGCGCTCAAAGCCTGCCTGGTAATATGACACGCATTCAAACTACGCAGAAGGAATCCAGCACTACTCCTTACTATACTGGCACCAGGGCTCAATGGCTTCAGGCAGTGTTTATGTTAAAATGTCTGGAAATGTGAGTCACACAGCTGAGGAATTGTGCTCAGCTCTGGAGATCGAGTTTAATCAATGGTTGTCTCCACTGAACCTGCAGCCAGGGAAGGCCGTGTGCGACAATGCTGCAAACCTGGGTGCGGCCCTTTGCCGGGGCATGGGGACACATGTGCCTTGTATGGATCACGTCTTGAACCTACCTAGATGTGCTTCTGCAGAGGGCACGGTCACTGTGTGCTTACTTCTGCCGTTCGCATCCCACAGCTCAACGACTTGCATCGCTACAGAAATCGTTTGGCCTGCCGGTTCACCACCTGAAATGCGATGTGCCAACATGATGGAATTCCACTCTGCAAATGCTGCAGCGACTATGGCAGCAACGAAGAGCCATGGTGCAGTATGTTATGATATACAGCCTAGGCCAACGTGATCCAGAGGTGGGGTAAATCATGCTGCTGGAGTAATCTCAGATCAAGAACCTCTGAACCCTTCTGCAGAGTTTTGAAATGGCTACTAAGATGTTTAGCACTGACAATGCCATTATCAGCATGACTATCCCAGTCATCTACATGCTAGAGCACACCTTAACCAGTATTCGGAGTCAAGTGGTGGGCCAAGAGGAAGGGGAGGAAGTAGGGGAGGAGGCGATTAAGGAAGGGATAACAAGATCTCAAAGGTCCAGACCATCGGCAGCACCTAGGCGGCTGGCATGGGGGGGTGGGGTAGAGGGAACAACGAGGGCGCATGGTATCAGCCAAACTGTTGATGAAGATGCAGGATCCAAGGAAGAAATGGAGGACGAACAGGCGATGGGCATTGAAGACTCAGCAGATGAGGGAGACCTTGATCACATTTCTGTTTTGCGCGGTTGGGGGAGAGGGCAGAGGAAGCAAGCATGAATGTTACCCCGCCACTACCAACATAACAAGGACTTGGGCTCCTGAATGCGCAAGACACATGACTGCCTTCTTGCTGCACTACCTGCAACATAATCCTCGGATTGTTAGAATTTTAAGTAATGTCGACTACTGGGTTGCCACACTGTTAGATCCCCGGTACAAGAGTAAATTTGGCCAAATGCTTTCTGCCCTGGAAAGGGACGCACACATGCAGAGTTTCAACAGATGCTTTTACACAATCTTAGTACTGCTTTTACCCAAAACACCAGTGGTGCACATAGTGAATATTGCAGTGCTACCTTTCCAACCCTGGGAATGTTGAATCGTCATCACTCAAGCGTTAACAGTAACAGTGTATGTGGTAACAGCAATTTTGTAGTATCGTTTCACCTTTTTTTTTAGACCATCCTTTGCAATGCCAGAAGAGAGAGCAAGTCTGACACATAGTGAACGCCTAGAGAGGATGGTATAGGAGTATCTTCAGCTTAATATCGATACCATGACTGTGGAATTGGACCCTTGTGCATTTTGGGCTTCAAAACTGGAAAAATGCCCTGAGCTTGCCACTCATGTCATGGAGATTTTGTCGTGCCTCGCAGCCAGCATTCTCTCTGAACGTGTCTTCAGCACTGCTGGTAGTGTGCTGACGGATAAGCGCACGCGACTGTCCAGTGACAATACAGACATACTAACGTTTATCAAGATGAACATAAGTTATGGATCCGCAAGGACATTTCCACCCCTGTGTCAGCCTAGGGAGACTAAATGCTTGTGTACTTTTCAATGTGCTATCTTAAGCTCCTCATTTTAATATTTCAACTTCGGGGCAATTGATTCCACTTAAGTGGTGGCTGTGCCCAATTTTTTTGGACAATGGAGACTATTGTTGGGGTCTCTTTGCTGTTTGTTGCTTGACCTTAGTAGGGCTCTCTGAGCTCAATACCTATCCCAGACACTCCTGCCCCTGTTTCTGAATATTCAACTTTTTTGTCCATCAAACTAGTGATTAACACATTTTCTGTATTCACATCCACCATTTTTGGGTGCTTATAAGCACGGATTACTACGGTACATTTCCCTGATGGTACCTTTACACGCAGCCACAAGAAGGTAGAAACCGCCAGGCATCGGACACAATTGTGCCTGTTGCCATGAAAACACCACGATGTGGCGGCGTGTAATTCAGGTATCTGCAAGACACATGAAGGAAATTCCTGAATTACACGCCGCCAATTCGTGATGTTTTCATGGCAACAGGCACAATTGTGTCCGATGCCTGGCGGTTTCTACCTTCTTGTGGCTGCGTGTAAAGGTACTATTAATGTTTGTGTAAACTGGTTTTGGGCATCAAACCAGTTTTTGGCAAATGTGCTGTATACACATGAAAATTTTTTTGGCTCTTAAAAGCATTGTTTGCTCAATCTCCACAGTCCACTAGGTCTATACAGGTCACTGACCTACCCGACTCCTTTTTCCTGTAATATTCCACAAAACTTATAGTTGTCTCACCAGTATGTGGCACGGCATAACATTAATAGGAGCGCTTGCATAAACTTTGAGTTTATCCGGCCCACTAGGCTTAAACAGGTCACTGACCTTCCTGACTAGTTTTTCCGGTAATATTCCACAAAATGTAGAGTTGTCCCACCTGTGTGCAACAGGGAAAACATTTATGGGAGCCCTTGCATGAGCTTTGAGTTTATCCAGCCTCTTAAGCCTAAACAGGTCACTGACTTAGCTGACTAGTTTTTTCGGTAATATCCCACAAAACTTATAATTGTCCCACCTGTCTGTGACAGGGCATAACATTGATGGGAGCACTTTCATGAGCTTTGAGTTTATACGGCCTACTAAGCCTAAACAGGTCACTGACCTACCTGACTAGTTTTTTCGGTAATATTCCACAAAACGTAGAGTTGTCCCACCTGTGTGTGACAGGGAAAACATTTTTGCGAGCCCTTGTATGAGCTTTGAGTTTCTCCAGCCTCTTAGGCCTAAACAGGTCACTGACTTAGCTGACTAGTTTTTTTGGTAATATTCTGCGAAACCTATAGTTGTCCCATCTGTGTGTGGCAGGGCATAACATTGATGATAGTGCTTGCATGAGCTTTGAGTGTATCCGGCCACTAGGCCTAAACAGGTCACTGACCTACCTGACTAGCTTTTTCAATAATATTCCACAAAACGTAGAGTTGTCCCACCTGTGTGCGACAGGGAAAACATTTATGGGAGCCCTTTGAGTTTCTCCAGCCTCTTAAGCCTAATCTGGTCACTGACTTAGCTGACTAGCTTCTTCGGTAATATTCCACAAAACTTATAGTTGTCCCACCTGTGTGTGGCAGGGCATAACATTGATGGGAGCATTTGCATGAGCTTTGAGTTTATCCGGCCTACTAGGCCTAAACAGGTCACTGACCTACCTGACTAGTTTTTTCAGTAATATTCCACAAAACCTTTAGTTGTCCCAACTGTCTGTGACAGGGAATAACATTGATGGGAGCACTTGCATGAGCTTTCAGTTTATCTTGCCCAGTAGGCCTAAACAGGTCACTGACCAACGTCTCTATTATTTCATGTAATACTCCATAAACTTATAGTTGTCCCACCTGTGTATGGTCGGGCATACATTGATGGGAGCACTTGCATGAGCTTTGAGGTTATCTAGCCTACTAGACAAGTCCTGCCCCTGTTTCTGAATATTCAACCTTTTTGTCCATCGAACTAGTGATTAACACATTTTCTTTATTCACATCCACCATTTTTGGGTGCTTAAAAGCACTGATTACTACTTCTTCCTTAATGTTTGCGAAAGTGGTTTTGGGCATCAAACCAGGTTTTTGGCAAATGTGCTGTATACACATGAAAATGTTTTGGGTCCTTAAAAGCATTGTTTGCTCAATCTCCCCTGTCCACTAGGCCTATACAGGTCACTGACCTACCTGACTACTTTTTCCTGTAATATTCCACAAAACTTATAGTTGTCCCACCTGTGTGTGGCAGGGCATAACATTGATGGGAGCACTTTCATGAGCTTTAAGTTTATCCAGCCCACTAGGCCTAAACAGGTCAGTGACCTACCTACTTTTATTTGGTAATATTCCACAAAATATAGAGTTGTCCCACCAGTGTGTGGCAGGGCATAACATTGATGGGAGCGATTGCATGAGCTTTGAATTTATCCGGCCTACTAGGCTTAAACAAGTCACTGACCTATATGACTTATTTTATTCGGTAATAATGTACAAAACTTATACTTGTCCCACCTGTGTGTGGCAGGGCATAACATTGATTTGAGTGCTTGCATGAGCTTTGAGTTTATCCAGCCTACTAGGCCTAAACCAGTCACTGACCTACCTGAATAGTTTTTTTGGTAATTTTCCACGAAATTTATAGCTGTCCCACCTATATGTGACCGGGCATAACATTGCTGCGAGCACTTGCATGAGCATTCAGTTTATCCGGCCCACCAGGCCTAGACAGGTCACTGATCTACCTCTCTATTATTTCCTGTAATACTCCATAAAACCTATAGTTGTCCTACCTGTGTGTGGCCGGGCAAAACATTGATGGGAGCACTTGCATGAACTTTGAGTTTATCTGGCCTACTAGGTCTAAACAGGTCACTGACCTAGCTGACTAGATTTTTCGGTAATGTTCCACGAAACGTATAGTTGCGCAACTGTGTGTGGCAGGGCATAACATTGATGGAAGCGCTTGCATGAGTTTTGAGTTTATCCTGTCCACTTCGCCTAAACAGGTCACTGACCCACCTCTTTAGTTTTTCCTGCTATATTCCACAAAACGTATAGTTGCTAAGCAATGTTTAACCTTGAAATGCTAGGCCAGGTCCTGTTCCAGACCCTGTGCCATGCAGGCAGGCTGGACCATTAAGCAATTTTTGTTCTGGAACAATTGATGCCATTTTGCTGTGGTCTGACCCATTGGGAAGAGTGAGGACTCTTGCTGGGGTCCCCTTGCTGTGTGGTACATGATTTGACTTTTCCCCTTTAACTCATCCATTTGTCAATTCAAAGTCAGTTCCACTTACCTCTGAAATTTTAGGTGAATGTTAACCACCTTCTATTTTGAATTGCTTTGGAAGAGGGTGCAGGCTGGCAGAGACCGAGTCTTGTGCTCCCATGCTACGCCATGAGACTATTTGTACTGTGGTTAGATTGTTGTCACTTTTCCTGGTGTTTGTTGTCTATTCTGAGTATTTTGGCAACTCTTGGACACCTTTGAAGGTATTTTCTATGTGTTTGCTGTAGCCTGATTCCAATGGGGTTTGACAATGTTCAACGAACATTTAATAAACAATTCATCGAAAGCACCCCAATTCGGCGAATTGAACCGAATTCGAACACTTAAGTGTTGACTCCTCACTAGTCACCAATATATCAGTTTTTATCCAATGGACCACTTTTAGTAGGCAGTAACCTGGAATAACCCACAATATTGGATTTGGAAATGACTGACTCAGTTTCTATCCATCACTTTTTGGTCCTTGTCGCTCAAAACGTTATTTTTTTTCCATCATCCAACACATAAATTTAAAAACTGACTGTTGATTTGCTGACTATTTTATCCAACCCCTTGACATTTACCATTATAATGAACTAATCAATGTAATTTACGTTTCCTTTAAGTAGTTTTAATGTTCTGATTGATAGGTGAATATTTTACTCATATCCTCTAACCATGCTGTTTTTATAAATGTAGTATTCTATTTAATAAAACATCCAAAGTTCTCCTATAATGAGTAAATATTTGTTTACCTGTACAATAAACTCTAATCTTCTAGATTAACCCCTAACAAAACCAGCACATACAAAAAAAACTGACTAGAAAATGGGCAAATATGTTATAATGAAAGGATGGATTTCTCTAATTAATATATAAAAAAATCTATTTTAATAAGCCTTTTTAAATACTGAGGAGATAGAGAAGGGATCTGTTAATCTGTTGTCCAAAGTGGAGAGCCATTAAATAGCATCTCCCACTATAAAACACCTTTCTATTCCAGCATTACATGCATTGAGTAAAAAAAAATTCTGGTATTTTTCTCTCCTCTCCAGAAGAGGGCAGACTTGGACTGCTTTATACAGGCAGTCTTTCTTCTAACTCCTCAACCCCCATTAGTTCATCATGACTTCCTTAATTTCTTCTACAGGGTGATTATGATTTGTTTCTCTTCCTACTTAGTTGTCTTTGCACCACCTCCCAGGCTCCTTTGAATTGGTGGCACATTTTTGACCGTCCCTTCCTACTATATAATAATAAGATGAAGATAACGAAAAAAGTAGGAGGGGTCGGTCGGAAATAGATATATTATATAGTCATGGGCAATTTCTAGAGTGTTGGAACCGAAATTGTTCCATAAAATGATGTATTTCTTCCAGAAAGTTATTGCAATTAAAAATGTTTTGTTATACACATGTTTATTTCCTTTCTGTGTATTGGAACAACACACAAAAAACTGAGAAAATATGGAATATTGGACATAATTTCACACAAGACTCAAAAAATGTACTGGGCAAAATCGTTGGCCACATCGACTTATTATTTTTTTGCACACCCTTCTGAATAATTATCAATCACTTCCTATAACAATGAACACGCTTCTTACATTTCTCACCTGGAATTTTGGACCACTCCTTGTAAGGAATATGCTTGGATAGGCAAATCAATCAGAAATCCTTAGATATCTCTGCATTCATACATTCCTCAATTCACCAACACTGTGAAGACAAATGGTTTCATAGGCAGATGGTGTCACAAGTTAATTTAGTTGAGGAAGGATCCCTCATTAAGGCTCAGGATCCTTACTGGGATAGGCAATTACTGATACAGTGTTGGCCAAAAGTATTGACACCCCTGAGATTCTGTTAGATAATACTCAGTTTCTTCCTGAAAATGATTGCAATCACAAATTCTTTGGTATTATTATCTTCATTTAATTTGTCTTCAATGAAAAAAACACAAAAGAGAATGAAGCAAAAAGCAAAACATTGATCATTTCACACAAAACTCCAAAAATGGGCCAGACAAAAGTACTGGCACCCTCAGCCTAATACTTGGTTGCACAACCTTTAGCCAAAATAACTGCGATCAACCGCTTCCAGGAACCATCAATCAGTTTCTTACAATGCTCTGCTGGAATTTTAGACCATTCTTCTTTGGCAAACTGCCCCAGGTCCCTGATATTTGAAGAGTGCCTTCTCCAAACTGCCATTTTTAGATCTCTCCACAGGTGTTCTATGGGATTCAGGCCTGGACTCATTGCAGGCCACCTTATAAGTCTCCAGTGCTTTCTCTCAAACCATTTTCTAGTGCTTTTTGAAGTGTGTTTTGGGTCATTGTCCTGCTGGAAGACCCATGACCTCTGAGGGAGACCCAGCTTTCTCACACTGGGCCCTACATCATGCTGCAAAATTTGTTCGTAGTCTTCATACTTAATAATGCCATGCACATGGACAAGCAGTCCAGTGCCAGAGGCAGCAAAGCAACCCCAAAACATCAGGGAACCTCCACCATGTTTGACTGTAGGGACCGTGCTCTGTTCTTTGAATGCCTCTTTTTTTCTCCTGTAAACTCTATGTTGATGCCTTAGGCTTTCTCAGGTAAGTTTTGGCAAACTCCAGCCTGGCTTTTTTATGTCTCGGGGTAAGAAGTGGGGTCTTCCTGGGTCTCCTACCATACAGTCCCTTTTCATTCAGACGCCGACGGATAGTACAGGTTGACACTGTTGTACCCTCGGACTGCAGGGCAGTTTGAACTTGTTTGGATGTTAGTCAAGGTTCTTTATCCACCATCCGCACAATCTTGCATTGAAATCTCTTGTCAATTTTTCTTTTCCGTCCACATCTAGGGAGATTAGCCATAGTGCCATGGGCTTTAAACTTCTTGATGACACTGCGCACGGTA
Source organism: Allobates femoralis (assembly GCA_033576535.1). Lineage (NCBI taxonomy): Eukaryota > Metazoa > Chordata > Amphibia > Anura > Aromobatidae > Allobates > Allobates femoralis. The sequence continues at coordinate 385,003,905 of JARQOC010000004.1, forward strand.
GACACAGGAACATTCAGGTCTTTGGAGATTGACTTGTAGCCTTGAGATTGCTCATGCTTCCTCACAATTTGGTTTCTCAAGTCCTCAGACAGTTCTTTGGTCTTCTTTCTTTTCTCCATGCTCAATGTTGTTCACACAAGTACACAGGACAGAGGTTGAGTCAACTTTAATCCATGTCAACTGGCTGCAAGTGTGATTTAGTTATTGCTAACACATGTTAGGTGCCACAGGTAAGTTACAGGTGCTGTTAATTACACAAATTAGAGAAGCATCACATGATTTTTCTAACAGTGCCAATGCTTTTGTCCACCCCCTTTTTTATGCTTGGTGTGGAACTATATCCAATTTGGCTTTAGGACAATTCTTTTTGTGTTTTTTTTTCATTGAAGACAAATTAAATGAAGATAATAATACCAAAGAATTTGTGATTGCAATCATTTTCAGGAAGAAACTGAGTATTATCTGACAGAATTACAGGGGTGTCAATACTTTTGGCCAACACTGTAGGTGTAAGGCTGGAGGCACACTGTCAGGCATCAAACAAAGAGCGTGCTTGATGCATGACAGTGATTCGAGTGTAATGCGTGTTTGTTGTGAGTGTGGTGTGAGTATGGTGTGTGTGTGTGGGTGAGTGTGCATGGCTGTATGCTTGTGAGTGTGCTGCGTGAGTGTGTGTGTGATGCGTGTGATTGTGATGCTGTCCACGGTCCTGAAGCAAACTACAGTTCTGCGGACTGCATTTGCTGGTGAATTCAAACTTTACGGCTGTGAAAGCTGCATATCAGCACATAGGCTGCAGATGCAGCTAATAAGCCGGTGTCTGCAGGGTCCACACTCCCTGGACGTATGCTGTCATCACTCTCTAGCTGTATAGGGGTTAATACATAGTTAAAATCCAAGACTGCAATTGTCGGGTGTTATAAATTCACTTTAAAAGCCGGCGGCGGTACTATAGGATCCTCCCTTAACATGGGAGTCTATGTTGCCGGATCGCACCGGATCCGACAAAAAAACGGATGCGGGAGCTGGACGCCAGCTGCTGGAGCTTAGCAGCAGGCACTACTAAGTACTGTACACAAATGGCATACAGTACCGCCGCCGGCTTTTAAAGTGAATTTATAACACCCGACAATTGCCTGCTTGGATTTTAACCATGTATTACCCCTGCACAGCCTGGGTGTGATGACATCATGTGTCCAGGGAGTATGGACACTCCCTGGACACATGCTTGCACCACACAAACAGCAGGTTAACCCTGCAGACAACAGCTTATTAACTGCATCTGCAGCCATTGTGCTGACATGCAGCACAGAGGCTGCAGATGGGGTTAATATGCAGCAAAATCACGCGATTTTTAAAATTTTAACATATGCTGTGTTTTTACTAATCATCTTGCACAGCTGCTGTCACAGCAGTGCAAGATGATTGGTTAATGTACCTGCAAACCGCCAAATTCAAACCCAGTGGCTTTGACAGCCGCAGAGCTTGAAGTGATTTTTACAGCACACGCAAAGCGACTATCGCACCGTGTACTGTATGGGTGCAAGATTTTCTCGCACCCATAGACTTTGATTGTCCACTCGTGCGGGGAAATCGCATGCATTAACAGCATGCTGTGATTGCACAAGCATTTCCCACGCAATGCAAGAGTAATAAGAGGAACTCGCACTAATGGGACCAATATCATTTAATGATACTGGTTTGAGTGCAATGCGAGTCTCCCTCACATTACACTTGCGCGAGGCACATGGATAGTGTGCCTTCAGCCTAATACCAGTCTATTTGTCCCTTGTTTCTCTGGTGTTACTTTGCATGTTTGTGCTCTGTCTTTATGCTCCTTTCTTCTAACCAGCAGTTACCATTGTTATCCATGTGTTAGATTCTCTGTTACACAACTATCCACATGTATGTTCCCTGGCTGGTCCATTATGTAAGGAGGTTAAGCCTGCTGCTCCTGGTCAGCCTGTTGTCAGTTCCAATGCGTGTAATCAGTATTGTGGTTGCAGAGTCTATTTCTTGAATACATCTGTTGGACTGAGGGCTGGGTGCTGTACTGAGACAGGATGGAGTAGGGTTTACCAGACAAACTGCTGGACTCTGAGGGAAGTACAGATGGAGATGTTATGTTGCCTTCATGAAGTGGTGGTGCTCTCGATGTCTGACAGTGATCAACGCCAGCAGGCATACCCATTTCAAAAACAGCTGACAGCCTGTGATTCACACTGACTGTTGCGGGTAAAGAGGTGGACTTTTTGCAGCTGAAGGTCTGTGTGACACCAATCCCACAGTCACAAAGGAAGATGAAGCCACAAATGCGCTTGATGGGGTGGTCTGTGGTTGGCCAGGCCCGCTAAGCCACATTGTAGCACAGTGAGCTTCCAACTGTAACTTATGCTGCATATCTATGTGGTGGTTCATGCATAAAGTAGCTAAATTATTGATTTTTTTGCCTCTACTCAGATTTTGCTTAAATATTTGGCAGATAAGATTATTTGGGTCATTCTTCTTGATCTGAAAAAATGCCCAGGCTAGGCAAGGCTTGGCACCCATGGAAACTGCAGAGCCTGCACAGTGGCAGAGTTGTGACTGATGACGCAGTGCTTGGTGAGGTTGCAACACTCCTTCTCTGTCCAAGAAGCCACAACCTAACCTCATCAGCTTCATCCTCCTTCACATGCTCTGTTGACCTCATCCACTGCATGCCTGTGGGTTGACAGTAAGTTGGATCTAGAACTTGGTCATCACCCTCTCTGTTCTCACACTCCTTGCCCTCAGAGCCACCCTCTTCTTGCCCTGAGTGCAAAGTCAAATAGGCGTTCGCCTCAGGTATCTGAGTGTCATCATCATTAGCCTCATTGTCTCTGCCAACAGGGGTTAAAGTTTGGTAATGAGGGTCTAGATTATGCTCAGACCCGTCTTCATTCGGTCCTGGATTCGACTCATAAAGATTTTGTGCATCAATGCAGATCAGTTCCTCCTCTTGACTCTGTGAATCTTTAGAGCTGACCTCTGATTGACTGGCTATGGTATGCATGAAAAACTCTGTAGACTCAGCCTTGTGTGTTGACCCACAGTCAGTAGGGCAGCTGGAGACTTGTGACACATGAGGAAACAATTGTGATTGGGGTGACACCTGTGAAGACTGCACTGTGTGTGCTGTTGAAGCTAAGGTGAAGGAGAGGCCACTTGATGGATGGCTTGATATCCAGTGTAGCACCCGCTCTTTCTTGGCCTCATCTACAAGTCATATTGATGTGCTGCTGCCTAAGAAAGAGATAATACCAAACTGTCCTCTAAAAGAAGTTGAGGTTTTTCTTTTCCCATAAAAATCTGGGGATGTGAATCCAGCAGACCAGATTTGGCAAACACTCGTAGTAGCCAAAAAGGTTTTGGTGCCTGGATGTTGGCAGATCTGTTCCTAAACCTTCCCCGCTTTCATAGGGGCGGTGTGTGCACCTTGAGATGGTGTTCCCCACCTCTTGCTGTGGGGCATCTGCTAGTTAAAGTTTCTCTTCCATGTTGGGTGTAGCCAGATTTTTGCAATAAGTTAGCTAACCTAGACATATGAGGAGGTCCAGCCTGCTGTTCCTGGTCAGTTTCTTATCAGCTCCAATCCTGCCTTTAGTCGGTATTGTGCTTGCTGAGTGTCCTTTTCCTGTCTTTATGCATTTCCCCAGGTAGCAGTCTTCTTGCCTTGTACAGTCATATGAAAACGTTTGGGCACCCCTCTTAATCTTACTCATTTTTTTTGTTTTTAAATTTGGGTTTTTGCAACAGCTATTTCAGTGTGATATATGTAATAACTGATGGACACAGTAATATTTCAGGATTGAAATGAGGTTTATTGTATTAACCAAAAATGTGAAATATGCATTTTTTCAAAATTTGACAGGTGCAAAAGTATGGGCACCTCAACAGAAAAGTGAAATTAATATTTATTAGATCCACCTTTTGCAAAAATAACAGCCTCTAGTTACTTCCTGTAGCTGTTAATGAGTTCCTGGATCCTGGATGAAGGTATTTTTGACCATTCGTCTTTACAAAACAATTCCAGTTCAGTTAAGTGTGATGGTCGCCGAGCATGGACAGCCCGCTTCAAAACATCACACAGATGTTCAATGATATTCAGGTCTGGGGACTGGGATGGCCATTCCAGAACATTGTAATTGTTCCTCTGCATGAATGCCTGAGTAGATTTGGAGCGGTGTTTTGGATCATTGTCTTGCTGAAAGATCCATCCCCGGCGTAACTTCAACTTTGACACTGATTCTTGAACATTATTCTCAAGAATCTGCTGATACTGAGTGGAATCCATGCGACCTTCAACTTTAACAAGATTCCCCATGCCATCATTGGCCACACAGCCCCAAAGCATGATGGACCCTGCCCCAAATTTGACAGTGGGTAGCAAGTGTTTTTCTTGGAATGCTGTGTTTTTGTAGCGCCATGCATAACGCCTTGTTGTATGACCAAACAACTCAATCATTGTTTCATCAGTCCACAGGACCTTCTTCCAAAATGAAGCTGGCTTGTCCAAATGTGCTTTTGCATACCTCAGGCGACTCTGTTTGTGGTGTGCATGCAGAAACGGATTCTTTCGCATCACTCTCCCATACAGCTTCTCCTTGTGCAGTGTGCGCTGTATTGTTGACGGATGCACAGTGACCCCATCTGCAGCAAGATGATGCTGCAGGTCTTTGGAGGTGGTCTGTGGATTGTTCTTGACTGTTCTCACTATTCTTCTTCTCTGCCTTTCTGATATTTTTGTTGGCCTGCCACTTCTGGCCTTTACAAGAACTGTCCCTGTGGTCTTCCATTTCCTTACTATGTTCCTCACAGTGGAAACTGACAGGTTAAATCTCTGAGACAACTTTTTGTATCCTTCCCCTGAACAACTATGTTGAACAATCTTTTTTTTCAGATCATTTGAGTGCTGTTTTGAGGAGCCCATGATGCCATTCCTCAGAGAAGATGCAACTAGGAGAACAACTTGCAAGTGGACACCTGAAATAGCTTTTCTCATGATTGGATACACCAGGCTATGAAGTACAAAGCTCAATGAGGTTACCAAACTAATTTAGTGCTTCTGTAAGTTAGTAAAAAGTAGTTAGGAGTATTCAAATCATGAAAATCAGAAGGGTGCCCATACTTTTGCTCCTGTCAAATTTTGAAATAATGCATATTTCACATTTTCGGTCAGTACAATAAACCTAATTTCAAACCTGAAATATTACTGTGTCCATAAGTTATTACATATATCACCAGTGGCGTAACTACCGCGGTCGCAGCGGTCGCGGCTGTGACCAGGCCCGCCCCCTGGGGGGGCCCTGTGTCCCGCACCCCCCTGGGGGGGCCCCGTGTCCCACACCCCCCTGGGGGGGGCCCCGTGCTGACAGCCGGCCGCCGCGACCGCGATAGCGCCGGCCGGAGAGGAGGGAGGACGGCCCCTCTGTCTCCACCTAGATCAGCGACTGACACTCCACTAATCGGCCTAACCGGAGGAGCCGCGGTGCTCTCTGGGAAGTGTAGTTCTAATCCGTCAGCTACGCTGGAGCTTCACTAGTGACCTCACTCGCTGGGGACTCCATTTCACAGAGTGCCGCGCGGTGTGGCATGGCGGACAGCAATGACTGCGGAGTTTGATGAAGAAGTGGTGTTTGAGGTGGGGGTGACAATGGGCTGTTTAGTGTTGTGGCAGTGTGCGGGTGTGTGCCCGGGTACAGCTGGGGCTCTATTATGGAGGGCGCTGGACTGATCCTGCAGGATCTGTGCATGGGAATGACAGGTGAATGATCTTTGTCCTGCAGCCTGTGCACCATGTGTGGATATAGCAGCTGTGGCCTCGATCTGTCGTCTCCATCTATTCTCCAGCATTGGCTTTATAAATGCTGAGATCCTGAAGCTTTCTCTATGCCAGGTGCTGCTGATTGTGTTTCTATGTGCCACTCGTGTATGTGGATTTCACCATCAGGATCCACAATACAGATGTGTTAAATGGACAGTACCTTGAAGACACTCAGTTCATATGCAAGATAAAGGGGTAAAACTCCCATGTCCTGTTTGCATTGAGTGATCTGGCTCAGAATTGTGTTCTAACATGTTTCAGTAGCATAAAGAACAGCTCTCCATGCAGAATAATCAGCTCATTACCATTGATGCTATGATTTATCACTGTTCTCAGAGGAGGGGGAATCCTGAGATTCTCCTGGAGATTGTCTACTTCAGCCATCCTCACTTCACCACTTACACCAGTGATCTCTGACCTTCATCTACAGCCCCATGCATGACCCAAGTGTATGCCCACATTTCAATGGCATTCTACAACAGATGTATGTCAGCTAATGTTAGAATCCAGAGCAGAATTCATAGTTCTGCTGCTTGTCATTTCTAACACTAAGGGCCACGTCACACACACAGATATCTGTTCAGATACTGTTCGCAGATATCTGGTTGCAGTGAAATCATGGATATATTGTTACATTTGTACACAGCCACAAAATGGAACATTGTGTCCATGATTTCACTGCAACCAGAGATCTGCGAACAATATCTGAACAGATATCTGTGTGTGTGACGTGGCCCTTAGGCAGTGGCGTAACTATCGCGGTCGCAGCTCCTCTCCTCCTCACTGCGGACCGCGAGACTGTGGACGCGCACGGCGGAAAAATCTGCGACAGCACCCCCCCCCGGTTCTTATGTGAGGGGGTAGGGAGGTTCACAGCACACTGACAGCAAGCCCCCCCCCCCCCCCCCCCCGGTTCTTATGTGGGGGGAATGGAGGCTCACAAAATTCTGACAGCACCTTCCCCCCCGGTTCTCACATGGGGGGCCCCGGGGCCCATCTTGCACCGGGGCCTGTGGCAGGCTAGTTACGCCACTGTATATCACACTGAAATAGCTGGTGCAAAAAACCCAAATTTAAAAACAAAAAAAATGAGTAAGATTAAGAGGGGTGCCCAAACATTTTCATATGACTGTATCTGGAATCCTGCTGTATCATATCCCTGATGAACCTTGTAAGTCTGGCTTCACACTACAATTTCTTCCTGTTTGTGGGGATCCTGTTTTTTGCAGGACCCCACGAACAGGAACGGACAGCACCGAATTGGCAACTCCGGATGCCATTTCTGTGTCCAGGTCCAGGATCTAGACACAGAAAAAGCAGGGGGGAGCAGAGCCAGACAAGTGCTGTCGGCACTGTCCACTTTCACTTTAGCTGTATATCTATATACACTGCTAAAGTGAAATTAAGTTAAAGGATGGTTAAAAATAAAAAAATAATACATTCTCACCTATCCACTGACTCCGATTGTCCCGTGGTGAATTAATCTCCTAAGGCAAAAGGACCTGTGCATCAGCTGAGCGGGAAGGGGCAGTAAGGGGCGGGGCAACCCAATCAGCTGATGGATCACATGACCGCATCAGCACGGTTTTAAAAATTTACACTGCATTGATGCGGTCATATGACCCATCAGCTGATCAGGTTGCCCCGCCCCTTCCCAGTGAGCTGATGCACAGGTTCTTTTGCCTTCGGAGAAGAATTCTTCATCGTAGGACACTAGGAGTCGGTGGATAGGTCAGAATTTATAATTTTTTTATTTTTAACCATCCATTGACTTAATTTCACTTTAGCAGTGTATATACATACACTGCTAAAGTGAAATTACACACATGTACCATGGGTACAGAGCAGTGTTCTTGTACTGCACATGCTCTGTACCCTAGAACCGGATCCAGGAAACAATTCTGTATTTTCCTGGATCCGGTTTCATAGGCCCCCATGTTTACTGTCCCAGAACGGACCGGATTCATTTCTGTCCGGGTTTGTCACCAGAGCCCAAAAATGATGCAGACTTTGTTTTTGAGACCGGTGAAAAACAGGACAGAAACAAATCTGGGACCGAATACACAAAACCGGGTGACCAAATTTGCCCAATCAATCATCATAGGGATATATGGGAGGCAAAAATGATCCTGTTCTATTTGTTTAAAAAATTAACAGAACAGGATCACAAAAAATGTAGTGTGAAGCCAGCTTAACTTGTACCTGAAAGACTGTAGTCTGTATCCATAGTATCCACTAAACCTCTGTTCATCTCTTGAATTTGGAGTTTGCTGTTCCTGCTGTACATACACTCCTGCTTTGCTAATGCTGTTCTGCTGAGCTCATGCCATCCAGCTCCAGTCCGTTCCTGTGGTGTCTGTGTCACTCAGCTGTGGTCTGTGCCTGCTGTGCTTGCACTAATCTGCTTTGCTTGCTCTACCTAGCACCTGTCTGCTCTTGTAGACACCAATGTCACCCAGCTCTGTTCCACTCCTGCTGCATCTGTACCATCCTGCTTAAGTTCATTCCAGCTTGTGTCTGATGTCCAGAGCCTGATTACTGCTGCCTGCTGCTTGGAGCATTGTCTGGAGTCTCATGACCACTGCCTGGTGCCTGGAGACATATTCGATGTCCAGAGTCTGATCACCTAAGTCTGATGTCCGAAGCCATGACCAATGTCTGGAGTCTGATGACCATTGCCTGTTGCCTGATGTTATGTCCAATGTCTGGTATCTGATGACCACTGTCTGACGTTAGGAGCCATGTTCGATATCTGAAGCCTGTTGACTGCTGACTGGTGCCTGACAACATGTCGGATGTCTGGAGTCTAATGACTGGTGCCTGGTGCCTGGAGCCGTGTCCGATATCCGGTATCTAATAACCACTGCCTGGAGCCATATCCAATATCCTGCCTGTGTTTAGATGTCCTCTGCCTGGAGTCATGTCCGATGTTTATTGTCCAGATTTCCTGCCTTTGTCCTTATGTCCTGCCTGTGTCCTAATGTCTTCCGCCTGGAGCCGTATCCGATGTCCAGTGATCTGATGTCCTGCCTGTGTCCAGATTTGCTGCCTGTTTCCTAATGTCTTGCCTGTGTCCAGATGTTCCCTGTGTGGAGCCATGTCCGAAGTCCTGTGTCCAGATGTCCTGCCTGAGTTCCTGGTCATCCAGCCCATGTTCCAGAGTCTCCCTAAGATCAGTGATTGCTTTGTGTTGTTGATCTACTAGGCATTGCTCCCACCTAGCCAGAATCCTACTCCACACTGATGAGGGGCAACACCCCGAAACAGCTGATGGATACCTGGCCTTGGTATTCCCTTGTCATATATTTAAGCTCATAAAGAGCTGGATATTGACTCAAAGGGCTACTTAATATGATGGTTATGGTGGTCTCGTCAAAGAGCCACCCCATGGCTAGGTGCTTTCCTGGAGGGATCTCTGGCTAGTTCTGTGTTGAGACTCCTAAACGAGGCTCCACAGATTCTATTTGCATATGTTGAGCCCAGGCTTTGGGGTACTCGAGTGTCAGGCTCTAAAGGGTAAACGGTGTCACGGGGAATGGCGGCTGCACCTGACCCCGTGTCCTGGGCCTATCTTCCTAAAAGGGGTGATATATACAGGGGATTATATACAGTGTTGTTGTGACACCACCTGTAGTTTCTGGTGAGATGCCACCAGCGCCGCCACAGTCCGCCAGAGGTAGATGGTACTGCGGCAAGTTGGTGAAGTCCTCCACAGGTAGAACTGGACCTCCGGGGCAGCGTAGTGAGGATGGGCAGCTTGTAGTGGAGTTGGGATGGTATAGGGAGTGCTGGAACAGTCTATGAGGGGCATCTGGAATGGAGAGGAATGATACATGCACACTGCAAAGTCTCTTTTACCTTTTACTGATGTTCGGCAGGTAAAGTTGTCCAGGGCACTGACAGGTGATCAGGTTGCACAGTGGGTCTCACAGCAAATGGGTATAAGGCCTCCTCTGTTTCTTTGTAATGATTGAAGCACAGTCTGCATGCAGCCAGACTTGCCTCCTCTCTTTCTTCCTGACTCTGATGTGTGTCTCTCCTCCTGTGTGGTCTCCGGGTTACCCTCTCTGATCGCTGCAGTGATGCACTGCTGTGTCTGACTCCCTCTCTTGACCCACATGGGAAACCGGGTGACTGAAGCCTCTACGGTGTTTCAGGGTTTTCTGTGGTCCTAGAGTATCCCACAGGTGTGGATCCCCGATGTCCCGTGCTTCTTTTGGGTGAACTTCCTCAAGTTCCTCACTCCCTCTGGGCTTTCTGCTCCTTGCCTTCTGTCCCCACTTAGGCTTGTGGGATGTAAAGGGCCACTCCGGGTCACTGGTTTGAGCCTAACCGCGCACCGACCACCAGGACGTCTTCGCAGCTCTCCTAGCGTCTTCACACTCTGACTAACTCCTCCCCCAGCAGCAGTATTTATAGGAGATCTCACCTACAGGCAGTGAGTAGAGCTCCCCCTACTGTGCCGGGGTGGAAGATGTTGCATGTAGTAGATACCTGCTGTGGAAATCCAACTGTGCATTAGAGAAGTCTGTGGCTACCTGTGTGAGCAGGGCGCCATATACCTCCCTAGGTAACATCAGTACTCCTGGATTGAGCATTTTTGTTTGAACAAAGGAATGACAATTTTCAACAATATAATAGGTAACATATTTACAAAGTCTTAAAATATAAAAATTTACCAAAAGCACTGAAAAATATTTTGAAAAATAGAAAAACAGGTAAGTCCGTACGGTGCTAGTCCATTTACCACAGGCTTTTAAGAGTTTGTGGCTACAATAGTCCAATAACTGTAGTCCTTTTTAAATTTTTAAAAGTTCAAAGGGGAAAATTCAAAGAGTCTTTACAGTCCATTTTCTGTATGCTTCAGGTAAGAAAAAGCAGAAAGTCTTTCAAAAGTCCACATTTTCAACAATAACCTTTGGTCCCTATGGGTGTCTCGGTTTAGGAGACCTGGTACCTCCCTACCCCAGACACTTTCTGTTCCTAACTTAAAGGGAACCAACCACCTCAGATCACCCTAATACACAGTTAGTACATGTCCCTGCACCCTAAGGATACCTTTCCAGCACTGTTTTTGTGTAAAATCTTGCATTAGTATAACCGATATAAAGACTTTATAAACTTACTAGCCTGGAGACTTCTGGGCGTATCCCTCCTTCTGTTATACTTCAGGGCTGTGCATTGCATGGCTGTGCTCCCCCTCCCTCCGTGCCTGCTCCCCTGCCCTGATGGGCGTGATCGTTATCTCCTCTGCACAGAGGGAGGGGGAGCTCAGCCATGCAATGAATGCACAGCCCTGAAGTATAACAGAAGGAGGAATACGCCCAGAAGTCTCCAGGCTAGTAAGTTTATAAACTCTTTATATCAGTTATACTAATGCAAGATTTTACACAAAAACAGTGCTGGAAAGGTATCCTTAGGGTGCAGGGACATGTACTAACTGTGTATTAGGGTGATCTGAGGTGGTTGGTTCCCTTTAATGTGTTTGGGGCTAGGCCCAGTTCCTCCACCCTTCTGTACACTACTATTTACACTCTTATTGTACAGGTACTATTTACAGGTTACCTTAGCGTGCTCTACCTTACATTTACTGTGCCCACTCTCCATACCTAGACGGGGGTTGACCTTGGGTGCTTCTGTGTGATTTCCACACTACAGGTGTCATGTCTCAGGTAAGGTGTCTAGTGAAGGGCTTGGTGCAGGCATGTCAGGTAAGCTTCTGCGTTGCCTTAGTCTCACTACAGGGCTAGCAGGTGTACCGATTGCAGCATCCTCAGCTTCTCTAGCAACGGGTATTTCTTCCTGATTCCATTGGTCCACTTCACTGGGCTGGTAAAAATTCAATATTGGAACTATGATGGCTCCATCTTGCTGAGGCCAATCTTCTGGGAATTCTCCTAGGATTGTTGAAATTACTTTCTTTCTTGGTTCTTTACATGGACTTTGTTCTTGTACTGGTTCTGTTTCGATAATTGATTGAGTTGAGGAATCTTGGTTTTTCCAATCCATAGGACACTTTTTAATGTGATCTCTGGACACAGTCTGTGTGGTTTTTCCACCGTCCTTGCTGATAAGACAGACTTTGCTGATATCATTTCCAGAATCCAATAGGATATAGGGTTCTTGTTCCCAATGATCATCTAACTTGTGTCTAGTTCTTTTTCTCTTAAGGACAATACATCCAGGTGTTATTGGTTCTGCTGGAGAATGTTTGTTATAGTCCCTTTCTTGTTTCTCATGGGATTTCTCCAGGTTATCTTCGACACTGGCTTGAACCTTTTTGTATTGTTCGAGACGATGGGTTTTACAGTTTGAAATAGTGTTATCTGCTTCAGGATCTACTACTCCGAGTTCCAAATCTACAGGTAATTTTCCTGTACGGGTTCTCATCAGGTAAGCTGGTGTACAGTTTGTAGAGCTTACTGGAATGTGGTTGTACATGTCAACCAAATCTGGTACTTTCTCCGGCCATTAGTTTCTGTCTTCTAATGGTAGGATCTTCAGCATGTCGATGATGATGTGATTCATTTTCTCACAGAGTCCATTGGCTTGTGGATGATATGGGGTTGTTCTGATCTTCTTGCACCCATACAGAACTCTTGGAAGATCTCCGCTTCGAAGGCTGATCCTTGATCTGTTAGGACCTGTTCAGGGTATCTCAATGGTCTACAGAATACATTTTGGAAAGTTCTAGCAGCTGTTGCAGCTGTCAAGTCTTTTACAGGGGCAACCATTAAGAATCTGGAGTAATGGTCTACCATGGTCAACGCGTAGGTGTATCCGGATCTACTTGGAGTCAGTTTTACGTGGTCCAAGGCTACTATCTCCAGAGGTTGCTTTGTTACAATTGGATGGAGCTGTTCTTTCTGGCTCTGTAAGTCCTTTCTTCTTAGGCTGCAGGGTTTACAATTCTTAAACCATTTTTCAATAGATGTCCACATGCCGACCCAAAAGAACCTATCTTTCAGTAGCATCTCTAGCTTCTTCCACCCGAAGTGACCAGTCTGGTTGCGATACGCGTTCAGGACCACATGGATTTCTGATTTTGGCACGATAATCTGCCAGGCCATCTCGTGTGTTCTTGGGTTGATGTACCTCCGACAAAGCTTATCCTGGTATATGAACAGCTTACTCTACTCGCTCCACAGGTTGGCTTCAGATTGGGGATTTTCAGGCAGCTTCGCTGACTCCTGGGTTATCAGTTGTTTTATTAGACTGACAGCCGGGTCTTGCACCTCATTCCAACCGAAATGGGGCAACGGGTTCACCATTCTTGCAGGAAGATCTTGACGGGTTTGCTGACACTAAGTTACCCTTACGTGATGGAAGGCAGGTAACTCCACTTCTTCCAGCTCGTCTTCGTCTACACCCTCTTCTGACAAGTGAGGCATTCTAGATAAGTTTTAACAGGAAATAGGGTGCACTGCAATGATCTGAATTATATCAGGGGAAGGAGGGGTCGCTCACCATGCCAAGGGGGACAGATATGCATGGCGGAGAGAAGACATGGCACATTGAGGGAGCAACACACACGAGTAGTAAAATAGTGAGAATTATAACTTTATTAGTGCAATAGACCAAACAAGATTAAAAACATTTAAAACCATAAGGTGCCACTACAGAACACACCGCTGAACATATGCACAGAATGCAATGCTGACAAAATATGAGCAGGATATAACACAATATCAGTGATCACAACAGGTTTGACAAAATACAGGATTGGGTTGTAGGGAGAAACCCGAGGGTGGGGGTTGAGAGCAGGTACAAGAAGTACTGGTGCTCCTTCAACACAATATTTCACATAAATACACTTGTTAGCCCAATTTAGGGTAGACAGTGTTATGGGTAACCACATCTATGTCAAGTGACCTATTATGAAGCACAAATCATAGGGCCTCAGAATGATTGGTAGTGCTGGGTGTGTTAAATATGATTAAATACTGGCCTCAGCAGCTGGAATAAACAATGCTTATAAGTGAAACAGATACCAATATCTCACGCAAGTGAAGTCTGCAGAGGCCCAGACAATTATAGAGAACATTTCACATATTACAAGTTTACCCAAGACTCCGGAGGTCATCCAATGAGTAATGCTATGAGTTGTTTAGCAGTCCCAGAAACAGTGGTCCCTAGGGGTGGTTATACATGGATGATAACAAAGATCTTAACCATCAGCCAACTAACCACCCATATATATTGAGTACTCCCTGCTGTTTACATATGGTCAAAGCCTGTGTAGGTCACCGTGTCCACTGACAGTGAAAAATAAAGTGCATATTACCAGTCTGTGAATTGTCCGAGGTGTCAGTCCGAGGTATGTAGCGAGGTGACTGCAGGGCACCCAGGCCCCACGCGTATCGCTGCCAGGGCGCAGCTTCCTCAGGGGAAGTATAGGCCTGTTGCACATTGGGACTCATTTTATGCCTGTTGGTAATTAATGATCAGATACAGCTGGGAGAGCACAATTAGACCACATGATATTGCCATAGATGGAAATGACATCACAATCACAACTCAGTGACCATGGTAGCAAGTAAACACTATACCTTATATCCAGTGCAGGAAGTGACTCAGCAGAAGAGACATCGCAGTCACAATTCAGTAACCATGGTAACAAGTGAACAGTATATATTATACCTGTTGCAGGAAGTGACAGCAGAAGTGACATCACAGTCACAATTCAGTAACCATGGTAACAATTGAACAGTATATATTATACCTATTGCAGGAAGTGACACAGCGGAAGTAACATCGCAGTCACAACTCAGTAACCATGGTAACAAGTGAACAGTATAAATTATACCTGTTGCAGGAAGTGAGCCCACGTATGGAGTGAAAGGATATCACTCCAGATGTCTGATATTGTATAATACCACACCTCTAGGTTGGGTGATGCACGTTGTGAAAAATCACCACTTTTGTATACTTTTGCTTAATTGTTACCATGGTCACTGAGTTGCGACTGCGATGTCACTTCTGCTGTGTCACTTCCTGCAATAGGTATAATATATTTTGTTCACTTGTTACCATGGTTACTGAATTGTGACTGCGATGTCTCTTCTGCTGAGTCACTTCCTGCAATTGATATAAGGTATAGTGTTTTACTTGCTACCATGGTCACTGAGTTGGGACTGCGATGTCACTTCCGCTGTGTCACTTCGTGCAACAGGTATAATATATACTGTTTATTGGGTACCATGGTCACTGAACTGTGACTGCAATGACACTTCCTGCAATTGGTATAATATATACTGTTTACTTGTTACCATGGTTACTGAGTCGTGACTGCGATGTCTCTTCCGCTGTGTCACTCCCTGCAACAGGTATAAGGTATACTGTTACTTGTTACCATCGTCACTGAGTTATGACTGCGATTTCACTTCCACTATGTCGCTTCCTGCAATAGGTATAAGGTATACTGTTTACTTGTTACCATGGCCACTAAGTTGTGATTGTGATGTCACTTCCACTATGTCACCTCCTGCAATAGGTATAATTCATACTCTTCACTTGTTACCATGGTTACTGAGTCATGACTGCTTTGTCACTTCCGCTATGTCACTTCCTGCAATAGGTACAATTTATACTGTTTACTTGTTACCATGATCACTGAGTTGTGACTGCGATGTCACTTCTGCTATGTCACTTCCTACAATAGGTATAATTATACTGATACTTGTGATCATGGCCACGAAGCTGTAATTGTGATGTCACTTCCGCTATGTCACCTCCTGCAATAGGTATAATTCATACTCTTCACTTGTTACCATGGTTACTGAGTCGTGACTGCTTTGTCACTTCCGCTGTATCACCTCTTGCAATAGGTATAATTTATACTGTTTACTTGTTACCATGGTCACTGAGCTGTGGCTGCGATGTATCTTCCACTATGTCACTTCCTGCAATAGATATAATGTATACTGTTTATTTGTTACCATAGTTACTGAGTTGTGACTGCAATGTCACTTCCGCTGTGTCACTTCCTGCAATAGGTATAAGGTATATACTGTTTACTTGTTACCATGGCCACTAAGCTGTGACTGCGATGTCACTTCCGCTGTGTCATTTCCTGCCAAAGGTATAAGGCATACTGTTTGCTCGTTACCATGGTCAATGAGTTGTAACTGCGATGTCCCTTCCACTGTGTCCCTTCTTGCAATAGGTATAAGGTACTCCGATTACTTGCTACCATGGTCACTGAATTGTGATTGAGATGTCACTTCCGCCTATGGCAATATCATGTGGTCTAATTGTGCTCTCCCAGCTGTATCTGATCATTAATTACCAACAGGCATAAAATGAGTTCCAATGTGCAAAAGACCTATACTTCCCCTGAGGAATCTGCGCCCTGGCAGCGATACGCGTGGGGCCTGGGTGCCCTGCAGTCACCTCGCTACATACCTCTTACTGATACATCGGACAATTCACGGACTGGTAATATGCACTTTATTTTCCACTGTCAGTGGACACGGTGACCTACACAGGTTTTGACCATATGTAAACAGCAGGGAGTACTCAATATATATGGGTGGTCTATGTATCCAATATATGGTTAGTTGGCTGATGGTTAAGACCTTTGTTATCATCCATGTGTAAGCACTCCTAGGGACCACTGTTTCTGGGACTACTAAATGACTCATAGCATTACTCATTGGATGACCTCCGGAGTCTTGGGTAAACTTGTAATATGTGAAATGTTCTCTATAATTGTCTGTGCCTCTGCAGACTTCACTTGCGTGAGATATTGGTATCTGTTTCACTTATAAACATTGTTTATTTCAGCTGCTGAGGCCAGTATTTAATCATATTTAACACACCCAGCACTACCAATCATTCTGAGGCCCTATGATTAGTGCTTCATAATAGGTCACTTGACATAGATGTGGTTACCCATAACACTGTCTACCCTAATTTGGGCTAACAAGCGTATTTATGTGAAATATTGTGGTGAAGGAGCACCAGTACTTCTTGTACCTGCTCTCATCCCCCACCCTTGGGTTCCTCCCTACAACCCAATCCTGTATTTTGTCAAAGCTGTTGTGATCACCGATATTGTGTTATATCCTGCTCATATTTTGTCAGCATTGCATTCTGTGCATATGTTCAGCAGTGCGTTCTGTAGTGGCACCCTATGGTTTTAAATGTTTTTAATCTTGTTTGGTCTATTGCACTAATAAAGTTATAATTCTCACTATTTTACTACTCGTGTGTGTTGCTCCTTCAATTTTCCATGTCTTCTCTCCGCCATGCAGGCATTCTGGATAAGGCATCCGCGTTTCCATTCTGGTGCCCAGCCCGGTACTTGATGGTAAACGGGTAGCTGGACAATTTGGCCATCCATCTCTGTTCCATGGCTCCCAACTTCGCAGTTTCAGGTGGATCAGCGGATTGTTATTCGTGTAGGCTGTAAATTTGCTAGAGGCCAGATAGTGTTTGAACCTCTCTGTAACGGCCCATACCAAGGCCAGGAATTCCAGCTTGAAGGAACTGTAGTTCTCTGGGTTCCTCTCTGTGGGGCACAGCTTCCTGCTGGCATAGGCGATTACTCTCTCCTTGCCGTCTTGCTTTTGGGAAAGGGCGGCTCCAAGTCCCACATTGCTGGCGTCTGGTTACAGCAGGAATGGCAGGTTGTAGTCCGGGTAAGCAAGGATTTCTTCTCCTGTCAGAGCTTCTTTCATTGTCTGGAACGCTTCCTCTTGTTCCTTACCCCATCTCCACGGAGAATCCTTTGGCTTGCCCTTCGTGGGTTGGCCTACTAGAAGGTCTTGCTGGGGAGCAGCCTTCTTGGTGTATTCCTTTATGAACCTCCTGTAGTAGCCTACTAAACCCAGGAATTGACGTACTTTAAGTTCTTGGGTTCTGGCCATTCTTTGATTGCTGTCACCTTGTCTGGATCAGGGGCCACACCTTCGGCACTGACTATGTGTCCCAGGTACTGTACTCTTGGCTTTAACAGGTGGCATTTGGATGGTTTAAGCTTCATCCCGTATTTGGTCAGAGCTTCAAACACCTCTCTTAGATGAGTGATATGTCCCTCATAGGTTTTGGAGTACACAATCACGTCATCCAGGTAGAGCAGTACCGTCTCAAAGTTGTTATGTCCCAGGCAACTCTCCATTAATCTCTGGAAGGTTCCGGGTGCATTACATAGTCCGAAGGGCATGCTGTTGAATTCACATAGGCCCATGGGTGTTGTGAATGCCGTCTTCTCTCTGTCCTCCTCGGCTACAGACACCTGCCAATACCCACTAGTGAGATCTAAGGTGGAAAAGTAGTTGGCAGACTTCAACGCAGCAAAGGATTCCTCTATACGAGGTAACTCGTAAGCATCTTTGTGTGTTATGTGGTTTATTTGCCTATAGTCTACACACATTCTCATACTGCCATCCTTTTTCCTGACTAGGACTAATGGAGCTGCCCAGGGACTACAGCTATCTCATATAACCCCTGCATCCTTCATGTCCTGTAACATTTCTTTGTCTTTTTGATAATGTGCAGGTGGAATAAGCCTGTACCGCTCTTTGATTGGTGGATGTGTTACCTGTGGGGATGTGATGTTGTACCCCTTTTATCCTACCAAAGTCAAGTGGATGCTTACTAAAGACTTGTTCAAATTCTTGAACTACCCGGTACACACCTTGCGTTTCATACACAGGAGTGGTGTCAGTTCCGACATGCAGCTGCTGGCACCAGTCCTCCAGTGGTCCAGTGGTTTGATCAAGCTTTGCCCCTTTTGTATAGTCTCTGGGTTGCACTGTTTGGATCTCGTTGTTGCTGACTGTGTACAATTTAGCAACGGTGGTATACCTGGGTAATTTAACCTCCTTACTGCCACAATTTAAGATGCAAACAGGTACTCTCCCAGTATGTACGTCAACCACCCCCCTGGCTGTCAACAATGTAGGTCTGTGCTCAGTGCTGATGGGCTCCACTAATGCTTGATAGTCCTGCCCTCTCAGACCTATAGCTGCTCGACACCAAATCATCATTTCACTCATCGGAAGAATCACAATAGGCAACGGGTCTGTCACCCGTGCAGTACCAATTTCTCCACCTGTAATTGCTACCTGTTGATGGTGCATGATGGCTCTGATCTCACGCTGGAGGACCTTTCTCTGACCAGGTCAGAGTCTTCGATCTGTTGAAGCAAAGACAAGACTTCCTTCCAGCAATTGCTAACAACATTAGTGCCTAATATGATATAGAGGCTCATTAGAATTACTGGCTTCTGCTACTACAAGGACCCCCTGGTTCTGCAATTCCACCCTCCCCACCTTTATGGGCACTTCTCTAACCCCCATCACAGTGATTGGTTCACCATTAGATGCATTCAGTGTAAAGTCTAGATCAGGCTATTTCAGTTCTGCATCAACCCAATACTTCTTATAAAGAATATAGGGGATGGTGGTCCCCTGTGACCAGGTGTCCAGCAGATCAAGTGTCGGGATGCCATCCACTACAATGGACATGGAGGTCTTGTACCAGGTGGCTGGGCCCTATTGATTTAATCCTGAGGTTTAGCCCCGGCCCCCAGGGACTGCCTGTTTAAAGGACAGCTCCTAGCGAGGTGACCGGTGCGGTTACAGCGGCGGCAGATGGGCTCCCCAGTGAAGCTGTAGCGGTTGGTGGTCCTCCCTCAGTACTCTGTGGCTTGCTTTCCTCGCATCCAGGGTACATCTTCCGGACTGTCGGCAAGTTGAATCAGTGCCTGAGGTCAGGGATGGGGTCCTGGCGCTGGCTGTTTGCTTTGCTGCAACTGCAGAGCATCCATTAGCTTAGTGATGTTTTTGTTCATTTGGCGCATCTCAGCACGCATCTCAGCTCGCAGGGAATCATACTTGCCAGGCTGAGCAGATTGAACATTGTGCATGGCTGTAGACACGGGTAATGGTTTTGAAGTAGCCTGCACCTCACCACTGCACCACCGTTTAATAGCAGCTTAATGGGTCTCTATCGGCCTTAACCTTTGATGGTCCTCTCCTTCAGGGTATTAAAGTCAGCTTCTGGATTGCTTAATGACCACCAGCGTACAGTCTTACTGTCCTCGGGGTATATCAGTCCCCGAGTGAATTGTTCAATGAGGAGCTTATTTTCATCGGGTACACTGGTGGGGCTGACATGTGTAAGGGCGCGCAATGCTTCTTCCAGATGCCAGGCATAAGATCTAATATCATCTCCCGGCCTCTGGTAGCAGTGATGGAAGTGCCTGCGTATATCAGTCTCATTGCACTCCTCAAAGGTAGCTCTCAGTTTATTGAACATGGCGGCGGCTGATTTGCGTTTAGCAGCAGACCAGGACGCACTTTCTTTCTCTGCTGCGCTAGTTAACTGTCTGAGTACCACAGCAGCACGTTGTTGGCCAGTCATCGCATACATATCCAGGATGCTTTTGATTTTTCGTTTGAACTCATCCAATGTATCAGGGCATCCATTATATTGGGGCAACCACTTGGCCCCTGGATGTATGGGAGTGACATTGGCATTATTGGGGCGAGGGCACCCGGTTCACTGGTGGTGCTGGCAGTGCTACCGGAGGCAGCCATAAGTCCTTCGCTGTAATTCTTGGGATCAGCGTACGCACCTTCGTCGTCGCTGGAGGAGGCAAACATGTTGGAGGCCTCCCTAGTGAATTACAGCCAGTTCTTAAAAGGTTAAACAGTTTGCTAGTTCCGTACTAGGCCGCGGCGCTCGGGAATGCTCGGCTGAGTGAGGGGCGGGCTCCAGTTTTGCGCTCTACAGGCTGGCATGCCCCCTTTCTTCCTGATCTTTGGCACAGTAATGGTGGCGTAGTTTAAACAGTCACTCAATACAGTCAATAACACAGCACACAGTACCCGGTAATACCGGGCATGGAATCCTGTTCGTGACCCTAGAAAAAGATATGTTTTGCCCAGGCTTTGGGGTACTCGGTTGTCAGGCTCTAAAGGGTAAACAGTGTCACGGGGAATGGCGTCCGCGCCTGACCCCGTCTCCTGGGCCTATATTCCTAAAAGGGGTGATATATACAGGGGATTATATACAGTGTTGTCGTGACGCCACCTGTAGTTTCTGGTGAGATGCCACCAGCGCCGCCACAGTCCGCCGGAGGTAGATGGTACTGCGGCAAGTTGGTGAAGTCCTCCACAGTTTGGACTGGACCTCTGGGGCAGCGTAGTGAGGATGGGCAGCTTGTAGTGGAGTTGGGATGGTATAGGGAGTGCTGGAACAGTCTATGAGGGTCACCGGGAACAGAGAGGAATGATACACACCCACTGCAAAGTCTCTTTTACCTTTTACTGATGTTCGGCAGGTAAAGTTGTCCAGGGCACTGACAGGTGACCAGGTTGCACAGTGGGTCTCACAGCCAATGGGTATAAGGCCTCCTCGTTTCTTTGTAATGATCGAAGCACAGCCTGCATGCAGCCAGACTTACCTCCTCTCTCTCTTCCTGACTCTGATGTGTGTCTCTCCTCCTGTGCAGTCTTCGGGTTATCCTCTCTGATCACTGCGGTGATGGACTGCTTTGTCTGGCTCCCTCTCTTGTCCCACATGGGAAACAGAGTGGCTGAAGCCTCCACGGTGTTTGGGGTTTTCTGTGGTCCTAGAGTATCCCACAGGTGTGGATCCCCAATGTCCAGTACTTCTTTTGGGTGAACTTCCTCAAGTTCCTCACTCCCTCTGGGCTTTCTGCTCCTTGCCTTCTGTCCCCACTTAGGCTTGCGAGACATAGAAAGGCCACTCCGGGTCACTGGTTCGGGTCTAACGGTGGCACCAACCACCAGGACGTCTTCGCAGCTCTCTGTGATACCAATGTGATAAGAATGGCATGTGGATGTGGATAGAATAGGTATAGAACAGGTAATCATAATTAGAATAAGTGACCACAGGTCTTATTATTCAATAAATATATATGTATCAGTACTCTGTTGAAATATGAAAGGGTGAACTCTCCTTGACATTATGCTGGTATGGTGAAAACAGGAACATGGACATCTTGAGACATACACATCCTGTGACAAGAAAACAGATGGACGTCTTGCACAGCCAGTCACAGGAAGAAGTGAATATCCTGTGGCTGATGGTCACGGCATGAAAAAAGCTGGATCATGCCATCAGCGCGTGATCAGAGATATTCTAAAATGGTATAAATTAAGGAAGTCACAGTCAGTGAGTGGGGGGAAAACCTTTCCAGAGGCCAACATGTATGGACGTCTCTGTGAAGCAAGCCGTGGTGTTGATCCCTTCTCCCTGATCGTGACCTCCCGATGAGGAAGGTGAAGCAGCTACAATACACGGTAAAAGTATTGATGCCTATTTGCTATAATTAAGTCTAGGTATAATTGGTATAATTTGTGTTAAGCCTGTATTCAATTGATGACAATTCATGTGCCACTTTGTAAACAAATAAATTTAATCTTGCTATAAAGAATATTATTATTCATGCCTGATTTCTAAGTCAGTGAGCACTACGTAAGTACGGGCTCTGCCCCGATCCAGGTAAATTTAGACATTAATTGGCGTAGTCGGCAGGATGCCCCACAGTGGGGTATTTAAAGAACACCTTATTTTTTAGTAATATTTTCTTATTTGGCATTTTTCCAAATTATTTGGCAAAAGTACCAAAATGTTCAGAAAACGGAAGGAAACAGCTAAGGAAACTGTTATGGAGGTTCCCGGTTCGACCGAAGCTCCATAAAATATCATAGCACATGAATTGGTCAATTGTGGACTGGCGGAACAGGGGCAGGATAAGTTAAAAAATTCTGAACCTTATAATGTTGTTGATGTACCTGCAAAGGCAGGTGATGTGGTAACCCCTGGATGTTGTGAAGTTACTTGAGAGGGTCCCTGCAAAGGCAGGTGATGTGGTAACCCCTCGATATTGTGAAGTTACTCGAGAGGATCCCTGCAAAGGCAGGTGATGTGGTAACCCCTCGATATTGTGAAGTTACTCGAGAGGGTCCCTGCAAAGGCAGGTGATGTGGTAACCCCTCGATATTGTGAAGTTACTCGAGAGGGTCCCTGCAAAGGCAGGTGATGTGGTAACCCTTCGATGTTGTTAAAATTACTCGAGAGGGTCCCTGCAAAGGCAGGTGATGTAGTAGCCCCTAGATGTTGTGAAGTTACTCAAGGGATCCCTGCAAGGACAGGTGATGTGGTAGCCCCTCAATGTTGTGAAGTTACTCAAGAGGGTCCCTGCAAAGGCAGGTGATGTAGTAATATTGGGGAAGCGAAACTGGATGCTAGCCTCAGCCTATAAGACTGTTCATAGGAAAAATTCTAAGCTAGTTAAGGAAGTGAAGCGGACGTTGGTGTGCAGCTTGAATCAGTTAACATTTTGTCAAAAAGTTTTCAAAGCCGCATAATTTTTAAATTAAAATAGATAGATAAATTTATTTAAGAGATAGTGCAAACACATTGCATTTGTGTATTAACATTTGTTTGTCGAATAATTGTGTGTGAAAGAACGTGACTGGTATGAGACTCCTTGATTGAACTGAATGACCATATTCATGTAATAAGGTTTTAAAAAAAAAATTCTGATTTGTATAAAGGAGTCCAATTAGTCCAATTAGTTGTGATCCCTTGTCAACTGGCATCAGGGATAAAACGGAGGAACATTTAGCAAGTGAAAAACATATACCAACTACACTTGTGAGAATGAGATAAGCTGAAACCAAGTATTTTGTTAACATTGCAAAATTAAGCAGAAAGACTGGGAATACACGTAGTCGGGCTTGTCCTGTCCGTGTTTTGCCGGTGGCCTATGGTTTTACAGTAAACTAACTAATATTTGGGTAGGCTGCAAGTGAAGTGATTGTGTTGAATGTTCTACAGATTTTGTGTGGGTTGTGCATGTTTCAGAAAAGTTGGATGTCCGAGGCTGGTCCGAGGCTCCCTACAATATCATAGCGCAGAAATTGTTACATTAGATTGTAGATTGTAGATTAGCTGATGCTTGAAATAATAAGATCAAGGGTTTATAAACCCCTCGATGTTGTTAATGTACTCAAGGGAATCCCTGCCAAGGCAGGTGATGCTATACAGTTAGAAGGTAAAATTGGGTATTAGCTATTTTCTTAGCCCAAAAAATATAAATATGAACAAGGAATAAAATGTTATTTATTCACTGATTCATGGTTTATAGTTAGTGGTTGAGCTGCTTGGATTATAGCATGAAAAATAGAATGATTGACAAATTCATAGGAAAGAGTTGTGGGGGAAAGAAGTTTGGCAAAATATTGAAGAATATGTCCAAACAACCAAAAATACTCTTTTCATGTTGATGCACATGTTCCTCTTGACTCATTGAAATGTTTGTTTAATTCCCAAGCAGATGCGGCAGCCTCAATGTCTGTCGCAGGTACAGAACCTGATAAAGAGAAAGAAATGTGGTTGCAAGGTATAGCTGTCTGGACGCCAGGGACGTCGCTATGCATTAAGAATCAGGGCTGCAGCCCCGATTCTTACGCATAGAGCCCCGAACCCCCCGCGCCGGTCTTCTGTGCTCCTCCATGCTCCCGCCCGGCTGCATCCGGCCCCGGTCCCTGGCCGTCGCAGTAACGATGACGTGATCTTGCGACGGCCGGGGACGCCGGATGCAGCTGGACGGGAGCATGGAGGATGGAGCACAGAAGACCAGCGCGGTGCAGAAGACCGGGGATGGTAAGTTAAGCAGCGGGGGGGCCTTACAACAGAGGGGGGGCAAGTGCCAGCATTTGGGGGCCTATATACCACTGGGGCTGCTGTACACCACTGGGGCTGCGCTGCTGTATATCACTGGGGCTGCTGTACACCACTGGGGCTGCTATATACCACTGGGGCTGCTGTATACCACTGGGGCTGCTATATACCACTGGGGCTGCTGTATACCACACCACTGGGGCTGCTGTATTCCACTGGGGCTGCTGTATACCACTGGGGCTGCTGTATACCACTGGGGCTGCTGTATACCACTGGGGCTGCTATATACCACTGGGGCTGCTGTATACCACACCACTGGGGCTGCTGTATACCACACCACTGGGGCTGCTGTATTCCACTGGGGCTGCTGTATACCACTGGGGCTGCTGTATACCACTGGGGCTGCTGTATACCACACCACTGGGGCTGCTGTATACCACTGGGGCTGCTGTATATACTGCTGAGGCTTCCTGTATATACCACTGGGGAGGCTGCTGTATACTACCACTGGGGAGACCTGTATACCACACTGCTGGGGGCTGTATACCTGTGCTGGGGTCCACCCTCGGCTTATACACGTAACACGAGTCAATAGGTTTTCCCAGGTTTTGGGGGCAAAAGTAGGGGGCTCGGCTTATACACGGGTCGGCTTATACACGAGTATATACGGTATATACCTCATAGTGTGTGTGCCTGCCTGATGTATACATATATATACCTGAGGTATATATATGTATACATCAGGCAGGCACACTATGAGGTGTTTTATATGTATACATCAGGCAGGCATATATATCATATATACACCTCATAGTGTGTGTGCCTGCCTGATGTATAAATATATATACCCCATAGTGTGTGTGCCTGCCTGATGTATACATATATATATCTGAGGTATATATTTGTATACATCAGGCAGGCACACTATGCCTCATCAAATAAAAATTGGCGGTGGTGGATGTGATGGGGGGGGGGAGCCAAAATAAATCCTTGGCCCGGGTGCCAGAAAACCTAGTTACACCTCTGGTCAGGACCATTCGGAGGACACGAGTTGACAGACGGTCATAAATATTTTACTGAACCTAGGGAACCAGTTAAAAATTTGAATCCCACCCTTGCAGCTGCCGCTCACTGGACCTGCCGCTGCCGCTCCTTGGTCCCACTGCCGCTCACCGGACCTACCACAGACACGCTTCCTGGACCCGCCAACGTCCTCTGTAATCACTGGAGGTGCCTGCATTGTAATCACTTATAAATGTCTGTGTAGAGGTGGTATTAATATTATATGGCCAGTATGGTCAGTGGGGATGTAATAGTGGTCTCTGTGTAGAGGTGGTATTAATGTTATATGGTCAGTGTGGTCAGTGGTAATGTAATAGTGGTCTCTGTGTAGTGGTTTTTATTCAGTATTGGACAGTAATATTCGGGCACTAGGTACCATATATACTCGTGTATAGTGATGAGCGAGCATGCTCGCCACTACTCGGTACTCGCACGAGTATCACTGTACTCGGGCGACTCGCCGAGCACCGAGTAATCTCGCGATACTCGTGCTGTGCTCGTGGTCGTCATCTCTGCATGTTGGCGCTCTTTTGAGAGCCAGCCCACGTGCAGGGATTGGCTGGCAGACCACTGCAATGCCACAGCCCTGTTAGTTGTGGCATAGCAGTGATTGGCCGCCCTGCACAGCATGACCGAGCCTTTATAACTCCCGCCGTGCTGTGCTCAGCACACAGCCTTCCAGACAGTGAGTGTAGGGAGAGTGTCTGCTGCTGATTAGGGACAGATTTGCGGCCCTCATAGGTAGATCCGGAGCAGGGCTGCAAACTGCTGCTGACCACAACAGTCCTTCTCAGGACTAATCTAGGAGGATATAGGCAGGGTGATCCAGATCGGAGTCCAAGCTTTCCAGTGACCAGAACAGTCCTTCTCAGGACTAATCTAGGAGGATATAGGCAGGGTGATACAGATTGGAATCCAAGCTTTTCTGTGACCATTAGAGTCACCACACTCTTGTACTTACTACCTTAATACAGGTTAGGGACTAAAATCCTCTCTTGAAACCATTACAGTCACCAGACAGGTGTACGTACTACCTTACTACAGGTTAGGGAACTAAAATCCTAACTCATGTCATCAAAACAGTCACCAGACAGGTGTACGTACTACCTTAATACAGGTTAGGGACTAAAATCGTCTCCTGAAACCATTACAGTCACCAGACAGGTGTACGTACTACCTTAATACAGGTTAGGGACTAAAATCCTCTCTTGAAACCATTACAGTCACCAGACAGGTGTACGTACTACCTTAATACAGGTTAGGGAACTAAAATCCTAACTCATGTCATCAAAACAGTCACCAGACAGGTGTACGTACTACCTTAATACAGGTTAGGGACTAAAATCGTCTCCTGAAACCATTACAGTCACCAGACAGGTGTACGTACTACCTTAATACAGGTTAGGGACTAAAATCCTCTCTTGAAACCATTACAGTCACCAGACAGGTGTACGTACTACCTTAATACAGGTTAGGGAACTAAAATCCTAACTCTTGTCATCAAAACAGTCACCAGACAGGTGTACGTACTACCTTAATACAGGTTAGGGACTAAAATCGTCTCCTGAAACCATTACAGTCACCAGACAGGTGTACGTACTACCTTAATACAGGTTAGGCACTAAAATACTCTCCTGAAACCATTAAAGTCACCAGACAGGTGTACGTACTACCTTTCTACAGCTTAGGGAACTAAAATCCTAACTCTTGTCATCTCAACAGTCACCACACTGTTGTACGTCATACCCTTTCTACAGGTTAGGGAACTAAAATCCTAACTCTTGTCATCTCAACAGTCACCACACTGTTGTACGTCATACCTTTATTCAGGTTAGGGAACTAAAATCCTAACTCTTGTCATCAAAACAGTCACCAGACAGGTGTACGTACTACCTTAATACAGGTTAGGGAACTAAAATCCTAACTCTTGTCATCAAAACAGTCACCAGACAGGTGTACGTACTACCTTAATACAGGTTAGGGACTAAAATCGTCTCCTGAAACCATTACAGTCACCAGACAGGTGTACGTACTACCTTAATACAGGTTAGGCACTAAAATACTCTCCTGAAACCATTAAAGTCACCAGACAGGTGTACGTACTACCTTTCTACAGGTTAGGGAACTAAAATCCTAACTCTTGTCATCTCAACAGTCACCACACTGTTGTACGTCATACCCTTTCTACAGGTTAGGGAACTAAAATCCTAACTCTTGTCATCTCAACAGTCACCACACTGTTGTACGTCATACCTTTATTCAGGTTAGGGAACTAAAATCCTAACTCTTGTAATCTCAACAGTCACCACACTGTTGTACGTCATACCCTTTCTACAGGTTAGGGAACTAAAATCCTAACTCTTGTAATCTCAACAGTCACCACACTGTTGTACGCCATACCCTTTCTACAGGTTAGGGAACTAAAATCCTAACTCTTGTCATCTCAACAGTCACCACACTGTTGTACGTCATACCCTTTCTACAGGTTAGGGAACAAAAATCCTAACTCTTGTCATCTCAACAGTCACCACACTGTTGTACGTCATACCTTTATTCAGGTTAGGGAACTAAAATCCTAACTCTTGTCATCTCAACAGTCACCACACTGTTGTACGTCATACCTTTATTCAGGTTAGGGAACTAAAATCCTAACTCTTGTCATCTCAACAGTCACCACACTGTTGTACGTCATACCCTTTCTACAGGTTAGGGAACTAAAATCCTAACTCTTGTCATCTCAACAGTCACCACACTGTTGTACGTCATACCCTTTCTACAGGTTAGGGAACTAAAATCCTAACTCTTGTCATCTCAACAGTCACCACACTGTTGTACGTCATACCCTTTCTACAAGTTAGGGAACAAAAATCCTAACTCTTGTCATCTCAACAGTAACCACACTGTTGTACGTCATACCTTTATTCAGGTTAGGGAACTAAAATCCTAACTCTTGTCATCTCAACAGTCACCACACTGTTGTACGTCATACCTTTATTCAGGTTAGGGAACTAAAATCCTAACTCTTGTCATCAAAACAGTCACCAGACAGGTGTACGTACTACCTTAATACAGGTTAGGGAACTAAAATCCTAACTCTTGTCATCAAAACAGTCACCAGACAGGTGTACGTACTACCTTAATACAGGTTAGGGACTAAAATCGTCTCCTGAAACCATTACAGTCACCAGACAGGTGTACGTACTACCTTAATACAGGTTAGGCACTAAAATACTCTCCTGAAACCATTAAAGTCACCAGACAGGTGTACGTACTACCTTTCTACAGGTTAGGGAACTAAAATCCTAACTCTTGTCATCTCAACAGTCACCACACTGTTGTACGGCATACCCTTTCTACAGGTTAGGGAACTAAAATCCTAACTCTTGTCATCTCAACAGTCACCACACTGTTGTACGTCATACCCTTTCTACAGGTTAGGGAACTAAAATCCTAACTCTTGTCATCTCAACAGTCACCACACTGTTGTACGTCATACCCTTTCTACAGGTTAGGGAAATAAAATCCTAACTCTTGTCATCTCAACAGTCACCACACTGTTGTACGTCATACCTTTATACAGGTTAGGGAACTAAAATCCTAATCTCCTGTGACCCCTCCACAGTCACCAGACAGTTGTCGCTCTATACAGGCAAAATGCGCAAAGGCGTTGGCAAGGGCGTTGGTAGGAACAAGGAAGTGGACGTGATGGTGGTGCAGGCAGAGGGCGAGGTCGTGTGCAAGCACTAATTTCTCAACAACAAAGGGCCACATCTCCTCGCTCGCACGTCCTGTCCCAAATTCTTGGGGCCCGCAGCAGTACACCACTGTTGAACAAAGACCAGTGTCAACAGGTTGTTACTTGGATAGCGGATAATGCTTCAAGTCAGATGGGCACCTCCACAAACACCCTGTCTTCCGCACGGTCAACTGTCAGTAGCCGTGATACTGCACCGCACATTTCCCAACCTGATCCTCCTTCCTACCACCTGGCCGAGTACACGTCCACGGACATTACTGATCCCACACTAGGACACTCGGAAGAGCTGTTCACGTATCCATTCGCAGAATCTGGCCTGTCGCCGCCTCCTCTTGAAGTGGGTGATGAGGAGATGGCATGTACAGATGCCCAAATATTTGAGCAGCCACGTTATGACGAACGGAACGTTGTCAAAGTGTCTCAACAAGGGGTGGACGATGATGAGACACAATTGCCAGGAAGTCAGGAGGAGGATCAGGGTGTGGAAGAGGAAAACGACGTGGTGGATGATCCAGTAGCTGACCCAACATGGCAGGAGGATATGCAGAGCGAGGACAGCAGTGCACAGGGGGAGGGAGGCGTAGCATCCCAACAGGCAGTACGAAGCAGGGTTGCGTCCGCAGGCAGAAGGCAGGCAACCGTTCCCCGGAACAACAACACGACTCAAGGTGCCTGTGCAAATGTTCGGTCTTCCCGAGTCTGGGAGTTTTTTAAGTTGGCTCCAGAAGACTCTAAAAAGGCCATTTGCCACACCGGCCATGCCACTATCAGCAGGGGTACGAAAACTAGCAGCCTGACCACCACCAGCATGATCAGGCACATGTCAGCCAAGCACCCGACTTTGTGGGAAGTACCACAGAGTCGAGGAGCGGTGCGTGCTGATGTCACTGCTACGTCTTCGCCTGTTGTGCATGCGAGCCAATCCCCTGTCCATGCTGGCCGCGAACAAGCCTCCGGCCCTGCACCTGAAGTTGCCCACGCACAATTTACACCACCATCAAGCACGTCCTTGTCCCAGCGCAGCGTTCAATTATCCATTCAGCAAACATTTGAACGCAGGCGCAAATACGCTGCCAATGCCCCACATGCCACAGTCCTGAATGATCACATTTCGCGACTCATAGCGCTAGAAATGTTGCCTTTCGGCTGGTGGAGACGGACGCATTCCGCGACCTGATGGCGGCTGCTGTCCCACGTTACTCGGTCCCCAGCCGACACTATTTCTCCAGATGTGCCGTCCCCGCATTGCATAACCACGTGTCCAACAGCATCACACGTGCCCTGAACAATGCTGTTTCAGCCAAAGTCCACCTAACCACAGACACGTGGACAAGTGCTTGTGGGCAAGGCCGCTACATCTCCTTGACGGCACACTGGATTAATATTGTGGAGGCTGGGACCCAGTCTGAGCGAGGGACGGAACACGTCCTTCTCACACCAAGGATAGCAGGCCCTACCTCTGTCAGGGTTTCACCGACACTCTACAGCTCCGGAATGTCATGCTCTTCAGCCTCCTCCTCCTGCGCATCCTCATCCACTGTACCCTCCACACCAGTCCCAAGCTGGAAGCACTGCAGCACTGCCTCTGCAAAGCGGCAACAGGCTGTGCTGAAGCTAGTCTGCATAGGTGACAAACCCCACAATGCAGAAGAGGTGTGGACAGCTCTGAAACAGCAGGCAGATCACTGGCTCACACCTCTGAACCTAAAGCCAGGAAAGGTCGTGTGTGACAATGGCCGGAACCTGGTGGCTTTGAGGCGAGGGCAGCTGACGCATGTTCCATGCGTGGCCCATGTGCTCAACCTGGTGGTTCAGAGGTTTGTGAAGTCATACCCGGAGGTGTCTGACCTGCTGGTAAAAGTTCGAAGTCTGTCTGCACATTTTCGCAAGTCACCTGCTGCTTCAGCCGGCCTTGCCAGCTTTCAGCGCCGTTTGCGTCTTCCGGCCCACAGACTGGTGTGTGATGTCCCCACGCGTTGGAATTCAACTCTGCACATGTTGGTCAGGATATGTGAGCAGAAGAGGGCAGTTGTGGACTACCTGCATCACCTAAGCCGTCGGGAAATGGGTCAAACTCCACACATAACACCTGAGGAGTGGAGATGGATGTCGGACCTATGCACCGTCCTCCAAAACTTTGAGGACTCCACCAAGATGGTGAGCGGCGATGACGCCATTATTAGCGTCACCATACCACTACTCTGCCTTCTAAAACGGTCTCTGCTGAAAATCAAAGAGGATGCATTGCAGGCCGAGCAAGATGACTTACAGCAAGAAACTGTAGTTGGTGTGGGTGAAAACACACAGCCCAGCCTCATGTCATCACAACGTGTAGTGGAGGACTATGACGAGGAGGAGGAGGAGGATGAAGACATGGAGCAACTCTCAGGCCAAATTGGGGATATGACATGCACACCAGTCATACCCTCGATTCAGCGTGGCTGGCCAGAGGACAGGGGAGATGAGGAGGAGGAGGAGGAAGAGGAGGAGGACAGCATGTTCAGTCATCGTGTTGGTCTGGATACTGAAGTGATGGCTGTTAAGAGTCTGGCGCACATGGCTGACTTTATGGTAAGCTGCCTGTCTCGTGACCCTCGCGTTCAGAACATCTTGGCCGACAATCAGTACTGGTTGGCAACACTCTTAGACCCACGCTACAAGGAGAACTTTATGTCTCTCATTCCTGAGGCAGAGAGGTCAGCCAAAATGCAGCAGTTCCACAGGGCCATAGTCACGGATGTTGTCAAATCATTCCCCTCACAAAACGCTAGCGGCATAGGTCAGGATTCGGTGGACAACCAAGGCGTACGGCCGAGAGGGGCACAAGTCCAATCCGCCAGAGGCAGGGGAACTGTCTTTACGATGTGGGACAGTTTTCTCAGCCCCTCACGTACCACAGCCCCTGAGGTGCAGGGTAGTGCCACCAGAAATGCTAAGTTTGGGCAGATGCTGAAGGAGTACCTTGCAGATCGAACAACTGTACTGCGAGATTCCTCTGTGCCTTTCAATTATTGGGTCTCCAAGCTCGACACGTGGCATGAATTGGCTCTCTACGCCTTGGAAGTCCTGGCCTGCCCTGCCGCTAGCGTTTTATCAGAGCGTGTTTTCAGTGCTGCAGGTGGAATCATCACTGATAAACGCACCCGCCTGTCAACTGAAAATGCGGACAGGCTCACTCTGATAAAGATGAACAAGGGTTGGATTGGGCCAGACTTCACCACACCACCAGCAAATGACAACTGAATTTAATTTTGTTATTTGAATTTGACATGTACCTCCACTCACCCATGGGTACACACTTCCGGACTTTGGCTAATCGCTGGACTGCTCCTCCTTCTCCTCATGTGACACCATGATGACAGTTAGAATAGTTAGGCTCTTATTTGAGGTATACCCACAGTGGTAAATTTTTTAGCCCATTCTGTTAGAATGGGCATAACAACGACAGGAGACCCGCTCCTTTTCAATGTTTTTAGGCACTCCTACACGTCTCTATCCAGGGACAAAGAGGAGCCTCCCAATTTTTGGCTGCCCTGACAAAAGGGCTATACTACAATACACCCAGTTCTTGTTTACAGGCACTCCTGCACGTCTTTATTCAGGGACAAAGAGGAGCCTCCCAATTTTTGGCTGCCCTGACCAAAGGGCTATACTACAATACACCCAGTTCTTGTTTACAGGCCCTCCTGTACGTCTCTATCCAGGGACAAAGAGGAGCCTCCCAATTTTTGGCTGCCCTGACAAAGGGCTATACTACAATACACCCATTTGAGGGTTACAGGCCCTACTACATGTCTGTAAGCATGGGTCATTGATGAACCTCCCAATTTTTGGCTGCCCAAGTTTTTGGGCTGAAAATTTACCCCCTCGACTTATACGCGAATCAATAGAAGATAAAATCTTGCACATGGCGCCATCTGACCTAAGGCCGACCTTGCTGCACCCAATAGGCAGGCTCAGGCACCCAGCGTCTGAGAAGCTATTTATTTAAGTACATTTTACTTGGGTTTTATTTAAATTTATTCCGAAAAATGCAGCTCAGTGGGCCTGAGCCCCGGATATTTTTTGACCCTAGCAATGCCCCTGCTGGACGCATCAGAAAAGTGGACACTTGGGAGAAAATGCCACTTACAGGTGGGCACAAGGCAGAGGAGTGCCCTTAACTTTAGATGTTATAAAACAAGTCATTGCACAATGTCTCATATGTCAACATTCACAGAAAAAGGCAGTACCACATACTGTAATGGGACACATAGGTGAATTGCCAGCTTAGATTTGGCAGATGGATTTCATCTGTCCTCTGCCAGAGAGTAGAAGTTGTAAATATATCTGTACAGCTGCAGACACATACTCAGAATTGATGGTGAGGTTTCTTTGGAAATCTGCCACCCAGTGGAGTACTTTAAGAGCACTAAAACTGGTCACATAGTATTATGGTACTCCATTACAGGTTTAAATGGACAATGGAGAGATAATTTGAGTGAGGCTCTCCAAATAATTAAGAACAGACCTATCACTGATTACACATAATCTGAGCATACATAAAGTACATGTAGATACAATGATCTATTGGAAATTGAATGAGGAAGCCTAAATTCCTTACAGAGCTATCCCAGTAGCTGCAGGACTGGACCTCTACTCAGTAGAGGCAGTGTTCATAGCACCAGGTAAGGTAAGTACCATTTCTACTGGTTTTGCATGTAAGATTCTTAAAGGACATTTTGGTGAAATAGCAACAAGATCGAGTTTTGCTTTAAAAGGTGCAATAGTAGTAGGAGGTGGTATTGATTCTGATTATCAAGGAGAAATTAAGGTTCTCATGTTGAATCTAGAGACAGAACCCTTAGTGTTGTCTACGGGCCAAAGGATTGCCAAAATGTTACTTATACCTGTAAACTTGTCCCAAGTAAAGGAAGGAACAGCCCCTACAGAATTGACAATCAGGGGTCCTCCAATATCACTAATGTGGGGGCCAAAATATGGGTACAGAATACCCATGGAGGCTGAGGTCATTGCAGTGGGAAAAGATAGAATTCTGCTAATAATGAGAACAGGAGTGGAGAAGTGGGAATATGTCCCACAAGAGAAATGTTATTTACGGGAATGATGCCATCTTTTACTGTATCCTAGGTATGACTGTTAAGTGGAATCATTGGAAGCATATTTTTAGGCCTAGCTGATAGATGGAGAAACCTACACCGAGAAGGGCCGATACCCAACACGTTTCTGGTGCACCATCAAGTGACGGAAGCGTTGAATAACACTCAACCCACAGATTGTTGGATTTGTACACATTCTCCTGTGACAGCTACCAGTATTCCTTTCCTCTCTATACCGGTAACAATGGAAGAAATCCTGATGTGGGACAATTGCTCAGACAGTTTGAAATCTGAGCGGGACAATTAAGAATTTGCAATATATGGCCTTTAAAGGAAGAGTTTGGGTGCCGAGAAATAAAACTGGGTTGACTGATTTGGGATTGCTCCCTGTGGACAATATAGGCGTAAGTTTTGGAACAATTACAAATACAGCAGATGGTTTCAAACCTAGCTTGCTGGAAAGGACAATTCATGATGTATTCTGGCATTATGCCACTATGTTTATTAATGGAACTAGTGATGCCTGTAGTAATATACCAGGTAATTTAATGTGTAATGAATCTTCTGAATATTGAGCTAATGAACCAAGGTGTAGTAACCCTGATGCAAGATATTGTAGTCCTATTAGGCAAAAACCAGGGTGGTGTATACTAATCAATGTGAGTATCTTTGTTGATTTAGTACACCAATTAGTTTTACCACACTCAGCTTTATGGGATCTCCCCAAAGGGGCAATTACAGTTACAGGTAAAATTAGATGATATACAGCGTTTGAGGGATAAATATCAAAAAGATGATAATGACCACAAAGATAGCTGGTGGGCTAATACGTTTTCTCTCCTGAATCCGGCAAATTGGTTTAAAGGAATTGGAGGATGGTTAATGGGGCTTCTGCAAGGGGCCTTCCAGGTCATATTATTTTTAGTTTTAATATATGTATCTGTTAAAGTGATAGTATTTTTATTTCAATGTTGTCTGAAAAAAATCAGAAAAGTTAAAATTAAATGTAAAAGTGATTTCCTATTGATGTATTGATCAAATATAGTTGCAGATGCAATTTCTCATCATTGGCATAATATTCTCATGGAATGTTCACCCTCTGCTGGAAGAATTTTGAATTTCTTGATTCACCTTGTATTGGTGATTGCTATTATGGTAATTCCACTTTTTAAACTGGAATTGTTATATAGCATACAAAATGTTCTGTAGGAATCCAAAAGTACTGATCGTTTCTTATGGAAATGGAAGATAATTCCTGTGGTCAAGGCCCGATTGTGATATCAATGTGATAAGAATGGCGTGTGGATGTGGATAGAATAGGTATACAACAGGTAATCATAATTAGAATAAGTGACCACAGGTCTTATCATTCATTAAATATATATGTATCAGTACTCTGTTGAAATATGAAAGGGAGAACTCTCCTTGACATTATGCTGGTATGGTGAAAACATGAACATGGACTTCTTGAGACATACACATCCTGTGACAGGAAAACAGATGGATGTCTTGCACAGCCAGTCACAGGAAGAAGTGAATATTCTGTGGCTGATGGTCACGGCATGAAAAAAGCTGGATCATGCCATCAGCGCGTGATCAGAGATATTCTAAAATGGTATAAATTAAGGAAGTCACAGTCAGTGTATGGGGGGAAAACCTTTCCAGAGACCAACATGTATGGACATCTCTGTGAAGCAAGCCGTGGTGTTGATCCCTTCTCCCTGATCGTGACCTCCCCGATGATGAAGGAGACGGCTCAGCAACTATGGTGACTGGAAACCCGCGAAACCTGGCCTATGAGAGGGAGGAGGCCGGCAGCACTGAAGCCTCAGAGGAGGGTGCCGCTTCACTCCTGACTAGAGACAGCGACGTTGAGCTCTGGGAGGCAACCCTCAGAGCTCAGCTAACTGAAACGCTGAATTGGGCCTTCTGATGCTGGAGTGCAGATACTTACTATGCCTTCATTCAGTGAGCTGAGCAATGAGAGCCCGGTGACCCAGGGCTAGCAGCAACTCCTGAGCCGAAAGCAAGAGACCAGCCCCAGGGTGAGCACGAGGTTCTCGGAGGTGACCAACTAAGTGACCAGCCAGCCCCTGCTGAACCGGAGATGACTAAGGCCAAGCCGGAGGACCCGGAGATGTCCAACCAGCCTAAGGCAGATGTCGTGGAGGTTCCGGAGGGGATGCCTGATGTGGTGTGGAGTCCAAGACAGAGAATCCGACCAGCCATCTGGACCCCGTGGAGGAGCAGGATGAGTCTGAGGGGGATGGGGCCGACATCTCGGAGGAAGTTGAGGCATCGGGGCCCCATGCTTTGTGGTGGGAACACCATCAGCATCAACCGGTTGGACTGGTCAGTGCAACCGCCATGACTGGAGCACCGGACTGTGTTCCGTCTCCAGCCCCGTAGCAACCTGACTTTGCGTACCAGTGCTTCCAGGCTGACCAGGTGTAGAGGCAACACCGCCGAGAGCGCTGGTGGGCCCAGGAGCAGGAGAGCCTCCTGGCTAAAGCCCGAGCCAGGGATGTACCACCGATGTCCCCAGAAGAGCGGCAAACAGGTATCGTGGTAGCCTTTAACCTTGACAATGGCTGGGGGTTTATCCGGTAGCCTGGGCTCAAAGAGGAGGTCTTCGTGAGCCGTGGATGGGGAGGCATACCTCCCTAAAGGACACCCAGACTGAGACTTGTACCTTACTGATCGGGTGTCTTATTAGAGGCATTTGGGGCCTAGGGGTTAGTATGCCTTAAGGGTTTACAAGGCAGTGAAGAAAGCTAATGAAAAACCTACGTACATAGTTTTTGTTATGGATATTTGCTGTGCTGATGGACAATCTGTGGACTTTTATTTTGTTGAGCCTTGGACTGTGAACCTGTTAAGTCTTGGACTCTTTGATAGTGTGCCTTTAAGACAGACCGGTGGTGCCAAGGAGACTATTGAAAGTGAGAGATAATGACCCTCGGAACTGTATCTTAAACCCGGCCCCGTTTTGACTGGTACTGTGTATTTGATTTTTGTTTTTTTCTATTTTTGTTGGTCCCGTTGACCTGAAAGAGTATCGCATATTGTTGTTGTTGATGTTGTAATAAAAATGCAAATTTTTACTCTGTACAGGTCGAGTTGCTCACAGACAAGCGAGGTTAATCAAGTGGGAATGCTGTGCCCCACAGGTCGGGACACCATGTAGAGGTGCTGCACCCAAATAAGTGTGGTACTCCTGTGACCAAGGGAACTGGGGTGGTGAATAAAGGACCCTCACAACGCCCATTCATACACACCCTAGAGTAGGGGACTGTGGGAGAGCCCGCTGCAGGGAAGACCCAGTCCCGTGGGAGTAGTCGCGAGGGTAGAATCAGTGTATGAATGGGTTGAGAGTTACTCGAGGTGGGCAGTGAGGAGTGGAGGACAACGCAGGAAGGTCGTCATGACGGAGGGAGACCCTAGGGGCTCCAGGCATTGTGGTGTGTCCGAATCTGGACACGGGTAATGTCAACCAGGAAGGTCTGGTCCCTGGCAGAGGACCGACTCTGAACTCAGTGCGGAAGTTCAACCCCAAGCCGTTAAACCAGAGGCCCCGAGCTTCTCTAGGAAGTCCCAGCCAAAGACCAGGAGCATCCCTTGAAAAGGCATACCAAACTAGGGTCAGGGGGACCTAAAGGGGAGTCCCCACCGAAGATCCGTGGGAGCTGGCTCGAGGCTCTGCACATGGAGGCACTGCATGGTAGTGAGGATAAAATAGAGCAGTGAAAGAAGCGGCAGAGAACGGCAGGCACACCACCATCACTCCTGAGTGAATCATCCCAGTTCCCTGGTGACTACCCAGGCCAGAAAGACCTGAGTGACTGCAGCATCTGTTAATTTGCCTGAAGTACTGCAAGTAAACCCATTCAGAGTTGAAGACTGTGTGACGTACTTTATTGTCATCACCTGAAGAGCTGCACACTTGCTGCATTGAAAAGACCAGTGACTGTGCTGTGTGGTAATGTCACGCACTGACATTGCTGGATGCTGCTGTGTGTTTGTCTTTAAAAGCTGCATGGTTGATAGTTGTGAAAGCCCAGGCCTCCTGTGTTGGGCTCCAGAACTGCATTCACTATTAGGTTCAACTGCTGGTTGAAGGGTTAATGTGTAACTCACCTGAACTCCGCTCCTCCTAGCTTCAAGTAGCCTCTCCTTCAACCAGGTGGTGCTGCTGATAGAGTTTCACTCTATGTCTGGAAGCCGTGCTGTGCTGACCTGTGTGTTTGTGTGGTTTGTGGGGCATTAGAAGACTAACTTTAAGAAGACATTTTTGAGCTAAATATTGCACCTCCCTCCAATATGGCTCCCACCTCTGACAAATGTTTCCATCCCGACATAAAAACAACCAGTAGATTTTACCCCACAGAAAGTAGGGGACACATTCTGGAAACTTTCCATGAATTAGTACAGAAAGATCTTAATTCACTTAATAAACTGAACTCAATGAATAAGAACAATCTGGCCCCAAATGAAAGAAAAGCTCTTCGTGATATATAGAGAAACAATAACATCGTTATCAGGAGCGCGGATAAAGATGGTGGAATTGTGATTCAGAATTATGATTATATAAAAGAAGCTTATAATATTTTATCAGATATCACCTACTATAAAAAAAATTGATCATGATCCTTTCCCTAAATTTATAAATGAATATAATCTAATGATCAAAAAAGCTTCTGAGAATGGTTTAATCAATACTTTAGAGAAGAAATTTTTATACAATAAATGTCCGGTCATACCCTTTATGTATCACCTCCCAAAGATAAATAAGAATTTAGAGAACCCCCCAGGAAGGCCTATAATATCTGGAATTGACTCTTTGACCTGTAATATGGCTAATTACATTGACAAAATTCTGCAATTTCATGTATTTTCTCTTGATAGTTATTTAAGGGATTCAATTCAATTAATCAATATAGTGAATGACTTTATTTGGAAAGATTCATACTGCTTTTTGACCCTTGACGTTGCTTCACTTTATACAAATATTGACTATAAGATTGGAATTGAATGTACCAAGACGTACCTCCTTACAGATGATAGGATCACACAGCAACAGAGGGAATTCATTTTACAAGGCCTTAGTTTTATTCTTAATAATAATTTCTTCACCTTTTTAGGTGATTATTATCACCAGACTAAGGGGACTGCAATGGGGTCGAAAGTTGCATGCTCTTATGCTAATTTATTTATAGGGCTTTTTGAGAAAATTCAGATTTATAATAACACATATTCCAAAGGGTTAATGCTATATAAAAGATATATAGATGACATCTTTATTATATGGGATACTAAATGTGCTGAAATTGATGATTTCTTGAAAGAATTGCATAATAATCTGTGGGGACTCACTTTTGAACTTCATATGGATAAAAACAAAATTGTTTTTTTGGATCTTTCTATATATCTGGAAAATAAAATAATGACCAAAACCTTTTTCGAAAAGATTGATAAGAACAGCTATGTACATTTTACGAGTGGCCATTACAATAAATGGTTACGTAACATACCAATAAACCAGTTCAAGAGAATAAAGAAAAAATTGCTCTGACACAAAGTTTTTTTCTGAACAATCCGCAGTCCTAAAAACTAGATTTGAACAGAAAAAATATCCGAAAAATTTGATCAACAATGCATATAACCAGTGTAAGGATATCACACAAGATAGCCTGTTAAAGAAAAGTGATAAAGGGGGAATCTCCAATAGTAATTTTTTTTTAATTTCATCACCACCTTCAATAGGAAAAAAAAGGAAATTAAAGTTAATTCTGATAAAACACTGGCCATTATTACGAGATGACACAATATTGAACAAGATTTTACCTAAGAGACATGGGTTTACAAATCGGCGTGCACCAAATATTGAAAGCATTTTGGCACCTAGCAGGTTAAAAAAAAAAACAATAGAAAAAGCACTTTTGAACAACCTGGTTCAAAAGGATTAAAAAATGTGATGGAAAGCGGTGCCTGTAGTGTATTTTGTTCTGCGGTCACTAAAGAGACATTCCCCATTATGCATGATCTTGATTGTAATTCTACTTATGTCATCTACCTTCTGGAATGTCCATGTAATATACAATATGTGGGACGAACCACTCAAAATCTGCATTGTTGGTTGAATAGATCCAACATAAAAAATGGGTTCAAGCAACACGGGGTCTCAAACCACTTCAATTTAGCCCACAATAGGGATTTCACAAAATTGAGAGTGACCGCAATTGACCATATCCCCGTTAACAGTAATAATAGGTTGAATGCCCTAAATAGAAAAGAAAAATTTTGGATGTATAAACTTGACACTTTGAAACCTAAAGGTCTGAACCTAATATCAGAAATTATTTCATAATAATCCCCATGATTTTCATCTTTTGTTCTTTCAAATGATAATGGTTTATAGCATGGAATTTATTGAGATAATAATGTTTTATTTATATTGATTGTATCTTTATTTGTGAGATCTTTGAATATTATAGTCTTCAAATGTAATATTGTATTTACAACATCTATAATCTCCTTTAAACTATAACGGTGGTGAATTCTGCGACCTTTTTATGGTTTTGTTTCCTTCTTTTCCTTCTATGTTTATGTTTATGTCCATATCTACATTTTTCCACGCTATATGCCTTTTTATCTATTAACTGGTGTCTCAAACAGTTTAATACTCTTCTGTGCATCCACTGGCATCATAAATAGCTTAATTACAACCACGCGCTTATTTGCAACACTGTAATACAAAAAATGTCACATTTAATCACGACCACGTGCCAATCTGCAATTTTCTCCCTCTTGTTGCTTTCTATCTTTTGAAGTTGGTTACTGCCACGCGCCCACCTACACCATTGTAACACTATTTAATCAATCCGGTTCCCTGGTCGTATAGCACTTTTCCGGTTTAGCCAGGACCGATTTTCCCTCACATATTGAATAACATAGAACACAGGACTTGTGTTAACCGGACCGGTTGAATCCGGTTCTAGCATCATAAACAGCTTAATTACTGCCACGCACTCATTTGTAATACTGTAATACAAAAATCTTCACATTTAATCATTGCCACGCGCCAATCTACAATCTTCTCCCTCTGGTTAATTTCCATCTTTTGAAGTTTATTACTGCCACGCACCTGCATACTACATTGTGACACTATTTAATCAATCCGGTTCCCTGGTCGTATAGCACTTTCCCGGTTTAGCCAGGACCGATTTTCCCTCACATATTGAATAACATAGAACACGGGACTTGTGTTAACCGGATCGGTTGAATCCGGTTCTAGCATCATAAACAGCTTAATTACTGCCACGCGCTCATTTGTAATACTGTAATACAAAAATCTTCACATTTAATCATTGCCACCCGCCAATCTACAATCTTCTCCCTCTGGTTAATTTCCATCTTTTGAAGTTTATTACTGTCACGCGCCTGCATACTACATTGTGACACTATTTAATCAATCCGGTTCCCGGTTTAGCCCAGGACGATTCTCCCTCACCCATTCAACAGCATAGAATAAAGGACTTACATTAACTGGACTGGTTGAATCTGGTTCTAGTCCTATCAATGCCCTTCCAAAAAACATTTTGTATATAAATATACATCTTTTAGATAACATATGATGCAGGTAGTATGATATATTATTATCCAATAATTTAGAACACACAATTTGTTTGTAAAATACTTTTATTATTATTTTATTTATCCAGTTTTTAAAAGATTATTAATTAGATATTTTATTCATTATTATTCATTCATTTATCGATTATATTAATCTATTTTAAATATCCAGCTCTAAATAAATTATTTTTAATAGTTTTTTAAGTAAATATAATTAAATTATTATCTTTGATATATATGTTTTATAGATTTAATTCCAATGTCTGATGACTAGTTTGTTGATTTTATCATTTCCTTCTTCATTTTTTTCTTTTTCAGTACCTCTGTAATGTTTTTGATACCAATAAAGAGAAAAATCATTATTAATTTATAATAACTTCTAGTAATATTGATACCAAAAACATTATAAATATTCATACCCCTCTTTTCTTTTAGTGATGCAGATCAAGTACTGACAGTTTAGCACATAACATTAACCAAGTGCACGATTTCAGCACACTGATTGCCCTAATTTTCACTATGAGTTTGATTCCTATTTTTTACCTCTATATCCCGACATATATTTAAACACAATTTTCACCTAGACACAGCATTCATTTTTATCACACAGGATTTTTACTCTTTAATATAATTGCGTTCTTTTTGATATATTTATTTTCTGTTCTGTTTTCTGTAATGTTTTTGATACCAATAAAGAGAAAAATCATTATTAATTTATAATAACTTCTAGTAATATTGATACCAAAAACATCTTATATATAAAACCCGAAGGCCACTTCCGGTGGAATCTGGCCAACTTCCGTGATGGCCTGCGCCCTGTGTCACAGACCGGAAACGGAAGTTCCAGACCCACGAGCGGTGAGCGCGTAGCGCTCACCGCGAGCCGCTGTCAAACCTGAATAGCGGCTCGCAGTGGGCGCTAAAGCGCCACCCCCACACAGAGCCGTGTGCTCCCACCCAGGGCCGCACCGTCCATTGGACAGTGTGAGCCCTGAGTCCAGAGCGCCGGCAGCGGCATGACAGAAGGGGGCGGGGCCACCAACATCAGCGCCGCCTTCAGGAGAGACGGACGCTCTGGCACTGTAGGCTGCGGGGCGGCGGGGCCGAGCGGACGCTGCAGGGGCGGCGGCCCTCAGACCCGCCAGCACCCCCCCCGCCCTCCGATCGGCTCCGGCGGCAGGGTGCCTAGATGCACCCTG
The DNA here is from genome assembly GCA_033576535.1 of Allobates femoralis. Taxonomy (NCBI): domain Eukaryota; kingdom Metazoa; phylum Chordata; class Amphibia; order Anura; family Aromobatidae; genus Allobates; species Allobates femoralis. The sequence goes on from JARQOC010000004.1 coordinate 385,047,165, forward strand.
AGTCCCACCCACATCCGGGAACCGGCCCGGCCCACACTCCGGTGTGCGGCCTCCGCCGGCACCGCCCACTCTCCTCCTCCATCTGGGACCACCATTCCGCCACCTGCCCCGCACACAGCCCCGCCGACAGCCCGGTGAGTGTTCTGCCCCACCAGCCTCCCCTCTCCTGTGCCCCCCAGCCTCCCCTCTCCTGTGCCCCCCGGCCTCCCCTCTCCTGTGCCCCCCGGCCTCCCCTCTCCTGTGCCCCCCGGCCTCCGCTCTCCTCTGGCCTCCAGCCTCCGCTCTCCTCTGCCCCCCAGCCTCCGCTCTCCTCTGGCCTCCAGCCTCCGCTCTCCTCTGGCCTCCAGCCTCCGCTCTCCTCTGGCCTCCTGCCTCCGCTGTCCTCTGGCCTCCTGCCTCCGCTGTCCTCTGGCCTCCAGCCCCGCTGTCCTCTGGCCTCCTGCCTCCGCTGTCCTCTGGCCTCCAGCCTCCGCTGTCCTCTGGCCTCCAGCCTCCGCTGTCCTCTGGCCTCCAGCCTCCGCTGTCCTCTGGCCTCCAACCTCCGCTGTCCTCTGGCCTCCAGCCTCCGCTGTCCTCTGGCCTCCAGCCTCCGCTGTCCTCTGCCTCCGCTCTCCCCTGCCTCCGCTCTCCCCTGCCTCCCCTATCCCCTGCCCTCCAGCCTCCACTCTCCTCCGGCCTCCGGCCTCCGCTCTCCTCTGTCCTCCGCTCTCCTCTGTCCTCCGCTCTCCTCTGGCCTCCGCTCTCCTCTGGCCTCCAGCCTCCCCTCTCCTGTGCCCACCAGTCTCCCCTCTCCTGTGCCCCCCAGCCTCCGCTCTCCTCTGCCCCCCAGCCTCCGCTCTCCTGTGGCCCCCAGCCTCCGCTCTCCTGTGGCCTCCAGCCTCCACTCTCCTGTGGCCTCCAGCCTCCGCTCTCCTGTGGCCTCCAGCCTCCGCTCTCCTGTGGCCTCCAGCCTCCGCTCTCCTGTGGTCTCCAGCCTCCGCTCTCCTGTGGCCTCCAGCCTCTGCTCTCCCCTGCCTACGCTCTCCCCTGCCTACGCTCTCCCCTGCCTACGCTCTCCCCTGCCTACGCTCTCCCCTGCCCTCCTGCCTCCGCTCTCCCCTGCCTCCGCTCTTCTCCAGCCTCCGCTCTTCTCCAGCCTCCGCTCTTCTCCAGCCTCCGCTCTCCTCTGCCTCCGCTCTTCTCCAGCCTCCGCTCTCCCCTGCCTCCGCTCTTCTCCAGCCTCCGCTCTTCTCCAGCCTCCGCTCTTCTCCAGCCTCCGCTCTTCTCCAGCCTCCGCTCTCCTCTGCCTCCGCTCTTCTCCAGCCTCCGCTCTCCTCTGCCTCCGCTCTTCTCCAGCCTCCGCTCTACTCTGCCTCCGCTATTCTCCAGCCTCCGCTCTACTCTGCCTCCGCTCTTTCCAGCCTCCGCTCTCCTCTGCCTCCGCTCTTCTCCAGCCTCCGCTCTCCTCTGCCTCCGCTCTTCTCCAGCCTCCGCTCTCCTCTCCCTCCGCTCTCCTCCAGCCTCCGCTCTCCTCTGCCTCCGCTCTTCTCCAGCCTCCGCTCTCCTCTGCTCTCCTCTGCCTCCGCTCTTCTCCAGCCTCCGCTCTCCTCTGCCTCCGCTCTCCTCTGCCTTCCAGCCTCCGCTCTCCTCTGCCTCCGCTCTTCTCCAGCCTCCGCTCTCCTCTGCTCTCCTCTGCCTCCGCTCTTCTCCAGCCTCCGCTCTCCTCTGCCTCCGCTCTTCTCCGGCCTCCGCTCTCCTCTGCTCTCCTCTGCCTCCGCTCTTCTCCGGCCTCCGCTCTCCTCCGGCCTCCGCTCTCCTCCGGCCTCCGCTCTCCTCCAGCCTCCGCTCTCCTCCAGCCTCCGCTCTTCTCCAGCCTCCGCTCTTCTCCAGCCTCCGCTCTTCTCCAGCCTCCGCTCTTCTCCAGCCTCCGCTCTTCTCCAGCCTCCGCTCTTCTCTGCCCTCCTCTGCCCTCCAGCCTCCGCTCTCCTCTGCCCTCCAGCCTCCGCTCTCCTCTGCCCTCCAGCCTCCGCTCTCCTCTGCCCTCCAGCCTCCGCTCTCCTCTGCCCTCCAGCCTCCGCTCTCCTCTGCCCTCCAGCCTCCGCTCTCCCCTGACCCCTCCCTCCTCTAACCCCTCCAGTTTCTGCCTCCTCCCTCCTCTCTCCTCCTCCTCCTCTGCCCCCTCCAGCCTGTGCTGCACTCACTGCTGACCACTGAGCCACCGCACTCACTGCTGACCACTGAGCCACCGCACTCACTGCTGACCACTGAGCCACCGCACTCACTGCTGACCACTGAGCCACCGCACTCACTGCTGACCACTGAGCCACCGCACTCACTGCTGACCACTGAGCCACCGCACTCACTGCTGACCACTGAGCCACCGCACTCACTGCTGACCACTGAGCCACCGCACTCACTGCTGACCACTGGCCCACCGCACTCACTGCTGACGACTGAGCCACCGCACTCACTGCTTACCACTGAGCCACCGTATACTCACAATTACTTTCACAGCACTCCCCTATTACTAAATAAACTATATATAGATTCTAGACTACCCGATTCTTTAGAATCGGGCCACCATCTAGTTATAAATATTCATACCCCTCTTTTCTTTTGGTGATGCAGATCAAGTACTGACAGTTTAGCACATAACATTAACCAAGTGCACGATTTCAGCACACTGATTGCCCTATTTTTCACTATGAGTTTGATTCCTATTTTTTACCTCTATATCCCGACATATATTTAAACACAATTTTCACCTAGACACAGCATTCATTTTTATCACACAGGATTTTTACTCTTTAATATAATTGCGATCTTTTTGATATATTTATTTTCTGTTCCTTCTAACTAGGTAACACATGGATCTATAGCACAACAGGCAGAACACATGCACAATTCATAACATAGATCTCTATTTTCTATTTATAAGTTCTATTCCACACTATGCCTGATATTCTATACAGCCTGTCTTTCACTTTTTATTAATTCTGCTCATAGAGATGTGAGTGACACCAAATGACTATACTCTATGTACCCACTATATTGAGATATGTATACTTATAATGATTGCAGTTTTTACGAGGTTTTGTTGTTAAACGCTGTGACATCATGTTTGGATCCACCATGCTTGCTGATGTCACTACAAACATGTCTGCATCATCTTTTGGTGCCTTTTCCTTATTAAATACGATTGTTTTCAGTATGATCTTGATGTTCCCCCAGGAAGGAGCTTGATATGTGGCTCAGAAACACGTCGGAAAATAACCTAGTCATCGCCATACCCAGACATCCCGTTGTCTCTGGTGTTCTGTATCCATTGTGGCAGCAGCGCAGACTTTGAAGTACTTTGTCCAGAAAATTTGTTGAAACTGCAGTGACCTGTGGAAGTCAGTCCCTGCAGCAGCTGCATTTCCTGAGCGATCAAGCTGGTTGTGTGCTACACAACCCTACCAGGTGAGCAATTCTGATATCTCATCTCTGATTCTTGTCTAAGAGATAAGACCCTATTGCACATTATCAACCCTCTAGTTATTTGTGTGGCTGATGTCCTTTCTGTTGGAGTTGCTGTATCCCGGTTCTGTGGAGGGAGGTAGGGGGGGAATAGCGCAGGGCTGGTGAAGGAGTTTTAGGGAAAGGCTGGAGGCCTGAACCTTCTTACCATCTGAGATACCTTCGGGATCAGGTCCATTCAGGGTTTCCAGACTAAGGTCAGACTAGTCTTCCCTGGTCACCCTGCCCGTAACTGCCATTCCCTTATCAGTATTCTCACTACACCATGACAGGTAAGCTGCTTCCCTGTGTAAAAAATGATTACAACTGTCCCGGGGATCCCGCTCCACCTATGGGGAGCATAACCATCTGGCTGCCCTACCATCACTCCGGAGGTCTGACTGGCAGCTCCGGTAACCATACCGGAACCGTAGGTGGCGTCACAAAATACTTTTGTTTTTATTATTTTTACTGACTCTTTTCAGTGACCACCAGGGCCATGGGACTGGTCACAGTCCCCCGATACATCCCCTGTGAATCAACGCCCAGACCCAAGTACCTTACGGCCCTATGGCGGGTCACATACAAACTGTTTATGAAAGTAAGGACACCTCTACACATGAAGGGTTTTTCTTCTTTGCTGATCTGGGAGGTGAATACGTCCACCTATAAATCCTAAGCACACCAAGGCTCCGCTGCATGGGAAAGGAGTTGATGGAGGAAAAGTCTTCCATTAATTCTCGGCTGTTGGAAGTAATTTCGTGCAACCTCAAGTTAGCCAGATTAAGCATTTCTTGGGCCCTTCTTAGGAGACAGCCTCATTCGTAGGTGTGGATTTCAAGCAGTCATCTACAAAGAAATATTTTTCCACAAAGGATTTAACATCCGACCTGCACTTTTTTTCACCTACTTTGGCGGAATTTCTGAGACCATAAATAGCGACTGCAGCGGAAGGACTGTTACCAGATATGTGCACCCTGATTCAATACTCTCTGAAGTCTTTAGTGGGGTCATTGTTGTGGTACCAGAATAACCCCAAGTAGTTTCTGTGTTCCTCCTTAATCACATAGCAGTGGAACATCAGGTGTATGTCAGCCATAAATGCCACTTTGCTGGAAATGAGGAAACAAAAGCGCAGTAGGGTCTTAAGGCCACGTTACACACACAGATATCTGTGACCAACGTCTGAACAGATCTCTGGTTGCAGTGAAGTCATGGACACATTGTTATATTTGTACACAGCCACAAAATGGAGCAATGTGTCCATGATTTCACTGCAACCAGAGATCTGTTCAGATGTTGGTCACAGATATGTGTGTGTGTAATGTGGCCTTTATCCTGTTTTAACAATGTGAAAAAGGCTGCAAATATAACTGCTCACTTGATCTGGTTGTGAGACCCACAACCAGTATAGGCGTATAGTACAGCTGATATAAGATCCACACTCCATGGTTTCACTTTTGCGGTCAATATAAATCCAAAGAGATAGTGTCTTTAACCTGCGCAAGCCATATGTTGAAAAGCACCACAAAGGATCATGGGGTAACGGTGCTTTATTCAACGCGTTTCAGAGCGTGTCCTCGCTCCTTAATCAGGAGTGCAACCATCAATTTTTTTTTAAGTAACTTAAATGTATTTTTAATTAACATATCTAATTTGAGGCTGGGACATTAGGCGGGTCTTACCTGCTTGCTCTTAAAAGTGAAGCTGACATAAGGACATAGGACTTGTTGAAGCGCTCTCAGCAAGAAACGGTCACCGTAGTCCGAGGATCCTTCTTCTCCTCCCTGCACCATATGTAACCCGTTTGTTGCACATTAAATTGAAGACTTGATTCATCCACCCTTGAGTTGCAACTTTTTTTCTTGGCTTTGGATTTGATTACACATAAAATAATACATATGGTACTTAAAATGTCTACCCACAAAAAATCACAATAATATTATTTCAAATATTAATGCTAATGTGTAGCAACACAGTACACAGATTGTAAAAATAAAATGTGAATGTGCAGTACATAGACGAAAAAGATATAAGGATGTGAAAAAAGTCGAGTAGAAAAGTAAAAAACAAATGTAAAAATAAAAAAAAAAAATGGAGGACTTTGTTAATGACAAGTAAATGCTGTGGGGGTAACCACAGTGATAGAGCATATGTGTCAATAAGGTGCCGTGTGAGTTAACTATAAAGGATTAGGCCTAAGACACACTATGCAAAATGAATGAGAAATACTCTCATGAGTCTCACCTGACTCACCAGGAAGGCCACCGACATCCTGTAGAGGAGTGTGTCAGCTACTCGTATTACTATGCAGCTCCACACTCCAGTCCAGAGAGGGAGAGGTCGTAACGGGTGAGTGATGCGAGACTCATGCAAGTATCTCGTATGCATCTCGCATAGTGTGCCTCTGTCCTTATGAAGATATCAGCATAAAATTACATGGATGAAGCGGGTTGCAAATGAATTTACCTATGTATTAAATTATATGTTAGGCTGCATATTTACCCAAAAAAAGCTCAACGTGATTCGCCAGGAGGCTTTTTCATGATGCCCTTGGAGAAAACCTCCTGGTGAAACATGTACTGGGCTCTTTTTTGGTAAATAAGCTTCCTAACATATTCATTTATTTAAGTTTTATGCTTATATCTTTAGAATTCTGTATAGCTGACTCACACTGCACCTTATTGACACATATCTTTTGTCACTGTGGTTTCTTGTTTTTTTTGTATCCCCCGTAGCAATTACTTGTCAGTACATAGTCATAATTTTTATTTCTTACATTTGCTTTTTATGCTTATATAGGACATTTTTTACATTCTCATGTAATTTTTATAGTCTACATACTGAACATTCGTATTTTATTTGTATAGTCTATGTACTGTGTTACCACACATCAGCATTAAAATTATTTTTAAGATTTTTGTGGTTTTTTTGTAGGTTGACATTTTATGTACCATGTGTAATATTTTATGTATATTAATATATTTACTTATTTCTTCTATCTGTGCTACCTATATGTTTATATAATATCATTTTATTTATATATTTATTTTCAATTATCTTTAATATATTTATTTCTAAATTTACATTATGTTATAGTCTCTTACTTATGCGTTTTAAATTTTGTCAGATTATTTTTGCTTGGTTATTTTCCTTTAGTTGTTATTATTATACCTCTTATGTCCCCGTGGTTTGCAACCATAAATATAGTTTTTTTGTCTTAGATCTAGTTGCATTTCTTGTGCAGCAAAAGAGGACCTCACTTTTGGCAGCTGGAGCAGCCAACTCTTTTATTAAATACTTGTTAGAGTTTTCTCGTAATCTTGTCTTTACTGAAGATGCCCGGCTTGCAGACATTGTGTGCCTCTCTGAAGACTACTGGATACTTCAATGTGGACCCGAGTCTATGTTGAGACAGACTTCAGCATGGTGGGAAGACTGTTGCACTTGCTGGAGGGCTGCACTCTTGTTTCTTGCAAATGTATAATGGCTTCGGTAATTTTCATACATGGTACGGTGTGGGTGGTAGCGGCTCTATACAGTCCAATCCACTATCACTTGTGGCAAGCATCTGTTTTGCTGTTCTGCCTTTGGTCACATCATATGCAGTGTGAATTCCAGTATACAGCTTAAACCTTCTTTGTTACCCAAGTAAACAGACTGGTTTTGTTCTTTAGTCTATGGTGTATTGGTCAACAGTGAGTGAATTGCCTGCAAAACTAGAAAAATACAAAAAATACAAATGACACAAATCAGTATTCAGAATATCGTATAACCAGTAGTGTTAATACACAGTACAGAAAGCATAAATGAGTACTGGGTATACAATGACACATACAGCTCTGACAGTCTTTAGTACAGAGGATCTTTCACTAAAATGGAGGATTTCACAGGACACAAGTTTTTAACATGCAAAACAAAAGAAACAGGAGAAGCGCTCCCTAGGGAGAACCTGACATGCTCATTTGGGGACACAGTCTGGTGATGTGTGCAGTGGACCCTCACCTGCTCGGGTTGTGCCGCCTCCGCACAACCCCAGTTTCAGCTTGCTTGCAAGCTCTACGCTGCTGCACAGACTCCTAGCTCAATCTCCTCCACACCAGGCTCCTTGCAGCATCCTCCCGGTCACGTGGTACAGGCATATCACGTGGTAGAGTTCTAGCAAATCAGCACTCACCACATCACCACAGGTCCTAGACCATCACTGGGCTTTCTCTCCCTCTATTACCGATGTGCTCTGCAGCCCCAGTAACCCACACCATAGGTGGGAATTGTATACTGATAAAAATTGATTACTTAATATAGGGCGCAGGAGCACAAGTGAGCCCTCGGGATGCCTGAGGGCTCACTTGTGCTCCTACGCCCTATATTAAGTAACCAATTTTTATCAGTATAAAAGTTTTTAACAGACCTAATTCATATGTAAAAATGATTGCTGTACAATCCTAACAACAGGCTATAAAGTTTCAAACACACAGACAGGAGTATAACTCTCACCAGATACGCTTGACAAAGATGATGGCAGCTGGCATATTGCTTCCCAATTCAATGGTTAACAATGAAGGTTTTAAATTTATGGTTTTAAAAAAAAAAATCTTTATTAATGCGGTGAACAACTTTCATCCAACAAAAGGTAAAATGTTAATGCCATATTTCAGGGGATCGAGGGTGGGCAACTCTTATTGTTATTTTTCCTGCCTGCAAGCAGTCTTGCTGTGAAAATGTTCAGCTTATTGTTACCTCTTTTTAACTGCTTCAGAGCTCAGAATCTGTGAAGCAGTTAACAGAAGTAGCATGTTCATTCTTTAAAGAGATGTTGCTTGCCACTTTATCGGAAAGTTCAGAGAAAAGAGAAAAAAACATGGCATGTCCACCAAAATGATCACATGAGGAAATGGACCTCTGGCATTTTCCTGAAGTGCCTACACCTAGAAAAGCTTTGCGGTTCTGCATACAGATAAAGAATATAGTATATACATACCCTTTGTGCATATCCAAAAAATCTAAAAGAGTTAAATGCTGACTTATTATGGATTTCTTCATGGATTTGCTGGGAATTTAACCCTGTGCATTGCAAATGGTGAAATCTGCAGTGGAAATTCATGTCTTCAGGATACTATGGGATTTTTACAGTATGAAATTGGTGAAGTGGTAAAAAAAGGATATTGAGAAGGCCAAACTTTTAAATCCTCATTTTGCTTCTCTTTTCTCTCAGAAAGTAAATATAACTTTAACTGTTCCTTCACTGTATTAATAAAGGAATAGAAGAATCCAGGCTCTTTATAAACAGAGGAATAGTGAGGGAATATGTACTTGGCTAACATAAATGATTTCAAGTCTCAAGGTCCAGAGGAGTTACACTCTTCATAATCTTTGAAAATTCTTGGAGAAGAGGAGAAGTCCTAGAGAACTGGAGAAGAGCAAATGTTGTCCCTTTTTTCAAAAAGGAGAAAAGGGTGGACCCAGGGAACAATAAGTCAGTGAGCCTGACTTCTATATCAGGAAAGATATTTGAGCAACAACATGCATGCAAGTACCTGGATGAGAATGAAGTGATTAACCAGAACCAGCATGGGTTTGTAACTAATAATTCATGTCAAACTAACATAATTCCCTTGTATGACAAAATCACTAACTGGCAGGCTTTTTACCGCCGGCTTTTAAACAATCATGTGGCCATTGCAGCCTTTTCCTCTGCTGCCAGACCTCTTTATAGGGTCTGGCAGCAGAGGAATTACTCGCATCACTCGCTTCCCCACTAACTTACATTGGACTCGTTACGAGTATAACAAGTCCGAATATTTCAGTACTCACTCATCCCTAAGTAGAACATACCGTATATACTCGTGTATAAGCCGACCCGTGTATAAGCCGACCCCCTACTTTTGCCCCCAAAACCTTGGAAAACCTATTGACTCGTGTATAAGCCGAGGGTGGACCCCAGCACAGGTATACAGGCCTCCCCAGTTGTAGTATACAGCAGCCTCCCCAGTGGTATATAGGCCTCCCCAGTGGTAGTATACAGCAGCCTCCCCAGTGGTAGTATACAGCAGCCTCCCCAGTGGTATATAGGCCTCCCCAGTGGTAGTATACAGCAGCCTCCCCAGTGGTGTATACAGGCCCCAGCAGTATTACAGCAGCCTCCCCAGTGGTATATACAGGCCCCAGCGGTGTATACAGCAGCCTCCCCAGCGGTGTATACAGCAGCCTCCCCAGCGGTGTATACAGCAGCCTCCCCAGAGGTGTATACAGCAGCCCCAGTGGTGGTATATACAGGCAGCCCCAGAGGTGTATACAGCAGCCCCAGTGGTGGTATATACAGGCAGCCCCAGAGGTGTATACAGGCAGCCCCAGTGGTGGTATATACAGGCAGCCCCAAAGGTGTATACAGGCAGCCCCAGTGGTGGTATATACAGGCAGCCCCAAAGGTGTATACAGGCAGCCCCAGAGGTGTATACCCAGTGGTGGTATATACAGGCAGCCCCAGAGGTGTATACAGCAGCCCCAAATGCTGGCACTTGCCCCTTTGCTTGTAAGGCCCCCCTCCCCGGCTGCTTATCTTACCATCCCTGGTCTTCTGCATCGCGCGCGCAGGTCCCTCCGTGCTCCCGTCCTCGTGCTCCCGGAGTCAGCTGCATCTGGGGTCCCCGGCCGTCGCATAGCGATGACGTCATGCGACCGGCCGGTCACATGACCCCGGATGCTACGGAGGACGGGAGCACGGAGGGACCTGCGCGCACGATGCAGAATACAAGGGATAGTAAGATAAGCAGCCGGGGGGGTCCTTACAAGCAGGGGGGCAAGTGCCAGCATTTGGGAGCATATATTTAGTTATGCACTGCTTCCCCCTGCCGCTGATTGACAGGGGGAAGCAGTGCATATATAACGAGCAGCCCCACGTGATGGGGCGCTCATTCAGCAGTCTCCCCCCCCCCCTCCTCCAGCCTCCCCAGCCCTGGACACAGCCCCCACCACGCAGCCTACCGTATTGACCCGTGTATAAGCCGAGGGGAGACTTTTCAGCCCAATTGTTGGGCTGAAAAACTCGGCTTATACACGAGTATATACGGTAATAATATCTCATTTAGCTTCGTTAAAGAAATTCCCAGCAGATAGATTAATTTAGACATTTCCAGCTCTAATCTTAAATGTAATGAGGCACATAAGATGTAAATGTTATGATATTAGAGAATAAAATGTTTTACATAAGACAAGTTCTACTACATAATCATCTTTAATTTACAATTTTAACATATGTAGTTGAAGTAAGTTGTTACCGGTTACATCTGCATTGAACACAACTATGAAGAACATGCTGAGCAACGCAATTCTACGCCAAAATAACTACAGCAAAGTGAAACTAGTTAGTAAGTTATTTGTGTCCAACAACAACAGGGTGACTGTGTCAAAGCTTTTTTCCATGAGTTAGCAAAATTCAAACGGAAAATGTCACAATCTCTCCACAAGATTAATGTTAGAAGGTTCAACTGACTACATTTTCCACTGCTTAAAAAAACTGAAATGAGAGCTAGAAAATCATATTGTTAGAAAAGGGCACGAAGAAATTTAAGCAATAACAGAAATGGGGATAGATATGAGCAAATCGCTAAAATGTAAATTCTCAAATAATTTATTTTATTTCTGTTGTATAAATGCACTAACATTAACTGTATAGATTACTAAGGTTATGTTCCTGACTATCTACATCTTTAATCTAATAATTATAGTTACACAGCAGAACTTCTCATTGGTGTGCTACCTGTTTTATAAATAGTTGGCACACAAAATCCATCCGTTTACAACAGTTGGAACTCATAATTCGTCTGTTTTTAACAGTTGGCACAAATAATCCCTCCATTTTCAACAGTTGGCACACTTAATCCATCCGTTTTCACCAGTTGACACACATAATCCATCTGTTTTTGTGGCACCCCACGGTTCTGTTGCCACAGGAAAACTGGGAGCAGGGAAGGATTTCCACATTAGGTAAGCTTGCGCATAATACCTTCCACCCCAGACCTAAAGGGGAGCTCTACTTGCCTACATCAGATAAGGCCCCCTATAAATTCAGGCCTGGTTGCGGAGTTAGGCAGTTCAGTACAGTGCAGTACTGAGGAAGACATCCTGGTGGATGGTGCCGCGCTATCCCATGCCAGTGAGAGAGCCTGACCAGCGTGAGGGACCCAAGTGAGGGTGAGAGGAGAGGCGAGTTAGCCAGGGGGAGTGGAGCCATACCGGTTTGCCCCAGAAGAGCAACATCAACAACCCGGACACCGGAGTCCGAGACTGCAAGGGTCCAGTCAGCCCCGCAGTAAAGACCAGAGGCCAGGGAGACTTCAAGTCTCCTGGTGCAGCAGCACTTGAAGCACAGACACCCAGCAGAGCCAGGGACTGCAGCGAATATAGGGGTGCCCCACAGCAGGGCTCTCACAGCCTGCCATACAAGTGAGGACACAGGAGAGGGTCAGGGCATCGCTTCAGACAGCCCAGGACTAACGCACACACACAGAACAACAGGGAGGCCTCATAACTCATCGGATGTGGAGATCCCGAACTGCTCCCAGACTACCCGGACTGTACCCTGGACTTCACCTTGCTCATCACATCAGTAAAGGTACAGAAACAACAACCCTGCATGTGTGACTGTTATTGCGGCCCCTGATCCTGCTCCATTCATAGGCTGTCCACAATCATTGACTTCCATTACTGCCCCGGGGATCCCGCTCCACCTATGGGGAGGATAACCATCTTGCTGCTCCATCATAACTCCGGAGGTCTATTCCGCAGCGCCGGTAACATTACCGGAATCATAGGTGGCGTCGCAAATCATCTTTTACTTTATTCCTATTGACTTTAAACCCCTTTTTTAAGCAACCACCAGGGCCACAGGACCAGGCAACAGACCCCGTGACATCCCCGGTGAACTGCAATGCCCGGGACCGGGTACCCCACGGCCCTGGGGTGGGTCATTTTAACCGGTTGGTATACATAGGTAGATAATTCATCTGCTTTTAATTCATCTGCTCTTGCGTCCAGAACAAAAATTACACAGTTGCCATTAAACACATTTGTATATACATAGGCTGATTTTATTGTAACCAATTGTGATTTATTTTTTAAAGTGTAATTGTTCTGATTCATTACAATTTTATAACATAACTTGTTCTATTATTTTCTTTTTATTGTTTCGTGAATCTGAAATAGCCATCTCCACACTTGCTAATAAATATGACCAAAAATTGAAATAATAATGCCAAATGTAATAAATTAACTTTTTACTTGATTAGCGCTTTAATCCTACAAATTGCCGCACGTTATCCTGGCTTTTACCCTCTCCAGCCAGAAAAAAAAGATTCCTAATTGATATTTTACTACTAAAAATAGTATATTGAGGTGCGCTACTTTCAACCGCCCTGCATCCTCTAAATACTGTATATTCCTCCAAACTAGAAACTGTTTTGTAAATCATAATTTATTCATAAATCAATGAATCATAGGGTACCGTCACACGCGGCAATTTTGCTAGCAATTTCACTGGCAATTTGCTGGTTGCAGTGAAATCATGGACACATTGTTCTATTTTGTTGCCATGCACAAATGGAACAATGTGTCCATGATTTCACTGCAACCAGCAAATTGCCTGTGAAATTGCTAGCAAAATTGCCGCGTGTGACGGTACCTATACATATACACTGTGTGCAGAATTATTAGGGAAATGAGTATTTTGATCACATGATACTTTTTATGCATGTTGTCTTACTCCAAGCTGTATAGGCTTGAGAGTCAACTAGCAATGAAGTAAATCATGTGATGTGCATCTCTGTAATGAGGAGGGGTGTGGTGTAATGACATCAACACCCTATATAAGGTGTGCTTAATTATTAGGCAAAAGCCTTTCCTTAGGCAAAATGGTTCAGAAGAGAGATTTGACGGGCTCTGAAAAGTTGAAAATTGTGAGATGTCTTGCAGAGGGATGCAGCAGTCTTGAAATTGCCAAACATTTGAAGCGTGCTCACAGAACAATCAAGCGTTTCATGGCAAATAGCCAACAGGGTCGCAAGAAGTGTGTTGGGCAAAAAAGGCACAAAATAACTGCCCATGAATTGAGGAAAATCAAGCGTGAAGCTGCCAAGATGCCATTTGCCACCAGTTTTGCCATATTTCAGATCTGTAACATTACTGAAGTATGAAAAAGCACAAGGTGTGCTATACTCAGGTACACGGCCAAGGTAAGAAAGGCTGAAAATGACCACCTTTGAACAAGAAACATAAGATAAAACATCAAGACTAGGCCAAGAAATATCTTAAGACTGATTTTTCAAAGGTTTTATGGACTGATGAAATGAGAGTGACTCTTGATGGGCCAGATGGATGGGCTAGAGGCTGGGTCAGTAAAGGGCAGAGAGCTCCACTCCAACTCAGCCGCCAGCAAGGTGGAGGTGGGGTACTGGTATGGGCAGGTATCATCAAAGATGAACTTGTGGGACCTTTTCGGGTTGAGGATGGAGTGAAGCTCAATTCCTGGACCTACTGCCAGTTTCTGGAAGACAACTTCTTCAAGCAGTGGTACAGGAAGAAGTCGGTATCGTTCAATAAAAACATGATTTTCACGCAGGACAATGCTCCATCACATGCATCCAACTACTCCACAGCTTGGCTGGCCAGTAAAGGTCTAAAAGAAGAAAAATAATGACATGGCCCCCTTGTTCACCTGATCTGAAAACCAGAGAACCTGTGGTCCCTCCTAAAATGTAAGATCTACAGGGAGGGAAAACAGTACACCTCTCGGAACAGAGTCTGGGAGGCTGTGGTGGCTGCTGCACGCAATGTTGATCGTAAACAGATCAAGCAACTGACAGAATCTATAGATGGAAGGCTGTTGAGTTTCATCATAAAGAAAGGTGGCTATATTGGTCACTAATTTTTTTGCGTTTTGCTTTTGCATGTCAGAAATCTTTTTTTCTAAATTTATGTGCACAGATAAGGCCACTTTACACACACAGATATCTGTGTCCAACTTCTGAACAGATCTCTGGTTGCAGTGAAATCATGGACACATTGTTCCATTTTGTGGCTGTGTACAAAATGGAGCAATGTGTCCATGATTTCACTGCAACCAGAGATCTGTTCAGAAGTTGGACACAGATATCTGTGTGTGTAAAGTGGCCTTAATAGTTACCTTCACAAACAGATATCCTCCTAAAGGTACCTTTACACACAAAGATATATTGCTTGCAATTCACTGGTTGCAGTGAAATCATGGACACATTGTTCATTTTGTTGCCATGTACAAGTGGAACAATGTGTCCATGATTTCACTACAACCAGTGAATTGCAAGCAATATATCTCTGTGTGTAAAGGTACCTTAAGATAGATTTGGCTATAAAAAAACCCACTCCAATTTCCAAAAATATCATGCTTTGATATTTATGAGTCTTTTTTGTTGATTGAGAACATAATTGTTGATCAATAATAAAATAATCCTCTACCATACAACTTGCCTAATAATTCTGCAAACAGTGTAGTGTTCAAACCCGCAGGTCCTGGCCATAGAGCTGCAGGATTGTCTACTAATTTACACTACACATAAAACCACACATAAAACACACATAAAAAAAACCCATAAAAACACTAATGGTACCTTTACACGCCGCTACAGGATGGTGGAAACAACCGGGTAGATGAGAGAAATGTATCTTGCACTGCCAAATTAACCCGAGGTAGCGGCGTGTAAAGACGGTTGTTTCCACCCGTCACTTGCGGCACCTGTTTCAGAGCAGTGCTCTAAACAGGTTGATTTCAAGGCGATGGTAGCGGCATGTATCGGTGTGTAAATAAGGAACAAGAGGGTTGTTTCGACACCTTGCTATCTACCTGGGGCATGACACAGGCTCCGGGAAACCGCCCCCCTTCAGCGATCATTGGAGGAAGCTCCTGCGTTACGATAGTTAGTCGCTGCATAGGGCGGCATATTTAAGGAGCTGACCAGTCACACTACACAATTGCTCGTGCGTCATGTATTAGTCAGCCTCCTGCGGTGGCTGGCCAATCATGATGCTATTGCGTTGTCCTATCAGCGTACGAAATTCTCGTAATCAACAATTCTGGCACGCCAATGTGTTGTTCCAGCTGCACCAGGTCCACCCATATTACCCTCTGTAGTGGCGTGTAAATGAGGTAAGGTGCTTTTCAGAAGGTAACTTTAGGCACCCGGCGGTGCATCCAGAGATAGATTCAACCTTCTGTAAAGCACCTTATAGCGGCGTCTAAAGACGGTACGGGTACCGTTTTCAACCGTTTGTGCGTGCTCGTGCACGTGAAGCACCCGGTTGTTTCTACCATGTTGTAGCGGCGTGTAAAGGTACCATAAAAGTTTTTTCCACACAGTTGATAATTAAAGTGTTACCCTGGGAAAAAGGAGCTTGGAGAAAAAAAAAAAAAAAAAGCTCCTACTTACCAAGCAGTTATGGCCACTTTACACGTCCCGATATCGGCGTCCAACTTCGATAAAAAGTCACGTGGTTCATGCGTTATCCCCGATATCGTTCGTGCGTTGTGCGGTGTAAATGTACAATTCGATGCAAGAACGATGCCAAAACGATATCGGGGGAGAAATGAGCAGGCTCTCCAACTGCTCGATATTGGATGGACGATCTGGCAGGATCATGCTGTGTGACAGCCCAACACCGACTTGGAGTACAACTTCCCCTATTTTCTCCCATGTTAAATTGTTGTTCCTGGGTCGCCCGTACAAGGGGGCGTAGACATCGCAGTTGTATTGCCTGCCGATATCGCGCTGTGTAACATCTCCTATGCGATCTTGGATTTCTGCCCAAAAAATGCGCTCTCCCGCGCTGTTGTATCCAGCATCGAAACGATGTTGGGACGTGTAAAGTGGCCATTACTCTTTGCTTTCGGTTAATTCTAAGTCACAATATCGATTCAGTTCAGTCTTATCATTAGAGATGAACGATATTTGATTGATGTTCACCTATTTCAAATTTGACCTGTTTTGGTTTATGTTCGAGTCATTAGACGAATGCCAACGATTTGCTAAAAATTTGGTAATTTGAGGTTATGTTCAATAACAGGTCATTGGCCAAAAGCGTTACTGACTTTTCATAGTAATGATTTTGTTCAACGTTATTATGAGTTTCAGTGTCTAGGAATAGTGGGCAGGAGGGGGAAACTGGGGAGAGGTCTGTAGTCAAATAATGCAGATCTCCATTGTTTTTTCTTCCTGCACTTACTGTGGGTGATCCAGTCTGTCAGCCTATCCGCACGCATAGAGCAAAGTGCACCTTTTGCACACAAGGGCTTGTCTCATTGGCTGGGTATGTCACAGGTCCTTGCCATATTAGAACTGGCCATTTTCCCTCCTCGCCATTTTAGCAGTGTTGGAGCTCAGTGTCAGACACCGCCTCTTCTGCTGTGTGCGCTACATATAAAGATAGTTAGATAGCGATTCCATTGCAAGTTAGATAGAAAGATAGTAGGTCTAGGGACTACTTCCAAGAAAAGACCCTTTTGGGGTTTAAAAGCACTGTGTGCCAGGCAGGTCTGTTCCAGTGCTGTGCAAACATTTTTTACAGCATCTGGCCAAATCTTACCAAACAAATCCTTTCTGGCCAGTAGCAGTGTGCCAGGCACTGGTGCACCACTGTTGTGAAGAAAGCTACACCTCCTGTGTTTACTAGCCTTTTTTTCTGCATTTAGACAAGCAAATCCTTTTTGGCTAGCAGCAGTGTGTGCCAGGCACTGGTGGAGCACTGTTGTGAGGAAAGCTACACCTCCTGTTTTTGCTAGCCTTTGTTTTTACTGTAACTAGCCAATCAAATCCTTTTTGGCTAGTAGCAGTGTGTGCCAGGCACTGCTGTAGCACTGTTGTGAAGGAAGCTACACCTCCTGTGTTTATTAGCATTTTTTACTGCATCTAGCCAAGCAAATCCATTTTGGCTAGTAGCAGTGTGTGCCAGGCACTGATGGAGCACTGTTGTGATGAAAGCTACACCTCCTGTTTTTGCTAGACTTTTTTTACTGCAACTAGCCAATCAAATCCTTTTTTGCCTAGGAGCAGTGTGTGCCAGACACTGGTGTAGCACTGTTGTGAAGAAAGCTACACCTCCTGTGTTTACTAGCCATTTTACTGCATCTAGCTAAGCAAATCCTTTTTGGCTAGTAGCAGTGTGTGCCAGGTACTGGTGTAGCACTGCTGTGAAGAAAGCTACACCTCCTGTGTTTACAAGCCTTTTGTTATTGCATCTAGTCAAGCAAATCCTTTTTGGCTAGTAGCAGTGTTTGGATAGGTAGCTGTGGTCCAGTGTTCTGTTGAAATCTACCGACACAGTGCAGAAAAAACGTTTGTATTGCATCTGCCCAAACCTACTTATGAAAACCTATTTAGGGTAGTGCAACAGTTTGACTAGGTAGCTGCAGTCCAGTGTTCTGTTGAACTCTACCGCCAAACACAGAGCAGAAAACACTTTTGTTATGTATCGGCCCAAACCTACTTACCAAATTCTATTTAGGGTAGTACCACTCTTTGGCCCCTCAGCTCTGCTAGTTTTACATCCATAGTTTTTTGAGCCAACAACTACAGAGTTGCCAATTAGTTACCCTTAAAGGGAACCAACCACCCCAAATGACCCCCCCGGACTGTTAATATGTGTCCCTACACCCAGCACACACATTTGGGGCAATCGTTTTTGCTAAAAAAACTGTTTAGTAGAAGCTAAGATATAGCTTTATGAAGTTTAATAAATCAAGACGAATGAGTGTTACCTAGCTTTGTCCTCCGTACCTGTCAGCCTCCTCTCCCCTCCTCCCTTCAGTGAAGCCCTTCTGTGTTGCCGAAAATGGCCTGCCTGTCTGCTGCTGCCTGGTAAATTATGCACGCCCATCTCTGCACCTTAGAGCCTGGCCGCGTCATGAAGGGGGCGGGGCTAGATCGCGTCATGCCGGAGCCCCACCCCTTTCATGACGGGATATAGCCCCGCCCCCTTCATGACGCGGCCAGGCTCTTAGGTGCAGAGATGGGCGTGCATAATTTATCAGGCAGCAGCAGACAGGCAGGCCATTTTCGGCAACACAGAAGGGCTTCACTGAAGGGAGGAGGGGAGAGGAGGCTGACAGGCACGGAGGACAAAGCTAGGTAACACCCATTCGTCTTGATTTATTAAACTTCATAAAGCTATATCTTAGCTTCTACTAAACAGTTTTTTTAGCAAAAACGATTGCCCCAAATGTGTGTGCTGGGTGTAGGGACACATATTAACAGTCCGGGGGGGTCATTTGGGGTGGTTGGTTCCCTTTAAGTATGAGTGGTGAAAGGTCTGTTGATGGTGGAAAGGGGAATAGGCGTGTTGGAAAGGGTAAGCATCTTTGTATCCGTGGGGTAGGTGCTAAAGTAACAGAAGCATATGCTGAACAAATACCGTCTTCAAGCCAAAATAAAATGTGTACTTCTTTTTGTGGACGATCTGCTATCATTTCTTTCTTACACAGCAGAGCATCGCTAAAACTTTTAGATGAGGCCCAAAAAGAACAGATGCTGAAATTGATATAAAGCACTCCATCAAGTGGGCTCTCCTCCACCTCAACTTCAACATCACAAACACTCCAGTCCTCAGAGGTGTCACCCCAATCGCACTTGCTTCCTCACAGCTCACAAGTCTCCAGTCACCCTGCTGACTATGGGTTAACAGAGATGATTGAGTCTGCAGAGCTGTTCACTCATACTATAGCCTGGGAATCAGAGGTCTGCTCCAAAGTTTCAGTGAGTCAAAATGAAGAAATAATCTGCACCGATGCCCAAAATCTTTGTGAGTGGGGTCCAGGCCCAGATGAAGAAGGGTCCGAGCACGCTGCTGGAGTGGTCTCAGATCAAGGACCTCTGCACCCTTCTGCAGAATTTTGAAATGGCTACTAAGATGTTTAATGCTGACAATGTCATTATCAGCATGACTATTCCAGTCATCTACATACTGGACCACACTTTAACCAGTATTTGGAGTCTGATGGTGGGCCAAGAGGAAGGATAGGAAGTACAGGAGGAGGCTTATGCGGAAGGAATAACAAGATCTCAAAGGTCCAGATGGTCAGCAGCACCTAGACAGCTGGCATGGGAGGGTAGGGGAGAGGGAACAACGAGGGTACATGGTAGCAGCCAAACTGTTGATGAAGGTGCAGGAGTCAAGGAAGAAATGGTGGACAAACAGGCAATTGGCTTGGAAGACTCAGCAGATGAGGGAAATCTTGATCACATTTCAGTTGTGCGAGGTTGGGGGAGAGGGCAGAGGAAGGAAGCGTACATATTACCTCACCGCCACCAAAATAACAAGGACTTGGGACTCCTGGATGTGCAAGACACATGAGTGCCTTCTTGCTGCACTACCTGCAACGTGATTCTCGGATTGTTAGAATTTGAAGTAATGCCGACTACTGGGTTGCCACACTGTTAGATCCCCAGTACAAGAGTAAATTTGGCCAAATGATTCTAGCCATAGAAAGGGATGCACGCATGCATGAATATCAACAGAAGCTTTTACACAACCTTAGTACTGCTTTTTCTCAAAACACTAGTAGTAGACATAGTGAATATCACAGTTCTAACTTTACAACCTGGGGAATGTCAAGTCGTCATCACTCAAACTTTAACACTAACACTCTATCTTGTAACAGCAATTTTGTAGAATCTTTTCACCATTATTTTAGACCATCCTTTGCAACGCCAATAGAGAGGACAAGTCTGACACATAGTGAACTCCTAGAGAGGATGGTACAGGAGTATCTACAGCTGAATATTGATGCCATGACTGTGGAACTGGACCCTTGTGCATTTTGGGCTTCAAAAGAGGAAAAATGCCCTGAGCTCACTACTCATGCATTGGAGATTTCGTCGTGCCCCTTCAGCAAGCATTATCTCTGAACAAGGTCTTCAGCGCTGCTGGTAGTGTGCTGACGGATAAGCGGACGCGGCTGTCCAGTTACAGTGTAGTGTAGACAGACTAACATTTATCAAGAAGAACAAGTCATGGATCCACAAGGACTTTTCCACCTCTGTGTCAGCCTGGGGAGACTAAATGCTTGTGTACTTTTCAATGTGCTGCATTAAATCCCCATTTCAATATTTCAACTCTGGGGCAATTGATGCCACTTGGGTGGTGGCTGTGCCTAATTTTTTTTCGAAAAATGGAGACTGTTGTTGGGGTCTCCTTGCTGTTTGTGGCTTGACTTGAGTAGGGCCTTCTGAGCTCAATACCTACCCCTGACACTCCTGTCCCTGTTTCTGAATATTCAACCTTTTTATCCATTGAACCAGTGATTAACAAATTTGCTCTATTCACATCCATTTTTGGGTGCTTAAAAGCAGTGATTACTGCTTTTAATTACTCCCTTAATGGTTGTTATGGGCATCAAACCAGGTTTTGGTAAATGTGGTGTATACACATGATCAGTTTTTTGGGCACTTAAAAGCATTGTCCCCTGTCCACTAGCCCTACACAGGTCACTATTGAAAAAGATAAGGGAGACAAGCGAGGCGCAATAGTGCCCTATCAATATGACACTGATTCCACACTCAGATCAAAAAGAGAAGCACTCACCTGGTCTAGTTGTGTGCACCCACAACTAGTTTTTATTGCATGTAGTTTATAAGCTGCTGCAGGACCTCCACCGCCACGTAGCACGTGTAAAGATGATCAGATCCAGGGATGGTGTATAGACAGTCCGCGCTGCTTTAAATAATCAGTCACAAGTCTTTAGGTAAAAGACCTCCTTTCTTTATTTCCACCTACGTGTTTCAGTGCCACTTCGGGCACCGTCATCAGGGTATTACATGTGTCATACAACCACAACTTATATATCACATATACCAGATGATCCAGATAAAAGTCATTGATGACAAGCAAGTCATCATCAGTGATGGGCGGTGCATCCCATCCTTGAAAAGAAAAAAAAAAAAAAAAAAAATAGAAGGAAATCCATGACACTTTCTAAACATCCTATCTATCTCTCATAGTTTCACTTTCATGGATGAGTTCGAATGAGATCTGATCTTCTTTTTATAGATTTTCATATAGATTTGTTTTTTAGTTTTGTAGTGATTAATAAACACTTAGGGATTTTTATATTATTCTATACTATATTTTTACTAATTTTTTGACCCTGTTTCTGAGCATATACTATGAGAGATAGATAGGATGTTTAGAAAGTACGTGCAAGTCTAAACACACAAGAACTGTATGGACCAAGTCATTCACAAGCACACTTCCAAACTCTTGAACAGTGATGACTCTTCTCCTCCCCTTACCCCTTCCCCTTCCCTCTCGACCCTTCTATCCTCCCCCCTGCCCCTTTTAACCAAACATCAGAATTTTTGTTTATTGAATTATATTATTCAATTAGTTATAAAAGCTCATAAATTATGAAATGTGTTGTTAACCTTAACTATGCTGATTTATCGCAGACTAGTCCTATGCTCGTTGGCAAGGACATTACCTTACCTGTTTTGTATGAACTAACTGAAACTGCCACAGACTCAGTTATATCATATGTATGTTTAATCATTTACCTTGTATTATAAAACTCAATAAAAACTTTTGAACAAGGATGTTTAGAAAGTGTCATGGATTTCCTTCAATTTATTTTTTTTTCTTTTCAAGGATGGGATGCACCGCCCATCACTGATGATGATTTGCTTGTCATCAATGACTTTTATCTGGATCATCTGGTATATGTCATATATAAATTGTGGTTGTATGACACATGTAATACCCTGATGACGGTGCCCGGAGTGGCACTGAAACGCGTAGGTGGAAATAAAGAAGGGTGGTCTTTTACCTAAAGACTTGTGACTGATTATTTAAAACAGCGCGGAGTGTCTATACACCATCCCTGGATCTGATACACAGGTCACTGACCTAACTGACTAGTTATTCCTGTAATACTCCACAAAATGTATAATTGTCCCACCTGTGTATGGCAGGGCATAAAATTTAAAGGAGCGCTTGCATGAGCTTTGAGTTTATCCAGTCCAGTAGGCCTAAACAGGTCACTGACCTACCTGACTAGTTTTTTCGGTAATGCTCCATGAAACTGATAGTGGTCCCACCTGTGTGTGGTGGGGCATAACATGGATGGGAGCGCTTGCATGAGCTTTGAGTTTATCCAGCCCAGTAGGCCTAAACAAGTCACTGACCTTCCTCTCTATTATTTTCTGAAATATTCCACAACACTGATAGTTGTCCCACCTGTGTGTGGTGGGGCATAACATTGATAGGAGCACTTGCATGGGCTTTGAGTTTATCCAGCCCAGTAGGCCTAAACAAGTCACTGACCTACCTCTCTATTATTTCCTGGAATACTCAATGACAATGATAGTTGTCCCACCTATGTGTGGCCGGGCATAACATTGATGGGGGCGCTTGCATGAACTTTGAGTTTATCCGGCCTAGTAGGCCTAAACAGATCACTGACATACCTGACTAGTTTTTTCGGTAATACGCCATGAAACTATTAGTGGTCCCACCTGTGTGTGGTGGAGCATAACATTGATGGGAGTGCTTGCATGAGCTTTAAGTTTATCTGACCCATTAGGCCTAAACAGGTCATTGACCTACCTGACTAGTTTTTTTGGTAATACTCCATGAAACTGATAGTGGTCCCACCTGTATGTGGCCGGGTATACCATTGATGGGAGCGCTTGCATGAGCTTGAGTTTTTCCGGGACAGTAGGCCTAACCAGGTCACTGACTTAGCTCTCTAGTTTTTCCTGTACTAATCCACAAAACGTATAGTTGCGGAGCAATGTTTAACCTTGAAATGCTAGGCCAGGTCCTGTACCAGACCCTGTGCCATGCAGGCAGGCTGGGCCATTCAGCAATTTTTGGTCTGGAAAAATTGATGCCATTTTGCTGTGGTATAACCCTTTGGGAAGAATGAGGACTCTTGTTGGGGTCCCTTTGCTGTGTGGTATATGATTTGAGAAGGACGTGACAAGCCTATACCTGTGTCTCATCCTCCTTTTACTCCTCCACCTCTTTTTACTTAATGTAGAAAAACTACTGCCACTTTTCCCCTGTAACTCATCCATTTGTCAATTCAAAGTCAGTTTCACTCACCTCTGAAATTTGAGGTGAATGTTAACCACCTTCTATTTTGAAGTGCTTTGGAAGAGGGTGAAGGCTGGCACAGGCGGTGTCTCGTGCACCCATGCTACGCCATGAGACTATTTGTACTGTGGGTAGATTGTTGTCACTTTTCCTGGTGTTTGTTGTCTATTCTGAGTAGTTTGGCAGCTTTTAGACACTTTTGAAGGTGTTTTCTATGTGTTTTCTGTAGCCTGCCATTGATTCCAAAGGGGTTTGATGGTGTTCGACAAACATTCGACGAACAATTTGTCGAACACGCCCCAATTCAGCGAATCAAATCGAATTTGAACACTTAGGTGCTGGCTCATCACTACTTATCATATGCAGCTCTTAAAAAAATATACTTAGTAATTGATGGGGAATATTTATAAGAAATACAAGTGGGCTCCATTTGTCCAAAGCACATAAAATGCTGCTCTTTATAAACAGATGTCACAACACTGTCCTCCAATTGGATCTATATAGATATAAATGTAGTCAGCAGAAGGGCTTTGAGATTGTACTCAGAAGGAGCAATATTAGCAGGTGGTTTTAGAAAATGCTGTGAGATCCCTTCTCATATTCCACTGTCAGGCATATGGCCGTCCTGTCCGCTCATCTGTTTGTATGAGTATGCCAACTAATGAACCATATGCTAAGCGTTTACCCTGGCTCATGGCTCCGGTTATTAGGCTCCTCTCCAATGGACTCCGCTTCAGGATACAAGCGTGAGACAGATTGGTCTCCTAGACCAGTCTGCTTTTGGTCTCCTTTGGATTATGGGTTGCCTCTGTAGCGGTTTGTCTGTCAGTGCTTCCTTTAGCTGGTTCAGCGTATATGCCAACGCCGTTTCAGAGAACTCGGTCTCCTTTGTCAAGGGAAGTAGAATCAGCCTCTACTTGAGTACTTTTATAGCCCATCACATGAATGCAAAAATTTCCACACCTACATTTAATCCACTAGGTTTTATGGCCACTTTACACGTCCCGATATCGGCGTCCAACTCCGATAAAAAGTGACGTGGTTCGTGCGTTGGCCCTGATATCGTTCGTGCGTTGTATGGTGTAAATGTACAATTCGATGCAAGAACGATGCCAAAATGATATCGGGGGAGAAATAAGCAGGCTCTCCAACTGCCCGATATTGGATGGACGATCTAGCAGGATCATGCTGTGTGACAGCCCAGCACCGACTTGGAATACAACTTCCCCTATTCTCTCCCATGTTAAATGGTCGTTCCTAGGTCACCCGTACAAGGGGGCATAGACATCGCAGTTGTGTTGCCTGCCGATATCGCGCTGTGTAACATCTCCCATGCGATCTTGGATTTCTGCCCCAAAAATGTGCGCTCCCACGCAGTTGTATCCAACATCGAAACGATGTTGGGACGTGTAAAGTGGCCATTAGGATGTTTAAATCAAAAATCCATCTACTTTGACAGCAGGACATTTTTTCTATAAAACTCCCACCTCTTTTATCTTTTTGTACCATCTGCACTCCCCAAAACTTGGTACCTTGAAATTTGCTCCCATGCTTTGTTTTATAGTGTTTAGCTAGGGGATGTTTCATGTCCCCCATTTTGATGTTTCTCAAATTTTCAGCAATCTGAAATTCATTGGTCTTATGGCCACTTTACACGTCCCGATATCGGCATCCAACTCCGACCAAAAGTCACGTGGTTTGTGCGTTGGCCCCGATATCGTTCGTGCGTTGTATGGTATAAATGTCCAATGCGATGCACGAACGACGCCAAACCGATATCGGGGATCAAATGAGCGTGCTCTCCAACGGCCCGATATTGTATGGATGTTGTGGCAGGATCGTGCTGTGTAAAAGCCCAACTATGATGTGGACTACAACTTCCCCTATCCTGTCCCATGTTAAATGGTCGTTCTTGGGTCGGCCGTACAAGGGGGCGTACACATCGTAGTGGCGTTGCCTGCCGATATCGAGCTGTGTAACATCTCCTAAGCGATCTTGGAATTCTGCCCAGAAAAAGCGCGCTTCCGCGGCGTTGGATCCAATATCGGACCGACGTTGGGACGTGTAAGGTGGCCATTATTGTTCTGCCGATATATTTCTTGTGACAGGGACATGTAATGCAATAATTCACCCCTTTCATTGTGCACTTAAATGCATTATTTTACTTTAAGGGTACCTTTACACGTCGCAACATTGCATGCAATTTCACTTGCAACTTACTGGTTGCAGTGAAATCATGAACACATTGTTCCATTTGTACACAGCCACAAAATGGAATAATGTGTCCATGATTTCACTGCAACCAGTAAGTTGCAACTGAAATTGCATGCAATGTTGCGACGTGTAAATGTACCTTAAAGAGGACCCGTCACCAAACCAGGCATGGTGATCTAATTACAGCACTGGATGCAGCATGTCTGCAGCATGCAGGCAAGGGGTCACCCAGCACTTGAGCAGCCCTGTACCCCGAGATAATACAGTTAGAAAACTTACATGTGGAGATCCAAGATGGCGCGGATGGAGGAGGCTGTGTTAAATAGCTCCCACAGCAATCCATCACCATCCAGGCCATCCAGCACCAGGAGAGGCTGCAAAAAGCGATCAGAGAGTCCCAGATCGCCTATAACACCCATCCCGGACTATATAAGAGCTACAAGCAATCCGGTCCCTAAGAAGGGGAAAAAACGAGGCCCACCTCGAGGCCCACGCGAGGCCCCACCGGTACCGCACCAGAAGAACACCCAGCCCGGTGCGAGCGGAGGACGACCGGAGGTGCACGGCGAGACGCAAGCCGGAGAGAGAGAGCAGCGGTGAGTCGGCCGGAGGCCCCCAGATACTCGTGGACCCCGCGAATAACAAGCGGGCCCCGGTTCATCCTAAGGTGGGCACGTGGCCATCCTTTCTGAGCCCCCTCGCCGCCTGAGACCCTAAGACCCGCGTGGAGGGCCGGTTCGCTGTCTGCCTCACCACCCCTGAGGCGAACTCCCAGCACGCGAGCGGATCCCTCCGCCGGCAGGAGAGAGAGACGGGCACCCGAGCGAGGCCACCCGGACGCCGTGGAGAGGTGGGAGACGGGAGACGGGAGCGCGCGGTGGGGTGCGAGCTGGCCGGAGAGATCCATCTGTGAACACCTACAGCAGACGGGCGACCGGCGATCCAGAGGGCCTTGGAGGAGAACGAGGTGGATTGTCCTTGTGCCTAGGACTGAGGTGAGCTGCGGGGAGGAAGGGAAGCGCAGCAGTGGAGGGCCACAGTGCTCACGGCAGTGTTCAGAGGGGAAGCAAGACAGATACCCGCCACAACACCACCAGGTTGAGCCGCGCTAGTAATCCCCCAGTCCTGGCTGACCCACTCATATAACCCCCCGGAGTGGAGAAACACTTGACCTCCTATTAGAGTGACAATAAGAAGACTGCAGTATTAAATGAACTGAGAGAGAGGGTGAAAAAGGTATCAGAGTGAACATACTCACACCACCCTCACACCATCCTAAACCTAAGTAAAGATACAACTGAGACACTCTTGATTCACTTAGAGGCTGCTTGGAAACCTGTTGTGGCACATAGAGTCACATTGTGACATATAGGGAGCTCTCCTATACATTAACAACACCCAAGACAAGGAGAATATAGTTTTGTAATACACAAAAATCTATAAACCTCTCATTCTGGGCATAATTCTACTCCGATCTCCCTCTCCTGACCCCTGGAGCTACCCATCTAAGCCCCAGTAGGATCTACAAAGACTCTCACTTTGGGTTGAATCTAAGTTTCCTACTATATAAAATGGTATGTTGATTCGTTGAAAATCCAGCGGGGAGGAAAAATCCTCCTAAAACAAGGCCTATTCTTATACGTACAATTCCATCATAACATGGGGAAAACATCTGTAAAAACTCCTAAGACTATATCTAAAGTGACCAAGTCAATAACACAAGCAGACGTCGACCACTTTCTACGAAATCAAAAAGAGTCCGCAGGGGTCCAGAAGCCAAGCAAACAAACCGCTCTCTCCTGCGCTGACAACTCAGATTCAGAAATGGAATGTGATTCCGATACTAGCACCAAAACAAAAGACACTCTGTTCTCGAGATCATTCCTGAAACGGGTACTAGCCAAAACTCTAGAACCTATAGGACGTGATATAGCAGATATAAAACAGGATCTTACCCTTCAAGGCTATAGACTTGAATCACTAGAAAATGCACAGAGTCAGTTAACTCATCAATCCAATGCTTTACTAGAATGCCTAGAGACCCATGAACAACAACTCCACCAAATCCATAATACCCTGGAAGATCATGAAAACAGGGAGCGCCGCAACAACATCCGAATCAAAGGCCTCCCTGAGTCAATAGCATTTGAAACACTAGGCAAAGCAGCATTAGAAATATTTGGATCAGTATTAAGAGCGGAAGACCCACACAACATCGAACTGGTCCGAGTACATCGTACACTCCGCCCTAAACCAACACCTGGCGACACACCCCGAGATGTGCTGTGTAGGTTCCTGGACTATCGCTTAAAAGACTTGGTGCTGCGTAGAGCTAGAGAAACAGATGACCTTACCTATGCAGACTCCAAAATCCTGCTTTTCCAAGACCTATCGGCCATAACCTTGAGAAAGAGACGCCTTTTAAAACCTTTCACAGGAGCGGTATTAAGCAAAGGACATAAATTTCGCTGGCTTTTCCCCTTTGGCATTCACATCACAGCTGGTGAAAAATCTATAACTGCCAGAACCTCAATGGACATTAAGGCGGCCTGTACCTCTCTGGATATCGTTCTGGACACCTATCCAGACTTGGAGTCTTTCCATTCAACATCAAAGCTCGGAGCACTACCGACTCCGCAACCCTGGCAACAAGCAATGACTCCGAAATCCCAGCGCACCAAGAAAAGAACGGCGAAATCCCCATCATCAAAAGGCCCAGAGGAAGTCACCTGAGGAGATTTATTCTTCTAATTATCTTTTGAGATCTTACACACATGTCCTCGCAACTTGACCCCTCTGGACAGGTGTACTTTTTCTCCTAAATTGCACCCCTTTTGTACAGAAATAGATACAAAATGCAATTAATTTTTGGGAGATCTTTATTTCTATCTAGATCACTAGATCTAATGTTTTACCTCACATTTGTTATTAATGGTTCTTGTTCGTTCATTGAATGTCTTTACAGAGCAATATTATTCTAAAGGTTCTTAGAGACCACTGTAGACCTACCATTTCGGCTAGATCTTTGAGACCTTTTCATGAAAAGACCCTTACCTACCCTATTTACCTCACACCCTAACAACCTAACCCACGCCAATCCCACCCTTTCCAAACCCGCCTACCCCATTCCCCCCCACACTACCACTCACCAATCCTAATATACCACCCCCGCTCCCTACACCCCCAACCGCCATCATACGCTTGATATATCCTACCCTTGTCTGAATTGTTCAATCTACTCATAGAAGCCGAAACTTGTGTACTGGCTAGGTCTAAACAGTAAAGTTAAGAGAAAATGCTCTGGAAAAATTTTAATATTTAAGACATATTAAGTTAGTTTATGTTTTCTAATTGGTATTGAAAACAAGATGATAATGGAGGAGTGGTCCTCCCCAAGCTGGAAAGCGACGTCTCAATAACCCTCATTGATGGGAAATGTTAACCCTAAAAGTGAACTCTATATTGGTACTTTAATACTTGTCTTTATTTTTCCTTCTCTCTCTATTTTCACCACACTCCTACCCCCCTCTCTGCTTTTCCCTTCCTCCCCCCTCCATCCAAATCCTACTCCCCCCCCACCCTATCAGGCACGAACGATCATCGTCTCCAAAGCTCAATCAACAAACAAACAACACGAGAGCCAATGGCAGGTGGTAACGTATTAACTTATACATCTCTTAATACTCATGGCTTTAACTCCCCAGGCACCAGGAATCCAACACTGCACACTCTTAAAAAACAAGGGACTGATATTTTATTTGTTCAGGAAACCCATTTCAAACCAAACAGGCTCCCTAATTTTGAGAAATCAGTGTTTGATAGATGGTTCCACGCCACATCCACCCAAACTGGGGCTAGAGGCGTATCAATAGCACTTAAGAAGAATACACAATTCCAACTCCGGGAATCCCTAGTGGACCCGCAAGGCAGATATATCCTAATTAAAGGCCTGCTCAAAGGCACACTAGTAACTCTTGGCAGCCTTTATGCCCCAAACAAGAAAACGCTGAAATGGATACTGGCTACATTGAAAAAAGTAGAAAGATTTAGAGAAGGACTAGTAGTTTTAGGGGGCGACTTCAACATTGCGATAGAGCCGCTATTAGATACTACCAAACAGAAGAGCTCAATCTCAGGTAGAGACTTGACTAGGATTCGTGCATGCTTACAATCCATGCAATTGATAGATACGTGGAGGTATATGAACCCGACATCTCGGGACTACACATACTACTCCAATCCCCACAAGTCTTACCATAGATTGGACTATATCTTCATGTCTAGAAGAGCTTTACCAAATATACAAACGTCCGAGATAAAACCCAGTATCTTCTCAGATCATTCGGCGGTGCTGACATCAATCTCTACCACTAAATGCCACTCGACATACAGATCATGGCAACTAAACGAAACAATATTAGAACACCCTGATATGAAAAAACGACTTTTAGAGAGACTCCACCAATATTTTAGAGACAACCAGACACCCGATTGCTCAGATCAATCCCTGTGGGAGGCGCATAAATCTGTGATAAGGGGGAATTGATATCAATGGCTTCCTATTTGAATAAACAACGACACTCAGAAACCCAACAACTCTATAATGAAATTTCAGAGCTAGAGCTACATCATAAAAAACATCAAGACCCCGATATACTCAATTTATTAACATCTAAGCGGACACGATTAAAAGACTTAATTAACACATCTTCAGCGAAACACTATAGAACATGGAAAACTAAAATGTTCGTTCACGGCGATAAAGCCTCAAAATTTATGCTTTCTTATCTGCGTAAACATCAATCACGTACACAGATATATTCAATCAAAAATGACAGAGGGGTTGACTCGCAAGATCAAACTCACATAGAACAAGCTTTTCTTAAATATTATACCCACTTATACAACTTGCGTTCTAATGACTCCATAGAAGATGTCCATCAGAGGAGCCGGGAGGTGGAGATCTTCCTAAAAAACCTACAGCTTCCGACCCTATCTGATATAGATCAACAATCGCTTCTAAAACCCTTTACACTTCAGGAACTCCAATCCACTCTGTCACGCTGCCCAAGGGGGAAGGCACCTGGTCCTGATGGATTCACCGCCTTATATTACAAGACTTTCTCCTCTCTGCTCCTACCACACCTTCTAAAACTATGTAATTCTACACTAACGGGCCAACCATTACCTGGCCAAATGCTTGAAGCTAAGATCTCGTTGATACACAAGGAGGGTAAAGACCCAACTTTGTGTAGCAGTTACAGGCCTATATCTTTACTGAATGTAGACTTGAAACTGATGGCCGGAATGATTGCTCACAGATTGGCGTCACTTTTGCCCCACTTGATTTCAACGAATCAAACAGGATTTGTAAGGGCAGAGAGGGGAAGGACAACGCTCACAAAATCTTACATCTAATACAACACGCTAAAACACACAATATCCCCCTAGTCCTTTTGGGCACAGACGCAGAGAAAGCGTTTGACAGAGTGGATTGGACCTTCCTTAAAGAAGTTCTCTCGAGATTTAACTTGCCCAAGGCTTTAATTTCTTCTATTATGGCGATGTACCATCAACCCACGGCTCGGATTAAGATTAACGATTCTGTAACTCAGACATTCCCTATTGGTAATGGTACCAGACAGGGCTGCCCGTTGTCTCCGTTGCTATTCGTGATGGCAATGGAACCTCTACTGATGGCGATTCAGAATAACCATAACATAGAGGGCATCACGATAGATGGAAAACAATTTAAAACGGCAGCATTCGCAGATGACCTCTTGGTGTTTCTGACGAATCCCATGAGAGGACTCCATACCCTCATGGACCTGATGGACCAATACGGAAGACTATCCAACTTCAAGATAAACGTTTCAAAATCCGAAGCTCTAGGGATACAAATAAAACCAAACATCCTTCAAAAATTGAAAGCTTTATATCCTTTATCCTGGCCTAAACAACATATTACCTATCTGGGAGTAAAGATAAGTGGAAACCACCGTGATTTATTTAAACTAAACGTTCTCCCCCTTCTTACATCCACGGCTGCTCTCATTCAAAATTGGAGAGACACATATCTCTCGTGGATGGGGAGAAAAAACATACTGAAAAGCTTAATCCTGCCCAAATTCAATTATCTTTTTCAGATGTTACCTATTCTTATCCCGACTAGCTTCCTTACTAAAGTGAACTCACTCTTTATCAGATATATATGGAAGCACAGGAAACCCCGCATATCACAGCGCACACTGTCGCTCCCCAAACGCTTGGGTGGCATGGGAGCTCCAGACATTAAATTATACTATAGGGCAGCACAAATCTCTAGAATAGTGGACATAATTAGGAACACCAAAGATAAACAATGGATACAAATAGAAGATGCTCTGGCACCTTACAATCTTAGATCACTCTTCTTAATTCACTTCAACATGAAACAAACTATATCCCTACCAAACCCTTTCACCAGATCTACCCTAAAGATTTGGCAAAAAGAAATGAAACACCTAATGCCGCCACTTACTCCATTAGCTAATCTCAACGATGTGCTCGCCCACTCAGAAACAACGCGATACCGAGAGCAATATAAACACCCTGTAGACCAGTTACAACATGACGGAGCCATTATATCCTTTAAAGACATACGAACTATGCCTGGCCTCTCTAATTTAAACTTTATCCAATATAACGCAATACGACATATTCTCCACCCACTTCTGAAAAAATCAGACCTTAATAGAGGATTAACGGAGTTTGAGAAGCTCTGTGCGACAGTGACAAAACCGAAACAGATATTCTCAAAAATTTACCATATATTATTATCCGTAGATATTATTCCTAAGAGAGCATTCATAGCGCACTGGGAAAAGGACTTGGGATATAAATTTACACCAACACAGATGCGGTATATCTATACACATTCACATGGTCCGACACAATGCGTAAGAGCTCAGGAATCTTCATATAAAGTCGTTACAAGATGGTATTACACCCCGGACCAAATCCGATTATGGGACATTAACCATCCCTCCAAATGTTGGAGATGCGGAGCTGCAGATGCCACTTATCTACATATGTGGTGGAACTGCCCAACGCTAACTGTGTTTTGGAAAAAGGTGGAGAAAGCTATAGCAACAATCACGAGTACGTCACTCCAACTGGGCCCGGAAGAAGCTTTACTTCATTTCCCAATTTGGCCCGATCACAAACTACACTCTATACTAGCACAACACATTTTGAGTGCAGCAAAACTGTTGATACCGCTGCACTGGAAATCCCATGAGACACCTACACTGTCACAATTGAAAGAGAAAATCCACTCTCTATATCGTGTGGCCGAAATAGTGGCCTCAGTGAACAACAACACCTCCAAACACCTTAAAATTTGGCAACCGTGGAAAGCCTATTACTATAAACAGAAATAGAGACCTCACCATATGACCCATCCCCATATGGATCAATAATGCCTGATACCTCCCCTCCCCCTCCCTACCCTCCTTCCCGCTAATTTCTTTCTATCTTCTTTCTGACTATATCTCTCCTTACTACCTGATTGATTTACTCTTACAGAGACATATTATTATTCGTTTTCAGACTCTAATGCAAATGGAACTTTCATGATAGAAAGAGTCTAAGAGCTTTGGTAACTTAAGGAACACCGACGAGAGCACACGAAGGCTCTCTTGCTTGAAATACAATACTTCTATGACACCTAACATGACATATCTCGGTGTAACAGATTTTATGATATATACCAGACTTGATTAGACGTTGATATTATTAAGAACGTCGCTCTTTCTTTTTTCTTTTTGTTTTTTTGTCTCTTTCTTTATCTCGTTACTCTGTTTAGTTCTATTTTCACTATTCACAGTGTCTATATACTATTTGCATTGTACCGCTGTCTTACTTTTGCAAAAACAATAAAAAGAATTTTGAAAAGAAAAGAAAACTTACATGTGACTCACCATGGCCGGGACTCCGGTTTAGACAGGCGTTTGCTTCTTCCTCCTTGTCACGGATGGACCGCGCCTGCCGGTAGTGGGGCCCGGTGGTACAGATCAAGAATGATGAGACGTCTTGTGGGAACAGACTTAGGGGTTAAATTGTTTCGTGACGCCACCTATGAGAGTTGCGGTAACTGTACCGACGCTGCGGGGCTCCCCGGGGGATGGAATGCAGCAAGATGGAACGCTCCCCACAGGCTGAGCGGTGATCCCCGGAGCCAGAAGCTGCACAAGATGTTGTGAGGCAGCTGCGGTTATCTTAATGCATGGATAAGCAGTTCATAAGAAGGCACGGACACTGTAAGTCTCTGTAACGGGTTCTTTACTGTAACCAGTAGGCAGTACATGGTATACTGGTTTTAGGTAGTGGACCGGGTGGACTCAGCAATGACCAGTGTGTTCTCAGAGATCCGCGGTGTTCCTCCATTCTAACTAAGTACTGTGCCGTTGTCGCCCAGGAATACCAGATCGGGTACAGGGAGGCTGCT
Source organism: Allobates femoralis (assembly GCA_033576535.1). NCBI lineage: Eukaryota > Metazoa > Chordata > Amphibia > Anura > Aromobatidae > Allobates > Allobates femoralis. The sequence goes on from JARQOC010000004.1 coordinate 385,081,456, forward strand.
TGAATGCCCTATCCGGGGTATATGTTCCGGATGCTTTGGGGAGCCTTGGGTTCCTTGGTGGGTACACCGCTGGTTAGATGACTGGATTTGGCGATGGTGGGGTGCTCCTGTAAAGCGATCCCTCCACTCTTCTGGTTCGCATAGCAGAGCTGGACTACTGTTAGCTTCGGTACCAGCAAACCGGCTGTAGATGGGCACGGGATGATTTTGGACCCGCATGATGATGCCCGGGTGATGGTAGGGAGACGGCCGGTAGAAGGTGGCCAGGGGGCCGCATGGAACTGTGCAACCCCTCTCCTAAGTTGCAGAGCTGGGAATCTGCAGAGGTCTTCTACGTTGCTGTTACAATCTCCAATTTCATTCGACTAACTGTGCTAAACTTCCACTACACAATATCACTACACTCCGCCCACCAGGACCTGATTGGCCCTCTATGCTAGGTGATGCATGCAGGGTATGGATCTCTGAGTTAACTGTGTGATTGCTGGGTCAGAGAATATTGCTGCTGCATTTATGGCTGCAATACCCTCCTGTGACGCACTCGGTGCCGGGTGCCACACATGCTCCAGCTACTAAGGAGGTGGCTAGGGGCTGCAGCCAAGGGCAGATTCACACCCCCTGCATGTTTAACCTGCCCACTGCTGCCAATCATTCTCTCCCTCTTCAGCAGCATTTAAACTGAGTTTTTTTTCTCTCTCCCAGAAAGTCCGTTTAGCCCCGCCCCCTGAGGGGCAGAGCCAAACAGCAAGTTCTAAAAAAAAAAAAAAACTCTGTTTAAATGCTGCTGAACAGGGAGAGAATGATTGGCAGCGGTGGGCGGATTACACATGCAGGGCGTGTGAATCTGCCCTTGGCTGCAGCCTCTAGCCACCTCCTTAGTGGCTGGAGCATGTAAGTTTTCTAAGTGTATTATCTCGGGGTACAGGGCTGCTCAAGTGCTGGGTGACATGCTGCAGACATGCTGCATCCAGTGCTGTAATTAGATCACCATGCCTGGTTTGGTGAAAGGTCCTCTTTAAAGTCTTTTTCCTTTGTTCATAAAATCAGTTGTTCTTTTACTTAGGTCTTTCTTGCATATCCCACATTTTTTACATGGAAAAAAAACTTTCATTTTTTATGTGTATTTTATATGTGGTTTTATATGTAGTGTAAATTGGTAGACAATCCTGCAGCTCTACGTCCGGGACCTGTGGGTTTGAACACTATATGTATGATTCATTGATGTATGAATAAATTGTGATTTGCAAAACAGTTTCTAGTTTGGAGGAATATATTTAGAGGATATAGGACAGTTAAAAGTAGTGCACCTCAATATACTATTTTTAGCAGTAAAATATCAATTACAAATGTAATAATACAAAGAATATGAAATTATATTACCTATAATAAAGTGTCAGCTGATTCTGCTGGATGGGCAAAATACAGATTGAAAATACTAACATATGTGCAGTAGGTTCATGGATTTGCCGGTGGTTATTTAAAGAGACTTTTGACACAGAATGACTGTTCAAATCAGGTACAGGAGCTAGGTGCATGATAGCAAGGTCAGCCAAATAAGGGCCACGTCACACGGTTCAATTTTCAGAACGATATTGCTTAAGCGACCTGCTTTTTTGATCGCTTAAGCGATATCGTTTGTGCATCGCTGCGTGTAATCTTTGAAAAATCGTTTGATTGTTTGATTGCAGATTTGTGAATATGTTCACAAATCTGTCGCTGGTCGGCCAGTGGACATGCAGCATCGCTGCGTGTGACACCGGAAGAGCAACAATGAACGAGCTCCCAGCTCCTCGCAGCCTATGCTGAGAGCTCGTATCCATGGTAAACATCGGGTTACTAAGCGCCTAGTAACCTGATGTTTACCATGGTTACCATCGTTCTCGCTGGTCCACATCGTTGGTGAGTCTGCCTGTGTGACAGCTCACCAACGATGTGAACGATATTGTTAGCGATCGCGCGTGCATGTGATCGCTAACAATATCGTTCTGAAAATTGAACCGTGTGACGTGGCCCTAAATGCACCATCCCACTTGCTTGTTTTCCATCTATCTCCACCCTTCTCTGGCTCTTTGAAGTCAGAGCCTTCAAGAGGGGAGGGTAGAGTTTGAGGTAAAACAAGCAGGTGGAAAGGCATATTTAAATTATTGGCCTCGCTGACATGGACCGTGCTCCTGTACCTGGTTTCAACAGTCATTCTATACTGACAGAGTCCCTTTAAAAAAATTCTTTATCAGTGATCCATGAACCTAGATACATCTGTGTTGACAGAGTTCCTTTAATGTGTAGGCCACTGTATTTTGTAGCAAGTAAAGCCCCCATCACACATAATGAGATCGTTACCGAGATCGTTGTAACATCACAGGTTTTGTGACATAACAGCGATCTCGCTAATGATCTCGCTAAGTGTGACGCTTACCAGCGATCAGGCCCCTGCTGTGAGATCGCTGATCGTTACAAGTGCTATGGGTCATTTTTAGGTCGTTGGTCTCCCGCTGGTCAGCATGCTGGTCATAACGCTATTGTGTTGTCTAATCAGCGTGTTTGGGGCGCGGAATACACCAGTCTGTCACGCCTATGTTCTTGAGGCGCTAACCATGTACGCCCACATTCCTTTGGGGATTGCGGCGTGTGAAGCGGCGAGGGAACTCCATCGGATTGGTTCCGCTGTTGGTGTGGCAACTTCCGGGGCAACACATCGCCTTAGGTTGAGTGCGAAATTGCCGCATGTAAAAGCGCCTTCGGCGATCTGAGGCAACCATGAAAAGTGTGCACGTGCACGTTAGATTGCCTCCTAACGCTGCCAAAAGTTGCGGCGTGTAAAGGTACCCTAAAAAGAATGAGATGGAAATAATTCTTTATTTGGAGATTTTGCTTTGTTTCTTTCTCCAATTTTTTATCTCTAAGGGTACCTTTACACGCCGCGACGGCAGGCTGGAAACATCGCGCGACAAGCTACAATTGTAGCTTGTAGCGTCAATATCGCCTGTAGTAGCGGCATCTGAAGAGGCGACGCTACAGCCGGCGATAGATACATTTGTTTATGGGCTCTGCTCATAAACTTCAGGCAACATCGCCGATTGTAGCAAGCTGTATCGGCGTGTAAAGAAGCAACGGAAGGGAACTCTGGACAGCCTGCGATGTAGATGCAATGTAGCTAAGGCGTGACCTCGGCTCCGTCTTACCGCGCCCCTTGTGCGATCATTGGTGGAAGCTGCTGCGTGCCGATTGGCCCTTGCCGCACAGCCCTCCATCTTGTATGAGCTGTCCATTCAGCACTACACATACGCGCCGTATGCACGAACATATCTTAGTACAATTACGCGGCCCACAACTTACGGGAAACCAAACCAAATGGCCCATGATTCTCATATACAGTGTACACATCCTGTAAACACATAATGCATAATGCTTGACACAGCGGTGAAGTATGTTACACAACGCCATGCCTTATTGAAATGCAGATGACTGCTAAAACTGTCCCTTCAGTGCCTGCGCGCAACTCACACAGTGATGCACGTATACCCACACCGTATCGAAGATTACTCACTACACAGCGCACAGGCTTGCTGTAGGCCTCGCTATATGGGTGTTGCTTAGTAGGTGCCGCCGAAGTGGTTCACCCGTGTCCGCGTAGGGCTCGTTCAAAATGTGCGTGACCCCGATTGAAGCCGTAATGACGTCATTACGATAGTTTCAGTTTCACTCTGCCTGCAAGGAGCAGCTCCAAACTCTGCACACACTTTTTGCAGGCATGGCGGCCGTTACCCGCGCTGCAACGTGGGGGATGGCGGAGCTGATAATCCTCATAGATTATTGTGACCGTAGGGACTATTGGGGACACCATCACCACCGGCACCCCAGGTTGCGCAATCGGTGCACCGTCCGCCGGATCCAGCGGGCCCTGATCCGCAAACTGGGAGTAGAGCGGAAAGTCAAGCAGATCCAGAAGAAGATCGCTGACTTGAAGCAAAAGAACCCGGGTCGCATACTGGACATCCGTGCCAGGATTGCCAGGCTGCGTGGTGAGTAATAGTTGGGGTCAAACACACACCGCCACATGTGCATGTCCCCCAATACACAAAAATGGATGGCAACATATGACAAGGGACAGTGTGGCCTACACAATCCTAAACATCTTCACAGTGTTGGGTTTCTCCAGTCAGCGCACTCAATTTTACACACGCACAGTACATGCATACAACGTGAGGGTATGCATCCAGCATCACCTGGTTGAGGCTAACTTAGCTGTCAAATACATAGCCACATGCCCTATATGTATTGGGAACAATGTGTTTGTACGATTTTAGCACTTTTTTCTTTTGAATTCAGGAATAGCTTCAGAATCCTCATCTGAAGAAGGGCCCCATGCCCCACCCCCAGGTGGCCTATCCACAACACCGCCACATCTGGCAGAAGTGGCACCCTTGGCCACAAGCTCCACACATTCCCCCGGGCCTCAGGAGCAAGACCTGCCGTCACCTACCGGGACAGAGGACCTGGAGGAGCAGTCAGCACCTGGCAGCCCGCTGGAGTGTGACGAGGTGTCGTCATCAGGTTGGCTGCAGGAGGACGAGATCACCTCCCCACAGGAGGTCCAGGAGCTGGAAGCACCTGTTGGGCCAGAGGAGGGTGTGCCCTGTAGTCCAGGATCCCTGTTACCATCAAACCACGTAATGTGGCCACGGAGCCCCAGGCAGGGAGTAACACCACCTCCCACTGTCTCCAGCTCAGTGGCGAGTCCTGGGGTGACCATGTCCCCACACAGTGACTATGCTGGTAAGTGTGTTATGTTGCCACATACACCCTGCACACTGATCGTTTAATTTCATCTTGCACAACACCATTTCAGTACACAAAGTTAACAATGTGGTTTAACTATTCATGCAGATGGTGAACGTGCGGGTTCATCTGGATGGAGCTTGAGCCCATCTCTGTCCCTGTCTGATGTTGATGTGGATTTAGAGGAACAGGGTAAGTGGATGGTTGTGTGCAGTCCTGCCTACCCATCACCAGCGACTGCTGTGTCCTAAACTGTGTGTTTACTCCCAATACAGGTGCCCCTACCATGGAGGAATTCGTCGTTGCCCATCAGGCGTTTGTGTCCCGCATGACCAGGGCTTTGCAGCGTGGCCTGCAGGACCTTGCACGGCTGGGTCAAATGCTGGAGGCCCTCTGTCCAGAACATGGATCCCAGCCATGAAGTTGCTGGCTGCATTTTATTCAGGCCAAACATGGCCACAAAAAACTGTTGTCCTAGTTGGACGCTAACAAATTACCCACGTTGCCTTGTTGGCTTAAAAATGTGTTTATGTTTTTTTTTTTTGCCCCCGTTGGGCTCTTTTCTTATAGTGTCCCACATTGGGACCATCAGGAGTGTGGACTGCCCAGCCCTTTGCCTTCTGTACCTATACTGTCCCACATTGGGACCATCAGGAGTGTGGACTGCCCAGCCCTTTGCCTTCTGTACCTATACTGTCCCACATTGGGACCATCAGGAGTGTGGACTGCCCAGCCCTTTGTGGAAAGAGGCTTCTGTGTCTTGTTGCAAATGTCGGGCACACATGTATGTAGCAAATTAAATGTCTGGGCCAGTTTTGTTTTGCTCCTTCATGTCACCACAATAATATTTGGGGGCCAAAACATGTACATCCCAAAACTATGTCACCCACCTTACCACAATTCTATGTCAAAGTGCAACCACATTGCAAAGGAATCTATGGTCGTCCAGCTCTGAGGGCATTGCCCCATATTGTGTGGATTTTGGCAAACTATATTGTGACCAACACCAGTCAGCCACGCTGACCCCCTAAAATCCTAAACCTAAAAAGAAATACACAATTGTGTCAGAAAATAAATTTAATAATATTGTTTTGCTAAAGAAACATAAACAAATCATATTCAGCCAGTCTGCTGAGAAGTATCCCAAACAATTAAAGATACACATCAAACAAGGAGTATCCTCCACATGTGAAAGTCCAGAGAGCCAATTCTGTGCATTGGCTACTAGTGTCCTACTTATTCATCCTCTGTTGGCTCTGACAATGCGGCTTCCCCCCTCCTCTCAGGGCAGCCCCGACCTGCCCGAGAACGTCCTGATGTACGACGACGTGTTTGGGGGGACGGGTGTTCTGTGGCGGGGCCGGTCTTCTCACGGGCCGAGATGGGGCGGATGGGGAAAGTGGCCATAAAGTGTGTGGCATTGGTGAGGGGATGTGGCATCCCCATTGAAGGGCCCCATCATCGGCAGCATCAGCGGCATTCATGTAGACCCTCAGAAGGATCTTTTTCTGGAGCGGCTCCATCCCTCGCAACCTGTCGCTCATGTAGAGGGCGGTGCTGTCGATGTGGGTCCGCTGTTCGTCCAACAGCACACGTCGGGCCCAGGTGCCCAGCTCCGTCTCTGGTGGTTGAGGACGTCGACGGCGATGGATCCGGGAGCTGGGCCCTGGGTCGGGACCCACATCACTCGCCTCGCCCTCCTGCTCAGCCCCAGATGTCACTGGCTGAGCATCATCGGCGACAGATTGCTCCGCAATGGAGCCGTCCTCTTCTGGGGCCTGGGGGGGGACAAAAATGAAACCACATTAGTGAAGGCAAGATCCACTCACTACATTGCTAACAGGCCTCTATATAGCACTCCCACACACAGCAAGGCCCCAAACCAAGAATTGAAATTAGGCAAACAGTAAAGCACCAAAGGTTAAATACCACTACACCAGTAGTTCTCCTGTACACTCACCTCGAAAAGTCCTGGAACTATGCTCAATACAGAATTAGGTGTTCGTCACGGAGCCGTAACCCAATTACTACATGTCACCACAACACCTTGATACTGGGGGCTGTCATGGCCAATGACAGATATTGGCCCACTTTATGTTTAGAGGGCGATTATGATGACAACCCACTCCACATTCAACTACCTCTACCCCACTGGCACCTAAGCCAACACACATGTGTGCCAGCACCATTAACTACATGGTACTATGTGGCTGTTTACAATCAAACCACCATCAATGTAGAAACCCTCACATAATTACCATAAACATAACTAGATGTTGTGGAAGATGCAACATTGAACTACGGCTGTAGGCATATAAGTTACAAGGCTCCAAAGTCCTGTAAGGAGTGAAGATTGATTGAGACCCAAAGGTTTCCCCCAGCAACCATGAAAACATGCAAAAAAGGGTGTTTTAAAGGAATTTGCCAAACACACATGTGAGCAAAACATTGTGGGCCAACACTGTAACACAATTACCCACCTCCTGTGGCGCAGATGGCGATTCTGCCGGGCCTACACGGGACGCAGCAACGGGGCAGTTGGTAGTCGTTCTACGCGAGCCCACCTCGGGCAGGATGAAGGTGAACAGAGGATAGTACCATAGGGTAGGTGATGGTACCTCCTCTGCTCCTGCTCCTGAGCGACGGCGCTGGTATTCAGTATGAGCCCGCAAGAACGACTGCCTCAAGTTTTTAATTTTAAGTGCCACCGCATGCTGGTCCCACCTCCTGCCTACCCTTGGCTCCACCCGATTGGCTACAGCCACAAGAGTCGTGTAGGCCTGGGCCCTCGCTACCTGATTTTTATATTCAGGCAGCGAGGTGCGCCACAGACACTCGTGCCGCTGATACTCCGTGAGAATCTGGGTTATGAATTCCACAGAACACCTCGGCATCTGGGGATGACAAAACACAACACAAACATACAGTCACTACACCACGCCTAAAGAACTTGTTACTACGCTGGAAAAGGATCAACATGCTCCTAAGTTCGGAATATGGGGAATACATGCTGCTATTTGTTTCATTTCGAATTTCCGTGTGTGACCCATGTTCACAATCTCACACCGCTACCGAGTAAAACACATGTGTCCCATTTTTAACAACCTCAAGATATCTGTGTCCACAGACATATGGTTCATACATGATTTAAGACACCAATGTACCTATTTCAACACACCTGTACACGTTGTGTGCCTACATACCTCTCGGCCAACATTTGAGCAAACACATTGCGTGCTACCTAGTACCTCTGTACTGTCCAAAATGTTTTACATTAACCCTATGAGAAAGGAGGGCGGGGTGTGTGCGAACAATGCACATACTACATCTAATTAGCACACACATGATCATGTTGGTGTTCATCCATCCCTGGGACTACAATTTCCAAACATGTATCAAACATCCGTGGAATGCATGTGCAAATTAGTCCACCCATGAAATGGTGACGTGAAGGCACGCCAAACATCACACCTTTATCTGTTGGACCCTAAAATAACAACAAACGTCCTATCTAGACTCACACAAAACAAGTCGTGGCCATACCTGGCTATTGACCTAGCTAGAATAACGTACCCATATGTGTTATTCCCGGAAAAAACTTACATGCCGTCTCAAACAGGCACATACACACATTGCTTAAGCGCCCTGTGAAAGAAGTATCTGCGTTCATGACAATTTCATAGAAACCGCTAAAGATGCTTACCGTCAGAGCAACAGAAGGCAAACAGGACACTAGTAGCTCAATGCACATCGACCTCTGGACAAGGTGTAATGGGCATGTGCCTGACTTTATAGTACGCTAAACCAATCACAGCGTACCCAATTCCGCACATCGTAATGGGACACCTGGGTGCGGAATTAACTGCCGCTAATTGGTGGAGATCGCTGAATCGTGATAGGTTGTCGGGCCTTTAAAAGCTGCGGCTTCCGGCGAACATTACGCTTGCTGGCTAGACCCATTGAGTGAGTATCTGTGGACACACATGGATTTGGCGTTGGGTTGGGTGGGGTGCATATGTTGGTTATTAGCGAGCGCAGAAGCTTGCTTCAGCGGACTATATAGGGGTTTGTATTTTTGGGGACGATATAGTGTACTGTGTAGATATTGAGTCAACATTTTTTATGTGGCTTTACACTTTGGTGGACATATATTGCTTTGTTTGTTTACAGACCAAAGACTGGAGAATGGCTTTAGGACTGTAGACAGAAATATCTTAATCTTGTCATCTGGATCGTTTTCTGCATGTTGGTTCTTGCCAATGGAGACTCTGTTGAAGAGGGATAGGATCCCACAGGGCTTGGAGGTGTGGCGCTCCTGACATAGCACCGATGTGTAGGGCAAATGACACTCTGAAAAACATATGTGACCATGGTTAACCATCCCCACTCATGTGCAATGTGGTTTGGTTCATGTAGGATTACTCCACCTGGCATATCGGGGTATGTTAGAATGTTTTTTGGAGGCACATTTAAAATCTCGCCAATTTAAAATAGTGTGTGTGTAATGTGTACAGTGACATTTCTTAAGGACCTTATTGGTGACACATGTCCCTTTGTAACTCACCTAGGTGCAGATGTTTGCCCATGAGACCCTCCCATTGAAGTTTATGTAGGGGAGGCCACTATCATTGGCCGTGTTCCATTTGGATTTGGGTGACTACTGGGTGTTTGCCTTCCCTTGCTTCCGGGATGTGTTTTGTGGTCTCCCCAAAGATCCGATCCACTTGGCTATAGTGTTGAATCGAAAACAGGTGTGCTTTGCGTAACCTGCTGACATGGCCACATATTCGTCAATGTACTCATGTTGTTTTTTCGCATCTCCAGGTGCTGATATTGAGGATGCAGAATATCCATGACCGCAATGTTATCGTGGCCTCCGCAGTGGTGGAAGAGCAAATGTGGCTTCAGGATCGGTATGAAAGGTTGATGAGGCGCAGACAGCGGCGGTTGTGGACCCGTGATTGGCTTCGTAGGCGGCAAACCCGGGGACACATGCAGCTGTTGCGGGAGCTGGAGCTTAACTGTCCTGAAGATTACCGAAACTATCTACGTATGTCAGAGGACACTTTCACCTTCCTATTGGAGCGTGTTGGGCCAATGATAGCGCGTCAGGACACTATTATGCGACCAGCAGTATCAGCTGCTGAGCGGTTGGCTATCACTTTGCGGTTCCTGGCTACAGGGCAGTCCATGACATCCCTCACATACTTGTCACGTGTCTCCCTGCCCCTGCTGAGCCGCCTGATCCCTGAAACGTGTTGGGCCATCTGGAGAGCTCTGCAGCCAACCTACCTGAAAATGCCTCTAACCGCCGCAGAATGGCTGGAAGTGGGCCGAGGCTTTGAGACCCGGTGGAACTTCCCCAACTGTGGCGGGGCATTGGATGGTAAGCACGTGAGGATTACCAAACCTGCCAACTCTGGCTCTTTGTTTTTCAATTACAAAGGGTATTGTAGTATAATCCTCATGGCTGTAGTGGATGCGCACTATGATTTCCTGTACGTGGATGTTGGAATGCCTGGTTGAAACTCAGATGGGGGTGTGTTTGCACGCAGCTCCTTGGCAACACTACTAGGAGTGGTGGACTAAACTTACCCTCAAATGAGGACACGACCGAACATCTCAACTTTGCGTTTGTGGCGGATGAAGCATTCCCACTTCAGGAACACCTACTGCGGCCATATCCCCAGAGGGCCATTACTTCTGAGAGACGCATTTTCAACTACCGGCTATCCCGGGCCCGCCGTGTAGTTGAAAATGCGTTTGGGATCATGGCAAATAGATTCCGGATTTTTCATACGCCTATACATATGAAACCGGAGTCTATTGACGCGGTAGTGCTGGCCTGCTGTGTGCTACATAACTTCCTGCGTCGTAGGGATAGAGCATCATACACGCCAGGAGGTTATGGAGATTATGCAGACGCTACAACAGGGGAGCTCCGTCCAGGGTCTTGGCGTGATGAGGGCCATGTGATTCTGCCACTCCAGCCGCAGAGCCATGGCCGCACTCGGCAGGAGGCCAGGGCCAGTAGAGAAGCTTACTGCTCCTACTTCAATGGGTCTGGTGCAGTGAGCTGGCAGGACCAGGCCATGTAGTGTGGCTGGTTCTGGGTGTTGTGTTCGCGGTTGCAATGGAGGTGACAGCAGGTTAGCTGCGCCCCTTTTATTTTGTGTTTACCATTTTGGTGAAGTTTTGTTTCATTATGTTCCTAATTTTTTAAATATTTTTGGCTTAATTTAGTTAGTTAGTTAGTTGAGGTTTATTCGAAAATTGTGGGGTTTGTGCACAAGTTACATTGTGTGTTCAATTTGATATCCCTGTAATGTGTTTCCAGAATGTCACATGCACTTTAATTGTCCATTTTTGGAAATTTGTGTTTTTTTTTCCATTCTTATCCAAGGTCCCGATCAATGCATTTGAATAAAAAGAGTATGTTGGATCCAAAATAATCAGTGTGGGCCTAATTACTTGGTGGAGGAGGGCAATGTGATGAAGTTTCGGGTGGGGGCCAGGGATGTCATAGCCACCTATTGGCTGGGATTGTGCAGACAATATGTGTGGGTAGCCATTTTGTAGGGCAAGTTTTTACGCCAACAGCGTTTGTGGCCATTGTGCGTACATGAGCCATTATTTTCTTGTAGGCAGAGGGTCCCCTGCACACAGCACATTGATGCTGGACATATTCTTCTCAGGTCTTTTGAAATACACTGTCACACAGATCTTTGACAAGTTGCCTTGGGAGCATTTCCACTACATTCACATCTATGAGCAGAAATATTCACACCAGTCAGCCTGTTTTGCCACATAGTTAGGCATAGTGGACACAGATAGAATTTACACAGAGCACGCACCTACTGTGTGTTGTAAGCCGCTAATGTGTGTCACACAAACGCACCTGATCGCAATCGCCACACGCCGCAGTCACAAGCGCTGATCGTGCGTGACAAGGCAAACACTTGTACTACGTACACATAGGCCGGAACCGCTAATTTTATCCACACTGGGTATGTGACTGGCCACCGCTACAGGGTGATGCTTTGCCATCGGTTTAGATGCATTCGCCACACTCCGCCATGTCACAAGCGCTTATTCCGTGCCACAGTCCGATCACTAGTACGTCACGTCTCGGCCATCCGCCCTTCCCGTCCTGACCAATCACAACTCTGTAGTGTTGGCCAATGGTTGTGGTTTGGGCGCGGCGTACAAGACTGTGGCACGCCTATTTGTTTTACGTCCTGCCTTTGTTGCTCCAAGATCGCTCTGTGGTGGCGGCATGTGAATCGGCTACGCTACGCTACAGCTGGCTACTTGAGACACCCGGCGATGTAGCTAGCTACAGATGTGGTGTGGCGTAGCGCCCCTTATCGCGGCGTGTAAAGATGGTGCGTTGCCCGTTTGTAGCCGTTCGGGCGTGCTCGTGCACGCGAAGTAGCGCGATGTTTCCAGCCTGCCGTCGCGGCGTGTAAAGGTACCCTAATGGCCGCTTTACACACACACCAACTTCTGTGTCCAACTTCTGAACAGATCTCTGGTTGCAGTGAAATCATGGACACATTGCTCCATTTTGTACACAGCCACAAAATGTAACAATATGTCCATGATTTCACTGCAACCAGAGATCTGTTCAGAAGTTGGTCACAGAAGTTGGTGCGTGTAAAGCGGCCCTTAAGGCCACTTTACACACACCAACTTATTTGTCCAACTTCTGACCAACTTGCTGGTTGCAGTGAAATCATGGACACATTGTTACATTTGTACACAGCCACAAAATGGAGCAATGTGTCCATGATTTCACTGCAACCAGTAAGTTGTTCAGAAGTTGGACAGATAAGTTGGTGTGTGTAAGGGTAAGTGCACACTTACCCGGCGGTTTGGTCGGCGGCAGCTGGCGGAACCCGCCAGGAAGCTCCGGCGCCGTCCACCGGCTTCCTGACGGGTATGTGCGGCGGGAGCCGGGCGGTAGCCGGCGGATGCACAGCGTGTTCTCGGCGGCGATTCTGCAGCGGCTGGAAGCAGCACATGATTCTGCTTGCAGCCGCTGCAGAACCGCCGTTTTTTAGAACATGCTCATTCTTTGCTAACCCGCTGGGAAACCTGCGGGTTAGCAACGGATGACGCTGTGTAACCGCCGGTGTGTGCACTGCCTTGGGCGGTTTACATTAGTTTTAATGTTAATCCAAACGCCGGTTTGGATTAACATAAATTTAAATAAAACTAATGTAAACAAAACGGCGGTTTACACAGGTAAACCGCCGAAAACCCGCCCAGTGCGCACATAGCCTAAAGTGGCTCTTAAGGATATGCTCACACACTGCATATTTTTTAGTATCTTCAACATGGATTAGATTTCACTAAACCTGCAGCATAGTTTGACTTACCATCAAGATTTTAAATCACCAGCATGACACTTTAGGCTGTGGATTTTGACCATTTTACGTAATGCAAGGCACAGAGTGAAACACACTGCCAACATTTCAAAAAAGTCTACATGGAAATCCACAGCAAAAAAATTATGTACATACATTTTTAGTATCTTTTGTTGCCATGAAAGAATAATGGATTGGATTGTCCAAGTTAGGCTGTGGTCACACATGGCAATCCGTTTTTCATAGTGTTCCGTTTATCAAATCCGTTTTTTTGGGTACTTTTTGAGCTTCCTGTGCTGCTCTGCGTTTTTTGGACTTAGCCATTTTTTGGCAAAAAATGCTAGTAAAAACGGATCCATTAACGAATGGTGCCTATATGTGCCATCTGTTAACGGATCCGTTTCCCATAGGGCCCCATGTTAACAAAAAACGGTCTGTTTTTTTCCAGCACCCAAAAACGTTGCTTGCAACCTGGGAAGATGTCTTCAAAAACGGAATGACCCATAAAGTGCCCCATCTGTTAACGGACCGTTTTTTGGACTTAGAAAAAAAGACAAAATTTTTCCCAAAAACGTTCCCAAAGCAAAAACGGATTGGCATGTGTGACCACAGCCTTACTATCATAAGTAGTGACTTTTCCAATCCAATCGATTATCCCTGCATGCCAATAAAAGATGCTAAACATGCATGTAAATGTTAGAGAAAATAGCTCAAATAGAAAGGAATATTTCAGACCCCCATAGAAATAAGTCATAGTGAAGGATTATACAAAATGTAGGATATTTGACATAAAACTATTCCATACAGTTTCCAGTTCAGGCTCCTCAGCACCACACTAGACCTCCTAGCCCAGTCATCATCCAATTTACTTGGTTTCAAAAGCACCAGTGACCCTTGAGGTTGTACTGTATACTAATTGGATAGTATGACCTCTAAGTCCTCCTCTTTAAAGTAGGTTGAACACTTCAGTCATAGAAACATTCAGCATTTGGTTAAGCTAGACCTTTTGTTTGCTGTGTTCACATGAATAACTTATGGCATGGCATCATGAACAGCAGAAGTGCCACTGTTGACATGACAACATTATAGACTGAATCTCGATCTGCCCTCCAGGATAAGATGGAATATTTACTCGTTTTACATTTCACCAAGTCCAGCTCTTCAATTTTTTATGAGTTGAACAGAAATTTCCACTACTTTAGTCGCCGCACCTGACAGTACCTAAGCAACTAGGAGAATAGAACAGGAAAACTAGATTACTATTGGTATATGTTTGTGGGAATATACAAATGAAGAAAAGGTCTTAAAAGGTGTTTAAGTGCATTAGCAAAAAAAATTGTTACGTATGAGGATTTAGATTGACATTCATCTGTAAGTAATACATAGTGAGCTCTTGGACTACTAAAATGGAGAAAAAGACAATTTATAAGAATAGGGGGGTTTTGCCGTCCAATTAAAAAATTTGATCAAGAAGGGATGAATAAAGTGTCAACCACAATTGCACATTGCCATCATTGCCATCCACCCTGTGAGCTGTAGGTAGCATGCTCAGCTGTTGCCATATGCACAGGGGCATAACTATAGCAGGTGCAGAGGATGCAATTGCACCTGGGCCCTGAAGTTTAGGGGACCCCAAAAGTGGCCTATAGAAAAAGACTATTTCTATTAACGATTTTCAATAATTGGGGGGCCATGTTGGAGCCTCGGGGCCCTTGAGCTTTAAGATAAGTGACTGCATATGTGCTATATACTTATACAAAAGTGAGCCATATGCATTCTTGCTATCCATCCACCTTCACCAGTCCTGACAATGGAGAACAGGGAACATTGACAGATAGTCTCATAAATTTGGTAGTCTGCAGTGAAAGATGTATGCAAGTGCAAGTATCAAAGTCCGCAACACGACATATGAGGTAACAGGTTAAAAAATGGTAATCTTTTCATGATCTTTGTTTTCATTGTCAGTAAAATTATGAAGTTGAGTTTGAACAGCTACAGACTTCTGATACCTGAGTATATTTAGTGTCAGGCTTGTGTCTGAGAATTTTTACTGTGGTAATTCATTATCTAAGGGTATGTGCCCACAGGACGTTTTTGCTGCAGTCCTGAACGCAGGAAAACCTGAGGATCCTAGAGTTCTTGACAGGAGAAATGCTATAATCTTGTCTGCGTTTTTTGTGCGTTTTTACTGCGTTTTTGATGCTGCGTTTTTCCAGCGTTTTTCCCATTGACTGCACCAAAAACGCAGAAATAATTGACATGTCAATTCTTTGCTATCCGCACCAAAAACGCAGGTATTTGACAGTTCTTGACACTTGCAAAACCAATGTGTGGGCACAGTGTTTCTGTGAAACACATTGGTTTTGCTGGGAAGCCCAACCGCAGGAACAGATTAGCATACATTACCATAAAACCAATGGTTTTCTGCATGCGGAAACCGCAGGAAAACCGCGGCAAAAACGCCCTGTGGGCACATACCCTTACAGTTCTAATTAAGTCTAATTATTTCATAAAATTATTATTATGGAAATATTATACCATTATTTCTTAATGTAATTTAATCATTTAATACAGTAGATTGTATTTGCTATTTTATTATTGTTATTATTATTATTTGTATGAATATTATTATTATTATTATTAGTATTCTATTTACTGGTATAAATATTCTAGATACCTATTCCTTGATAGGATGACATTGCTTTAAGAAGTAATCTAAAAATACTTAAAGGGGTCATCCGGCTTAAATCTATCTTTACACTATTGGGCTACACAGATACAAGTAGGTAGATGGTAATTACCTACCTGATCTGCTGTAAACCCTTTTCTCTTGCCAGGTAATGACAGGACAGGTCACATGACCTCTCCTGCAGTGATTTTGCTGCTTCCTGTGATGTCACGTCCTGACACCAGAGCGAGCTGGAACTTATCCCCCGCACTGTACACAGCATCACAGCTGAAGTCACTGTAAGTGACAGCACCCGGCCCCCTCCTACTAACTCAGCTCATGCCTGCTGACTCTGAGTAGCGAGGAGCAGTTGGAGGCTGTATGCAGGGACACCCAGCAGCTCCCGGACAACTGGATATCACTGCACTGCACTGCACTGACTGCAGAGAATATGCATGCAGGACACAGGATCACTGTTTGTGTTATGTACAATGCTGGAATGATGATAGAGATCAACTTACTGACAGCCAATGAGTGTGCAGTGGGCGGTGCTGGGCACTGAGGCTTGGTGGGATCAGCACTGGCTGTGAATTAGGCAACGAAGCTCTGTGTCATACTGTCAAGTTTGGTTGAGCCACAAGTAAACAAAGTGTGTTCTAGGAATCAAGTAAGAATTCAGAAGAAAACAAAGTTAGAAACAAACTTTTTTATAGGGGTGTTGTATATTACAATGCAGCTCAGATTAGCTTAAAAAATAGTTTTGATTTCAGGGTCGGACAACTTCTTTAAATATCACTCAAAGACGAATATATTATAAATAATATGTATTAACGTAAAAAATATAATTAAGAGCCATTTGGTATTGAAATACGTTTTTTGTTACCTTTAATTAAAAGCCTTCTCTAACCTGTTACATCACTTTTAGGCTTTAGCCATGATGTTTTATAACATCACCAAAAGATTTTGGTTACAAATCATATATTAAATAAAACTTTTTCAGCAGTAGTAGTGATTTTATGATAATTCTGCATGGCACACTTTTCCCTGTCTTTACACCCACCTTTTCAGTGGTCATTCAACAACTTGGAAGAATATAGCAAATTACCATCAATCGTTCCATTTTACAAAGGGCGAAACAGCAGAATATCTGAAGTGCTACATACACTAAACTGGTGGCAATAATTTCCACTAGATAATCTCAATAGCTTATTTCAAATTTGGAAGACACATGATTATACTTGTGTGTTGCAAAACATCAGCTGCTATTTCGTAACAGTTTTTCGTATTCTTAGAACACTGCAAATTACATACATAGGGAATGTAAAAAAAATATGTACACCGACTGTCAATACATACTCAAATAGGGAAAATGGCCACGAAGCTCATGGTGCTGGTCACATCTGCCTGAGCTCCTGCATCTTACCTGGCAAGCGGCACTTTCCAGACGTCAGCCTGCTCTCCCCCGGAGCTGTACGGGCCCAGCTCTCCCCGGCCAAGATGGCGCCGGCTTCCAGATCTCCCACCTCCAGCTCCCGCGCCTCCCATAGTCCTGAAGAGAGGAAGAAGCTCCGCTCACACAGAGAGCTCTACAGGGTCTGCTAGACTCCCTCCGGCGGTCCTTGCAGGAGGATATGCGGGATCTGCTGGGGAACATACACATGGAGATCTCCTCCCTGGGTGACAGAACGGCCCACATAGAAGAAAAAATGGTGGAGTACGCCTCTGCTCACAATGAGCTGGCCACAGACTATGGGCATATGGAGGGGGAACTGAAACAGGCTCAGCTGAAAATATGTGATTTTGATGTTAAATTGAGTAAGGGAAATGTCAGGATCAGAGGGTTCCCTGAATCCCAGGACTCTGAAGACCTTACGGGAACAGTACATGCAATGCTGATGGTCCTGCCTGATACTCCACTGCTAGACATAGAGATAGAGAGAGCTTTCAGGATTCCTAAGCCTGTCCACATAAACAAGTCGCTTACTAGAGACATTTGGTCAGTTTCAGCAAGGCTAAAATCGCTGACTCCGTTCTGCAAGCTATAAGACTGCACCCCACTCTTGCGGCTCCATACTCAGGGGTGTCCGTTTTTCTTGATTTATTGGTGAGGACCCTGGCCAGGAGGTGTGAATTTGCCCTGTACTGCAAGATCCTGCTGGATAAAGGCCTCATGTATAGCTGGGGATCTCCTGTCCACATAAAATTCTGCTACAAGGGCACGGCTCAGGTGTTCCGGTCACGTAGCCACCTGGGTCTGGCTCTGAAAGAATGGAACTTACACTCGAGTACCAAGAAGAACCCTCCACATTCCAGCTCAGGTTCCAACACCCCAGCTCGCACTGTGAACCAGGAATGGGAAAACGTTTGCTGACTTTGTGTCACATCGCCATTGGACTCGGTGGCTGGTGTTCCTGCCCCGGCCGCTGGGAGGCGCCGGATTCCTTCGGCTGATGGTGCCGGTAATTGTAGGGCCTTGTCCTCATATGGACCTGCTCCTTCGACGTCTGCCTCTATCGCTGAGCGCCGCTGTGTTTCTCCTTGGGTGATGTTGGTGGCAGAGGAGCGGGCCCTGCAGAGGCGTCTGATAGGCGCAGCCTTTGTTCTTCTGTCAGAAGTAGGGTGGTTGGTGCCAGTCGTGCATCACCATCTGGCCTGGTTCTAGGGGCGGTCCGGATGAGATCATCAGGCTGTGAGCTCCAGCCTATGGGAGGTAACCGCGCCCTTCAAATACATTGGAGCCTGTCTTGCAGGCCGCCAGATATAGTTTTGGTTCCCCAGTGATATAGTGTGTGTTTAGTTTTGTCTCTGACCTTTGCCTGGATTTCTGACTCTGCTACAGTCTGACGATTTTGTGCCTTCGGTGCCCTCTCGGTTTTGACTCTGACTCCTGACTACGTTTTTTGGGTCCTGATTTTTCCCCTGGCAACCCTCCTGCTCTGCTGCTCATAATAGGCATCTACCCCCTGGGCTCCGCTGTAATTCCAGATCCCTGTATATCAGATTACTTGGGAAAGGTGTTTTGCGATCCGCGCTGCCAGACTGACTCGCATCAAAGAAGACACTTATAGATGAAGTGTTGATCAAATCCTTCTTTTATTCACCGACGCGTTTCGGTGCCCACCTGGCACCTTCATCTGATGCTTCTCCACGTCTGAGTGGTCGGTGAAGGTCCAGCAGCAGCCATCAGGATATAATTCCTAACACGTCTTCAAACCAGTTGTGGGTGACACAACTGGATCAGGTGAGTGAACCCCTGTTGCTCACTGAGTTTCCTATTTAGTGTCTAGTGATAAGGGCACTATTGCGCCTCTTGTTCCCCCAACCCCCCCTTTTTGTATAGATCCCTGTATAGGGGTTTAGGGTCTCGGGGTTTCTCGGGGTACTGCCTTACCAGCAGCTCAGCCTCAAAGCGGATGGTCATCACACTTTGACTTTTCTTCCTTTATGGTCCGGGTCGGCTGAGGAACTCTCTGGTTTAATTTTTTCATCCCCCTCCTGCATTTTTCTGTAGGTCTGAACTTTCCAGATCTCCTTAGAGAGACCCCTTACCCGGATCTTTCCATATAGCACCGGACAGAGTGCAAAAGGGATGGGGTTTCCCCCCTTTGTGGGCTTTGGCCTACTTGGAGGTTTAGATATTTGTTGTTGTTTGTGTAATGTTTTTGTATGTGGGTTTGTTGTTCCTGTCCCCCCTGCCACCTTCGACCAGATCTCTTGTTCGTATAGCACCTCTGTGACTCCCCATGAGTGTGAAGGTAGTTTCCCTTAATGTAAGGGGCTTAAATTCCCCGGCAAAATGATCTTTCCTGTGGCGTGAGGCGTTGAGTTGTAAAGCCGATGTCCTTTGTTTGCAGGAAACACATCTACTTGCAGTAGACAATTTTAGGATGCGCCACAGCCATTTTGCCGTGGGATTTTTTGTAAACAGTACCCAGAAAAAAGCAGGGGAGAGCGGGAAGGTGGTAAGAAACCCTGTGGAAATCTCGGCTATTTTTGCTCAGTATTACTTTATAATTTGAAACTGGACCCTCTCACTCCACAGCCCTCCCCAGAAGGCATAAATGAGTTTTTGGAAGGCCTGAGTCTCCCTCAGCTCTCTCCGGACCAAAACATGAAACTTAACTCCCCATTCTCAGTACAAGAGGTTATTGATGTCATCCACTCCACTAAACGCCATTCTGCATCGGTACCTGATGGGCTGCCAAATGAATACTGTAGAGAATTCCCTCGACTCCTAGCCCCATTCCTTGTCAAAATAATTGGCAATCTACTACCTCAATCCCACCCTTGATTATTCAAGGGCACAATAGTTACAATTCTCAAGCCGGGCAAACCCCTGGACCAGCCAGGCAGCTATAGACCCATTTCTCTTCTAAATTGCGATCTCAAACTGTTTTCCAAGCTTCTGCCTAATTGATTGCTGGAGGTGGTGGGGGACCTGGTGGACCCTGACCAGGTCGGGTTCGTGCCTGGAAGACAGGCGAGAAATGCCTCTAGATGCATGATTAATCTAGTGGAGCTGGCTGAGAGGGCGGGTGCCCCCAGTGTATTCCTGTTATTGGACACAGAGAAGGCATTTGACAGGGTACACTGGGGATATCTTGAGGCCGTTCTTCAGAAATTTGGCTTGAATGGCCCTTTCCTCTCGGCGGTTCTAGCTCTATATACAAATCCCAATGCCAGGATCCTGGCTTCGGGCTTTCTCTCGTCTGCCGGATTTCTAATGGCACTCATCAGGGCTGCCCGCTTTCACCGGTAATTTTTGCCCTGGCGATTGAGCCGTTGGCTGTTTCCATTCGCGGGAACCCCCTGGTCAAAGGGATAGCTGTTGGGCCATCTATGCATAAGATTGGACTTTGCACTGATGACATTATTATCACCTGCACGGACATCTCCATTTCCCTCCCGGCGATAGTCGATACTCTCACTCGGTTCTCACTGATTTCTTACTATAAGTTAAACGCCTCCAAATCGGTTATTCTCCCAGTTGGAATCCCCTCGCGTCAACTGCCCGCACTTAAGTTGGAATACCCGTTTAAATTTTTACCTGATGGAATTCCTTACTTGGGCATTTTGCTCTGCCCCTCCAAATCCTTACACCAATGTAACGTTGACCATTTAATTGACTCCATCTCAAAAGACATGGCCTCCCACCTGGTTCACACTCTCTCTTGGATTGCCAGAATCCAGGCATTTAATATGATGCTCCATCCCAAAATCCACTATGTTTTTTGTTGTCTCCCGATCTCTATCCCTAGAAATTGGCTTAAGAAACTCCAAAGTACATCTGGGTTCAGAAGCGTCAGAGATTGGCCAATTCAGTGATGTTCCTCCCCATCTCTAACGGGGGTATGGGTGTCCCTAATCTTTTAGAAGTCCATAGAGCTGTGATTTTAGGGAAGTCTAAATCGAGGTGGCAACCTCCCATGGATAAGAGGTGGGTCCAGATCGAGTCGTGTTTTGCAGAGGGCGGATCTCTCCAGTGGCTTTGGCCGCTGAGTGCTTATCCCCGGGAAACTGGATCCCCCCCCCGCTGGAAACCATGAAAACGCTGTTGAATTGCTGGAGGGGAGCCCCAAGAGGGTGGACTCGCCTCCCCCTGCTCATATACCCCTCACTGCTTTGAAACTGCGCACTCCGACTCTGCATCTTAGGTTGTGGGGGAGGTGGGCGTGCAGAACCTGAGTGAGTTGCTCAGTGGGGATGCTTGCCCTCCTTTGGGTCGCTCATGGAGAGGTACCCATTCTCCGCCCCGCCTTCCACCAGGACCTGCAGGTGAGTAAATTCCTCCGTTCTTGTGATTAATTGCAGGTCGGAGGGGCTCCTCTGGATTCACCTTTTTTCCAAAGATTTTTACTATCTGGCCCCACTATTTCTAAAGGTTATTCGGGCCTTTACCAGGCATTGATTTTACACCAGATCCCTCCCAAACTACCATACATGTTAAAATGGGAATCTGATTTGAATTTCTCTGTCTCTGGGGCGGACTGGGATAGGAGAATTGTGAGAGTAAGAAACGCCTCTAGATGTATTAATCATCTTGAGCTGGTCAAGAAGATACAGTTGCGTTGGTATGTGCCTCCCGCCAGGTTGTCAAAATTCAACCCTGATTTGTCCTCGCTTTTTTGGAGGCAGTGTGGGAGGATGGGCTCAATAGCTTACATTTGGTGGTCTTGCCAAAAGATTGTGCCCTTTTAGACCCTGGTGGGCAGCCTGATTGGATTTGTCACAGGGATCCAGCAGATGATTCCACCTTGTCTGGTGGTATTGAATATAGGCTTAGACGAGTACCCTCGCAACCTTAGGGGCACAGTGGAGGTTATTTTGACTGCCGCTAGACTATGTTTGGCCAAAAGATGGAAAGCTCATCTACCCCCGACTTTGGTGTTTTAGGTTAACCTAATTTTCCAACAAGAATTTTACTTGGCCCTTGACAAGCCTTGCAAGCGCATGGCTGTGGACGATAAGGAGATATGAGCGTCTCATCCCGCGGCTCTTCCTGTTCCCCAATGGTAATGGCTTTTGAGTTTTGGCCTTCACTACCTTATCACTAAAGCAACTTTGTATCTTGATAGATGTTGATAAGTGTTCTTTCTGGTCATGCTACGTCAATTTCTGGAATTAACTTTTGGCAGATGTCCCTTACCCTTTCCCCCCCACCCACCCTTTCCATGCCTCATCCTCCTTTACCTTTTGGTCTTTTATGTGTATTTTATCCCAGTTGGCTTTGTTATCTATTATCTGTGGCTTTGACCCCCTATGTCTTTTATTTGAAAATTTCAATAAAAAACTTATTGTATAAAGACAAATATACTCAAATAAAGTATATTTATGTACGGGACCGGTCTTGACCCAAACTTGAGCCTGAACCCCGAACCTCATAGTCTGTGGGGACCTGAACTTTAGTGCTATAAAATGGCAGTAGTAAGGGCTAGGAGGCTGCAAAAAGAAGCATGGCAATTATACTTACCAAATTTTCGTGTTATCACACTGCTTCCAATTTCACTAATTAAAGGGATCCTGTCACCTCCAAAACGCCTCCTAAGCTACCATGTCCCTGCAGCATATTATCACTAATCTCACACTCCTTTTGTCTCCTAAAAACTGTCTCCTGTGAAAGTGCAGAAAAACGATTTTATACTCACTCATTAGTGAATATAATTAGCAAGGGCTATATTCTTTAGCCTATAGGGCGTGTTGTTTTGCAGGCTCCAGGATCCACCCTCTCTCTGTCTGTGCTGCTGTGATGTGGAGCTGAAGGCAGGACTAATGATTTGCACTCTGTGAGTGACAGAGAGGGGGAGGGCACAGCCTGCACAAGCAAAGCAAGCAGACAGAGAGAGGATGGATCATTCAGGCAGCAAAACAACATGCCCTAAGGGCTAAAGAATATAGCCCCTGCTAATTATAATCACTAATGAGTAAGTATTAAAACGTTTTTATGCACTTTCACAGGATGCTTTTAGGAGACAAAAGGAGTGTGAGATTAGTGATAATATGCTGCAGGGTCATGTTTTGGTAGCTTATGAGGCGTTCTGGAGGTGACAGGATCCTTTTAAAGCTCAAAAATATTTAATTTCTTCCCCCGCTCACCCTCTTTGACAGCATCTGTAATTGCTGGCAGACAGACTGTGCCCCCATCCTCTGTGCTGGCATCTGTGATTAGTAGCCTTCATGCTAGCTAACTGGGACCCCAAGGTGGAGTGTAAAAATAAATAAATACAGTGGAAAAATGGCATGAGGTCTCCTATACTACACCCAGCACAGATACAAAAAGGCAGCTGGAGGTTGCAGCCCCAAGCCATGTATTTAGTCTCAGATGGGTATCAAAATATATTTTTTTAATTATTTAAATAGATAAATAATTTAAAAAAACAGTATGGGATCCGCTCCTCTATTTTGATACCCAGTCAATTGGTTATTCCCAGCCTGGGGAGGCCATGGTTATTGAGCCCTCCTCATGCTAAAAATAGCAGTCCGTGACCACCCAAGAATTGGTGCATTTATTAGATGCACCAAATGCTGGTGCTTTCTCCGGCTTCCCCCAATTTCCCTGGTGCAGTGGCAATCGGAGTAATATAAAGCGTTAATGACAACTGTGATTTGTCAAAAAATCATAGCTGCCATGAAGCCCTGGATTAGTAATAGGAGATGTGTCTATGACCCCCCTGCATAATTACTAATCATATAAGTAAAATAAACACAAAACACAGAGAAAAATCCTTAATTTTAAAGAAAAAACATCCTCTTTCTCCAATTTGTTAACCCCCAAAACATCCCTGCAGGTCCAAAGTAATACACAGACACAAAGTCCCCTGAAGATGCCAGGTCTGCTACATCTTTAAGGGTACCGTTACACGTTGTAACATTGCAAACATTGCATGCAATTTCACTTGCAACTTACTGGTTGCAGTGAAATCATGGACACATTGTTCCATTTTGTTGGCGTGTACAAATGTAACAATGTGTCCATGATTTCACTGCAACCAGTAAGTTGCAAGTGAAATTACATGCAATGTTGCGACGTGTAACAGTACCCTAAGTCGCAATGTGCTGTCACATTAAGAAATTTAACTAAACTGTGACCTGTCGAACATACTAGCTGAGCCACAGCTGTGAAAGCAGTACACCAGTTACAGTTGTGGCCAAAAGTATTGACACCCCTGCAATTCTGTCAGATAATACTCAGTTTCTTCCTGAAAATGATTGTAATCACAAATTCTTTGGTATTATTATCTTCATTTAATTTGTCTTCAATGAAAAAACGCAAAAGAAAATTGTCCTAAAGCCAAATTGGATATAATTCCACATCAAACATAAAAAAGGGGGTGGACAAAAGTATTGGCACCCTTAGAAAAATCATGTGATGCTTCTCTAATTTGTGTAATTAACAGCACCTGTAACTTACCTGTGGCACCTAACAGGTGTTGGCAATAACTAAATCACACTTGCAGCCAGTTGACATGGATTAAAGTTGACTCAACCGCTGTCCTGTGTCCTTGTGTGTACCACATTGAGCATGGAGAAAAGAAAGAAGACCAAAGAACTGTCTGAGGACTTGTGAAACCAAATTGTGAGGAAGCATGAGCAATCTCAAGGCTACAAGTCCATCTCCAAAGACCTGCATGTTCCTGTGTCTGCCGTGCGCAGTGTCATCAAGAAGTTTAAAGCCCTTGGCATTGTGGCTAACCTCCCTAGATGTGGAAGTAAAAGAAAAATTGACAAGAGATTGCAACGCAAGGTTGTGCGGATGGTGGGTAAAGAACCTGGACTAACATCCAAACAAGTTCAAGCTGCCCTGCAGTCCGAGGGTACAACAGTGTCAACCCATACTATCCGTCGGCGACTGAATGAAAAGGGACTGTATGGTAGGATACCCAGGAAGACCCCACTTCTTACCCCGAGACATAAAAAAGCCAGGCTGGAGTTTGCCAAAACTTATCTGAGAAAGCCTAAAACGTTTTGGAAGAATGTTCTTTGGTCAGATGAGACAAAAGTAGAGCTTTTTGGGCAAAGGCATCAACATAGAGTTTACAGGAGAAAAAAAGAGGCATTCAAAGAAAAGAACACGGTCCCTACAGTCAAACATGGCGGAGGTTCCCTGATGTTTTTGGGTTGCTTTGCTGCCTCTGGCATTGGACTGCTTGACCGTGTTCATGGCATTACGAAGTCTGAAGACTACCAACAAATTTTGCAGCATAATGTAGGGCCCAGTGTGAGAAAGCTGGGTCTCCCTCAGAGGTCATGGGTCTTCCAACAGGACAATGACCCAGAACACTCTTCAAAAAGCACTAGAAAATGGTTTGAGAGAAAGCACTGGAGACTTCTAAGGTGGCTAGCAATGAGTCCAGACCTGAATCCCATAGAACACCTGTAGAGAGATCTAAAAATGGCAGTTTGGAGAAGGCACCCTTCAAATATCAGGGACCTGGAGCAGTTTGCCAAAGAAGGATGGTCTAAAATTCCAGCAGAGCATTGTAAGAAACTCACTGATGGTTACTGGAAGCTGTTGATTGCAGTTATTTTGGCTAAAGGTTGTGCAGCCAAGTATTAGGCTGAGGGTGCCAATACTTTTGTCCGGCCCATTTTTGGAGTTTTGTGTGAAATGATCAATGTTTTGCTTTTTGCTTCATTCTCTTTTGTGTTTTTTCATTGAAGACAAATTAAATGAAGATAATAATACCAAAGAATTTGTAATTGCAATCATTTTCAGTATGAGTATTATCTGACAGAATTGAAGGGGTGTCAATACTTTTGGCCATGACTGTATGTCTTTCTTATACACTGGAGACCAGAATTGTACACAGTATTCTAAGTGTGGTCGCACTAGTGACCTGAATAGAGGTAAAATTATGTTCTCCTCATGAGCATCTATGCCTCTTTTAATGCATCCCATTATTTTATTTGCCTTTGCAGCAGCTGCCTGACACTGGGCACTAAATGTGAGTTTATCATCTACCCATACACCCAGGTGTTTTTCAGTGGTAGTTTTGCCCAGTGTTTTACAATTAAAGTGATCCTGTCACCTCCAGAACGCCTCCTATGCTACCAAAACATTTCCCTGCAGATTATTATCACTAATCTCACACTCCTTTTGTCACCTAAAAGCATCCTGTGAAAGTGCATAAAAACTAGGGGCTATATTTTTTAGCCCTCAGGGCGTGTTGTTTTGCGCGCTACAGGATCCACCCTCTCTCTGTTTGCTCTGCTTGTGCAGGCTTTTCCCTCCCCCTCTCTGTCATTCACAGAATGCAAATAATTTGTCCTAACTTCAGCTCCACATCACAGCAAAAGCTGCACAGAGAGGCTGGATCATTCAGGCTGCAAAATAACATGCCCTAAGGGCTAAATAACATAGCCCCTGCTAATTATAATCCCTAATGAGTGAGTATTAAAGCGTTTTTATGCACAGGATGCTTTTAGAAGACAAAAGGAGTGTGAGATTAGTGATAGGATGCTGCAGGGACATGTTTTGGTAGTTTAGGAGGCATTTTGGAGGTGACAGGATCCCTTTAAGAACATGATTATACATTTTATTTCCTCTGCCCAAGTGCATGACCTTACATTTAACCCTATTTAAGCTCATTTGCCATTTATCAGCCCAAGCTTCTAGTTTACATAAATCCTCCTGTAATATAAAATTGTCCTCCTCTGTATTGATAACCCTGCAGAGTTTAGTGTCATCTGCAAATATTGAGATTCTACTCTGTATGTTCCCTACAAGGTCATTAATAAATATGTTAAAAAGAAGCGGGCTCAACACTGACCCCTGTGGTTCCCCACTGTTAACTGTGACCCATTCTGAGTGTGTTCCATTAATAACCACCCTTTGTTTCCTATCACTGAGCCAGTTCTTAACTCACTTACAAATATTTTCCCCTATCCCCATTGCTCTCATTTTATGTATCAACCTTTTGTGTGGCACCGTATCAAAACCTTTTGAAAAGTCCATATACACCACGTCCACTGCATTTCTTTGGTCCAGTCAGAATTTACTTTTTCATAGAAGCTTATTAGATTAGTTTGACAGGAACGGTCCCTTGTAAACCCATTTTGATATTGGGTCCTGAGGTTATTTTCATTCAGATACTCCAGCATAACATCTCTTAGAAAATCCTCTAGGATTTTACCCACAGTAGAGGTTAAGCTTACTGGCCTATAATTTCTAAGTTCAGTTTTTGTCCCCTTTTTGAATATTGGCACCACATTTGCTATACGCCAGTCCTGTGGTACAGACCCTGTTATTATGGAATCTTTAGAGATTAAAAATAATGGTTTATCTATGACGGTACTTAATTCCTGCAGTACTCTGGGGTGTATCCCATCCGGGCCTGGAGATTTGTCAACTTTAGTGATTTTTAGACAGTGCCGTACTTCCTGTTGGGTTAGGAAGGTTACATTTAACGGAGAGATTTTGTTATCACTGATCATGTTGTCTGTCATGGGATATTCTTGTGTAAATACTGTTGCAAAAAAGTCAGTTAGCATATTGGCTTTTTCCTCATCCTCATCCACCATTTCACCCAGACTATTTTTAAGGGGGCCAACACAATCATTTTTTAGTTTCTTACTATTTATGTAGTTAAAGAATATTTTGGGATTTTTTTTTACTTTCCCCGATCTCTCTGTCTCAATCTTTGCTGCCTTGATTTGCTTTTTACAGATGTTATTTAATTTTCTGTATTTATTTAATGCCTCATCACTACCTACTTGCTTTAATTCCCTGAATACTTTCTTTTTGTCACTTATTGCGCCCCTTACAGCCTTATTAAGCATAGTGGTTACCTCCTATTTCTAGCATGTTTATTCCCATAAGGTATATATTGTGCACAGGTCCTATTCAGGATGCTAATAAATGTCTCCCATTTGCTTTGTGTACTTTTATGTCTCAGGACATCCTTACAGTTTATTGCACTAAGATCATCTTTCATCCGTTGGAAATTTGCCTTCCTGAAGTTTAGTGTCCTTGTAGCCCCTCTACTTCACATCTTATTAAAGGATACTTGAAAACGTATTATTTTGTGATCAATATTACCCAAGTGACCTCCAACCCGTGTATTTGATATGCGGTCCGGCCTATTGGTTAATATTAGGTCTATTATTTACAAAAACTACTCAAAAAAGGCAGCATTAGAAAATCTAACCATCAACAGCCAAAAACAAAACCAACACTGCACTTATCAGGATACAGCGAGACCCCATTATGTAGAGCAAGCCCAGGTGCAGGCGGATAAAATCACCTCTACCTACAAAGACATGTGGTAGGTGACTTGCCATGCACATGTTGGGCTTGCATAGAACGCCATTCACACTGATACCTATGATATAGAGTGTCTGATAACTACCCACTGGTCCTGCCTCCTGACCAAATGGGCCACCCAGTATGATGTCTCAGCACCACTGGATGAATGGCACCCCATTGGGCCCAGCCGCACCCCTCGAAAATCCTAAAAAAGTGCAAAAGTTTTTTTATGATACACAAAAAACCTTTTAAATGGGATATTGGTTCATGTATTGGCCAAGACACTTAAGCTTGTAATCCACGTCATGGATCCCCATGCTTGCGAGTCCTAACAAAATATACAAAAAAACTACTCAAAAAAGGCAGCATCAGAAAAACTGTTATATGGGATATTGGTTCAACAACGTATAAAGGCTTCCTTATAGCCTTCCAAATAATATAATGGCCTCCACAATAGCCCCCCAAATATTATCATGGCCCCCACATAGCCGACTAAATACTATCTTGGCCCACACATTCCCTTCCATATACAGTATAAAGTGCCTCATAGTAATCTATATAATACTAGATGGTGGCTATTCTAGAATATGTATATGTGACTGAAGAACAGCACACTATGACTGACAGCCTTATAGACAGGAGTGAACTTTGTCACACTGACTGACAGCCTTGTAGACAGGAGTGAAGGACGTCACACTGGCTGACATACCTTGCAGACAGGAGTGAAGGATGTCACACTGACTGACAGCCTTATAGACAGGGGTGAACTTCGTCACACTGACTGACAGCTTTGTAGACTGGAGTGAACTGCTTCACACTGACTGACAGCCTTGTAGACAGGTGTAAAGTTTGTGACACTGACTGACAGTCTTATAGACAGGGGTGAAATTCGTGACACTGACTGACAGGCTTGTAGACAGGAGTGACGTTCGTCACACTGACTGACAGACCTTGTAGACAGGATTGAACTGCATCACAGTAACTGACAGTCTTGTAAACAGGAGTGAACTGCGTCACACTATGATGCAGCATTCAAATCGCGTGCCAAGCCGTGCGTCTCTCGCCGACCAATCAGAGAATGAGCGGAGCTTGGTGCGCGGTTT
Source organism: Allobates femoralis (assembly GCA_033576535.1). Lineage (NCBI taxonomy): Eukaryota > Metazoa > Chordata > Amphibia > Anura > Aromobatidae > Allobates > Allobates femoralis. Next base: position 385,111,117 of record JARQOC010000004.1, read on the forward strand.
GAATTCCGCGTCTCTCATTGGCCGGCACATCCAGTGGCGCACAGTGTATTTTAAATATGGCGCCATGGCATGCGCCGCTTCTCTGATTGGTCGGCGCTGAGCCCGGCAACCAATCAGAGAAGCGGCTCGCGCCATGGCGCCATATTTAAAATACACTGTGCGCCGCTCAGTGTATTTTAAATATGGCGCCAAGGTGCGCGCCGCTTCTCTGATTGGTCGCCGCGTTCAGCCCTGACCAATCAAAGAAGCAGCGCTCGCGTTGGCGACATATTTTAAAATACACTGAGCGGCGCCTGGGTGCGCTCCGCTTCTCTGATTGGTCGATACTGAATGCGCCGACCAATCAGATTGAGCGCTGCCGAGCAGGATGCCTGTGTCAGTCTTCACTGTTACTCTTGCATTCTATTCATGAAACAGGAGACTCAGGATTGGCTCAGGCAATGAGTGCTGGCCACCCTGAGCCTTCTCTTTCATGAATAGAATGCAAGAGTGACAGTGAAGACTGACACAGGCATCTCGCGCAGCAGCTCTCAATCTGATTGGTCGCCGCATTCAGCACCGACCAATCAGAGCACCGGTGCGCGCCATGGCGCCAAATTAAAAATACACTGTGCACTGCCCAGTGTATTATAAATATGGCGCCAAGGCACGCGCCGCCTGTTTGGTTGGTCGTCATGTTCAGCGCCGACCAGAGAAGCGGTGCGCCGTGGCACCATATTTAAAATACACTGTGCACCGCTTAGTGTATTTTAAATATGGCGCCATGGCGCGCGCCGCTTCTCTGATTGGTCGGCGCTAAGTGTGGCGACCAATCAGATTGTGCTTGGCGAGCGGTTTGAATGCAACGTCTCTCGCGGTGACCAATGAGAACGCGGCGCGCGGCTTGGCGCGCAATTTGAATGCCACACCACTGATTGGTCGAATTAAAAATCGCAAGCCAAGCCGAGCCGCTTCGATTATTGGTCGCTGCGGCCGTGGCGACCAATCAGGGACGTAGCGTGGGTTGGCGGGGGATTTGAATACCGCTCGGGATACTACCGCACCGAGCAGCCAGGAGATATTCGGCTTATGCCAGTCATCTCCCGGCTGGCTCGCGGCGGAACTCTGTGCGACAGGCAGCCGCGGCTCAGCTACTGCTGCACAGAGGGCAGCGGCTCGCCAGCTGATGCCGGTCATCTCCCGGCTGATGCCGGTCATCTCCCGGCTGACGAGCCGCAGCCCTGCACGCACAGCTCTTTTGCATACGTGGCGCTCATTGGCCACCGCGGCTGCCAGCGACCAATGAGCGCTGGCACGTGATTTCGGCCTCAGACAGAAATGACTGCTAGACAATTATATTATAGATAATGCATCATCATATTCCTCCATAGATTATAATGTTGCCTCCATAGATTATAATGCAGTCTCCATATATTATAATGCACATCCTAACATTAAAATTGTCATGTTTCCACCTGGACCTGCCTCTGCAATTCCTGCCCGGCCACTAGATGCCGCCATATCCCATCGAAGCAGTGCTCTTAATATGTCTTTGTCTGAACCTGCTCTTGTGATTCCTGCTCCTGCCACTAGGCAATGATGTGTTTGCCCAATGGATGACGCTAGTGATTAAGGGGTTATGTCTCTGTCAGAGCTCGCTATTACAACTGCTGATTCCGTCACCAGGTCTCGCAGAAGTTGCCCTATATATGATTTTGATGTTAATGGCATTGTGCCTCTGCCAGGGCCTTCTCCTGCGGCTTCAGTCGGTGTCACCAGGTATTGCCGCTATCACACTGTAGGTGATGCTGGTGTTAGGGTTGAAGTCCTTGTAGCCGATTCTGGAGAGAAAAAGCTTCACACGTCCACTAGAATTGGAGTGGCTGGACCCTGTTGTGCTTCTCAGTCTGACAGTATTGATGTGTGGGAAGTTCAGATGAGGGCATTGGTTCCTGAGCTCCGTTTATGGGGAGGTACCACTGCTTTCATATACCTTTGGGCCTGACTTGCAAGCCGCTGGTAATATTCTTGGTTCCTCATTCTAACTAGTGCTTGTTTTTGTGGCGCCCCTGTGACCAGGTGGCCACAAGAGGGAAGTGCAGCCAGGTAAGCAAGGTGGTTGAAAACACACCAACACCGCACAAACACCGACCCTATGTCTAGGACTCTAGTTTGGGCAAGGGGTATCGGGTGTAGCACAGTGGGTGGAACATAGGAGGACACTGACAAAGTGGGTGGAGAGACCTAAACAAAACCCAGGAACACACAGGGGTAGTAAGCAGAAGCAGAAGAACAAGAGACATAAGTTAGCACGAGGAAGAGTTAGAGTGAACAGAGAGAGATTTCCCAGACAGTTTTGGGCTCCTTGGAGATGCAGAATCCTGAGAGACATCGACCCCTGGAGAGAAAGCCTACTTCACAGCCTGGAAGCAACGGGAAGGAGAAAGACTGAAAGAGACCCACAGCTAAGGAAGGTGGGAGGATAAGGGCCCGGGAGCCAGATAGACCCATGCTGCGCGGAGGAACCCTTAGCACAGTGACAGACAGAAGGAGCCTAGTGTGCCCAAATATATGAACCTGTGACACTAGAGGGCTAGGCCGACACCAGAGAAACGGCTCTGGAGAAGTGACCGGGGATTCTATACTGGTATTTTGGATTTTCTGGTATTGTTCTTTCCTAATGTATGGCAATAAATAGTTAATAATTTATATTAGTTTATAGAAGTCATTCAGAAATCTTTCAGGCTAGAGGCCTGTTTGTAAGAAAAAGGCCTTGGTCTTTTCCCTTGTTAGCCCTCTCTCCTTCTTCCCTCCCACCTTCGGGTTTTCTCTGCCTCAGATTTTATATAATGTTTTGACTTAGAGGTAGCAGTATAGAAGTTCTTATCAGCTTGTTCTGAATGTACTGTACGAATCAAGGCTGAATTGTAATACTAACTCACAGAATATAATTGAATGTTTTTTTTCAGAATAAAATGTATATTCAGCATAATATGATGCAATTACCTAGAAACACCCCTAAGTAATGCCCCTTTAATGATAAGTAATAAAACTGCTAACCGCTAGTGATGGGCGAATCCTAAATTACTCGGAATCGCTTGACTCTAGCGAGTCCGAGCCCAGGACTCGCTACTCGTTGCGAGTCTAGCGAGTCCAATGTTAATGAATGGGGAAGCGAGTAATAGCGAGTAGTGTGAGATTTACAAATCGCAGATGTGTCTCGGAAGCTTCAGCCTGAAGCAATCCTAGTTTTGTCATTGATTTGCATTGGACTCGTTTACTTTGCAACTGTAATCGCTGGCTGGGAAACTCGCACAGATAAGAGAAGAGTCCTGTCTGCTCTGTGCAGCTCCAGGGTCCTAGAGCCCGCCTGCTGCCTGATGTAGCAGTGCTGAGATTGTTCTCAGTCTGCTCATTCCCTGTGTACAGACATGAATGTCTGTGCACAGAGATGATGTAGCAGTGCTGAGATTGTTCTCAGTCTGCTCATTCCCTGTGTACAGACATGAATGTCTGTGCACAGAGATGATGTAGCAGTGCTGACATTGTTCTCAGTCTGCTCATTCCCTGTGTACAGACATGAATGTCTGTGCACAGAGATGATGTAGCAGTGCTGACATTGTTCTCAGTCTGCTCATTCCCTGTGTACAGACATGAATGTCTGTGCACAGAGATGATGTAGCAGTGCTAACATTGTTCTCAGTCTGCTCATTCCCTGTGCATAGACATCTATATCTATACACAGGGGATGTAGCAGAGAGGACATCGCGTTTTGGACTGCGTCGGACGGAAGAGGATTTTTTTAATTAAAGATGGAGTCCCTAATGGCTTTTTTTTTTATTTCTAATAAAAAAATTTCTCTGTGTTGTGTTTTTTTTAAAACAATTTAATAGAAATTCATGGCGGTCATGTCTAATATTGGCGTGACCGCCATAAATTTCGGGCTTAGGGCCAGCTGATAATACAAGCTGGCCCTAACCTCTATTACCCAGCGTGCCACCACCACCAGGGCCGCTGGAAGAGCGGGGTTCAGCGCCAGAGGATGGCGCTTCAATGAACGCGCCATCTTCTGGGGCGGCTGCGGGCTGCAATTTGCAGCGGGGGGTGCCCAGAAAGCTTGGGCATCCCTGCGCTGCGGATTCCAGCCCCCAGCTGCTTAGCTGTACCTGGCTAGACATAGAAATTGCGCGGAGCCCCATGCATTTTTTTGACTCCGACTCCAAGACGACTCCGACTCCGAGACGACTCCGACTCCGAGACGACTCCGACTCCGAGACGACTCCGACTCCGACTCCGAGACGACTCCGACTCCGAGACGACTCCGACTCCGAGACGACTTCGACTCCGAGACGACTCCGACTCCGAGACGACTCCGACTCCGACTCCGAGACGACTCCGACTCCGAGACGACTCCGACTCCGAGACGACTCCGACTCCGAGACGACTCCGACTCCGACTCCGAGACGACTCCGACTCCGAGACGACTCCGAGATGACTCCGACTCCGAGACGACTCCGACTCCGAGACAACTCCGACTCCGAGACGACTCCGACTCAGACGACTCCGAGACGACTCCGACTCCGACACGACTCCGACTCCGACTCGACTCCGAGACGACTCCGACTCCGAGACGACTCCGACTCCGAGACGACTCCGACTCCGACTCGACTCCGAGACGACTCCGACTCCGAGACGACTCCGAGACGACGACGACTCCGACTCGACTCCGAGACGACGACGACTCCGACTCCGACTCGACTCCGAGACGACTCCGACTCCGAGACGACTCCGACTCCGAGACGACTCCGACTCCGAGACGACTCCGACTCCGACTCGACTCCGAGACGACTCCGACTCCGAGACGACTCCGACTCCGAGACGACTCCGACTCCGAGGCGACTCCGACTCTGAGGCGACTCCGACTCTGAGGCGACTCCGACTCTGAGACTCCGACTCTGAGACTCCGACTCTGAGGAGACTCCGACTCCGAGACTCTGACTCTGACTCTGAAATTCATTAAATAATAAAAAAAAAATGCGTGGGGCTCCGCGCAATTTCTATGTCTAGCCAGGTACAGCTAAGCAGCTGGGGGCTGGAATCCGCAGCGCAGGGATGCCCAAGCTTTCTGGGCACCCCCCGCTGCAAATTGCAGCCCGCAGCCGCCCCAGAAGATGGCGCGTTCATTGAAGCGCCATCCTCTGGGGCTGAACCCCACTCTTCCAGCGGCCCTGGTGGCGGTGGCATGCTGGGTAATAAAGAGGTTAATACCAGCTTTGTTATACAAGCTGGTATTAAGCCCGAGATTCTTAATGTCAGGCCACGATTGACCCAGCCACTAAGAATCTCCAATAAAGGGTTAAAAAAACACAACACAGAGAAAAAATTTTATTTGAAATAAAAAAAAAAGCCATTAGGGACTCCATCTTTAATTAAAAAAATCCTCTTCCGTCCGACGTAGTCCAAAACGCGATGTCCTCTCTGCTACATCCCCTGTGCATAAATATAGATGTCTATGCACAGGGATGAGCAGACTGAGAACAATCTCAGCACTGCTACATCATCTCTGTGCACAGACATTCATGTCTGTACACAGGGAATGAGCAGACTGAGAACAATCTCAGCACTGCTACATCATCTCTGTGCACAGACATTCATGTCTGTACACAGGGAATGAGCAGACTGAGAACAATCTCAGCACTGCTACATCATGTCTGTGAGCAGGCGGGCTCTAGGACCCTGGAGCTGCACAGAGAAGACAGCTGGACTCGGCTACTTTGCGAGTTTCCCTGCTATCACTGGCACAGTAGCCAGTGATTACTCGCACGAGTCTAATGCAAACAATGGCAATCCTAGTTTTGTCAGCGTTTCTGACAAAACTAGGATTGATATTGATTTGCATTGGACTCGTGCGAGTAATCACTGGGAAACTCGCAGAGTACCGAGTCCTGCGAGTCCCTTACTACTCGCCGAGTAACGAGTCCTAGCGAGTAGATTCGCCCATCCCTACTAACCGCTCCTAAAATAAAGGTCTTTGTCATTAAGCTCTACATTGACATGGGTGTCAGCGTGGTTCTTACGGTGGCGTGCACATACTCAGACAAAGCATCCAATTTGGCGGCAGACAATTAAGATGACAGCCCACCCGAAAGGTGTGGAGGGCATCCATTACAGTTGGCGCCCAACGTGGGCTAGGACGAGACGTCCAGGGGACGACAGCCACAACTGAAACTCTATTCCCAGGATGGACCACACATGAGGGGTGAACCTGCAGGCTACAAAGAGGTAAGAAAATGATTTATCTTACCTAAGACCCTCCTGTGTCTCTGTGCAGGGATGGAGGTAGCTGACTGTCAGACTCGGACATAGATGACTGGATCTGAGAAGTCCTAGCCCTTGCAACCCGGTCCTGAGAATTTCTTAATTGTCTGCCTTATTTGTGTTCTTGTAACTTGATCCTGAGTTTATCTGTGTTTATGTCAGTGCTATCATTGCTACAGTTTCAGTACAGAGAAGGAGAGAGAAAGGCACGGAGAACGGAGAGACAGGGCTGAGTGGGGAGATTCTGTTTCCCTGGTTTTCCAGCTCTATTCCCAGGGGATAGGGGTGATGGTTTTCCGGCCCCTGAAAGGGGGGCCGATGGTTTATTTCACTACTGGTGTTCCGACCCCCTAAAAAGGGTTGATGGGTTTCTGACCCCCTTAAAAAGGGTTGATGTGTTGCCGACCCCTAAAAAGGGTTGATGGTTTTCCGACCCCTAAAAAGGGTTGATGGTTTTCCGAACCCCTAAAATGGTTGATGGTTTTCCGACCCCCTAAAAAGGGCTGATGGTCTTCCCACCCCGCTCCTGGCTGCGGTGGTGGATGAGTACGTAATTTACGTAAATGATTGTTGTGATGATATTGTTCTATTGTTCCGTCTCTCCAGATAACTCCAGATGACGTGCCGCTTGTGTAGACAAGGTATAGAGCTAGCAATTACGCCTGCTGGCTGGATAATAAATCGTGTTACTGACATGCCAAATGCATGGGAAGAAAATGGTTATATAGCAATCCCTGGCACTTCTCCAGTACTCAAGGTGTTCAGACAAAATATACATGCCCAGCTAACGATAGTCAATCCGCAAGGGGTCTTGTTTCAAGAAGTATATGCAAGAAAGTTATATGACCCAGTTATTGCCCCACTGAGGTGTAGAGGGGGCCGACACAGTTTGATGTTTTATCTGTTTTATCTGTTTGGTGACAACAATTCCAGTCCCAGTCCTCAGACTGATTCTGACTGACTGATTCCAGTGACGCAACCAGTTCCAGGACTCTGACTAACTGCCTTCCTAATACCACTGACTGGTTTCCATAATGTGCCCACAGTGTAAGCAAGCTGTGAAGCTTGCTATTTCTGCTGACTTGGTTACAGACCCATTTCACCTCTCTTCCCCCTCCCAAGGTTTAGAGTGCTCAGAATAAACTTTAATGCCCGGCTCACTGAAGGTATCCCAGTTGACTCCCCTTTACACAACCCTACTGACAGTGGTGACCTTGAGGGGTGGACAGCCATAGGCAAGATAGAAGGACAGAGACTTGGGTTTAAGCTATAACATGGGTGTTAATCAGTCAAAGCCTCAGCAAGTTACCCCCAGTTGACCTTGTGGCAGAGAGGAAAGTGAAGAAGTATGTAGCAAGAAGGGGAGGTAAGACTGTGTGTTATTTTACGATTATTTGTTAGGACGCATTACCTTTAATATGGGTACGCAGGCTACCAGAACAAGGGGAGAATTAAGGACAGGTGTTGGATATCCTCTCCAAGAAGGAGGGAAGATCGGTGTACCGTGGCACAAGAGACTCCGGTGAATAGTGATTAAAGATGTTGCGTCTTTTCAAGAAAAAGCACAGTCTACCTCCGGCATTAAAAAACGGCCATTAATATGGTCCGTGAAAGAGAAGGGGAAAAGTATGTTAAAAATGCAAACAAGCACAATTAGAAGGCTATGAAGAAGTTAAAGGGGAAGGAGGGTGCTGTAATGCTATATGGTTATGTGTGTGTAACGCTAGGTGGCTTTAACTACCATAGGAGGCTGTGAGTGGTGCACATAGTGTTAAATGAAGCTGTAATCGGGGCCCCTGTGTATACAAGTCATATTAAAGAGGTTTCTGTAAGCTCTAAAATGCTGAGATGTGAGATGTAATGTCAGGGTTGATTATTGTCTATATGTGACTGTATGTTTTGTATCACGCGTGATGTGAGCTGGTGTTTAGTGTATGGTTTTTGTGTTATACATGCTGCCAAACGATCCTCTAGGGAGAACGCTACCTTATAATGTGTATGTTCCCTTGGCATATTCATAATGTCTGTTTCTGCCAATATTCATTCCGTCCAAGGTCAGGATGTGTGAGAATTGTGCGCAGATATTTTCTCTTTTCCCCCACTTCTGTACCTGATGGGAGGGGGTAGGGGCAAGTCTGCACTAGCGTATTCATTTCTACATGCTGGTGTGACAGTCACCCAGCTTTCGATAAGATTAAGATCCTGAGTGGAAGGCAGGAATTTCTTTTCATTTTTGACTGTAAATATTAAGAATCATAACACTGGGGAACACAATTTTTTAGGAGTTAGGTCAGACAACTGTTCTTAATTAATTTTTGGATGCTGAATCCAGAAATGATCTCAGTTTTTCTCTATCACGTCAAGTTTTGAACTATAGGATTTTTGTCTTCTCAAAAATATGTAAACTACTGTACCTAAAAAGTGTTTTTTGTTTTCAAGATATTGATAATTATGACGTATTGGGAGCTGCACACACCTCTCACCACACTGTCTCAGTTGTGACTAGTCTTACAAGTTGCCACGTAGCTCTATATGAGTCGAATTGTAATCAGATAACAAGTCTTATTACAGATATCAGTGCTATTGTGCTTCTCTGGCAGGTAAGTTGTGGAGGAAAAACTTGACGTGCTAGAAAAAAACTGACTACATTTTTGGAATCAGCATGCCAATTTTAGTAAAAATCAGCTCAAAAACCTAACTCAACAGAAATTTTTTTTCAAATGTTTCCCCAGTGTAATTGTTCACTGTGTATTTAGTTGGAAGCTAGTAATATTGCCTATTATTGGACACAATAATAGTTATTTTGGACAGTTTTTGTACATTCCTGCTCGAGGTTCTACAGAATTAGATTTTTACTGACTTTCATACAGGGATTATTCTATTTTATTGAGTCATACTGACACACTGTCTTCTTGTTTGTGTAGTGTTAACATTCTTTAGACACTATGATAACTATTTGGGATAATTTTTGTATATTTCTGTCTGAATTTTACAGAGGTAGACTCTTTCTGATTTAAATAAATAAATGGTGTTAGTACGATGAACAATTGTTTTTAGAAGAGGCATAGAGAACAGATAATAATACTTAGTATATGTGTGTTAAACCTTCAGATTCTAATCTCATTGTTTTCTAAAGTTGTTTTCTATTATGGCGCTGGCTCCAGGTGGGGGATGGACTTATTTTAAGTTTGGACAGAAACCTCTGCCCAGCGTGTCCCCTCCTCCCATCTTAAGAATGTAAGACTCAGAGGAAGCTTTGCCCATCAGAACTTCCTGTGGCAGCCATCTTACACCACCCGGGTGTCCTCCCATCTTTGGAATGCATGCCAGAAAGGAAGTCCCACCCACAGGTACTTCCTGTGGCAGCCATCTTACACCACCCAAAAGGCCTGTTAACAATGAGACTACATCACAGTTAGTTCCACTACCAGTTTATATATCCAGTTATGATTATACAAGGGTAATATTATACATACCTTTACTCTGATATCTTCTGATTCACTCATGCGAAGGGGAGATGGAGACATTTATAACAGAATTTAAATGGGTTTTTGGTTAAGCATCAAACAGTTATAGTTTATAAATATAGTGCCAATATATTCTGCAGTGTTGTATCACCAATATAATTAGTAGAGAATTGTAATAAGAATTTTGTTGAATAAGTATTTTTCTGATTTTTGAAACTAATACAAATTCTTGAGTGTTTTATTTCAGATGTACGTATAGGATAGATGATCTTACACTGGACACCGGTAGGATCCTCGCATGAGGTAATCAGAGTAATTGATTCTGAGTTTTTGCACTTTTGTGAGCAGGTGGAGCAGCTTCTAAGTACGATTCTTACAGTGACGGTAAGCATATTGAATGCAGAATTGGTAAATCACGGTGAGGTAGACACCATGTTACCAGTCTAGGATGGTATAATCACGCTGACAATCATTACAGGTGACCCCTAGAGGTAGAGGGCAAGGTACAATTTGAAGTCAAAATAAAGTTAGTCTAGGTAGTGGTGGGAGGTTATCCATCCCAGCCTTGTTACGTCTGGCTGCCTAAGCACCCTCTCGGTATCAGACTGCCCGGACAGAACTACAAAATGGGAGTTGTGCTGTGAGATGGGAAAAAGACAGGCCAAGACATCTCTTTCTCTCTTCAAAAAAAGTTAGAATAGTCTTTGCTTGGCCCTACTTACGCCTCAACAGGTCACAAGTGAAATCAGATGAATACTTCCTGGTTCGCTCCAAGTTACAGGTAAGCTCTGTGTACAATCCTGCATTATTCTTGCACACAACACAACTTAGAAAGGTAAGAGTTTAAAGCAGCAGATGCTCCACAAGCTTTAAGAATTGCAAATAGGAGAGGAAAGGTATAAATATGTCCTAGTAGGTGTGGATCTCTCTCTCCTATAAAAAGTACCATAAGATGTCTAATATATTGGTTAAAATGTTCTGAAGCAGAATAAGTAGGTACCGTTAATGAGTAAATATATATGGAAATAATAATATGGTAGTTGTATAATAAATAATTGGACGTTTTCCCAGATATCCAGTTACCTTTTTGACCTGTTTTTCAGGAAAACTGGAAGACCATTGATAAGTATAATTATATTGTTTTAAATTATGCCTGTGTGATTCTATCTTGTATTATTATATATATTGTTTTTATTTGTGCTGAGACAGACTAGCAGTAATCTGCCTCTATTATGGACTATTGACAGTGTATCTAGTGACCCTCATATATATATGTTGACTGAGCATTTGCTGTATATGTTTATGGAAGGTATTGGACTAAACAACACTTTACAAACTGAAAATGTATATAAGATCAGGGATAGGTTAGGGACAGATAGGGCGAGTCGACGTGGAGCGGGGGCACCACAGGCGTTTCAAGATGGTGCCGACCTCCGCTGGTTCGGTAGGTTTCCTGCTTTAAGGACATTACTAGGGTACTATTAGGAGTGGGTATATCATTTATAAATTGTGTAAATCTTATGTCTTTGTTTCTATGAGCTATCTTGGGTGACAATTTATTTTGATATTTAATCAATAGAAAATGATTTTTGACTGTATATAAGATCCTTATATAGAAGTTATTTGATATGAACCATAATTTTATGATTTAGAATTGGTGATTTGGGTTTCAAGAACCCAAAGAATGTAATGTTTCTGTATATATATATTGTATATCTTTACTCTTAAGGTACCTTTACACGCCGCTACAGATGGTTAGAAACAACCGGGTGCTTCACGTGCACGAGCACGCACCAACGGTTGCAAACAGTACCCGATACCGCCTTTACATGCCGCTACAAGGTGCTCTACAGAAGGTTTAATCTATCCCTGGATGCACCGCCGGGTGCCTCAAGTTACCTTCTGTAGAGCACCGTCTCTCATTTACACGCCGTGACAGAAGGTAATATGGGAGGACCTGGTGCAGCAGGGACAACACATAGGCGACGCGTGCCAGAATTGTGGATTACGAGACATTCGTACGCTGATATGACAAAGCAATAGCATCATGATTGGCCAGCCAGCGCAGGAGGCTGACTAATACATGACGCTCGAGCAATTGTGTAGTGTGACTGGTCATCTCCTTAAATATGCCGCCCTATGCAGCGACAACCAATTGCAACGCAGGAGCTTCCACCAATGATCGCTGAAGGGGGGTGGTTTCCCGGAGGCTGTGTCACGCCCCGGGAGTTATCTAGGTGGCGAAAAAACCTTACCCTACCGTATTTAGACACCGTTACCATCGGGTTGAAATCAACCTGTTTTAGAGCACTGCTCTGAAACAGGTGCTGAAAGTGATGGCTGGCAACAAGCTACTTTACAAGCCGCTACCTCGGGTTGATTTGATGGTGCAGGATACATTTGTCTCCATAACCCTGTTGTTTCCTACCTTCTGTAGCGGCGTGTAAAGGTAGCATTAGGGATGATTGTTTTTCATTTATAGGTAAGTCAAGAACTGACACCATATTCTTTTTATATTTTTTTCTTAAAAGGTGGTGTGTATATGTAATATTAAATGATAAGATGCTCAAGGGGGGGTGACTATTCTTAAGGTTATATGTAAAATTTTGTTATTTGTTTTTGTGTTGCAATGTATTACTATGTTATTGATAGTTATGAAAATGGTACAAATTTTTTTATGAGATTATGGTTGAAAATGTTGTCCAGGTAATAGATTCCCCGAGATAGGCTTTTTCTTATGTTTTGACATTTATAAAGTGCTTGTCTAGCATGTATTTTTGAGCTTTCTCTCCCCCTTTAACATGCAGCTACTGTGGACCAGAGTCGCTTTCCACAGCCTGAGGGTGGAGTGATGGTCAGAAGAAATGTCAGAAATTCTGCTGATGACTGAGACAGCTGAAAAGCTCAAATAGCAGCCTAACTAGATCCAAGATCTACACTACAAGGCAGACGAGCCCAGGAGAAATACCGAATGTCTCTTACTACAGACGCTGGCCTATATGTGATGGATATAAACATCCCAAGGGACACTGACCGCTTAGGACACCTTTATTTTTTTGGATATCAGGGACTGACTTATTTTAGATGAGACTGAAGTTTCCACCAGCAACATTGACTTGGTACGAGGCCATGTCCTCCTGAATTAGACCGTAGTGAGGACCGACTTATGGAGAATGTCAAAAATGATGACTAACAGTTGAGTGATAATTATGACCGGTATTTGATTGCGGCATTCATATATTATCCTTGTTTGTCATAGTTTGTGAGTGTTCATGTCCATCCGATGGTGTAATGGGCAGACCTATGTAGGGAATCCGGTGAAGTGGTGTAGGAAGACCGGCTCCTTCTACTAGGGGAGGAGAATGTACCTGGGTAGGTCTGTGTGCATGCACTTTGGTTGGAGCATTCACTCATTGCCAAGGGAGAAGGGAACTGTGGGAGCAGCATTCATTTTATTATATTTAGAATCTATTTTAGTAAATATAATCTCCATATTTTTGTGTAAAAAACTTTTACTATGTATTTCAGTAGTATTAAATAGAGAGGTGAAACAAAGAAGAGGAACCCATGTGCATAGGGTGGCTCTAATTTCATGTTGTGTAATACCTTGCATCAAGAAGATGATGTCTCACGTCAGGAAGGAGACAGTGACCACAATGTATGCAGATCTCAGAGGCCCTGATGATGAAGGAGAAATACAAGAACTTGAGACCCATCTTAGATAGTTGAGTAGGGACAGTTTAGGGTGCGGCAAGACCAACTACAAAGGCATTTTGACGTTACGGTTGTCTCAATGTTGGTTAAGACTCCTTTCCCCTCCTCTACCTTTTCCCCCTCTGCCACCTAGGGCAAAGATTTAGGGTAAGATTTTGAATGTCTCCAAAGGGGGGAATGTTATGGCAATAAATAGTTAATAATTTATATTAGTTTATAGAAGTCATTCAGAAATCTTCCAGGCTAGAGGCCTGTTTGTAGGAAAAAGGCCTTGGTCTTTTCCCTAGTTAGCCCTCTCTCCTTCTTCCCTCCCACCTTCGGGTTTTCTCTGTCTCTGATTTTACATAATGTTTTGACTTAGAGGTAGCAGTATAGAAGTTCTCATCAGCTTGTTCTGAATGTACTGTACGAATTAAGGCTGAATTGCAATACTAACTCACAGAATATAATTGAATGTTTTTTTTCAGAATAAAATGTATATTCAGCATAATATGATGCAATTACCTAGAAACACCCCTAAGGAATGGCCCTTTAATGATAAGTAATAAAACTGCTAACCGCTCCTAAAATAATGGTCTTTGTCATTAAGCTCTACATTGACATGGGTGTCAGCGTGGTTCTTACGGTGGCGCGCACACACTCAGACAAAGCATCCAATTTGGCGGCAGACAATTAAGATGACAGCCCACCCGAAAGGTGTGGAGGGCGTCTATTACACTACGAGTGTCCCAATCTGCATCTGTAGTATCTGCTTCAGGAACTACTATGCCTATTTCAAAGTCTACTGGCAATTTTCCTGGTCTTGCACTCGTGAGGTATGCAGGGGTACAATTGGTTGAGCTTACTGGGATGTTGTTGTAGATGTCAACTAGATCTGGTAACTTCTTTGGCCATTGGTTTTGTTCTTCTAAAGGCAGAGTTTTCAGCATTTTGATTACCACGTGATTCATCTTTTCGCACATTCCATTAGTTTGAGGATGGTAAGACGTGGTGCGAATTTTCTTGCATCCGTATAGGCGACAGAACTCTTGAAATATTTCAGCTTCAAAGGCAGGTCCTTGGTTTGTCAATACCTGTTCTGGATAACCATGGGGTCTGCAGAAGTAAGCTTGAAATGTTCTTGCTGTCTGAGCTGTTAAGTCTTTTACCGGAGCTACCACAAGGAATCTGGAATAGTGGTCTACCATGGTAAGAGCATAGGTGTAGCCTGATTTGCTGGGTGCGAGTTTGACATGATCTAAGGCTACCAGTTCTAATGGTTGTTTGGTGATGATAGGCTTGAGTGGTGCTTTCTGGCTGTTAAGGTCTTTTCTTCTTAATGAGCATGGTCCACAATTTGTACACCATCTCTCTATGGAAGACCTCATGCTGATCCAATAGAACCTCTCACGTAACAGTATTTCCAGTTTTCTCCATCCAAAGTGTCCTGATCCATCGTGGTACGCTTCCAATACCATTTGGACATCTCTCTTTGGAACCATAACTTGCCATACCATTTCATGTGTTCTTGAGTTGATGTACCGCCTGCACAATTGACCTTGGTAGATGAATAACCGGCTTCTTTCTTTCCACAGGTGTTGGGCCTCTAGTGGAGAATTCTTTTCAAGTTTGGAATCCAGTTGGGTTATCAACGTCTTTACAAGGCTCACTGCCGGATCACTGTCTTGAGTCTCCTTCCATCCATAGTGAGGCAACGCATTTAATTCAACAGTCTGATGGTTCTGGTAGACGCTATCTTCAGCGATTTGCCATTTTCTGCTTTTATGAAAAGCTGGGAGTTCTATTTCTTCTTACTCATCCTCATCTTCTTCAATTCCTTGTAGATGTACTTGAGGGCTCTGGAGAGGGCGTCAGCATTTGTGTTGTTGCGGCCTGCTCGATATTTGATAGTAAAGTCATAGTTCGATAATCGAGCCATCCAGCGTTGCTCCAGTGCTCCAAGCTTCGCAGTATCCACATGTGTTAATGGGTTATTATCCGTGAAGACAGTGAACTTTGAAGTTGCGAGGTAATGCTTGAATCTTTCTGTTATAGCCCAGACCAAGGCTAGGAAGTTCAACTTAAAGGAACTGTAGTTTTCCGGGTTCCTCTCGGTGTGTTGAAGTTTTCTGCTGGCGTAGGCTATTACTCGCTCTCTACCATCTTGAATCTGGGAAAGGACTGCTCCCAGGTCTATATTGCTTGCGTCGGTGTAAAGGACGAATGGTAGGTTATAACCAGGGTAAGCCAGGATTTCCTCACCGGTTAGAGCCTGCTTCATCTGTTGGAAGGAGTTTTCTTGTTTTTCTCCCCATTCCAATGGTAGCTCTGAAGATCTTCTCTTCTTAGATTGGCTTTCCAGGAGATCTTGTAGGGGTGCTGCCATCTTTGTGTAGCCCTTAATGAATCTTCTGTAGTACCCAACCAAACCTAAGAACTGATGTACCTCGGTGATGGTGGTTGGTCTCTGCCAATCCTGGATTGCTGTTACCTATTCCTGGTCTGGTGCTAATCCATCTGCTCTGACCACGTGTCCCAGGTGGACTTTAGGTTTCAGCAAGTGACATTTAGATGGTTTGAGCTTCATCCCGTACTTTTCCAAAGCCTCAAATACCTCTGCCAGGTGTTTCAGGTGTTCCTCGTAGGTTTTAGAAAACAAGATGACGTCATCCAGGTATAAGAGTACTGTCTCGAAGTTCCGGTGTCCCAGGCAACTTTTCATGATTCTTTGAAATGTTCCTGGTGCATTGCATAACCCGAATCACATGCTGTTGAGTTTGCATAGTCCCATTGGCGTTGTGAATGCAGTCTTCTCTCAGTCTTCTTCTGCAACAGAGGCCTGCCAATACCCACTAGTGAGATCTAATGTGGAGAAATAATTAGCAGTCTTTAAAGGGGTTGTCCGGGCTTTTCACAAAATCTCAGTGCATATCTAGGCTGCCGAATGCTGAAAATCTGTGATTTACTGTCTGTCAGCATTTTGCAAGGTTTCCTAGATAGCACTGTTTTGCATCTGAAACACGACCAGGGGGTGAGTTCTGGCATGGTAATAAAAACTGGTCATTTCCACCTACTCTACCCCAACCCCTCCCACATAGCAACAACCCCGCCCTCCCTATCTACATGAGTAAGCCCTCTCCACAGTAAGAAATCCTCCCCTAGCAGCCATCCATGTGATCAGAACTGCCCGGAGTAGCTGCTCCTCCTCCCAGCCAGACACCAGTGATGTATGGAAAGTCTGCAGAGAAGGGACAATCGTGCTGTATTCAGGGCCGCTCCATGATTACAATCAATAACTCACTCTTATCAGTGATTCCTTCCCTCACTGTCCTGGGCTGTCAGTGATCAGGAGCAGATAAGGAGAACGTACTGTATGAGCCCAGTGACGGGGGTCTGCAGCTCCTAATCTGCACAGGGGTCCGCAGACACTGATGTAATCTGTGAGACACTGTAACAAAGCCTCTGCTGTGTGAATGACATCTCTGTGTCACTGATGTCTTCACACAGCAGAAGATCTGGTACAGTGTATCAGGGTGAAGGATGGTCAGCACTGTGTCTTTAATGACACAAATACTGATTGAAGCAGCCTATCCACTCAGTAACTGCAGCAGTGTGAAGTGTTGAGGGGTGTATGTATGGAGATATATATGATATATGATACTAAGGATTTTGATATTGTTGAGAAGTCCTTGCTTCCGTCGCCCCATCAGTCCATCTGTCCTTCCTTGTTTTCTTCCTTCCTTCCATCCATCCATCCATCCATCTATCCTTTCTTCCGTTCATCCTTCTGTCCTTCCTTCTTTTTGTCCGTCTTTCCATCCTTCTTTCTTTCCATCCTTCTGACCGTCCTTCCTTCTTTCCGTCCATCCTTCCATCGTTCCTTCTTTCCGTCCGTCCTTCTTTCCATCCTTCTTTCTGTCCTTCCTTCCGTCTTTCCATCCGTCCTTCCTTTCATCCGTCCTTCTTTCTTTCCATCCGTCTTTCCTTCTTTCCGTCTATCTATGCGTCTGTCCTTCTTTCCGTCCCTCCTTTTTTCCGTCCCTCCTTCTTTCCATCTTTCCTTCTTTCCATCAGTCCTTCCTTCTTTCCTTCCTTCCGTCAATCTATCCGTCTGTCCTTCTTTCCATCCCTCCTTCTTTCCGGCCCACCTTCTGTCCGTCCATCCGTCCTTCCTTCTTTCCGTCCTTCCTTCTGTCCGTCCGTCCGTTGCCCCATCAGTCCGTCTGTACTTCCTTCCGTCCTTCTTTCCATCCTTCCTACTGTCCATCCATCTGTCCGTCCTTTCCGTCCCTCCTTCCTTCCATTTGAACATACGTCTTTCTTTCCGTCCGTCCTTCCTTCTTTCCATCCATCCTTATTTCCGACCGTCCTTCCTTCTTTCCGACCGTCCGTGCCATTCTTCCTTCTTTCTGTCATTCCTTCTTTCCGTCTATTCATCCGTCCTTCCTACTTTCTGTCCTTACTTCTTTCTGTCCGTCCTTCTGTCCTTTCTTCTTTCCGTCTTCCTTCTTTCCGTCCGTCCTTCCTTCTTTCCGTCCATCCTTCCTTCTTTCCGTCCTTCTTTCCATCCGTCCTTCCTTCTTTCGGTCCATCCGTCCTTCTTTCCATCCGTCCTTCATTCTTTCCGTCCTTCCTTCTTTCCGTCCATCCGTCCGTCCTTACTTCTTTCCGTCCGTCCTTCATTCTTTCTGTCCATCCTTCTTTCCGTCCGTCTGTCCATCCTTACTTCTTTCCGTCCTTCCTTCTTTCCGTCCATCCTTCAGTCTTTCCATCCGTCCATCCGTTCTTCCCCTCAAGCCTATATTTTACCTTCACCTCTTGGAGATTTCCTGTTTTCCTTCCTCTTCTTCCATAACTTTTCTATTTTTCCATCAATACAGACATATAAAGCTTCTTGTTGTCTTTTGCAGGACGAGTTGTACTTTTGAATGACGACATTTATTTAAAAACTACCTGTAGTACCCGGCTACGCCTGGGTTAATAAATAACTGATATTAGCTATAACAAAATAGAATTTGAATATGTCACATTACTGACCTGTAAGAAAATAGAAGCTGAGCTGTGATTGACTGTTATAGGCAGCCTGATAAATCTCCAGCCAACAGTAAACCCTCCCCCCGGCTGGGCAGTATATGTTTCCTCACACACAGTGCTTTTTTGTAAAAAAATATTTCCTGGTACGCATTCCCCGAGGCCAGAGCGAGGGGGGGGTGGGGGTTGTCAGGCGCAGGCCGAGTTTGGGGAGGAGAGGGGGGGTTGGGGCAACCCTATGTCTCGCCATTTACTTCTGATCTCTCCATCCATCCCCCTTTTCCCTCCATCCTCCATCCCCCTGCTCCTTTCATCCTCCATCCCACTGCTTCTTCCATTCTCCATACCCCTGCTCTTTCCATCCTCCATCCCCATTCTCCCTCCATTCTCCATCCCCCTGGTCTCTCCATCCTCCATCCCTTGGTCTCTATCCTCATCCCCCTGGTCTCTCCATCCTCCATCCCCCTGCTCTCTCATTCACCTGATCCCTCCATCCTCCAGGTCTCTCCATCCTCCATCCACCGAATACATCACCAGACCCACAAGAGGTACAGAGATACATAACTAGAACCCACATCAGTACAGAAACACAGCATCACAACCCTCATCAGTACAGAAATTCCAGAAATGTATCAGAACCACCATCTCTACAAAAACATTCATCAATAGTACATCAATTGTAATGTCAGGGCAAACCCATATACATATTTGTATCTCATGAACCTACAACTTCCAATATGTCCTTACTAATGGTAAGAACTACTGGGAGTTGTTACCAGTCCTCATCAGACCAAACATGAACCTCAGTAATGATGAGAATGTTATTTTCACAAATAATCATTTCCACCCAGGTACCTTATAGATGACCTTGTCTCTGATCGAGGTCGTCTTTTTCTTTTCTTTATCTTGTCCTGACGCCATGATGACTTTTCATGTCTTTGCAGACTTCCATCTTCTCCACTTTTCTGCAGCACATCCTGACACGGTGCCCTTAAAAATAAGAGTGTCATAATTCTAAATAAAAATCTCTGCCCTACACTTTAGGATTACTATATGGATTTTAGCATTAGGGTACGGACACACTGGCATGAAACTCTGATGAGTGCAACGTGTGATTTTCTCGCATTGCAGTCGGACCAATGTTAATCAATCTCTGAGAGCACGCTTTTTTCTCATCCAGATTCAGAATGAGAAAAAAGTCACAACATTCTGAGACAGTCTGCGATTCCCGCACGAGACTCACCAATGCAAGTCTACGGGTCCGACAAAATCATGGACCGCACATGGACCATCCGAGAGGCATCTGTTTTTTTCACTGATACATTCTCATTCTGTAGCTGAGACAACTGTAAAATGTTCCCGTAAATGATTATACAGTAAATAGCTGCTGAAAAAAAACACGGATTGCACAATGATGTGATCCGAGAAAAATGTCAGACACTTGCACAGCAGTTGCCAAATGGACCAAAAAACGGATGTAACTCGTCCGACTCTCCTGGATGAGAAACAGACTGATTTTAAGGAGGCGGGAGACAGTGTACCACCATGTCCTCAGCTCCGCGCTGTGCACAGACAGTGTACCACCATGTCCCCAGCTCCGTGCTGTGCACAGACAGTGTACCACCATGTCCTCAGCTCCGTGCTGTCCACAGTTTACCACCATGTCCTCAGCTCCGTGCTGTGCACAAACAGTATACAGTACACTGTCTATGCACAGCATGGAGCTGGGGACATGGTGGTACACTGTCTGTGCACAGCACGGAGCTGAGGTCATGGTGATACACTGTGCACAGCACAGATAAGAGGACATGGTGGTACACTGTCTATGCACAACACGGAGCTGGGGACATGGTGGTTCACTGTCTGTGCACAGCACGGAGCTGAGGACATCCCAGAAGAGGCACAATAACCACAGACAGGAGGCGGGAGAACATTGAGCCCGCCCAGGAGAACTACAACTCCCAGCACCCAACACACTGCCCAGAAACCATACAGTGCCAGAACAGGCAGGAGAACTACAATTCCCAGCATGCCACTCCCTGCCAACACAGGAAGGTGGAGACTGCCGCATGGAGGCAGAGACACCTGGTACAGCTGCTATTATCACCACATATAGCCCCACTCCTCCTGCACACCCGTCCTCCTCTCCTCTGTCCTCCTGCACACCCGTCCTCCTCTCCTCTGTCCTCCTGCACCCTCGTCCTCCTCTCCTCTGTCCTCCTGCACCCCTGTCCTCCTCTCTTCTGTCCTCCTGCACCCCCGTCCTCCTCTCCTCTGTCCTGCTGCACACCCGTCCTCCTCTCCTCTGTCCCTCCAGCTGCTCGTCTTCTCCTCTGTCCCCCTGTTCCTGTCCTTCTGCCCCCCTGTCCTCTTCTCTGTCCCCCTGTTTCTGTCCTTCTGCCCCCCTGTCCTCTTCTCCTCTGTCCCGTGTTCCTGTCCTTCTGCCCCCCTTGTCCTCTTCTCTGTCCCCCTGTTCCTGTCCTACTGCCCCCTGTCCTCTTCTCCTCTGTCCCCCTGTTCCTGTCCTTCTGCCCCCCTGTCCTCTTCTCTGTCCCCTTGTTCCTGTCCTTCTGCCCCCCTGTCCTATTCTCCTCTGTCCCCTGTTCCTGTCCTTCTGCCCCCCTGGTACTCTTCTCTGTCCCCCTGTTCCTGTCCTTCTGCTCCCCTGTCCTCTTCTCCTCTGTCCCCCTGTTCCTGTCCTTCTGCCCCCCTTGTCCTCTTCTCTGTCCCCCTGTTCCTGTCCTTCTGCCCCCCTGTCCTCTTCTCCTCTGACCCCCTTTTCATGTCCTTCTGCCCCCCTGTCCTCTTCTCCTCTGTCCCCCTGTTCCTGCCCTTCTGCCCCCCTGTCCTATTCTCCTCTGCCCCCCTGTCCTCTTCTCCTTTTCCCCCCTGTCCCCTATCCCCTGCACAGTTTCCCTCACCTCTCCGGGTCTATGGGTGGCCGGCTGGGTGGAGGAGCCGCCAGCACCGCAGCCGCCTCCACCGCACCAGCACTTGGAGCCATCACGGGACAGGAAGCAGCAGAGCTCCCAGTGGCTTCCTGTCAGCGTGATCGCTCTCAGCACACACGACACCCTCCCCCACAAAGACTCCAGTTTTCATATGGAGTCTGGGGGAGGGAGGTAAAGAAAAAAAGCAAAAAACCGCTCGCGCTCCCCTGCTGTGTAAATACAGACATGCTGCCGCCCATACACACGTGCCACCTGGCGCGGACCGCCCCCCCACGCTACGTCACTGCTGCAGCCGCCGGAGAAACACACACCACACTCTGCCGACGTCCCTGGTGGCAGCAGCGGAGATAGCGGCGGTGCATTTTCCGGTACGCCGTACCGGTATGCACCGTCGGTCTTCAGATTTTCCAGTATGGCGTACCAGTATGTACCGCCACAAAAAAAGCACTGCTCACACATACACATAATAGATAGCTCATGTGACTGACATCTGCCTTAATTCTCTATATGGCATATGTGTTGCACATGGGCTGTTTTTAATCAGATGTTTATTTTTGGAAATTAAAGATACCAGACGTATGAGGTGAGCTGTGTGAGGCGATTTGTGCACATCTGTGTCTGTCTGTGTGATGTGTGTGTCCCTGGGGTGTGTGTGTGTCCCAGTGGTGTGCGTGTGTCCCTGTGGGGGGGTCCCTGTGGTGTGTGTCCTTTTGGGGGGAGGGGTATCCCTGTGGTGTGTGTCCTTGTGAGGAGAGGAGTGTCTCTGTGGTGTGTATCCATCCCTATGGGGTCTGTGTGTTCCTGTGGGGTGTGTGTCTCTGTGTCCCTGTGGGGTGTGTATGAGTGTATGTCCCTGTGATGTGTGTGTCCCTGTGGGGTGAGTGCATGTGTCCCTATAGGATGTGTATGTATGTGTGTCCCTGTGGGGGGATGTCTGTGTGGTGTGTGTCTCTGTGTTGTGTATGTCTTTTTGTGGTGTGTGTGTTTGTGTTCGGGTGCGTGGTGAGTATCCAATGTTGGGGCTCCACCTTAGCTGTTACTCTTTGTGTGCATGTGGTGTGTATACATGTCCTTATGAGTGGTGAAAATTCCACGTCAGGGCCCCACCTTAGTGACTTTATGCTGGTATATGCTGTTAGTCTTTGACGCTGTCATTAAGCCCCTCTCATTCACAACTGTCAACTGGTAACTGTCACTTTCTCTCCATTATGTAGATAGGGCCAAAATTGTTTGGTGAATTGGAACGCGCGGGGTTAAAATTTCACCTCACAACATAGCCTATGGCGCTCCCGGGGTCCAGATGTGTGACTGTGCAAAATTTTGTGGCTGTAGCTGGCAGCTGTCAATTTTGCTCCCACACGTGTCCTTTTACTTCTTCCCCATTATGTAGATAGGGGCAACATTGTTTGGTGAACTGGAACGCGCATGGTTAAAATTTCGCCTCACAACATAGCCTATGACGCTCTCGGGGTCCAGACGTGTGATTGTGCAAAATTTTGTGGCTGTAGTTGCGACGGTGTAGATGCCAATCCCGGATATACATACATACACATATACACACATTCAGCTTTATATATTAGATTGCAAAAAAACAGTGCAATTACACATTTGTTTTTTCGTTTTTTTATTCACCATGTTCACTATATGGTAACACTGACGTGTCGGTATGATGTCTGGGGTCAGTACTATATGGTAACACTGACGTGTAGTTATGATGCCTCAGGTCCGTACTATATGGTAACACTGATGTGTCGGTATGATGTCTGGGGTCAGTACTATATGGTAACACTGATGTGTCGGTATGATGTCTGGAGTCAGTACTATATGGTAACACTGATGTGTCGGTATGATGTCTGGGGTCAGTACTATATGATAACACTGACCTGTCGGTATGATGTCTCGGGTCAGTACTATATGGTAACACTGACGTGTAGTTATGATGCCTCAGGTCAGTACTATATGGTAACACTGACGTGTCGGTATGATGTCTGGGGTCAGTACTATATGGTATCACTGATGTGTCGGTATGATGTCTGGGGTCAGTACTATATGGTAACACTGATGTGTCGGTATGATGTCTGGGGTCAGTACTATATGGTAACACTGACGTGTCGGTATGATGTCTGGCATCAGTACTATATGGTAACACTGACATGTCGGTATGAGGCCTCTACAAGTTCGTAGATACCAAACATGTATACTTTGACTGTTATTTAAGTGGTGAAAAAAATGATTTTTTTTTTTTAAAAAGAATTGTGCTTTTGCACCATTTTCCTCGATCCGCAGCGTTTACACAGTCAAACATGTATTTTGAGAAACATAATTCATATTTATTTCTATTTAAAAGTGAACAGTCACCCGATTTTTGTGTATTAAACTAAAAACTCCCTTTTCAGTAGCGCCTATGCTGCGTTCTAAGAAGGAGGCTATTATGCCCTGACTGCCCCTGCCCCGACACGTCATGTTACCATATAGTACTGACCCGAAGCATACACACCGACATGGCAGTGTTACGATATAGTACTGACCTGAGGCATCATACCAACACATCAGTGTTAACATATAGTACTGACCCCAGACATCATACCGACACCTCAGTGTTACCATATAGTGAACATGGTGAATAAAAAACCCAAAAAACAAATGTGTAATTGCACTGTTTTTTTGCAATTTTTAAATAAATGTCATCATTCAAAAGTACAACTTGTCCTGCAAAAAACAACAAGAAGCCTTATATGTATGTATTGATGGAAAAATAGAAAAGTTATGGAAGAAGAGGAAGGAAAACAGGAAATCTCCCAGAGGTGAAGGGAAAATACAGGCTTGAGGGGAAGAACGGATGGACGGATGGAAAGAAAGGAAGGAAAACAGGAAATCTCCCAGAGGTGAAGGGAAAATACAGGCTTGAGGGGAAGAACAGATGGACGGAAAGAATGAAGGACGGACGGAATGGACGGATAGAAGTAAAGACGGACAGACGGACGAAAGAAGAATGACGGAAAGGAATGAAGGATGGACGGAAAGAAGGATGGACGGAGGGAAAGAAGGAAGACGATGGAAGAAGGACGGAAAAAAATAAGGACGGATGGGAAGAAGGAAGGAATGGACGGAAAGAAGGAAGACGGAAAGAAGAAAGGACGGAAGGACGGACAGAGAGAAGGAAGGACAGAAAGTAGGTAGGACGGAATGGACAGACGGAAAGAAGAAATGACAGAAAGAAGGAAGAAGGGCACAGACGGTCGGAAAGAAGGAAGGACGGTCGGAAAGAAGAGGATGGAAAGAAGGTAGAATGGACGGAAAGAAAGGACGTAAGGACGAACGGGAAGGGAGGAAGGGACAGGAGAAGGACAGAAGGGATGGATGGACAGAAGGAGGAGGAAAGAAGGACAAGAAGAAGACGGAGAAGAAGGCACAGACGGACGGAAAGAAGGAAGGGACGGTCGGAAGAAGAGGGAAGAAGGTGGAAGGGACGGAAAGAAGGAAGAGACGAAGGAGGAGGACGGAAGGAGATGAGGGAAGAGAAAAGGACGGACTGGAAAGGAAAGGACGAGAAGCGAGGAACGTATAAGAAGGACGAGACGATTGAAGGAGCGGAAAGAAGGAAAGGACGGATGGAAAGAAAGAAGGACAGATGGAAGGAAGATGGACGGAGATGGAAGGACGGAAGGAAGGACAGAAGGAAGGATGGAAAGAAGGACGGACGGAAAGAAGAAAGGATGGAAGGATGGATGAACGGAAGGATGGATGGATGGAAAGAAGGAAGGACAGACGGACTGATGGGGCGACGGAAGCAAGGACTTCTCAACAATATCAAAATCTTTAGTATCATATATATCTCCATACATACACCCCCCAACACTTCACACTGTTGGAGTTACTGAGTGGATAGGCTGCTTCAATCAGTATTTGTGTCATTATAGACACAGTGCTGACCATCCTTCACCCTGATACATTGTACCAGATCTTCTGCAGTGTGAAGACATCAGTGACACAGATGTCATTCACACAGCAGAGGCTTTGTTACAGTGTCTCACAGATTACATCAGTGTCTGCGGACCCCTGTGCAGATTAGAAGCTGCAGTCCCCTATCACTGGGCTCACACAGTTTGTTCTCCTTCTCTGCTCCTGATCACTGACAGCCCAGGACAGTGAGGGAAGGAATCACTGATAAGAGTGAGTTATTGATTGTAATCATGGAGCGGCCCTGAATACAGCACGATTGTCCCTTCTCTGCAGACTTTCCATACATCACTGGTGTCTGGCTGGGGGAGGAGCAGCTACTCAGGGCCGTTCTGATCACAGGGATGGCTGCTAGGGGAGGATTTGTTACTGTGTGGAGAGGGCTTATTCATGTAGATGGGGAGGGCAGGGTTGTTGCTATGTGGGAGGGGTTGGGGTAGAGTAGGTGGAAATGACCAGTTTTTATTGCCATGCCAGAATACACCCCCTGGTCATGTTTCAGACGCAAAGCAAGTGTTATCTAGGAAACCTTGCAAAATGCTGACAGACAGTAAATCACAGATTGTCAGCATTCGGCAGCCTAGATATGCACTGAGATTTTGTGAAAAGCCCGGACAACCCCTTTAATGCAGCAAGAGACTCCTCTATTCGGGGTAATGGGTAAGCATCTTTGTGAGTGATCTTGTTGACCTCTCTGTAATCCACACACATCCTAATCGTGCCATCCTTCTTTCTGACTAGGACTAAAGGTGCTGCCCAGGGACTACTGCTATCTCTTATAACCCCGGCCTCCATCATGTCCCTCAGCATCTCTTTGGCATGTTGGTAGTGACCTGGTGAAATGGGTCTATGCCTCAATTTAATTGGGGGATGATCTCCCGTGGGAATGCGATGGTGTACCCCTTTAATCCTCCAAAAATCTAATAGATGCATACTAAATATTTGCTCAAACGTCTGCGCTACCCGGTAAACTCCGTGCTTCTGGTGAGAAGGGATGGCATCAGTTCCTACATGCAACTGCTGACAGCACTCCTCTAGCTGTCCTTTAGAGTTATTATCCTCTGCCTGGCTAGACGAGGATGTTGTTGTTACAGACAGTGTACAGCTTTGCTACAGTAGCATACCGGGGTAGCTTTGCTTCCTCTTCCCCACAATTTAATACACGGATTGGTACTCTTCCCTTGCGTACATCCACCACCCCTCTGGCTGTGAGTAGTGTAGGTCTGTGCTCTGAATATACCGGCTCTACAACTGCCTGGTATTCCTTACCTCTGAGACCTATTGCTGCTCGACACCATATCATCATCTCGCTTTTTGGTGGTAGTACAATGGGAACCGGGTCTGTTACCCGCACACTGCCAATCTCTCCCCCAGACAGATTTACCTGTTGCTTGTGGATGAGGGCTCGGATTTCTCTTTGGATGACTCTCGTCTGCCCATAACCAGCAGTCGCAGCAATTTGTCGGAGTAAAAACAACACTTCTCCAAGGCAGTTTTCAATCACATTAGTACCAATTACAATGTAGGGATACTTTTCACCAGGATTATCCCCTACCACACATAAGCCTTGTCTTTTTAATTCCTCCCTCCCCAACTTTATTGTAACTTCTCTGTACTCCACCTGTTCCTGTGGTTGTCCATTAGCTGCAATAATATAAAAATTGGGGTCTGGGGTTTAAGATCGGTATCAGACCAAAATTGTTTGTAAAGGATATGTGGGATGGTGGAAACCTGCGACCCGGTGTCCAGTAGGCCGACATGGGAATTCCTTCTAGCGTAATGCTCGGATCTCTCGTTGGATGACTCTTATCCGCCCATAACCAGCAGTCTGAGAAATCTGTCAGAGTTAAAACAACACTTCTCCAAAGCAGTTTTCAATAACATTTGTACCAATTACCATGTAGAGGCATTTTTCATTAGGATTATCTTCAACCACAAATAACCCTTGGTTTTTTAATTCCTCCCTCCCCAACTTTATTGTAGCTGCTCTGTACGTCGCCTGTTTTTGTGGTTGGCCATTAGCTGCAATAATATAAAAATTGGGGTTTGGGGGTTTAAGATCGTCATCAGACCAATAACCCGGTGTCCAATAGGGCCCACATGAGAATTCCTTCTAGCGTAATGTTGAGGTACGGACGGCCTCCCACGTACCGGTTACACCAGTCATTTGGGCCCAGCTGGTCTACTCCTGGGGGCTGGCCCACAGGCCCAGGAATCTCAAGTTTAAAGGACATCCTCTTGCAAAGTGGCCCGGTTTGTTACATCGCAGGCAGATGGGTTGTCCTGAAGAATCTGTGTAGTCCCTGGCTCTGCGTTGGAATGGTGCGTCGGTCCCCTGAACGGGCGACTTGTTTGTCCCCTCCACGGGCGACATGGGTCTATGTTGGAATGGTGCGTTGGTCCCCTGCACGGGCGACTTGTTCTTCCTCCACATCCATTGGATATCCTTAGGGCTATCAGTTAGTTGGATTTTGCTTGGTGGTAGTGCCCCAGGCATGGTTTGCAAGAGCTTTAATACATAGTCCATGTTTTTGGTTAGTTGCTGCACCTGCTTACGCATGTTGTCATTAGCTACAGCTTGACTTTCGGCTTTTGCAGGTTCTATAGAAACAGGTTGAAAGTCTATGGGAGAGGCATTAGCCTGCCAGGATGGGATTGCAGGTTCTGCAGGCACTGGATTTCTTAACACAGTTATAGCACAATCTTTTAAGTCACTAAAGTTCAAAGTTGGGTGATCCAATACCCACATATGTACCTGCTGGCGGTGGTATTCTGACCTCAATCCCTCTGTAAACTGTTCTGCAAGCATTTTATCCTCTTCCAATACACTTGCCGGGTCTACCTGTTTTAAGGACTGGAGTGCCCCTTGTAAACGGAGGGCATAGTCTCTGATGGTATCTTGTGGTCTCTGTTTACACTGGTAGAACAGCATACTCAACTCAGACTGTGTGCGTTTTTCAAAAACAAGTTTTAACTTATTAAACACTTTAGCAGCAGAGTCCCTGTCAGCATCACTCCAGGACTCAGCCACCAGCTCCGCTGCGCCTGTTAATTGTTCCAGCACAACGGTGGCCCGCTGCTTCTGTGTCATTGTATACCTGACCAGCATTGCACACATCTTTTGTTTAAAGGCTGCTAATGTATCGGGTCTGCCTTAATATGTTGGTAACCATTTGGCACCCGGTATATACGGCAAGGCTATTGGCATTATTTGGGCCGCTGCTCCAGGAGCTGCGTTCCAGGCATCTCCCTCGTCAGGGACCCTCACATCATCCGAATCACTCATGATGGGGCCCCCCTAGTTAATTGCTTCCAACCGGTGAGAAGAAACAAACTTTTCCGGTCGTCGGCGGCTCTGCATAGGGAGCCGAGCACCTCGGGTATTTCCGGAGCAGGGAGCTGCGCTTCGTGAATCTCCGACAGAGTGAAGGGGTGTGGCTTATCTTCCTACTCTTTTCTACCCTCGCTGTGGCGCAGCTCAATTTCTGTAATGGCGGCCCGATTGTACAGTTTGCAGACAGTTAATAAAGTTCAGTTCTTGGCACACAATACCCGATTTTACTGGGCATGGGATCCTGTTCGTGACGCCAGGATTGAGGCGGTCGACAAGGTATGGGGTACTGGGGCTGATGGAGGCTTTGATGGGGGGGATCACGGCTGGTCACTCCCCTGTTCGTGCCCTGGACCCTCAATGGCGGGGAATGGTGGGGAGGTAAGGGGATATTTACAATTGAACGTGTTGCCACCTGTAGTTCCCGATAATATGGTACCGGCCCTGCAAGCCAGCCGCTGAGATGATGGTAGGTGCAGCAGAGTGTGGAACAGCTCCCCACAGGTGGAGTTTTACCTCAGGGCAGCGGGGATGGATGAGGGGAGTAGTAGTTAAGTCTTTGCTGATACAGCGGTGAATGGCGGCGGATAGACAGGCACAAAGACACACAGGGATTGTTGTTTCGGTACCTTTTACTGATGATAACGTAACAGGTACAGTCCAGAGTAGTAACCAGGTCCCCGGTGCAACTTGGGACTTCCACCTCAGAAAGTTATGAGGCCTCCTCTGTGTCTGTGCTCTGTGGTGTGGGATGAGTTCTGCCTGAGCCTGAACCCACCGCTTCTTCTCCCTCTATGGGCTTTGTACTAAACTGGCAATGAGGTCCTTCTGCGAAGTCCCTGTTTCTCCTATGGCCCCTGGTCCTGTACTTGGTCAGTTTAGTGTCTCTTACTAGCTCTCCTCAGGGCTGAACTACTCCTGAGTCTTCTGGGCTTTTTACTGTAGCTCTGAATGCTGGCAGCATCAGACTCCAGTGTCCGGGTGTACTAAAGGGCTGTAGTTACAGATTCCCTTTCTTAGTTCCCTGCTTCTCCACTTGCCTCCGACCCTTTCCCTATGGTGCGCACAATGGTCAGTGGTCCCTGGTCCTGGGCCTGGATCTCCCCCAGTGACCAGTTCCTCCGTCTCCTCTCTCTTCCTCCTCACTGGAGACTGTGTACTCAAACTACAGGGACTGACTAACTCCTCCCCTCAGGCCTGGATATTCTTAAAGGGGAACTGGCTTAATGCAGCTAGTAGAGCTCCCTCTTCAGGTCTGGGGTATAAGGTGGTGTGCTATGCTAACCAAGGTGTATGTCTTTCCTTGCACCGGTGGATCCTGTGGCAATCCCCCGCAGGGGTGCCACATATTCACCCGTGAGTCCGCGACGACCAGACTGAACCCGTAGGTGAGGTACTATGATAATACTGAGAGAAGGGCCTGAAAGGACTTTGAGGGTGCAATACAGAAAAGCTACCTCAGTTGCACAGTTTGAGTAACCCAAAGTAGTGCTGAAGTGCTTAAGTGTAACTTGTGTGAACTGTGAAACTGCTGTGGAAAGCTCAAGTAAAGTACCCAGTAAGCTCACACTTGCCTGAGACTGTTTACTTGCAGCGACACAGAAAAGTCCCACATGAGGAGCCACAGCCTGTCAGCCCTGCACACTCACTGGAGAAACTGCAGCTTTAAAGTAAGTGACTGTGTGAATGATCATCTCTCACAAAGCCCCATTTAACACTCCTACTCCTGCCCTGGAGACCCTTAGCCCTACCCGAGGAGGGATCACCATCTACGCTGCCCTAGTCACTGTCCCCAGCAGGAATATGGCAGCGGTGGTTCTATTAACCACATTCCCTGGGTGGCATCATAACAAATCCCCTGTAAATACCCCTTTTTGGACTGATCCCAGGCTACGGGACCGGGTCACGACTACCGTGATACCCCAGAGAGACAGCACCGGCCCGCTGTATACTGGAGGCTGTCTATAGCCTCCTGCTGTAATACTGGAGGCTGTGTGTGGCCTCCTGATGTATACTGGGGGCTGTGGTCGGGATACTGTTGTATACTTAAGATTGTGTGCAGGCTCCTTCTGTATAATAAGGGCTGTGTGCAGCCTCCTACTGTATACTGTGGGCTGTGTACAGGCTTCTGCTGTATACAGGGGGCTGTGTGTGGCCTCATACTGTATACAGGGGTTCAACCACAGACCAATAACAAAAAATCAGCAAAAAAGCCAGCACCACCAGACGATAGCTTGCAATAAAAATTGTGCAAATGCTGATATTACTTCCAAACTATGTAATGTTATAAGATTTGAGATATTTGGCAAAAAATTGATCAATCTCTTGAGCCACCCTGCCAACATCAAGGTAATCTCAATCAGAGCAGTCCTACTCTATACTTTTTTATTTTAGTTGTGCAATGTGGCCTCCAGCATAAAAATACAGTGGACCATAAAGAGGTAATATTTGCTTGGTGCATTTCAAATCTGCACACATGGTGCCAGACCAGTGAAAGTGAATAAATGGCAACTCAGGCTCCCATACCTGCAGCTAACATATGTCCGAGCTTTTCAGAGTTGCTCTGGGTAAATACTTTTTTTTATGGTCCAATATATACGTATATATATGTCTCGGTACAGGAGGGAAAACTGGGCACTATCCGTGTGCTGCAGTCCATGTACATTCATATAATGTGACTGACCGAAGGCTCCAGCACCGTGGGGTGCTCACTATATGTGGAGATATTCAATAATACAATAAGATAAGAAAGCCAGTGGCACTCACCAGGGTTGATCTTCAATTCTTTATTACCACATACTTTATGCGGAATACATGGACGAGCAGGGGGAGGGAGGTGCTGACACGAGGACGACGGTAACCGTTTCGCGGTTGATCTGCCGCTTCTACGGGTCCAGACCTGTAGAAGGACCCGTAGAAGCGGCAGATCAACCGCGAAACGGTTACCGTCGTCCTCGTGTCAGCACCTCCCTCCCCCTGCTCGTCCATGTATTCCGCATAAAGTATGTGGTAATAAAGAATTGAAGATCAACCCTGGTGAGTGCCACTGGCTTTCTTATCTTATTGTATTATACGTATATATATATATATATATATATATATACATATACATATATACATATATATTATGGTATATGTTGGAGGCTGCGTGGCACAACTAGAATAAAAATATGTAGAGTTAGGACCACCCTGTTTGAGATTGCCTTGATCTTGGTAGGGTGGATCAAAAGATTGATCAATTTTTTGCCAAGTATCTAAAATATTAATAATATTATACTGCATACTTGGGGGCTGTGTGCAGGCTCCTGCTGTATACTGGGGGCTGTGTGCTGAATGTTTTTAGAATAGCAAAGAGGTGTATTAGTTTATTTGGGGTATGTGTGGCTAGTGCTTCACTGAGAGCCATGTCCCTAGTGTGCACCATATTCCAGAAGCCCTTGCCTTTGGCAACTGTCTGTAAAGCACGAGGTTACAATTTTTCTTCAAAACTGTCACTTATTGACTGCCTTGCAGTCTAGAAGTACTGCTGCTGTGGTTTAAACTAAGCCTTTTTTTTTCTCTGCTATGCAGTATGCAGCTCTACAGGTGAGGTTGCTGCAGATGTGTGTGATAGATATGACTCATGCTTAGGTGAGCTGAGGGGCATGCCTCGGCTGGTTGCTTCCCACCCCTCGGCCATAAATGGGTCAGCTCACATCCACCTGATTTCGCTGATTCAGTTCACTTCTAGACTGTGACCTGTTGTGAGCAGATGCTGATCCGAAGCTGCTGCTTTGCTCTTCATTGGAAGTTGCTAGGTTCCAAGGTCCGTGGGTAGAGGTAGGGGCTTATGCCTAGGGCTTCTCAGGAGTTAGGCATTTAGGCTGGTGGCTTGGAGCTCTTCACCTTTAGAGGTACCTCTGAGATCAAGGCGAGTCAGGGACCCCAGTATCAGGGCCAGAGTAAGCTCCCCTGATTCCCTTCGCCCAGCTCCATCCTACTTCTGGGCACCCTGACCCCCCCCCCAGCATTACATAATCAGTGACCCTGATGCTGCCTCCCTTGCTGAGTCTAAGCTATGGAAGCTGAGGCAGGGAGCATGACCGGTTGAGGAGTATTGCTCTGAGTTCAGGAGGTGGGCCACTGACACTCAATGGAACT
The DNA here is from genome assembly GCA_033576535.1 of Allobates femoralis. Lineage (NCBI taxonomy): Eukaryota > Metazoa > Chordata > Amphibia > Anura > Aromobatidae > Allobates > Allobates femoralis. The sequence continues at coordinate 385,143,987 of JARQOC010000004.1, forward strand.
ACCCTGCTTTGAGGAGTCAGTTCTGTCTGGGGTTGTCAGATCGGTTACAAGACACCATGGCTCAGTACGCTGCTCCGGAGATGCTGGAGGCTGCAAATGCGCTTGCTATAAGGTTTGACAGACGCCTAAGAGAGAGACCAGGTCCGACCCTGCCCCCGATGACCATCCCTGCTGTGGAGGTTACACGTGTTAGTTCTGATGTTTCTAAGCAATTGGGAACTGTGGAGTCTTGTACTAACCCATCTGCAGGTCATCAGGTTGGGTGGACATGTTTCTTTTGTGGTCAACCTGATCACTTCATTAGGGTCTGTCCATACCGTGCTAACCCCGCTTCTCAGCTGCAGACGTCCCATGTGGATAAGCGCGTGAGTGCTGCTGTGTCTGCTGTGTTGGTCAGGCCTGCTCCTATGTCTAACCTGGTGGTGGTTAAGACCCACCAAAGGATAGGAGTAAAACCCTGCCAGTACCTCAGCTTAATGCTGGACTCAGGTGTTCTTCGGGGAAGCGTGTTAGGGGGAAGGTGGTTACTTCCACTAAGCCCTTGAGAAGAAGGTTCCCCAAGATGAAACCAGGAACCATCTCTGCCGTTTGCCCCCCTGAGAGTGAACCTTCTGTCTGTGCCCTTGTGATTGGCAATAAATGGTCAGGTCCAGACCTGACTGTTGATGACTGTTTGGGTGCTGTCAAAACACGTAAGGTGGAAGAGTGTGGCTGGAGCTCCTACTACTGGAGTAATTGGTCCATTTAAAATTTTGGCCATTTGCAACCCCGGGTTGTTCAAGCTAGCCATCCCCTCAGTGCTCTGTACCCATAATATCTTTCATAGGTCATCGCTAAGGAAGTTCAGATCATTGCCAGATGTGTCCGGTTTAGAGTCTTGGGGCCTCTCATAAAGGAAGGGGGTACTGTCACGTATTGACATACTTGCATCTAGAAGTACTGCTGCTGTGGTTTAAACTAAGCCTTTTTTTTTCTCTGCTATGCCGTGTGCGGCTCTACAGGTGAGGTTGCTGCATGTGTGTGTGATGGATATGACTCATGCTTAGGTGAGCTGAGGGGAGTGCCTGGGCTGGTTGCTCCCCATCCCTCGGCCATAAATGGGTCAACTCACATCCACCTGATGTCGCTGATTCAGTTCACTTCTGGACTGTGACCTGTTGTGAGCAGATGCTGATCCGAAGCTGCTGCTTTGCTCTCCATTGGAAGTTGCTGGGTTCCAAGGTTCGTGGTGGAGGTGGGGGCTTATGCCTAGAGCTTCCGAGGCGTCCCGCATATGCAGGCGTCACAAAGGGGTATTGCACCTATAAAAGAGGTGTAATTGCCTCAGCTGCAGGTGGACCCTAGAATGCTGGGTGGGACCCATTCCCAGCACTCCCACATTAGATGAGCGGTGGGAGGTTACCCGGGAGGGGGTATATTCACCTCAAGGGTGGCTTTTTTGGCTTTTGGTCGTTCGCCCCTGGTCTTCGGGCTAGATGGAGGAGGAGTAAAGGAGTTAGGAAGGCTCTGACTAATTGGAACGAGGCGGAAGGTCAAACCGGGTCAGTTTCAAGCCGAATCGGAGGGAAGAAGAAGGGACCTTGAGGAGGTCCTGAAAGAGGGCGCCCGACGAGAGAAGTCCGGGCCCTTGAGAGAAAGGGAGATCCTCAGAGTGGAGCGACCATACTCCAGGGGATACTCCAGTCCTCCACGGGAACGCCAGGCCCGAGGATCCAGCCAAGTCCAGCTTTGCAGTCGGCAACTGGCTGCTGTGGCTTGTTTATCAGCCGCAGCACCCTGCCAGTGGAGCGGTCTGTCTGCTTCCTCACCACGAGCGAGAGGACCCCCTGGTACTACCTACACGTAGCTACTGGGTATAGACCCATCCTAGACGGGGAAGAACGGACATGGGTTAGTTAACGAAGGTACACCAAGGGTTCCACCATAGTACCTAGGAACCACTTGCAGCCACCTGTAAAGCTACCTGTTCTTGTAACATCTAAATGCTGAACTGTGAACTGTATCTGATGCTGCTACAAGTTGATAGCAAAGTACCTGGGAGAAAGTGACTTTGCTTCTGTGTGTATTTTCCTACCTCAACCTGTTCCCTTGCAGGAACGCTGCCCCGCAGGAACAGCCCTGCCTGTAGTGAGCTTACTGTATAAAAAACAAAGGAGACAGAATAGTGCCCTATCAATGACGCTATTAGACACGGTGATATGTAGTGTCCATTCACCTAGTTTGGTTGTGTACACTCACAACCAGGCTTGAGTGCATTAATACAGCTGCCGCTGGACCTCCACCGCCACTGCACGTGTAAATCGATAATCTGTAGTTAGGAAGAGGTGTACCACAGTCCGCGCTGCTGTGACATAAAAGGATCACAAGGAAGGCAGTGCTTCAATAAAACCTCCTTTATTCTTTCTCTCCTACGCGTTTCGGAGTCACATCCGAGCTCCTTCCTCAGGGATATCTCTGAGGAAGGAGCTCGGATGTGGCTCCAAAACGCGTAGGAGAGAAAGAATAAAGGAGGTTTATTGAAGCATTGCCTTCCTTGTGATCCTTTTATGTCACAGCAGCGCGGACCGTAGTACACCTCTTCCTAACTACAGATGTAGTGAGCTTAGTCATCCTAGCCGCATTACCAGCTACCTCGTTTACAAGCAATCCGGTTACCGGCTCCGGCTCTGCAGCCTGCATGAAAAATCATGCAGGCTGCAGTTTTCGGAGCGCTTCTAAGCCCCACAATGTGGTAACCGCATTGCTCAGGATGTGCAATCCTGAGCAATGCGGTTACCAGATAGTTTGCTCATCCCTGCTGCAGCAGGGATGAGCAAACTGTAAAATCTGTGAATAAAGCTTTATTAATCATAATAATTATGCCCTTCATGTCTCTAGGGGGTGCCCCCCCCCCCCAGAGAAATGCTACCTAATCAGGTGGGCATGTAATAGGTTAATATCTTATGTACAGTAAGCCGACACCTGTCGGCTCTGTACAATTTTATGAATGAAGCCGCAGCTCCTCTGTGAGCAGCGTGCATACTATACATAATGTACGTATAGTATGTGCGCTGTCCAGGGTCCTGTAGGCATTTACAGGCGCAGCCCTTAGATCTACTGTAAAAGCCTTCAGGGCCTCAGACAGTGCATATACTATATCTACATTATGTATAGTATGCGCACTGCTCACAGGGGAGCCGCGGCTTCATTCATAAAATTGTACAGAGCCGACAGGAGTTGGCTTACTGTACATAAGATATTAACCAATTTCATGCCCACCTGAGTAGGTAGGATGTCTCTAGGGGGGTGGGCACCCCCTAGAGACATGAAGGGCATAATTATTATGATTAATAAAGCTTTATTCACAGATTTTACAGTTTGCTCATCCCCGCGGCAGCAGGGATGAGCAAACTATCCGGTAACCGGATTGCTCCGGATTGCACATCCGGAGCAATCCGATTACCGGATTGTGGCTTCAGCCACACATTTTTCTTGAAAAATGTGTGTGAAGTCAATTGCGTTCACCACATCTGGATCTGGATGCGGTGAACCCAATTCTAGTTTAAAGTGTGACCCTAGCCTTAGTGTTTTGCAGTTTTATGCTTGGATTAGGCTAAGGTCACATTTGCGGTTTTGTTTTCAAAACCGGACCTGGTTTTGACCATTAAAAATGGTCAAAACCGGATCCGGATCTACAGCCATAGGCAGCAATAGAAAAACCGGATTGCATGTAATGCAATCCGGTTACTGCATCCGGCTTTGCAGCCTGTGGTAAAAATCATGCAGGCTGCATTTTTTGGAGAGGTTGAACAAATTGAAAAAACAAATATTTTGTAAAATTGTAAACTAAATGCAAATGAATTGTAATTGTAGACAGACTATTTATACCTCTCACTAATGGTGATATATACACTGCTAGAGAAACGGTTGCGGTAGGTATAGGTCAATAAAACAGGAGAAGCATGAACCTTATTCAGTGCTGTCCATGTTTGGATCTTTGTGTATATATATATATATATATATACACACACACACTGTGTTCCAAATTATTATGCAAATGTTATTTTTCTCTGATTTTTCTAAATGGTCAGTGTAATAAAAATCATCACCAGTATACATCAAATTTTATTGAAGAAATCTCCCTATGATAACAGTATAATTTTCAAAATTAAAAAAAACTCTACAAGCACTGTTCCAAATTATTGCGCACAGTAGAGTTTGTAAACATTTGATATGTTTGAAAGAACTGAAAATGCTCATTTGTTGAATTTGCAGCATTAACAGGTCACATTCACTGAAATAAAAAGTTTTTTAACTCCAATACATCCTAACAGGCCAAGTTACATGTTAATATAGGAACTCTACTTTGATATCACCTTCACAATTCTAGCATCCATGGATATTGTGAGTTTCTGGAGAGTTTCTGCTTGTATTTCTTTGGATGATGTCAGAATAGCCTCCCAGAGCTGCTGTTTTGATGTGAACTGCCTCCCACCCTCATAGACCTTTTGCTTGATTATACTCCTAAGGTTCTCTATAGGGTTGAGGTCAGGGATGGTGGCCACACCATGAGTTTATCTCCCTTTGTGCCCATAGCAGACAATGACACAGAGGTATTCTTTGTAGCAAGAGATGGTGCATTGACATGCATGAGGATGATTTTGCTCCTAAAGGCACGTTTTTGCTTTTTGTACCATGGAAGAAAGTTCTCAGTTGGAAACTCTATATACGTTGCAGAGGTCATTTTCACACCTTCAGGAACCTTAAAGGGGCCTACCAGCTGTTTCCCAATGATTCCAGCCCAAAACATGGCTCCTCCACCTCCTTGCTGACATCACAGCCTTGTTGGGACATGGTGGCATCCACCAACCATCCACTACTCTATTCATCTGGACCATCCAGGGTTGCTCGGCACTCATCAGTAAACAAGACTGTTTGCAAATTAGTCTTCATGTACATCTGGACCCACTGCAACTGTTTCTACTTGTGAGCACTGTTTAGGGGTGGCCGAATAGTAGGTTTATGCACCACAGCAAGCCTTTGAAGGATCCTACACCTTGAGGTTCGAGGGACTCCAGAGGCACCAGCAGCTTCAAATATCTGTTTGTTGGTTTGTAAGGCCTTTTTAGCAGCTGCTCTCTTAATCTGATGAACATGCCTGGTAGAAACCTTCCTCATTCTGCCTTTATCTGCACAAATACATCTGTGCTCAGAATCAGCCACAAATCTATTCACAATACGATGATCACGCTTACGTTTTCATCCCTTGTCCCAGGCATTGGACTATTTGTTGCTTTTCGGCAGCAGAGACATCCTTTTTCTGTCCCATGTTACTTGAAAACTGTGGCCTGCGTAATATTGTGGAACACCCAGTTTTCCTTTTATTGGGCTCATCTGCCAAACTAATTATCACAGATATCTGAGATTGATTTCAATGATCCAAAGAATCCTGAAACACAATACCATCAATGGGTTTCATTGAAAAAAAATAAATAAATAAAACCCTATGACACTTAAAACCAATTTGCATAATAATTTGGAACACAGTGTAAAACAACATAGTCATAGTATAAACATGGATTTATTACATTGCAGAGTTTAACCTGAAGTACCACACTAGAAGATAACATTCCACCATGAAGAAGGAAACCTGTTATTTCAAGGTTTCAAGGTAAAAAGCTATAAGAACAAAAGTTATTTACATTATAATCCTAAAGATAGGGATTTGTTATTACAATGATCTATTGCAGATAGAGCCGCTATCCAGAACCTATTCTAAAGTACAGTGACCCACCAATAAAGAAGAGACCAGGAATACGTTAAGGTAAACACCTTACATCATTAAGGAATACATACATCAAAGCTCCAAATAAAAGGTCTAAGGCTGGGGTCACACACACAGATATCTGGGCAGATATTGTTCACAGATCTCTGGTTGCAGTGAAATCATGGACAAATTGATCCATTTTGTGGCCATATACAAATGGAGCAATCTGTCCATGATTTCACTGCAACCAGAGATCTGTGAACAACATCTGCACAGATATCTGTGTGTGTGACCCCAGCCTTACACACACCTTTATCCAATTACAGAAAGCACCACTATCAAGAGGTCTTCTCGGAGAAGAGTACCCACAACACAACCAAAATCATTTTACCTTTACTCTATGTGTTTTATATATTTTTGCTGATATAAGTGTCAAATATATAAAAAGTAATAAAGTAATAAAGTAATAAAAAATCTCGTACAGGATTGTACCAAAGAAATTGTTAAGTGTTCATTGCCATAGCAGAAGTGTAGCGCGGAGCCTCAGCAGTATATACCAAGTAGATATACTTATTTAAAACATGTAATGAGCAGTGCCTGGTTTTCTCCATACATACCACTTAGAATTATCACCAAAAAGTTCTATCTTCATCTCATCACACCAAAGAATCAGTAAACTCCAAGCGGGCTTTTATATGCACTGAGGAGAATTTGCCATAAAGGCCCGACTGGGGGAGGGCTGCAGTGATAGTTGACTTTGTGGGACTTTCTCAAATCTCCTTACTGCATTTCTGAAGCTCAGCCACAGTGATCTTGGGGTTCTTCTTTACCTCTCTCACCAAGGGTCTTCTCCCACGATTGCCTAGTTTGGCTGCACAGCCAGGTTTAGGAAGACTTTAGGTAGCCCCAGACTCCTGCTATTTAAAGGGAGCCTGTCACCTCATGATACCCCTCTGTGCTATCACTACTTCCAACACCTTCCCAGCTGCTCCCTAACTATCCCTCTCTGCTGCAAATCCGCCCTATAAAGATGTTTAAGAATGCCTTATAACTTACAGGCCGTCGCTCAGTCAGCAGACTGGAAAGGTGGCTACAGGCTCCATTCTCCACTCCTCGCTGCATCCACTGCATGCTCCGCTGGGCGTCATTATTCTTTCTTGATCTCCTCCCCTGTTGGAATCTCCCACCCACCTCTCCTCCTATGATACACCGGCCAGTACGTCATATCCGGCCTGGTGCATTGTGGGGCTTAATCACGTGGTATGGCTTCAATATGCACACTGCCTTCGGGGTTCAGGGACCAAGGGGATAGAAGTTTTGCTCGTCCCCTTGGTCTCTGATGTAGCAGAGCTGAGAATGTTAAGCACAGAGATGAGGGTCGAGGGGTTAATAACGATGCAGTCCCTAAATGTATTTGTGTTTTTTTTTTAATTTTTCAATGAACTATTTAAAAAATTACTTGACGTGCACTTCACCATATTTTTGTATGCCAGCCAGGCACAGCAGGCAAATACAGGCCGCCCTCAACCCTCAGCTGCCTATTTGTACCTGGCTGGAAATGAAAATATATGGAAGCCCTTTTTTTTAATTATTTAATGAATTTCATGAAATAATTAAAAAAAATTACATGGGCTTTGCCCTATTTTTGGGTCCAGCCAGGTCTGTATTGTAAAGCGCTGCGAAATATGTTGGCGCTATATAAATAAAGATTTATTATTAATATTATTTTAGGTACAACTATTCAGCTGCGGGCTGGTGTTTGCAGTGCAGGTTGGCCCAAGCTTTCTGGGCCCCCCTCCCTGCTGCAAATTGCAGTCCGCAGCCGCCCCAGAAAATGAACTCCATCTTCTGGCGTTGTATCCAACTCTTCCAGCGCCCCTGGTGCCGGGTGGCTCGCTGGGTAATAATGGGGTTAGGGTCAGCTTTGTATTATCAGCTGGCCTTAACCCCGAAATTCATGGGGTCATGCCAATATTAGGCCTGTTTCACATCTAAGAGTGGTGTGCATTTTGCTTAATTAGTGTTTCTAGGTGTTTTTACTGCTAAAAACACAGAAAAACGCTGCGTGTTTGGTCTCATTGATTTTAATGGAAACGCATGCAAAAATGCATTAGCGTTTTCAAAAACGCAAAACATCAGGAAATGCGTCTAGCGCGGCGTTTGCAAAAACGTTTTTGAAAACGCTCTTGCGTTTTTACATGCGTTTCCATTAAAATCATTGGGGCCAAAAAAAATAGCGTTTTTATGTGTTTTTAGCGGTAAAAACGCCTAGAAATGCTAATTAAGCACAACGCACACCATCCTTAGATATGAAAACACCCTTAGACATGACATCCATGAATTTCTAGTAAAGATTAAAAAAAAAAAAACATCACAGAGAAAAAATATTTTTATTAGAAATAAAACAAAAAAAATTTGGAGACTCCATCTTTATTCAAAAAAAAAATCTGTAATCCACAGTGATAGAGCAATGTCAGTACAGCTCCATCACTCTGCATAGACAAGCGTCTATGCAAAGCGAGAAGCAGGCTGATACTGACAGTGACAGTCACAGTTCACCTGAGTTCATCGCTCAGGCAATGAACGCGGGTAAAACCCGATGTCACCACCTGAAAACTGCCGGAAAAAGCCGAAGTCTGCCGAGTGCAGAGAATACCGCCGGTAGTTAATAAGCAGCCCTGGAAGTAGAGGTGGCCACGACAGTGAGATGGGAAGATGCGTCGCTGCACAGATAGGTATAATTATTATGTTTATTATTAATTTTATTCTATTTTTTACTGCCCCTGGCCCCGAACTGGCCCAAACTGTAGCATGGGTTTCCCACAGAAACCCGTGTTCGGGACCTTGTGACCAATGCAATCCTATTCAGTGGAAAGAAGGAATTTGCTAGGAATGGGAAATACTCCTAACAAAGTCTAAAGCACAATGTGAACAGATCATAACTTACCATATGCCTCATTTTGGCTCATGAAAAAGTGGGAGATAGGCTAGGGTTACACTTAAATACAGAATTGCGTTCACCGCATCCGGATCCGGATGCGGTGAACGCAATTGTCTTCTGACATTCAGCAATCCGGGAACCGGAGTGCTGAAGCCGCAATCCGGTAACCGGATTGGTCAGGATGTGTAATCCTGAGCAATCCGGTTACCGGATAGTTTGCTCATCCCTGCTGCCGCAGGGATGAGCAAACTGTTCTGTGGTTTGTTAAACTTTTAATTTGATAAATAAATGTTTCTATAATGTCTCTAGGGGGTGCCCACTCCCCCTAGAGACCTTCCAGCCACTCAGGTGGGCATATAATGCTGGAATCAGTTATGTACAACAGCTGACTCCTGTCAGCTGCTGTACAGTTTTATTAATGAAAGCGCCGGGCTCCTCTGAGAGCGGCGCGCATACTATAGCTATTGTAGCTAAAGTATGTGCGCTGTCCGAGGTTCTGAAGCAATTTACAGTAGATCTATGGGCAGCGCTGCCCATAGATCTACTGTATAAGGCTTCAGGACCTCAGACAGCGGCGCACATACTATAGCAATAGCTATAGTATGCGCGCCGCTCTCAGAGGAGCCCGATGCTTTCATTCATAAAACTGTACAGCAGTTGACAGGAGTCAGCTGTTGTACATAACTGATTCCAGCATTATATGCCCACCTGAGTGGGTGGAAGGTTTCTAGGGGGAGTGGGCACCCCCTAGAGACATTATAGAAACATTTATTTATCAAATTAAAAGTTTAACAAAACACAGAACACTTTGCTTATCCCGGCGGCAGTGGGATAAATAAAGTATATGCGGGAACCGGATTGCTCAGGATTACACATCCTGAGCATTTCAGTTCCCGCATTGCAGATAACAGAACCACTTCGAAAACTGCAGCCTGCATGATTTTTCACGCAGGCTGCAGAGCCGGAAACCAGATTGCTCATGAAGCAATCCGGTTTTTTAGCATAGGCTCCTATGAGGAGCGTTTCCTGATCCAGTTTTGAGCTTTTTAAAAGCTCAAAACCGGATCAGGTTTTAAAAAAAAAAAAAAAACGGATGTGTGACCCTAGCCATAGTTAAAAAAACACATAGAATAGAAACACATGCAGTGCATGGCACCTTAGTAATATTTTCAGTTTGTTTCATCTTTGTCTATTGGAGGTAGAACTTGAAATGTGTTACAAATCGTATAAACTCTGAAGAGTTCCCATAGTAAACCAAGATAGTGAGGACAAAATAAGAAGTATTTACCTAACAAAGTGAAATGCTCATTGAGCTAGTGTCTGAGTACTGTAATCATCTGCAGTCTTCACAATGCTTGGGTTATATAGAGCACTTGACAAAGGATAGTAATTATCAGTTGCCAGTGTTCCCAAGTGTTACTTTCCTTTTACACTTGCAAGGTTTGTCAGCTTATAATCTGAAAAGCAAATTAGAAACCATTTTTAGGAATATTTGGAAGAAAAAAAAACTAATGTTAATCAGGAGTATTCTTCCATGGAGCCTTAAAGAGTGTTAGGCATGCTTGTCTTTAATGCACTAGCATTAGCCCCTAATGTTTTTATGTATTTACACATGAAAAATGGATATATGTATACAATGTGTATGTGTGTGTATGTGTGTATATATATATATATATATATATATATATATATATATATATATATATATATATATGTATATATATATATATATATATATATATATATATATATATATATATATATATATGTATATATACACACACACAATCATATGAAAACGTTTGGGCACCCCTCTTAATCTTACTCATTTTATTTTTTTTAAATTTGAGTCTTTGCAACAGCTATTTTAGTGTGATATATGTAATAACTGATGGACACAGTAATATTTCAGAATTGAAATGAGGTTTATTGTACTAACCGAAAATGTGAAATATGCATTATTTCAAATTTTCACAGGTGCAAAAGTATGGGCACCTCAACAGAAAAGTGACATTAATATTTAGTAGATCCACCTTTTGCAAAAATAACAGCCTCTAGTCGCTTCCTGTAGCTGTTAATGAGTTCCTGGATCCTGGATGAAGGTATTTTTGACCATTCCTCTTTACAAAACAATTCCAGTTCAGTTAAGTTTGATGGTCGCCGAGCATGGACAGCCCGCTTCAAAACATCACACAGATGCTCAATGATATTCAGGTTTGGGGACTGGGATGGCCATTCCAGAACATTGTAATTGTTCCTCTGCATGAATGCCTGAGTAGATTTGGAGCAGTGTTTTGGATCATTATCTTGCTGAAAGATCCATCCCCGGCGTAACTTCAACTTTGACACTGATTCTTGAACATTATTCTCAAGAATCTTCTGATACTGAGTGGAATCCATGCGACCCTCAACTTTAACAAGATTCCCGTTGCTGTCATTGGTCACACCGCCCCAAAGCATGATGGACCCTCCCCCAAATTTGACAGTGGGTAGCAAGTGTTTTTCTTGGAATGCTGTGTTTTTGTGGCGCCATGCATAACGCCTTGTTGTATGACCAAACAACTCAATCTTTGTTTCATCAGTCCACAGGACCTTCTTCCAAAATGAAACTGGCTTGTCCAAATGTTCTTTTGCATACCTCAGGCGACTGTGTTTGTGGCGTGCATGCAGAAACGGCTTCTTTCGCATCACTCTCCCATATAGCTTCTCCTTGTGCAGTGTGCACTGTATTGTTGACAAATGCACAGTGACACCATCTGCAGCAAGATGATGCTGCAGGTCTTTGGAGGTGGTCTGTGGATTGTTCTTGACTGTTCTCACCATTCTTCATCTCTGCCTTTCTGATATTTTTGTTGGCCTGCCACTTCTGGCTTTTACAAGAACTGTCCCTGTGGTCTTCCATTTCCTTACTATGTTCCTCACAGTGGAAACTGACAGGTTAAATCTCTGAGACAACTTTTTGTATCCTTCCCCTGAACAACTATGTTGAACAATCTTTTTTTCAGATCGTTTGAGAGCTGTCTTGAGGAGCCCATGATGCCACTCCTCAGAGAAGATGCAACTAGGAGAACAACTTGCAAATGGACACCTGAAATAGCTTTTCTCATGATTGGATACACCAGGCTATGAAGTACAATGCTCAATGAGGTTACCAAACTAATTTAGTGCTTCAGTAAGTCAGTAAAAAGTAGTTAGGAGTATTCAAATCATGAAAATAAGAAGGGTGCCCATACTTTGGGCACCTGTCAAATTTTGAAATAATGCATATTTCACATTTTTGGTTAGTACAATAAACCTCATTTCAAACCTGAAATATTACTGTGTCCATCAGTTATTACATATATCACACTGAAATAGCTGATACAAAAAAACTATTTTAAGCAAAAAAAAATGAGTAAGATTAAGAGGGGTGTCCAAACTTTTTCATATGACTGTATAATAACAAAGATACCAGAAGTTCTAAGTTAAGATGAAGCTGCTAATATTGCTCTCTACCCTGTCTTTCCATTGTAATACTTCTGATATCAGGATTGCTGAAGTAAAAATAGGTTGCTCACACTGTTGCCCATCCTATCTTTCTACTTTAACATTTGAGATACTAGGTGTGACAAGGTAAAAAGAGGCTGATCACACTGCTATCCACTTTATCTTTCTTATCTAGTACTGAAAATACCAAGCCTACAGAGTTAAGGAGTTCTTCACATTGCTATTTACACTGTCTATCTGATCTCTTAAGATATGAAGGGTGCGGAGGTAAAAATAGGCTGCTCACACTGCTGTCCTCCCTGCTTTATCTAATTCTGGAAGTGCCAAGGATGCTGAAGTAAGAAGAACCTGCTCACACTGCTGTCCCCCCTATCTTATCTAATTCTGGAGACACCAGGTGTGTAAAGGTAAGAAGAGGCTGCTAATGTTGTGTTCCACTATGTATTCTAGATATAATGCTAGAAATGCCAAGGTAGCAAGAGGTAAGAAGAGAGTGATCACACTAATATCAATATTGTATTTTGAATCTAAAGCTAAATAGATTAATGGTGCTGAGTTAAGAAGAGGATGCTTAGGCCGGCTTCACACTGTGGCGTGATCCGGTCCGGGGCTGTCCGGGATGCCCCTGAAAGCCGCGGCCCGGATTAGCACACAGGACTGGGGGCTAATATGCCTTCCGGTCTGGTGTGCAGCGCACGCAGTTCCCGTTGCTGATAAGTCAGGACCGCGGGTACCGCTGTGAACGTTGCACACCGGACCGGAGGGCATATCAGCCCCCGAGTCCTGTGTTCTGATCCGGTCCGCGGCTGTCAGGGGCATCCCGGACAGCCCCGGACCGGATCACGCCGCAGTGTGAAGCCGGCCTTCTACTGCTGTCCAACTTGCCTTATTTAATTCTAGAGATAACAGGAGTACTGAGAAAAGTGGAAATAGCTCACACTGCCATCCACTGTATCTTTTTAATCACATACTGGAGATACCAGTAGTGTCGAGGTAAGAAGACACTGCTCACACTGCTGTTTGCCCTGTCTTCCTGATCTAGTGCTAGAGTTATTAGGAAAGCTAAAGTGGGAAGAGGCTCCTCACAATGTTATCCTTGCCTGCTCTGATACCATAGTTGAAGAGATAAGAATATCATATTCATACACCTATCCAGACAGTTTTACTAAATGCTGAATGACTGTTGTAAGCTGGAGATTGTATTATTACTAATTATTAATTATTTATTATTAAGTAGATTAGATATTAATTAGATTGTATTATTATTAGTTTCCAAGTGAAGATGGCACACAGTACCCTGAAGAATACTGCCTCGTTAAATGCATCATCATAGTAATACTTCTACAATGCTGAACATTTCCACATGGCACATTGACATGTCATAGTGCTATTGTGAAAGAGGACCTAACAACTGTTTTAAGTTCCCCGTCCTTCTGTGTGGTTGTCTAGCCTTAAGCTACAAGTCTGCAGTCACTTTATGTAAATGCGTACTCCTAAATCTTAACATTACGTCACTCCAGGCTGTGAGGATGCTATGGTGATGGGCCTATATTAAAACTAGGTGGCCATGAATTGAGTAAGCTAAAGACGTGAAAGCTACCACTTTGGGGATAGTTTTAAAAGAATCTTTTATTTTATTCTTTTTAAAAAATGACTGGTCAAGTCTAACATAGTATACAAAAAAAGTGAACAAACAGGTGTATTATACAAATTCACTGAAGGACAACAGCACATAACAATACATGTACCCCTTCCTCCCCCTATGTTTGCAAACTGCCTGTCAGTGGAGGCAATATCACCCTAAAGTTTCGGGTGCCCCCACTCCACGGCGGCTCGCCCTATGATAGCCCTAGATGCTACGGGTATCAAAAATAGCAACAATAGAACGTTATCAGAGGATGCACACAATATGTCTGGGTAACAACAGGACACAGAACCGGACCAGGGTCAACTTAACTCAAATAGTCTCCCTAGTCCTTTGATTCCACGCTGGTCCACAGTGCATTCACGTTCTTCCTTCAGTTGTGACGTTAAAAAAACGTTAATGAATCTCCATTGTTTCCATCTTACGCGTTTCGCCTCAGAAATTCAAGATGAGGCTCATCAGAGATCTTTTTGGAGTTTCACAACAATTGCCTACAAATTAAAGATAACCATTAGTGGAAGAAATCACTTTTTGTAACGCCACTTTTGGATTTATCAAAAGACAAGTCCCGCATTAATACAGCCTATGAATAGAAGATAGGACAAGAGAGCCTACAGTCCAAAAAGAGCCCATTATCAAAGCAGTGGCCATAATAAAGGTAGGAAAGAAAAAAAAAAAAACACCAACTTATAGTCTTTATATACCTGTCACTCTTTTTTCACGAGACAAAGAATAGATCAATATATCGTATCGCTTCAAAAGAGGGGTCCCAGAGTCGGGGTCACAGGGGTGCATTCACTATAAGAAGAGATGCGCCTTTACTTATATTGCCTCAAACAATCCATCAGAATAAAAACCCTCCCTCTCTTACCTAACTCCCGGAGACAGTGTACACAGTGGTGGGCATCCAGCTACTGTTAAAGTCATGGACACTCAGGTTTCATATCAACCATATTAATGTGGGGTCTATGGTAGGTACACAAAGAAGCAAGGGTATTACAGCCATTTCTACATGCATTTTTTCCCCCCACTACCCTCTATTTAGCCTTTACTAAAAAACGTTTCCCTTATATACTGGAAATTGCCAGAGAAGAAAATACTTCAGGCCCATAAGCCTCCCATAGAGCTAAAGTGACTAAAGAGGGAATAGTGAATCACTACAGGGGTCAAAAAATACATTCTATTATGCTCAAATACAAAGCAAAAAGACTTATCTGCCACCTCCATATGTGTCTGGTTCCAGGGTGAAGTGTCCAGGCTGGATGTACATCCTCTGTGTAACCACATCCTTTATATAGCCCATTTCTGCCCATTGACCTATCACTGATGATTTCCAATAGGTAGCACATGTGGGAGCAACCCTTTACTGACCAGGGATATGTTCGTCCCGCCCAGCCGGAAATAGTCATCACCAGAGGCCTGATTTGCGTTCCACATACAGGATATAGTCATCAGGGAGTGTCCCATTCATCCACCCAGAGAAAAAAAAAAAACAGAAAGAGCAGTGGTCACGTGATCAGGAGGATGCATCCCATAGACAAATTTCTATTATGTGGAAGCACCAGTAAAATATTAAATACTTTCCAGATATTCATGCTCCCCATCTGCCCCCATATATTCCACACCACTGGAATATATTTTAACATATTAGAATCATAAGTTCACCATACATATATGAATTGAGTAAGGCCAAATACAGTCCAGTTGGAATATGGCCAGAAGTTTGCAAATCACATACTTGCAGCAATACAACTGCCCACTCCTGGAGCCAGCATGGGAGAATCCTCACAGCATGGAGTGTGTGTGATGTGAGGATTTGTGGCAACCCACTGGTCTGGACGCCATGAGCGGTACTGCTCCCATGCCAGGGTGTGGTTCTCCAATAGTCAGGAGGTGGGGGATGGTAGGTGTAATGATTAGAGATGAGCGAGTACTAAAATGCTCGGGTGCTCGAAGCTCGGGCCGAGCATCCCAAGATACTCGTGTACTCGGCCCAAGCACCGAGCCCAATGTTATCCTATGGGAGACCTGAGTATTTTTCTGGCATGACCCCCGGCAGTATGGATAAACCCTAAAAATGTCACAAAAGTATCAGGACAGTGCTGAAATGACATGGGAACAGCATGGGGAAGACCCCTGTAAGCATTTCAGACTCCAAGGTCACTGCTGTGAACAATTTTGTCAGATTATTACGCCACTTTTACGGACTGTCAAGAAAACATTACAAAATGAAACCAAAGTGGATTTTCATGGAGAAAATATTAAGGGCTCATACCCACTTGTGAGACAGAGTTGGTGTATGTTAGTTTTTTGGATTACATGAAAGATTTTTTTTTTTAAATTGTGTGGCACTCCCATGCCCCTAGGAAGAGACGTACATGAAGGCCTCTTTTAATATTGCACCCATTATAAGGAAGAGGGTCTTTTGTAGTATTGCCCTAGGCAGGGCTGCTAAACATTAGGAGGCACCCCAATGCCCCTGGATAGAGGCGTGCATGAGGACCTCTTTAAATAATGTGAACATTTTAAGGAAGTGGGTCTTTTGTAGTATTGCCCTAGGCAGGGCAGTCAAAAATTGGGAGGCACCCCAATGCCCCTGGGAATAGACGTACATGAAGGACTCTTTAAATATTGCGCCCATTATAAGGAAGTGGGTCTTTTGTAGTATTGCCCAAGGCAGGGCTGCTAAACATTGGGAGGCACCCCAATGCCCCTGGATAGAGACGTGCAAGAGGGCCTCTTTAAATAATGTGCCCATTTTAAGGAAGTGGGTCTTTTTTAGTATTGCCCTAGGCAGGGCAGCCAAAAATTGTGTGGCACTCTGATGCCCCTGGATAGAGGCGTGCATGAGGGCCTCTTTAAATAATGTGTTCATTTTAAGGAAGTGGGTCTTTGGTAGTATTGCCCTAGGAAGGGCAGCCAAAAATTGGGAGGCACCCCAATGCCAATGGGAAGAGACGTACATGAAGGCCTCTTTAAATATTGCGCCCATTATAAGGAAGTGGGTCTTTTGTAGTATTGCCCTAGGCAGGGCTGCTAAACATTGGGAGGCACCCCAATGCCCCTGGATATAGACGTGCATGAGGGCCTCTTTAAATATTGCGCCCATTTTAAGGAAGTGGGTCTTTTGTAGTATTGCCCTAGGCAGGGCAGCCAAAAATTGTGTGGCACTCTGATGCCCCTGGATAGAGGCGTGCATGAGGGCCTCTTTAAATAATGTGTTCATTTTAAGGAAGTGGGTCTTTGGTAGTATTGCCCTAGGAAGGGCAGCCAAAAATTGTGAGGCACCCCAATGCCAATGGGAAAGGTACATGAAGGCCTCTTTAAATATTGCGCCCATTATAAGGAAGTGGGTCTTTTGTAGTATTGCTCTAGGCAGGGCAGCCAAAAATTGGGAGGTACCATAATGCCCCTGGATGGAGGCGTGCATGAGGGCCTCTTTAAATAATGTGCCCCTTATAAGGAAGTGGTTCTTTTGTAGTATTGCCCTAGGCAGGGCTGCCAAAAGTTGGGAGGCACTCTGATGCCCCTGGATAGAGGCGTGCATGAGGGCCTTTTTAAATAATGTGCCCATTATAAGGAAGTGGGTCTTTTGTAGTATTGCCCTAGGCAGGGCAGCCAAAAATTGGGAGGTACCATAATGCCCCTGGATGGAGGCGTGCATGAGGGCCTCTTTAAATAATGTGCCCCTTATAAGGAAGTGGTTCTTTTGTAGTATTGCCCTAGGCAGGGCTGCCAAAAGTTGGGAGGCACTCTGATGCCCTTGGATAGAGGCGTGCATGAGGGCCTTTTTAAATAATGTGCCCATTATAAGGAAGTGGGTCTTTTGTAGTATTGCCCTAGGCAGGGCAGCCAAAAATTGGGAGGTACCACAATGCCCCTGGATGGAGGCATGCATGAGGGCCTCTTTAAATAATGTGGCCATTATAAGGAAGTGGGTCTTTTGTAGTATTGCCCTAGGCAGGGCTGCAAAAAATTGTGAGGCTTTTCAATGCCCCTGGAAAGAAACATGGGGAGAGCCTCTAAATATTGTTCCCATTACAAAGGAGCGGGTCTACTGTACTTGTAATGCCCATTCAGTAAGCATGGACAGAAACATTTACCTCTGGGGGTATACATGAAACTACTGCCTAACTTTTGAACGGTTAGGGTCATCATCATCTTAAATATGATGTTAAAAAATTATGTTTTTGTGGGTGTGCGGAGGTGCATGGCAATTTACCGGCACAAAATTTTAATTCCGCTATCATTTGGTGGTGGTGTGGTGAAATCAGGCCCAATCCAACCCTTGTTCATCTTGATCAGAGTCAGCCTGTCAGCATTTTCAGTTGACAGGCGGGTGCGTTTATCAGTAATGATTCCACCTGCGGCACTAAAAACACGCTCTGACAAAACGCTAGCGGCAGGGCAGGCCAGGACTTCCAAGGCATAGAGAGCCAATTCCTGCCACGTGTTCAGCTTGGATACCCAATAATTATAAGGCACAGAGGAGTCTAGGAGCACTTGTATACGATCGGCAAGGTACTCCCTCAGCATCTTTGCAAACTTTGCAGTCCTTGTGACACTACCCCGCACCTCAGGGCCTGTGGTACGGGAAGTGCTGAGAAAAGTGTCTAAGATATTTGAGAGTGTTCCCCTACCTCTGCTGGATTGGACTTGTGCCTCTCTTGGCCGGACGCCTTGGTTGTCCACCGAATCGTGACCTCTGCTGCTAGCGTTTTCAGAAGGGAATTTTTGGACTAATTCCACGACTATGGCCTTCTGGTACTGCAGCATTTTTGTAGACCTCTCCGCCTCGGCAATAAGAGAAATAAAATTCTCCTTGTAGTGTGTCACCAACCAGTAATGAATTGATAGCGCAAGGGTCACGAGACAGGCAGCGTAACATAAAGTCAGACAGGTGCACCAGACTGTTAACAGGCAAGACTTCAGGGTCCTCACCAACAGCATGACTGGCTATGCTGGCCTCATCCTCTTCCTCCTCGGCCTCCTCCTCCTCTCCCCTGTCCTGTGGCCATCCACGCTGAACCGACAGTCTGACGGTTGTGCATGTATTTCCGTCAATTCCGCATGAAAGTAGCTTTATTTCTTCATCCTCCTCCTCCTCGTCATAGTCCTCCAATGCGTGTTGGGATGAGATGAGGCTGGGCTGTGTGTAATCACCCAGTATGGTTTCTTGCTCCAACTCATCGTGCTCCGCCTGCAATGCATCGTCTTTGATTTTGAGCAGAGAGCATTTTAGAAGACAGAGAAGCGGGATGGTGACGCTAATGATGGCGCCATCGCCGCTCACCATCTTGGTGGAGTCCTCAAAGTTTTGGAGGACGGTACATATGTCATACATCCATGTCCACTCCTGAGGTCTTGTGTGGAGTTTGAACTGTATACCGAAGGCCTAGTTGATGCTGGTACTCAACAACTGCCCTTTTCTGCTCACAAATCCTGACCAACATGTGCAGTGTGGAATTCCAACGCGTAGGGACATCACACACCAGTCTGTGAGCGGGAAGCTGCAAACACCGCTGAAAGCCGGCAAGGGCGGCAGAAGCAGTAGGTGACTTTCTAAAATGGGCACACAGGCAGCGTACTTTGGAACATGTGTCGCCTCGCCTCAGAGCCGCCACAAGGTTCCGGCCATTGTCACACATGACTATGCCTGGCTGTAGGTTCAGCGGTGTGAGCCAGTGATCTGCCTGCTGTCCACAACTCTTCAGCATATTGGGGTTTGTCACCTGCGCATATTTGCTTCAGCACAGCCTGTTGCCGCTTAGCCGAGGCAGTGCTGCAGTGCTTCCAGCTTGGGACTGGTGTGGAGGAGGAGGAGGAGGAGGCTGAGGAGCATGACGTTCAGGAGCTGTACACTGTGGGTGAAACCCTGACTGAGTTAGGGCCTGTAATCCTTGGTGTCGGAAGGACGTGTTCCGTCCCAAGCTCAGACTGGGTCCCGGCTTCCAGAATATTAACCCAGTGTGCCATCAGCGAGCGGTACCTGCCATGTCCACGTGTCCATGGTTAGGTGGACTTTGCCTGAAACTGCGTTGTTAAGGGCACGTATGATGTTTTGCAACACGTGCTTATGTAATGCGGGGACGGCACACTGGGAAAAATAGTGGCGGCTGGGGACCGAGTAACGTGTGACAGCTGCCGCCATCAGGTTGCGGAATGTTTCCGTCTCCACTAGCCTAAAAGGCAACATTTCCAGCGCAAGAGGTCGCGAAATGTGTGCATTTAGAACTGTGGCATGTGGGCCGTTGGCAGCGTATTTGTGCCTGCGTTCCAAAGAATGGTGTATGGATAACTGAATGCTGCGCTGCGACAAGGACGTGGTTGATGATGGTGCTATTTCTACTTGTACAACTACAGGTGAAGGACAGGAGGCATCTTCACATGCAGTATGGACAGGGGATTGGCTTTCATGCACAACAGTGGAAGACGAAGCGGTGTCACCCGCAGACACTGCTCCTGGACTCTGCTGTACATCCCACAAAGTCGGGTGCTTTGCTGACATGTGCCTGATCATGCTGGTGGTGGTCAAGCTGCTGGTTTTGCTACCCCTGCTGATGCTGGCATGGCAAGTGTTGCAAATGGCCTTTTTGGAATTATCTGCAGACACCTTAAAAAACAGCCAGACTCGGGAAGACCTAACAGTTGTACTGGCAACTTCTGTCGTGTTGTTGTTCCGGGGAACAGTTGCCTGCCTTCTGCCTTCTGCCTGCAGCTACCACCCTGCTTCTCCTGGCCTGTTGTGATGCTACGCCTAACTCCCCCTGTGCACTGCTATCCTCGCTCTGCATGTCCTCCTGCCAAGTTGGGTCAGTTACTGGATCATCCACCACATCGTCTTCCACTTCCACACCCTGGTCCTCCTCCTGACTTTCTGGCAATTGTGTCTCATCATCATCCACCTCTTGTTGACACACTGTTGCCATTGTGAGACCGTGGCTGCTCAAATATTTGGGCATCGGTACATACGATCTCCTCATGACCCACTTCAACTGGAGCTGGCGAGAGGCCAGAATCTACGAATGGATAAATGAACAGCTCTTCAGAGTGTCCAAGTGTGGGATTAGTTATGTCAGGGCCGGGCATTCGGCATGGTGGGAGGAAGGAGTATCAGGGTGTAGAATGTGCGGTCCAGTCTCACGGCTACTGACACTTGACTGTGAGGAAGACAAGGTATTTATGGTGGTGCCAAACTGAGTGGAAGCATTATCCGCTATCCAACTAACAACCTGTTGACACTGGTCTTGGTTTAATAGTGGTGTACTGCTGCGGTCCCCTACAAATAGGGACAGGAAGGTTGAGCGAGATGATGTGGGCGTTTGTCTTGGCGCAACCCGAGCTTGCACATGAACTCGGCCTCTGCCTGCACCACCATCACGTCCAGTCCCTTGTCCCTTGCCACCGGCCTTGTGCATTTTCAATGTTGTGCTTCCTGTATACAGCTAATTGAAGGTGTCCAAAAGATGGTTTTTAGATGCACACTGAGATTACAGATTACAGCGGTTTAATCACGGCAGCTGGAACGGTCAGACACAAACGCTGACGCTTATACCGTGTTTTGGCGTATACTACTTGGAGCTACAAGCCACTCCTGCCGTACTAAGATGCTAAATGAATGCAGACAAGAGTTGGTTTTTAGCTGGACACTGAGATTAGAGATTAAAGCCCTGGTCAGACACGAACACTGACGAAAATACTGAGTGTTTTGGCGTATCCTAATTTACGCTACAACCTACTCCTGCCGCACTAAAATGCTAAATTAATGCAGACAAGATTTGTTTTTTTTTAGCTGAACACTGAGATTAGAGATTAAAGCCCTGCAGGTGGACTGGTCAGACACAAACGCTGATGAGAATACAGATTTGTTTGGCATATCCTAATTTACGCTACAACCTACTCCTGCCTATAGAGAGCTAAATTAATCCCTAAAAGCACTGTTTTGGGATGGATGGGATTTCCAGCCTGTACACCTGCCCCAGATGTGATGCAGGCTGGTATACTGACACAACGAAGTTTGCTATATACCCTGCCTCCCTACCTGCCTGTATACAGCTCTATTATTCCCCAGAAGGACTGTTGTGGTAATTAGATTGTCAGCCCTGGCTGAAAGGCCACAAATCTGTCCCTCAATCAGCAGCACCTCTCCCTACACTGACTGTCTGTGGAGCAGAGTGACGAGCACAGTGCGGTCAGGTCTTATAAAGACCTTATGACGCTGTGCGGCCAGCCAATCACTGTAAAGCCACAACCAACATTGCTGTGGCATTACAGTGTCTGTCAGCCAATCCCTGCATGTGGGCTGGCTCTGTAAAGAGCGCCAACATGCAGGGAGGTGGACCCCGAGCATAGCAAGAGTATCACGAGATTACTCAGTACTCGCCAAGTACCGCGAGTACTGAGATATTCGTGCGAGTACCGAGTAGTGACAAGCATACTCGCTCATCCCTAGTAATGATCCTCAACACACACTTAGGACCCAGGGGAACCATAGGCAAAACCCCAAGGGGAGGGCCCAGTGGGTCAAAAGAGGTAAAGAAGTGTGGGTGGATAATAGAAAGAGCAGTTCAGTTTGAGTTTGGAGCGGAACAGTAAACAGCTAGCATGCAGAGCTGAGAGAGTGGAGACATCAAGTCTAGTGAGGAGGAGAGAACAGCGAAACTGCAGAGAAGGGGACTTGAGCTGTGCTTCACTCATCCTGGGAAACTGAAAGGAAGGAACCATAGGGTCACCAGAGGAGCTGAAGTTGCCCATGCGCCCGAATCAGGGACTGGTGATACCAGACGGAGGGGTTGTGACCTAGAAACAGGGACCTGAACGCGTCACAGTAGTCTAATACTGAACCGCTGAATTGGACGCTACAAGCTTCATAGGAGCTGTCACTCACACTCCTTCTAAGAGAAAGCAGCCGGAGACAAGATACCAGTTGCTCACTCACAATCAAAGCTGCCGGATCAGGGATCTGTGCGCAGAGGCACTGTCAAGCACAGGTGCTGAGGAACGGAGACCAGTGAGAGAGAGAGGCCAGGACAGGCACACCACTAAGGATTTTATACCTGCTACCCCAATCTCTTAAAGATTACACAGACCAGAGCTTATCTGAGAGACTTTGTAACATTGTATGACCTGTTGAGAAGTGCTATGAGTAAACCTGGGTACAGAGTTGCAGAACTGTGTGAGACTGTGTTATTTGTGCGGCAACCGGCTGTGAAGGCCACTGAGCAAGGTAATGAGGCCTAATGTTAACCCCCTGCCTGCCAGAGACTACCAAATGCTCTATCCACTGCCATGGGAACCCATTCCACCTGTGGGGAGCCACTCCATCCCAGCTGCCCGTCCATCATCCCCAGAGGTTCTGCAGCAGCGGCGGCCACACATAGCCGCAAACCATGGGTGGCATCACGAACATTTCTTCCTCTAACCCACCCTATCCCTATACACTCCCCAAGAATGCTAAAACACTGAAGCCAGGGTCATGGAGCTGGGTCTTGACCCCTGTAACTCCCCAGAAGAAGCATTAAAGTTCTGTTCTGAGTATCCCGCGGCCCTGGGGCGCATCAGATTCATAAGTTTGCAGTCCCATAGAGTGACTCATAAACTTGTAACCAAAGGCCCCTTAAAAAAACTGTGAAATCAAAACACTAAATTCAGTTTGAGTCATTCTGGATACACTGGTGATATAAAATAGAGAACACACAATTTCCTTAATGTTAAGGTCAGTGTTTTGTGCTAATAAAAATATTCTAACATGAGTACAATAGCAGTATTTTAAGCTTATTTCATGAATTGAATATATTCTAAAGCATCGAATAAAAATGTAAATGAGATAAATGAAAAAAAAAAAACACCGATTAAAATTAGAGAACACTTTAAATGGATCCTGTCACCTCCAAAATGCCACCTAATCTACCAAAACACGTCCCTGCAGCATCCTATCACTAATCTCACACTCCTTTTGTCTCCTAAAAGCATCCTGTGAAAGTGCATAAAAACGTTTTAATACTTACTCATTAGGGATTATAATTAGCAGGGGCTATATTCTTTAGCCCTTAGGGCGTGTTGTTTTGCAGCCCGAATGATCCAGCCCTCTTTGTGCAGCTTCTGCTGTGATGTGGAGCTGAAGGCAAGACTAATGATTTGCATTCTGTAAGTGACAGAGAGTGGGAGGGCAAAGCCTGCACAAGCAAAGCAGCACAGAGAGAGAGAGGGTGGATCCTCGAGGCTGCAAAACAACACGCCCTAATGGTACCTTTACACACCGGTACTGGATGGTGGCAACAACCGGGTGCTTCACGTGCATGAGCACGCCACAAACGGTTGCAAACAGTAATCGCACCACCTTTACACGCCGCAACAAGGTGCGCTACGGTAGGTTACACCACCGAGTGTCTCAAGTTACCTTCTGCAGAGCACCTTACCTCATTTACACACCGCCACAACAAGCTAATATGGGCGGACCTGGTGCAGCAGGGACAACACATAGGCGTGCCACAATTGTGGATTACGAGACGTTCGTACGCTGATAGGACAAAGCAATAGCATCATGATTGGGCAGCCAGCGCAGGAGGCTGATTAATACATGACGCTCGAGCAGTTGTGTAATGTGACTGGTCAGCTCCTTAAATATGCCGCCCTATGCAGCGACTACCAATCGGAACGCAGCATCTTCCACCAATAATCGCTTGTGGGGCGCGGTAACCCGGAGCCTGTGTCACGCCCCAGGTACATACCAGGTACATAGCATGGTGTCGAAAGAACCCTTCTGTTCCTTCTTTACACGCCGATACAGGTCGCTACCATCGGCTGGGTAACCACCTGTTTTAGGGCAGTGCACTGAAACAGGTGCCGCCACTGGCGGGTGGCTACAACCGTCTTCACACGCCGCGACCTCGGGTTGAATTGACGGTGCAAGATACATTTCTCTCATGTACCCGGTTGTTGCCACCATCCAGTAGCGGCGTGTAAAGGTACCATTAGGGCTAAAGAATATAGCCCCTACTAATTATAATACCTAATGAGTAGTATTAAAATGTTTTTATGCACTTTCACAGGATGCTTTTAGGAGACAAAAGGGGTGTGAGATTAGTGATAGGATGCTGCAGGGACATGATTTGGTAGCTTAGGTGGTGTTTTGGAGGTGACAGGATCCCTTTATAATTACTGCAAATTATTGGTGTTAATTTCCTTAATTATCTGATAAACCCTATTTAACTGGCAGCCTAAACTTTCCAGTTTGCACTCACTTTGCAAAAATAGTGCTCCATTCCAAAGTGACTGAATACCTCCAGCATGTTGTCCAGATGATGATCAAAGGGGTCACGCTATCAGCCATATCAACGGAAGGTGGTCATTCCAACTCTGTGATTTCTAGAAAAAATTGCATCTTTACAACATCTCAAACTCTTTAAAGTTGCCCTCCAAAGACAAATACAAAAGAGGACAAGATAATGTGAAGAATCTCTATGGGTATTCATCTCAACATTGCAGCTGGAATAGCTCCCCAGTTCAGCACTGAACAGGGTAACAATCTGCCTCATTATACATTGTCATGACGTTTAAGAGCATTTAGACTGAAAGCCCACTCTAAAGTGACCAAATCTTTCATTAGCAGAAAGAATCAAAAGTCTAGACTCACCTTTGGTGAGGAGCATGTTGTGTGCACAGAAGAGAAGTAGTCCACAATTCATTTTAGTGATAAAAGCAAGTTTAATTTATTTGCATCTGATGGAAAACGTTATGTTCATTGACCAAATGGGGAAAAAAATCAACCCAAAGTGTGTAAGGTTAGGGTCAGACTTGGGAGCTTGCATCCGTTGGAAGGATGCATTAAAGGATCCTTTTTTTCCCCTTATCATTTTCATGGCATGTATGTTCATGTTTAGCGCATGTGCTTGCCATAGACTCCCATGTTAAAAAAACGCATGCGTTTTTGAAAAAGCACTAAAAAATGCTGCATACCGCATTTTTTGGTGCACTTGCAAAAATGCATAGCGTCAAACACATTGTACTTTTGCAATGCGTTTTTTGCATTGGTGTCTATGGGTGCGTTCAAATGTTGATCAATGTAGATCTGTCTGAAAAAAATCAAGTGATCATTCATTGTTTTCTAGTTTTGATGTCCAGAGTATATGTACTACTTGAATAAAAAATATATATATTTTAGGAAAATTTGAAATCTTAAAGCTGAAATTTAGTTTAATGTTATTACAAAGGCGTATACAGAAATATTGATTTATGTTACTAGATTAAAGTGTGTCTAACCGCTGAATTTTTTATATATTTTACATATAAATATAAAAGATTTTGTAATTTGCACCCAACTAAAGGTGTTCCTTCCCTAGTCTTTTTGTATCTTTGGTGAAACTCCAGGTTGTATTATAGGATAAATCCACAGGGTGATGCTGTTCTGCCAAGCCCAGGAGATTTAGAGAGCATTCAAGGAGATACCTGAAAAAGAATATCAAGTGATCCAACATTTGTTAGTACAGTGAATTGTGTCAAGATATCTGCTAAGAAATAATATTATTAAGATTCAAAATCAACTTCAAAGATAATTCTTAATATTAGTAAAATGTAAAAGGATTTCTGTCAGTGCAGAGTACACTCTGTAAAACCAAATCTCTTGCTAAATCAGAAGAAAATAACCTTCAACTGCAGAAAGCTGTACAGTGATATAATGGCACTCACCCATGCTCATGTTCCTGCCATCCAGCAAATTGTTGGCAAGACTCAGTTAATCACTTAGATTCAGCATGCTGTAATTGCTTTGCAGCCATATCCACAGTTTTAGTTTAAATTACACTAATTCATCCAAACAATATTTCATTAATTTATAATTTCACCAATCAATAAAGTGTGATCCTTTAGGACACATCCCATTATTTTATATGATATACATAACGAGGAAATCAGCAATAAGGAGACATGTTAGATAGACAGACCAGTTAATCCTACAATAAATTGGTGTAAATTCATCTGTGTCTATCTTTGTGTTAGCCAAAATGTACCAAGGTGGTTTTAATTGTATCAGGTGCCTCAAGCCAAGGGTGTAACAAGGAGTAAGGGGGCCCACATCCACCTTCAAAGCAGCAATCATCATCTGTCATGTAAACAGTGCAGTATGATGAACTATTGAACTACAAATGGCGTCTATATTGTCCTTGCACAGACGTCCTCTCCCATGGCTCCCAACCATTCTAGATTCAATGGGACTCTCCCAATTTGAGGGCCCAGTCCCACTGTCCCGACAGGGCTTTGTCGTACCATACTCTCACTGTTTTCGCCAGCTCTTTACCTCCTCCTCAACTTTGAGGGCTGACCCGAGCACAGTGTCACACTGGGTTGGTGGGGGCCCACCATCAACATTGACTCTGGGGGCCCACTGATCAACTACATGGGAAAATTACATTCACAAATTTACCAATGCTTCTATGAAATAATATACTGGGTAGTTTGTAAAATGAATGATAATAATAATTTTATTTATATAGCGTCAACATATTATGCAGCACTTTACAATTTAGAGGGGACATGTACAAACAATATGAGATAATACAGAGTAACAAAAAATTGAAAAACCAACAATCAAGTGTAAAGTCTATCCCTAGCACACTTTCAAAAAGAGGAGGAAGTTGATTTTTTCAGTTTTTTTATTAATTGGAGTGCGGATGTGACATATCATGACGTTTGGGCTCACATGAGCCTTCCTAAAATGATTCGTCTCACAGCAAGGATCTTGTGATCAATTGTACATGGATGTATATCCAGTTTGTTCTGGGAGACACCAGAGATCTGTATTTACTCCAAATAGAGTATAATGTTCTAGATAGTATGGGGCATCATATATATACATACTGTCCATCACAGTTAGGTGTCTGTACTGTGACTCCTGTACTTAGCTTCGCAAATATGCAAATATGGTGCATGGTGGCCTTTTCAGTGAGGAGATCAGGATGAGGAGATCAGCAAGACTTCTTCACTACTTGTAATAAAGAATTGGTTATTGGTGGTATGTGAGCGCTAAGGCAAGAGGCAAAAAGGGAACTTTTTACATAGTCTGCGTGCTATCAAAACGCGTTGTGGCCTATACAAGGAGCTAACAAATAAAAGGTTTGAGAATATGTAAAAAGTTCCCTTTTTGCCTCTTGCCTTAGCACTCACATACCACCAATGATCAATTCTTTATTACATGTTCAAATCCTTTCTGGGATCATTGGTGGAGCTGCTCTGGGCTTGGGCATTTTCAACAATCCTCTTTTGAGGACCTGGGAGTGATAATCGCACTAACACCGGCAACAGGATCTGAGGTAACGTTGACAGGACCTGCGGTGACGGCGTGAGGACCTGCGGTGACGCAACTTCCTCTTTCGAATGACGTGACATCCCAGAGAGACCACGGCTGAAGCGGATCCATGGGCCAACATCGCGGGCATTCACAGAGCGGGACCACCCTGCTTCTGGGCCCAATACAGTGTTGTGCACGCCGCATAACTCTTTGGGTGAGTGGCCAATTGGCAACCTCTCTATCCCCCTAGATCACCAGGTGTTACACATTGCGCCCCTCCTCTCTTTTTTACTTGTTCACTACTTGGGCACTGAATAAAGGTAGATGAGGAAAATAAAAAATAAATAAATAAAAGACTTCTTGAGGACATTTCCTGCATCTTCATTCTCCATTTGTACAGACAGCCACAACAGACCCTGTAGAGATAATTATGACTACTAATTAAAAGTGTATTGTTTAAAAATACATGTGTTTATATAATTTTTCTAATGAGATCCGCTGTCCTGTGCTGGGCATATGTTGAGCCCAGGCTTTGGGGTACTCGGGTGTCAGGCTCCAAAGGGGTTAACGGTGTCAAAGGGAATGGCGGCCGCACCTGACCCCTTGTCCTGGGCCTATCTTCCAAAAAGGGGTAATATATACAGGGGATTATATACAGTGTTTTCGTGATGCCACCTGTAGTTTCTGGTGAGATGCCACCAGTGCCGCCACAGTCCGCCGGAGGAAGATGGTGGTGCGGCAAGTTGGTGAAGTCCTCCACAGGTAGGACTGGACCTCCGGGGCAGCGTTCTTGTATGGAAACAAGTTCATGCAAGAGAGGATGCAGCAGACACAAGTTCACTTTTCTCCGGGTACTTTACTGTCATTTGCATTAGTCGCATACAAAAGTTACAGTTCAGCACTCCTAATGTTATGAGGACAGGTAGATTAACGGGTGGCTGCAGGCAGATCCTAGGTGGTATGGTGGAACCCTCAGTGTGTGCCTACGTGCTCTAACCCCATCTGTTCCTTCTTCCTTCTTTCTAGTGAAATTGTGAAGCCTGATGACTTGAAATCTGTCTGACCTCCTTCTCTTTCAACCTTGCTCTCGTCGGGTAACCCTCTGCTGGCTGGCCACTTAGTCCTTTAGCAGTGCCTGGTACCCTCTTCTGGTCTGCTCAGGTGCCCGGGAGAATTGTAGACTCCTCGGGACTCCGGATTCTCTGTGGTCCTAAAGTATCCCACAGGTGCGGGCTCCGGTGCCCGGTAAGCTTTCTGGGATAAACTTCCTCAAGTTCCTCACTCCCTTAGGCTGCCTGAGCATGGAAAAACTTTTTCTTTTTTAAGCCCTCTCTTCTTCTTCCATCTTCCCTGGTGCCTCAGCCGAGAGACCCTCTCCACTCTCCAACCTCTCCTTAGTCTCCTACTCCTTTCTCCTTTTTTACTACTCCCCCTAGAGGTAATTTTATTCCCTCCTGGGTAACCTCCCACCGTGTAGACTAGCGTGGGAGTGCTGGTTATGGATCCCACCCACCATCCTAGAGTCCACCTGCAGCTGGAGCAACTGCACCTCTTTTACGGGTGCAGTACCCCTCTGTGACGCCTGCTTGGTGGGGCGCCACATATTCCCTTGATTGAATATACTCATCCGCGAGTATCTGTACCTGTTTACCGGAAAGTGAAAAGCATTTTATATTCATCAACATCAACGGGTAACTATTTACAGGCAAGAATATTTAGATTTCTTCCCATTGCTGGGAGACACTTTCTTGGAACGTTACACATTTACACACAAACGTTGCAGTAGCTAGTATTATCAGACCCCACGGCACTCGGGTCACCTGTCGGCAAAGTTGTTACTCCCCGGTTATAACTATCTGCATAAAAGACATTTTTGACTCGGCCCAACGGGGATCGGTTCTAACTATGCGGGCACAGCGGTAATGCATTGTCCAGCACAGTCCAGTGTGTATTATCACCACTGGGCTGCTGCTCACACAGCACACATCATCAATGAAACAGAGAAAGAGTTCAAATAAAGTCTTGATTCTTCAGACAAAATAAACGGGGACACACTCTTCATTCTGGGGCTTTGCAAAAATAGAAAAATTGGGAAAGGCAAAAATATAAAGGGGCATGGTTGCTGGAAGGGGCTATTTACAGGGCAATGTCTCTACATGGGAGTCTCTTGCTGAATACAATGTCTCTTACCTAGAGTCTATTGTTAGCGGGGAGAGTCTGCACAGCGGGAGATCCTTATTGCGAACCAGCCTAATGGGCCGGGGTACTGCTCATAAGTGACCTGCTCATCTCGGTAAAGATCTTTGTCCGAGTGTCCTCTCCGCAGATACGACTCCTCTCCATGCTCCCGGGCCTGCACATGGCGTTCAGTACATGGCTACGGCGCCATCTTGGGTCCTCCTGCAGTAATGGCGGTAACCCATTTTTGGCGCCAAGCAATGGCGGAAAAAGTTTGCTTTAAGTCCAAGTTCAAGGCGCACATTACCCGGTGTTACCAGGCACAATATCCTGTTCGTGACACCAGAAAAAGATATGTTAAGCCCAGGCTTTGGGGTACTTGGGTGTCAGGCTCCAAAGGGTTAACAGTGTCACAGGGAATGGCGGCCGTGCCTGACCCCATATCCTGGGCCTATCTTCCAAAAAGGGGTAATATGTACAGGGGATTATATACAGTGTTGTCGTGATGCCACCTGTTGTTTATGGTGAGATGCCACCAGTGCCGCCACAGTCTGCCGGAGGAAGATGGTGCTGCGGCAAGTTGGTAAAGTCCTCCACGGGTAGGACTGGACCTCTGGGGCAGTATTCCTGTATAATAATAATAATAATAATAAAACTTTATTTGTATAGCGCCAACATATTCCGCAGCGCTTTACAGTACAAAAGTACATATAAGAAAAATATACGGTACAGAAACGTAATGCAGAACAGTAGTTACATACCAAAAACATAGAATCAACTTAGGAAATACAATAAGAAAGGCAGAAATGAAGGTGACCCTGCTCGAAGGAGCTTACAATCTAAGACGGGATGGGAACACAAAGTACAGGGGCTTATAACAATGAATATCTTACGTCTAAGTGACTACTGTTAGGGAGAAGGATAGGCCGCCCTGAAGAGGTGTGTTTTTAGGGAGCGTCTGAAGCTATGCAAGTTGTGGATGGTCCTAATTTCTTGGGGTAGAGTATTCCAGAGTTTTGGTGCAGCTCGAGAGAAGTCTTGAAGTTGGGAATGGGAGGTTCGGATTAATGTCGATGTTAGTCTGAGGTCATGTTCAGAGCGAAGGGGACGGGTGGGGTGGTAGACAGAGATGAGGGTGGAGAGGTAAGGAGGTGTCGCACCATGAATAGCTTTGTGGGTGACAACGAGCAATTTGAATTGGATTCTATAGTGTACGGGCAGCCAATGTAGTGACTGGCACAGAGCAGAAACATCTGAGTAACGGTTTGCTAGATAGGTGATCCTGGCTGCTGCATTGAGGATAGACTGGAGAGGGGAAAGCTTACTGTGGGGGAGGCCAGCTAATAAAGAATTACAGTAGTCAAGGCGGGAATGAATCAGGGCCACGGTGAGGGTTTTAGTTGTTCCCGTGGTGAGGAAAGGGCGAATTCTGGAGATATTTTTCAGGTGCAAGCGACAGGAGCGGGTGAGAGATTGTATGTATGGGGTGAAGGAGAGATCAGTGTCCATCAAAACACCGAGACAGCGAGCCTGCTGACTGGGTGTTATCGTGGTGCCGCACACCGAGAGAGAGATGTCAGATTTAGGGAGGTTGGCAGAGGGTGGGAGCAGAAGAAGTTCAGTTTTGGAAAGGTTGAGTTTCAGATAGAGAGTGGACATGATATTGGAGACTGCGGTTAGACAGTCATTGGTGTTCTTTAATACCGCAGGGGTAAGGTCAGGGGCTGAAGTGTATAGTTGTGTGTCATCAGCATAAAGATGGTACTGAAAGCCAAATCTGCTGATTGTTTGTCCGATCGGGGCTGTGTAGAGAGAGAAGAGGAGAGGGCCAAGGACTGAACCCTGAGGGACCCCAATAGTGAGGGGAAGAGGGGAAGAAGTGGAGCCAGCAAAAGATACACTGAAAGAGCGGTCAGAAAGATAGGAGGAGAGCCAGGAGAGAGCGGTGTCCTTGATGCCAATGGAGTGCAGCATAGAGAGTAGGAGCTGATGGTCGACAGTGTCAAAAGCCGCAGAGAGGTCAAGAAGGATAAGCAGAGAGTGGTCACCATTACGTTTTGCTGTCAGAAGGTCATTGGTCACTTTGATGAGGGCAGTTTCTGTAGAATGTAAGGGGCGGAAGCCAGACTGCAATGGATCTAAAAGAGAGTGAGTGGCGAGGTAACGGGTGAGGCGGGAGTAGACCAGGCGCTCCAGGAGTTTAGAGATGAAGGGGAGATTGGAGACTGGTCTGTAGTTATTTGTGCAGGATGGGTCAAGGGACGTTTTCTTTAGTAGTGGAGTGATAATAGAGTGTTTGAAGGAGGAGGGGAAGATGCCAGTAGAGAGGGAGAGATTGAAGATTGTGGTTAAGTGACTGGTGACCACTGGAGAGAGGGTCTGTAGTAAGTGTGAGGGAATGGGGTCAGAGGTGCATGTAGTGGGACGTGAGGACAAGAGGAGCCTGGAGACTTCTTCTTCTGTGGCTGGGTCAAAAATGGAGAGTGAGCCAGAGGGGATGTGGGGAGAGATGGGAGTAGAAACACTTGAAGGTTGGGAGCTGATTTCCTGACGGATGTTTTCTATTTTCTCTGTGAAGTAAGAGGCCAGATCGTCAGCACAGAGGTCAGTGATAGGAGCCTGCACTTTCGGACTGAGGAGAGAGTGAAAGGTGTCAAAAAGTTTCTTTGAGTTGTTGGCTAGTGAGGAGATCAGGGTGGTGAAGTAGGTCTGTTTGGCGAGGTGAAGGGCAGAGTTGTAGGTTTTTAGCATGAATTTATAATGGATGAAGTCTCCTGGTGAGCGACTTTTCCTCCATAGGCGTTCGGCACTCCTCGAGCATCGCTGGAGGAATCGAGTTTGTGATGTGAGCCAGGGCTGTTTTACTCTGTGTTTGGAGGTTCTAAGGGTGAGGGGCGCTACTTGGTCCAGGGTACTTTTGAGAGTGTCATTGTAGTAATTCACAGCCAGATTGGGGCAGGAGAAGGAGGAGATTGGGGACAGTGATGAGAGAAGAGAGTCTGTGAATGTGTGAGGGTTGATGGCCTGTAGATTTCTGAATGTGTGATAGGTCGGACTATGCTGTGATGGGCGAGTGTTTGAGAGTATGAAGGTGAGAATGTTGTGATCAGAGAGAGAAAGAGATGAGTTGTCTAAGGAGGAGGAAGAGCAGAGTCGGGTAAAGACCAGGTCAAGGGTGTTACCATCCTTATGTGTCTCAGAGGTTGAGAGTTGCGAGAGGCCAAGAGAATTGGTTAGAGCTAGGAGCTGGGATGCAGATGTGGAGTTGAGGCTGTTTATGGGATGTTAAAGTCTCCCAGGATGAGGGTTGGTAATTCTGAGGACATGAAGTGCGGCAGCCATGCGGAGAAGTGGTCGAGGAAGTGGGTGGTTGAACCTGGGGGGCGATACACCACCGCTACTCTGAGGGAGAGGGGACGGAACAACCTAATGGTGTGAACCTCAAAAGAAGGGAATGAGAGTGATGGAGCGGGGGGGATGACCTGGAAAGTACATTGTGGGGACAGGAGTAGGCCAACTCCACCACCACGTCTGTTTCCAGGTCTCGGGGAATGAGAGAAGTGCAGACCGCCGTAGGAGATAGCAGCAGGGGAGGCAGTGTCTGAGTCCTGGATCCAGGTTTCAGTAAGGGCCAAAAGGTTAAGAGAGTTACTGAGAAAGTAGTTGTGGATAAAGGGAAGTTTGTTGCATGCGGACCGTGTATTCCAGAGGGACAAATTTAAAAGAAGGAGATGGAGGTGTGCAGGTAATGCCAATAAGGTTACTGGGATTTCTATGTGAGGTGTGTGGTGGGGGGTTGAAGCTGGAAGAGGGTGGCCCAGGATTGGGAGAAATATCGCCTGACATAAGCAGTAGTAGAAAGAGGAGGAGGGAGTAATGTTTGGCTCTATGACATTGTTTTTGTTGAGGCAAGACCCTGGAATATGACGGGCTTAGATTATTGAGTAGGGTGAAGAGAGTATGGGAGCAGGACATAGTAAAGGGAAGTAGAGAGGGGCTGATGTGGATAAAGGGTGATGGAGGGGGAATGGGGCGGTAAAAGTGGATGACTAATGCACATAGATATAAAAGCATTGAAATGAACGACATTTTGATGCAATGGGCTAAGTAAAGTACTGAAAGGTAGTAAATAGGTAGAGTTGTTACCTTCTGGTTACCTCTGGCTTATCTCTGGTCTATCTCTGAATATTCCACTTAAAAATGCCACTTTGAAATGGCACAGATGCCAAGGCACAGAATGCCTTACACCATGCTACTTATAGTTCTAGTGAGCAACAAACAATATGCCAGGTAGGGAGAGGGGAGGGGTCAGAGGAGAAGGATTCATCACACCAGGGGTCAATTAACAAATTACTGCTAAGAGGAAAGTTTGGGTCAGGATCAGCAGGAGACAGAGACAAGGGCAGGAGGAGAGAAAAAAAACAAACATATTTCTAAGGTGCAAAGTAGATGGGAGAATATTTCATACCATCACAATACATTAGGGGCACACAGTCAGATTGGATACAGTGGAGGTTGGATACGTCACTATGAAGTCTCTTTCCGTACCATCACAATACATTAGGGGCACACAGTCAGATTGGATACAGTGGAGGTTGGATACGTCACTATGAAGTCTCTTTCCGTACCATCACAATACATTAGGGGCACACAGTCAGATTGGATACAGTGGAGGTTGGATACGTCACTATGAAGTCTCTTTCCGTACCATCACAATACATTAGGGGCACACAGTCAGATTGGATACAGTGGAGGTTGGATACGTCACTATGAAGTCTCTTTCCGTACCATCACAATACATTAGGGGCACACAGTCAGATTGGATACAGTGGAGGTTGGATACGTCACTATGAAGTCTCTTTCCGTACCATCACAATACATTAGGGGCACACAGTCAGATTGGATACAGTGGAGGTTGGATACGTCACTATGAAGTCTCTTTCCGTACCATCACAATACATTAGGGGCACACAGTCAGATTGGATACAGTGGAGGTTGGATACGTCACTATGAAGTCTCTTTCCGTACCATCACAATACATTAGGGGCACACAGTCAGATTGGATACAGTGGAGGTTGGATACGTCACTATGAAGTCTCTTTCCGTACCATCACAATACATTAGGGGCACACAGTCAGATTGGATACAGTGGAGGTTGGATACGTCACTATGAAGTCTCTTTCCGTACCATCACAATACATTAGGGGCACACAGTCAGATTGGATACAGTGGAGGTTGGATACGTCACTATGAAGTCTCTTTCCGTACCATCACAATACATTAGGGGCACACAGTCAGATTGGATACAGTGGAGGTTGGATACGTCACTATGAAGTCTCTTTCCGTACCATCACAATACATTAGGGGCACACAGTCAGATTGGATACAGTGGAGGTTGGATACGTCACTATGAAGTCTCTTTCCGTACCTGTGATAGAAGAAGAAAAAGATGTACAGTCAGGTCAGGCCATCACAGCATAATCCATCTCTGGTCTATCTCTGAATATTCCACTTAAAAATGCCACTTTGAAATGGCACAGATGCCAAGGCACAGAATGCCTTACACCATGCTACTTATAGTTCTAGTATGGAAACAAGTTCATGCAAGAGAGGATGCAGCAGACACAAGTTCACTTTTCTCCAGGTACTTTACTGTCATTTGCATTAGTCGCATACAAAAGTTACAGTTCAGCACTCCTGATGGTATGAGGACAGGTAGCTTAACGGGTGGCTGCAGGCAGATCCTAGGTGGTATGGTGGAACCCTCAGTGTGTGCCTTCGTGCTTTAACCCCATCATTTCCTTCCTTCCTTCTTTCCAGTGAAATTGTGAAGCCTGACGACTTGAAATCTGTCTGACCTCCTTCTTCTCTCTCAACCTTGCTCCCGTCGAGTAACCCTCTGCTGGCTGGCCGCTTACTCCTTTAGCGGTGCCTGGTACCCTCTTCTGGTCTGCTCAGGTGCCCGGGAGAATTGTAGACTCCTCGGGACTCCGGATTCTCTGTGGTCCTAAAGTATCCCACAGGTGCGGGCTCCGGTGCCCGGTAAGCTTTCTGGGATAAACTTCCTCAAGTTCCTCACTCCCTTAGGCTGCCTGAGCATGGAAAAACTTTTTCTTTTTTAAGCCCTCTCTTCTTCTTCCATCTTCCCTGGTGCCTCAGCCGAGAGACCCTCTCCACTCTCCAACCTCTCCTTAGTCTCCTACTCCTTTCTCCTTTTTTACTACTCCCCCTAGAGGTAATTTTATTCCCTCCTGGGTAACCTCCCACCGTGTAGACTAGCGTGGGAGTGCTGGTTATGGATCCCACCCACCATCCTAGAGTCCACCTGCAGCTGGAGCAACTGCACCTCTTTTACGGGTGCAGTACCCCTCTGTGACGCCTGCTTGGTGGGGCGCCACATATCCCCTTGATTGAATATACTCATCCGCGAGTATCTGTACCTGTTTACCGGAAAGTGAAAAGCATTTTATATTCATCAACATCAACGGGTAACTATTTACAGGCAAGAATATTTAGATTTCTTCCCATTGCTGGGAGACACTTTCTTGGAACGTTACACATTTACACACAAACGTTGCAGTAGCTAGTATTATCAGACCCCACGGCACTCGGGTCACCTGTCGGCAAAGTTGTTACTCCCCGGTTATAACTATCTGCATAAAAGACATTTTTGACTCGGCCCAACGGGGATCGGTTCTAACTATGCGGGCACAGCGGTAATGCATTGTCCAGCACAGTCCAGTGTGTATTATCACCACTGGGCTGCTGCTCACACAGCACACATCATCAATGAAACAGAGAAAGAGTTCAAATAAAGTCTTGATTCTTCAGACAAAATAAACGGGGACACACTCTTCATTCTGGGGCTTTGCAAAAATAGAAAAATTGGGAAAGGCAAAAATATAAAGGGGCATGGTTGCTGGAAGGGGCTATTTACAGGGCAATGTCTCTACATGGGAGTCTCTTGCTGAATACAATGTCTCTTACCTAGAGTCTATTGTTAGCGGGGAGAGTCTGCACAGCGGGAGATCCTTATTGCGAACCAGCCTAATGGGCCGGGGTACTGCTCATAAGTGACCTGCTCATCTCGGTAAAGATCTTTGTCCGAGTGTCCTCTCCGCAGATACGACTCCTCTCCATGCTCCCGGGCCTGCACATGGCGTTCAGTACATGGCTACGGCGCCATCTTGGGTCCTCCTGCAGTAATGGCGGTAACCCATTTTTGGCGCCAAGCAATGGCGGAAAAAGTTTGCTTTAAGTCCAAGTTCAAGGCGCACATTACCCGGTGTTACCAGGCACAATATCCTGTTCGTGACACCAGAAAAAGATATGTTAAGCCCAGGCTTTGGGGTACTTGGGTGTCAGGCTCCAAAGGGGTTAACAGTGTCACAGGGAATGGCGGCCGTGCCTGACCCCATATCCTGGGCCTATCTTCCAAAAAGGGGTAATATGTACAGGGGATTATATACAGTGTTGTCGTGATGCCACTTGTTGTTTATGGTGAGATGCCACCAGTGCCGCCACAGTCTGCCGGAGGAAGATGGTGCTGCGGCAAGTTGGTAAAGTCCTCCACAGGTAGGACTGGACCTCTGGGGCAGTATTCCTGTATGGAAACAAGTTCATGCAAGAGAGGATGCAGCAGACACAAGTTCACTTTTCTCCAGGTACTTTACTGTCATTTGCATTAGTCGCATACAAAAGTTACAGTTCAGCACTCCTGATGGTATGAGGACAGGTAGCTTAACGGGTGGCTGCAGGCAGATCCTAGGTGGTATGGTGGAACCCTCAGTGTGTGCCTTCGTGCTTTAACCCCATCATTTCCTTCCTTCCTTCTTTCCAGTGAAATTGTGAAGCCTGACGACTTGAAATCTGTCTGACCTCCTTCTTCTCTCTCAACCTTGCTCCCGTCGAGTAACCCTCTGCTGGCTGGCCGCTTACTCCTTTAGCGGTGCCTGGTACCCTCTTCTGGTCTGCTCAGGTGCCCGGGAGAATTGTAGACTCCTCGGGACTCCGGATTCTCTGTGGTCCTAAAGTATCCCACAGGTGCGGGCTCCGGTGCCCGGTAAGCTTTCTGGGATAAACTTCCTCAAGTTCCTCACTCCCTTAGGCTGCCTGAGCATGGAAAAACTTTTTCTTTTTTAAGCCCTCTCTTCTTCTTCCATCTTCCCTGGTGCCTCAGCCGAGAGACCCTCTCCACTCTCCAACCTCTCCTTAGTCTCCTACTCCTTTCTCCTTTTTTACTACTCCCCCTAGAGGTAATTTTATTCCCTCCTGGGTAACCTCCCACCGTGTAGACTAGCGTGGGAGTGCTGGTTATGGATCCCACCCACCATCCTAGAGTCCACCTGCAGCTGGAGCAACTGCACCTCTTTTACGGGTGCAGTACCCCTCTGTGACGCCTGCTTGGTGGGGCGCCACATATCCCCTTGATTGAATATACTCATCCGCGAGTATCTGTACCTGTTTACCGGAAAGTGAAAAGCATTTTATATTCATCAACATCAACGGGTAACTATTTACAGGCAAGAATATTTAGATTTCTTCCCATTGCTGGGAGACACTTTCTTGGAACGTTACACATTTACACACAAACGTTGCAGTAGCTAGTATTATCAGACCCCACGGCACTCGGGTCACCTGTCGGCAAAGTTGTTACTCCCCGGTTATAACTATCTGCATAAAAGACATTTTTGACTCGGCCCAACGGGGATCGGTTCTAACTATGCGGGCACAGCGGTAATGCATTGTCCAGCACAGTCCAGTGTGTATTATCACCACTGGGCTGCTGCTCACACAGCACACATCATCAATGAAACAGAGAAAGAGTTCAAATAAAGTCTTGATTCTTCAGACAAAATAAACGGGGACACACTCTTCATTCTGGGGCTTTGCAAAAATAGAAAAATTGGGAAAGGCAAAAATATAAAGGGGCATGGTTGCTGGAAGGGGCTATTTACAGGGCAATGTCTCTACATGGGAGTCTCTTGCTGAATACAATGTCTCTTACCTAGAGTCTATTGTTAGCGGGGAGAGTCTGCACAGCGGGAGATCCTTATTGCGAACCAGCCTAATGGGCCGGGGTACTGCTCATAAGTGACCTGCTCATCTCGGTAAAGATCTTTGTCCGAGTGTCCTCTCCGCAGATACGACTCCTCTCCATGCTCCCGGGCCTGCACATGGCGTTCAGTACATGGCTACGGCGCCATCTTGGGTCCTCCTGCAGTAATGGCGGTAACCCATTTTTGGCGCCAAGCAATGGCGGAAAAAGTTTGCTTTAAGTCCAAGTTCAAGGCGCACATTACCCGGTGTTACCAGGCACAATATCCTGTTCGTGACACCAGAAAAAGATATGTTAAGCCCAGGCTTTGGGGTACTTGGGTGTCAGGCTCCAAAGGGGTTAACAGTGTCACAGGGAATGGCGGCCGTGCCTGACCCCATATCCTGGGCCTATCTTCCAAAAAGGGGTAATATGTACAGGGGATTATATACAGTGTTGTCGTGATGCCACCTGTTGTTTATGGTGAGATGCCACCAGTGCCGCCACAGTCTGCCGGAGGAAGATGGTGCTGCGGCAAGTTGGTAAAGTCCTCCACAGGTAGGACTGGACCTCTGGGGCAGTATTCCTGTATGGAAACAAGTTCATGCAAGAGAGGATGCAGCAGACACAAGTTCACTTTTCTCCAGGTACTTTACTGTCATTTGCATTAGTCGCATACAAAAGTTACAGTTCAGCACTCCTGATGGTATGAGGACAGGTAGCTTAACGGGTGGCTGCAGGCAGATCCTAGGTGGTATGGTGGAACCCTCAGTGTGTGCCTTCGTGCTTTAACCCCATCATTTCCTTCCTTCCTTCTTTCCAGTGAAATTGTGAAGCCTGACGACTTGAAATCTGTCTGACCTCCTTCTTCTCTCTCAACCTTGCTCCCGTCGAGTAACCCTCTGCTGGCTGGCCGCTTACTCCTTTAGTGGTGCCTGGTACCCTCTTCTGGTCTGCTCAGGTGCCCGGGAGAATTGTAGACTCCTCGGGACTCCGGATTCTCTGTGGTCCTAAAGAATCCCACAGGTGCGGGCTCCGGTGCCCGGTAAGCTTTCTGGGATAAACTTCCTCAAGTTCCTCACTCCCTTAGGCTGTCTGCACCTGGAAAAACTTTCTTTCTTTCTTAAGCCCTTTCTTCTTCTTCCACCTCCCCTGGTCCTTCAGCCGAGAGACCCTCTCCACTCTCCAACCTCTCCTTAGTCTCCTACTCCTTTCTCCTTTTTTACTACTCCCCCTAGAGGAGATTTTATTCCCTCCTGGGTAACCTCCCACTGTGTAAACTAGCGTGGGAGTGCTGGTTATGGATCCCACCCACCATCCTAAAGTCCACCTGCAGCTGGAGCAACTGCAACTCTTTTACGGGTGCAGTACCCCTCTGTGACGCCTGCTTGGCGGGGCGCCACACATATACTCAGGCAGCATTGGGCTGCAGCCCCCCCCCTGCTGTCTGGGTAACATGCTGTGGCAATGGGACATCATTTTTTTTATTTTGTGCAAATTCTTTGGAAAAATGTGGTGTGGACTCTCACAGCATTTTTAAGTGCCAGCTAAAGGTAACTCAAGCAGCTACTTGCTGCTAACCATCAGCTGGCTGGCCTTTGCTGGCAACAGTAAATGCAGGGGAGCTTTTTATTTTCATTATTTAAATAAATAATGAAAAAAAAATGCATGGGCTTTGGTTGCATTTTCCATTGCCAGCAAAGGTAGACCAGGCAGCTGAGGGCTAGAATCCTTAGCGTGGTAAGGCCCAAGCGTTCTGGGCCCCCCACGCTGAGATCTACAGCCAGCAGCCGTCCCAAAATTGGCTACTCCACTCTTCCAGCTGCCCTGTGCGGTAATAATGGGATTGGTCACAGCTTTGTTTTCAAGCTGTCACCAAGCCCCTATTGCTAATGTCAGCCATCAATATGATGGTGACAAATTGAAAACAAAGCATTATTACCCAGTCTTCCACCGCACAGGGCAACTGAAAGAGTGGAGATTTTTTTCCTTGTGCCTGTGTCTTTTTTTTGCTGACATTAGCAATAGGGGCTTGGTTTCAGCTGAAAATAAAGCTATGACCAACCCCATTATTATCCAGTCTGCCATCGCACAGGGCAGCTGTAAGAGCGGGGTAGCCCCCAGTTTTGGCTACTCTCATGGAGGCGGCAGTCCTGGAGTGGCTGCAAGCTGCGATTCTCAGTGGGGGCGGGGGGCAGAACGCTTGGGCCTTACCATGCTGAGGATTCCAGCCATCAGCTGCCTTGGTTAACTTTGCTGGCAATGGGAAATGTGGCGGAAATCCACGCATTATTTTTACATTATTTAAATAATGTAGAAAAGAGCTCCCCTGCATTTTCCATTCCATTTTCCAAAGTGAAAAAAAAGATCACTTTCAAAGTGCCCTGTCTGAACTGCAAAAATCAAAACCCTAAAGGCCACTTTACACACACAGATATCTGTGTCCAACTTCTGAACAGATCTCTGGTTGCAGTGAAATCATGGACACATTGTTCCACTTTGTACACAGCCACAAAATGGAACAATGTGTCCATGATTTCACTGCAACCAGAGATCTGTTCAGAAGTTGGACACAGATATCTGTGTGTGTAAAGTGGCCTATAGACTTAGCTGGGATGCCATTTAAGTGATCTGTTTTCTGCAGTGCACTGCAAAAAACGGATTAAAAAATGCTCAGTCTGAATGTAGCCTAACAGGAGACAATGAACATTTAATTTGGTGTGTGATTTCTCTTGAGTGCACCATTACCCTACATATAATTGCAAACTACTTTTCAGGCTCAATACAAAAACCGCAATGGTATAGTGCAGATTTTGCTGAAATGGTTAGTGGGTGCCATATCACATTGGCAGCGTCCTCAAGGTGACAGAAGACCAGAACCCTCCATAAGTGGCCCCATTTTACAAACTACACCCATCAATACATTCCATGAGGTTTACAGTGATCACATTGATACCACAGGTGTGTCCAAAAACTTTATATCATTGGGTGGTGAAGAAAAAAAAAAAAATTTTTTTACCACAAAAAAAATGGGATCTAGCTCCAGATTTTATTTTTCTATTTGGGAAATGTAAGTGTAAAGGCCACTTCACACACACAAATATCTGAGTCCAATATCTGAACAGATCTCTGGTTGCAGTGAAATCATGGATACATTGCTCCATGTTGTACACAGCCACAAAATGGAGCAATGTATCCATGATTTCACTGCAACCAGAGATCTGTTCAGATATTGGACTCAGATATCTGTGTGTGTGAAGTGGCCTTAAAAATAGCACCAAAATTTGTCACACAATTTCTGCTGTATGTGACAACACCCCACAAGTGGCTGTACAAGTAAAAATGGCTGTGCTTAACTACATGGCAGAGCAGAGGGAAGGAGCGCTATTTGACTCTTGGTGCGCAGATTTTCTAAGACTAGATTGTAGACTCCATATACAGAGCCCCTAAGTGCCAGAAATGCAGAATCCCCCTCAATCAAGTTACCCTATTTTGGAAATGACATCCCTCTGGGAATTTATCTACATATGTAGTGATGAATTTGACCCCATGGGTGTTTTAATAAACAAGCAATGAATATTGCTGAGCGAAAAATTGCAAATCTGTCATTGCATTGCCAGTGCCCATATATTTAAAGCCCAGACATTGTTCCCAGCTTGTGCCTTTGGTTTACACGCACAACAGAAATTAAGCAGGCTCTAATCACAACAGAAATACCAAATATGTGGTTTGTGGAGCTCAGAAGAAGGGGTATTTGGTTTTGGGTGCACCAAATTTACTTGATTTGTTTTGGAAGAAGCCATTTCCCTTTTCCAAAGCCTTTGTGTTAGCAGTATTATGAAAAACCCCCATAACTCAAAAAACATATGATGGACCTAAGTGGAGATTTGTTATATATTTTTGTAGAATGACTTGAAGCTTTCATTGGAAATATTTTACATAAATCTTTGGATCACATTTATCCTCTGCTCTACACTGAACACTTACCTCAGGGTTTCCTTCTATATCTCCCAATAATTATTATTATTAATTATTATAGGGCCATTTATTCCATGGCACTTTACATGTGGAAAGGGCATACATATACAACTACAAATACATGAACAATATAAGGCACACAAGGTACAGATGGAGGGGGGACCCTGCCCACGAAGGCTCACAGTCTACAAGGGATGGGTGAGGATAAAATAGGAAAGGGTAGAGCTAGTCGTGCGGTGGTTTGGTGGAATGAGGATCACTGCAGGTTGTAGGCTTGTCAGAAGAGGTGGGTCTTCAGAATCCTTTTGAAGGTTTCCATGGTAAACGAGAGTCTGATGTGTTGGGGCAGAGAGTTCCAGAGTATAGCGGATGCACAGGAGAAATCTTGTATGCGTTTGTGGGAAGAAGAGATAAGAGGGGAATAGAGGAAGAGATCTTGAGAGGATCGAAGGTTGTGTGAGGGTAGGTATCGGGAAACCATGTCCCAGATGTACGGAGGAGACAGATTGTGGACAGCTTTGTATGTCATAGGGTTTTGAACCGGGGCCTCTAAGAAATGGGGAGCCAGTGAAGGGCTTGGCAGAGAGGAGAGACTGGTGAATAGCAGGGAGACAGGTGGATTAGTCGAGCAGCAAAGTTTAGTATAGATTGGAGTAGTGAAAGGGTGCTAGAGGGGAGGCCAGAGAACAGGAGACTACAATAATCGAGGCAGGAGATAAGGGCATATACAAGATTTTTCTCAGTATCCTGGTCAAGAAATGTATGGATCCGGGAAATATTTTTGAGTTGGAGTTGGCATGAGGTGCCATGGGCTTGGATATGTGGCTTGAAGGAAGGGCAGAGTCAAGTATCACTGAGACACTGAGCATGCAGGACTAGGGCGAGTAAGCAGCTATTGACTTTGATGGATGGGTCTGGTGAAGGCATAGAGTGAAGTAGGGGGAAAAATGATGAATTCTGTTTTGTCCATGTTCAGTTTTAGAAATCGAGCAGAAAAGAAGGATGAAATAGTGGACCGACGTTGTGGAAATTTGGTTAGTAAGGAGGTGATGTCAGGTCAAGGGAGATAGATCTGTATGTCATAAGCGAAGATGGTACAGAAAGCCATTTGAATCTATGAGCTGTCCCAAGCCACGGGTGTAGATGGAGAAAAGTAGGGGTCCAAG
Source organism: Allobates femoralis (assembly GCA_033576535.1). Taxonomy (NCBI): domain Eukaryota; kingdom Metazoa; phylum Chordata; class Amphibia; order Anura; family Aromobatidae; genus Allobates; species Allobates femoralis. Next base: position 385,188,448 of record JARQOC010000004.1, read on the forward strand.
AACCAAACCTTGGGGTACACCGATAGATAAGGGATAACATTAGAAGGTGGCAGGGGCGTAACTACAACATGTGCAGGGGTTGCGATCGCACCCGGGCCCTGAAGCTTAGGGGGCCCCAAAAGTCCCTTTGGCCCATAGAAAAAGACTAATGCTATTAAAGATTTGCAACAATTGGGGGCCCCATTGGAGCTTTCGCATCGGGGCCCCAGGGCCTAAAGTTACGCCACTGGAAGGTGGTATGGGAGAGAAAGACACTGAATGTCTGGTCTGTTAGATATGAAGAGATACAGGAAAGGGCCAAGTCTGTGACACCAAGAGATTTGAGGATCTGTAACAAGAGGGAATGGTCTACAGTGTCGAAGGCAGAAGAGAGGTCTAGGAGGAGGAAGACAGAAAAGTGTCTCTTGCTCTTGGCAGTTAGTAGGTCATTGGTAACTTTACGTAAGGCAATTTCGGTAGAGTGATATGATCAGAAGCCAGATTGCAAGTGGTAAAAGAGAGAGCAGGAGGAAAGGTGGTAGGACAGTTCAAGATGGACATGCTGTTTTAGTAGTTTAGAGGTGAAGGGGAGAAGTGATATGGGGTGATAACTAGCAACAAAGGATGGTACAAGGGAGGACTTTTTGAGAATGGGTGTGATAAAGGCATGTTTGAAGGATGAGGGGAAGACACAAGTAGTTAGTGATAAAGAGATGGGTTAGGGTTGGGATGAAGACTGTGCTGAGGCTGGGAATGAAGTGGGATGGGAGTGGGTCAAGGGCACTGGTAGTGAGGTGTGATCTTGACAGAAGGGATGAGAGCTGATCTTTAGACAGAAGGGATGAGAGCTGATCTTCTGTCATGGTGGAAAAGCTGGCTTTGGAAGAGGAGGGCTGTGCAGTTATGAGGAGGGGCTCTGGGAACAGTGGATCAAAGCTTTCTCGGATGTTATTAATCTTCTGCTTGAAAAAAGAGGCAAAGTCTTCGGCAGAGATAAGAGGTGGGGAAGGAGGTGCTGGGGGAAGGAGTAAAGAATTGAAAGTTTTGAATAGCTGTTTAGGATTGTAAGACAGGGAGGTTATTAGAGATTAGAAGTAGGCTTATGTTGTAGCAGTGAGTGAGGACTTGAAGTTAGTGAGGGACTGCTTGTATACAGTGAAGTGCTCAGTGGAGTGGGATCTCTTCCATCTCTGCTCAGCAACCCTCAATGACCGTCTCTGGCATATACACCGTGCAGTATGATGAGCTATTGGACAGCGAATGGCCCTATATTGTGCTTGCACAGGAGTCCTCTACCATGGCTCCCAACCATCCCAGATTCAATGGGACTCTCCCAATTTGAGGACCCTGACCCACTGTTCTGACAGTCAGGGCTTTGTTTTAACATACTCTTACTGTTTTCGCCAGCTGTTCCTCAACTTTAAGGGTTAGGTTCAGCACAACGTCAGATTGGGCTGGCGGGGGCCCACCAGTAACATTGACTCTGGGGGCCCACTGATCAAATATGTGCAAATATTACATTCACAAATTTACCTACGCTTCTATATAATAATTTACTGGGTAGTTTGCAAGATGAATGATGAGACGCTTTCATTATCTGTACACAGTGAAACAAGTATATTGTGCCAACTACTGATCATGTTGAGGGAATAAGTGACAAACTATTGAAAAGGGGCCCACCAGAGGATTCTCCGTTTCTCCTGTGATCCAGTCCGACCCTGATCCAGCACCCCTCTGCACACAAATTTTTTAACTTATTCGCCCTGAAGCCTGTTATCATCTTCCTAACCAGACCAATCCTGACCAGTGTCATTTGATGAGGTAATAACTCTGTAACACTTCAACGGATCTCAGTGCTCCAGGACCTGTCTTTTTTAACATTTTGTACTTCATGATAGTGTTACAATTTGTGTTATATTATTTGCGTCATATCAATTATATGACACAAATTAGAAAAGTTAGCAATTTGTAAATTTTTAATTTTTATACCAGAAAGCTATATTGCACAAAATTATTAATTAATAACATTTACTGCATGACTACTTTACATCAGCAACTCACCATTGCCACCTAATACTCTGCACAAGTTGGGTGCAAAGAACTTCCCAATATGGAGATGAGGCAGACATTATATATCTATATGATTTCCTATTTATGATATTACACCAATTTATTTTACGTTTTGTCTTTACTATACAATAGATATATTTTTTAAACTTCCTTATTTAAGGAGACTTATCATCCAGTTGGGACTTAGGGTACCGTTACACGTCGCAACATTGTATGCAATTTCACTGGCAATTTGCTGGTTGCAGTGAAATCATGGACACATTGTTATATTTTGTTGCCGTGTACAAATGGAACAATGTGTCCACGATTTCACTGCGACCAGCACATTGCAAATGAAATTGCATGCAATGTTGCGACGTGTAAAGGTACCCTTATATGTTGCTGGTCTCTGTGTATAAAATTTCCTCTAAGTTGTATCATTTATTAGTCCAAGAGTTGTATTCTGTTATTACTTATATTCTGTATGTTCCATATGGTGGTGTATTCTTTGTCCACTAGTAATTTATTTTATATTGTTCAATAATAAAATATATATTATTATATTTTATATTTTTTAAAACAGATTTTAACCACAGAAAGTATTAAAACAAATAATAAGCAATTATTAGTGATGAGCAAACTTTGCTTGAGCATGTTCGCCAATTTTAAATCCAGCCTGAATTTTGCATTGTTTGCTTGGCCGTCGAACACAATTTGCTGAAAAATCAGCAAGTTGGGGTGATGTTCGGCAAATGTTTGTATGACAAAAAGCTTGTCTTCTACGTCACAATGACATGACAGTCAGTGACAGTTAGTGGGTGGAAGGTATTTGATGATGGTAGGGGGTGGGGAGAGGTATAAGGTAATTTTTTTTCTTTCCCACCCTTACTTTGTGGATGTTCCTGACTGGTAACCAATCAGCGTGCAAAAAGCAAACAAAACTTACAGACACAAGTGCATTTCTGCCCTGATTTTCTGCCCTGATTTTCTGCCTACGTCACCTGTTCCTTGGCATACAAGAAGCAGCTATTTCCCGTGAAATGGCCTCTCCTCTATCTCAACTTCAACGTCACACACAGTGCAGTCCTCAGAGGTGGCACCCCAATCGCTGTTGTTAACCCATGTGTCACAACTCTTCAGCCGCCCTACTGCCTGTGGGACACCACAGATGGGCGAGTCTGCAGGGCTGTTTACTCATACTATTGAATGGGATTCAGAGGTCTGCTCCAAAGATTCACAGAGTCAATAGGGAAAAATGCTTTGCCACAACGCCCAAAATCTTTAGGAGTTGAAACCGGGGCCGGATGAAGTAGGATCCGAGCATAATATAGACCCTTGTCACCAGACTTTAACCTTGGGTGGTGGAGATAATGATGATGGTGATGATGAAACTCAAATACCTGAGATGAAAGCATACTTTACAGTGCACTCAGGGCATGAAGAGGGTGGCTCTAAGGGCAAGGAGTGTAACATCAGAGAAGATGGTGATGAGGTTCTAGAATCCTACTTATTGTCAAAACACAGGCACTCAGTTGATGAGCTCAGCAGAGGAGGTGGAGGAGGAGGAAGCTGACAAGGTTAGGTGGCTTCCTAGATACAGATGGAGTGCTGCAACCACACCAAGAACTGCTTTCTTGTTTACAACTCAGGTTTAAGCTCTAACAATGTCTTTTTAGGGGAAACAAAGATTTTGCAAGAACTAGTTTCAGGCCTAACACTGCATCCTTAGGAAAAAGAAAGATTCTGCAAGAACTGGTTACAGGCCAAGCACTGCCTTTTAGGGGGAAGTGAAAGATTTTGCAATAACTAATTTAGGCCTTACACTGCCTTTTTAGGGGAATCAAAGATTTTGCAATAACCGGTGTCAAGCCTAACACTGCCTTTTTAGGGGAAAGAAAGATCTTGCAAGAATTGGTTTCAGGCAGCATTGGCTGTTAAGGTGAAAGTGAAAGATTTTGCAATAACTGGTTTAGGCTTAAAATGTAAATGTCACTTCATTGAAAACAAAAACAATACAGCACTGGTTATTAATAGTGATGAGCGAGTACTAAAATGCTCGGGTGCTCGAAGCTCGGGCCGAGCATCCCGAGATACTCGTGTACTCGGCCCGAGTACCGAGCCCAATGTTATCCTATGGGAGACACGAGTATTTTTATGAAATGACTGCCGGCAGCATGGAAAAACCCTAAAAATGTCACAAAAGTCTCAGAAGAGTGCTGAAATGACATGGCAACACCATGGGGAAGACCCCTGGAAGCATTTCTCACTCAAAAGTCACAGCTGTGAACAATGTTGTCCGAGTTTCACGCCAATTTTACGGAGTCTCCAGAAAACCTTCCAAAATGACACCAAAATGAATATTTAGGGTGGAAATGTTAAGGGCACATACCCAATAGTGAGATACAGCTGGTGTATGTTACTTTTTGTGATTACATGAAAGATTTTACATGAAAACATTGTGCGGCACTCCGATGACCCTGAGAAGAGATGAACATGAAGCCCTGTCTTGAAATAATGTGCCCATTTTGAGGAACTGGGTCTATTGTAGTATCTTCCTTTGCCAGGGCAGTCCAAAATTGGGAGGTTCACCAATGCCCCTGGATACAGACATGCAGGTGGCCTGTAAACAAGAACTGGGTGTATTGTAGTATAGCCCTTTGGCCAGGGAAGCCAAAAATTAGGAGGCTCCTCATTGTCCCTGGATAGAGACGTGCAGGAGGGCCTGTAAACAAGAACTGGGTGTATTGTAGTATAGCCCTTTGGCCAGGGCAGCCAAAAATTGGAAGGTTCAACAATGACCCATGCATACAGACATGTAGTAGGGCCTGTAACCCTCAAGTGGGTGTATTGTAGTATAGCCCTTTGGTCAGGGCAGCCAAAAATTGGAAGGCTCCTCATTGTCCCTGGATAGAGACGTGCAGGAGGGCCTGTAACCCTCAAGTGGGTGTATTGTAGTATAGCCCTTTGGTCAGGGCAGCCAAAAATTGGGAGGCTCCTCATTGTCCCTGGATAGAGACGTGCAGGAGGGCCTGTAAACAAGAACTGGGTGTATTGTAGTATAGCCCTTTGGCCAGGGCAGCAAAAAATTGGAAGGTTCAACAATGACCCATGCATACAGACATGTAGTAGGGCCTGTAACCCTCAAGTGGGTGTATTGTAGTATAGCCCTTTGGTCAGGGCAGCCAAAAATTGGGAGGTTGAACAATGACCCATGCATACAGACATGCAGTAGGGCCTGTAACCCTCAAGTGGGTGTATTGTAGTATAGCCCTTTGTTCAGGGCAGCCAAAAATTGGGAGGCTCCTCTTTGTCCCTGGATAGAGACGTGCAGGAGGGCCTGTAACCCTCAAGTGGGTGTATTGTAGTATAGCCCTTTGGTCAGGGCAGCCAAAAATTGGGAGGTTGAACAATGACCCATGCATACAAACATGTAGTAGGGCCTGTAACCCTCAAGTGGGTGTATTGTAGTATAGCCCTTTGGTCAGGGCAGCCAAAAATTGGGAGGCTCCCCATTGTCCCTGGATAGAGACGTGCAGGAGGGCCTGTAACCCTCAAGTGGGTGTATTGTAGTATAGCCCTTTGGTCAGGGCAGCCAAAAATTGGGAGGCTCCTCATTGTCCCTGGATAGAGACGTGCAGGAGGGCCTGTAAACAAGAACTAGGTGTATTGTAGTATAGCCCTTTGGCCAGGGCAGCCAAAAATTGGAAGTTTCAACAATGACCCATGCATACAGACATGTAGTAGGGCCTGTAACCCTCAAGTGGGTGTATTGTAGTATAGCCCTTTGGTCAGGGCAGCCAAAAATTGGGAGGCTCCTCTTTGTCCCTGGATAGAGACGTTTAGGAGGGCCTGTAACCCTCAAGTGGGTGTATTGTAGTATAGCCCTTTGGTCAGGGCAGCCAAAAATTGGGAGGTTGAACAATGACCCATGCATACAGACATGTAGTAGGGCCTGTAACCCTCAAGTGGGTGTATTGTAGTATAGCCCTTTGGTCAGGGCAGCCAAAAATTGGGAGGTTGAACAATGACCCATGCATACAAACATGTAGTAGGGCCTGTAACCCTCAAGTGGGTGTATTGTAGTATAGCCCTTTGGTCAGGGCAGCCAAAAATTGGGAGGCTCCCCATTGTCCCTGGATAGAGACGTGCAGGAGGGCCTGTAACCCTCAAGTGGGTGTATTGTAGTATAGCCCTTTGGTCAGGGCAGCCAAAAATTGGGAGGCTCCTCATTGTCCCTGGATAGAGACGTGCAGGAGGGCCTGTAAACAAGAACTAGGTGTATTGTAGTATAGCCCTTTGGCCAGGGCAGCCAAAAATTGGAAGTTTCAACAATGACCCATGCATACAGACATGTAGTAGGGCCTGTAACCCTCAAGTGGGTGTATTGTAGTATAGCCCTTTGGTCAGGGCAGCCAAAAATTGGGAGGCTCCTCTTTGTCCCTGGATAGAGACGTTTAGGAGGGCCTGTAACCCTCAAGTTGGTGTATTGTAGTATAGCCCTTTGGTCAGGGCAGCCAAAAATTGGGAGGTTGAACAATGACCCATGCATACAGACATGTAGTAGGGCCTGTAACCCTCAAGTGGGTGTATTGTAGTATAGCCCTTTGGTCAGGGCAGCCAAAAATTGGGAGGCTCCTCTTTGTCCCTGGATAGACACGTGCAGGAGGGCCTGTAACCCTCAAGTGGGTGTATTGTAGTATAGCCCTTTGGTCAGGGCAGCCAAAAATTGGGAGGCTCCTCATTGTCCCTGGATAGAGACGTGCAGGAGGGCCTGTAAACAAGAACTGGGTGTATTGTAGTATAGCCCTTTGGCCAGGGCAGCCAAAAATTGGAAGGTTCAACAATGACCCATGCATACAGACATGTAGTAGGGCCTGTAACCCTCAAGTGGGTGTATTGTAGTATAGCCCTTTGGTCAGGGCAGCCAAAAATTGGGAGGTTGAACAATGACCCATGCATACAGACATGTAGTAGGGCCTGTAACCCTCAAGTGGGTGTATTGTAGTATAGCCCTTTGTTCAGGGCTGCCAAAAATTGGGAGGCTCCTCATTGTCCCTGGATAGAGACGTGCAGGAGGGCCTGTAACCCTCAAGTGGGTGTATTGTAGTATAAGCCCTTTGGTCAGGGCAGCCAAAAATTGGGAGGTTGAACAATGACCCATGCATACAGACATGTAGTAGGGCCTGTAACCCTCAAGTGGGTGTATTGTAGTATAGCCCTTTGGTCAGGGCAGCCAAAAATTGGGAGGCTCCTCTTTGTCCCTGGATAGAGACGTGCTAGGAGGGCCTGTAACCCTCAAGTGGGTGTATTGTAGTATAGCCCTTTGGTCAGGGCAGCCAAAAATTGGGAGGCTCCTCATTGTCCCTGGATAGAGACTGCAGGAGGGCCTGTAAACAAAGTGGGTGTATTGTAGTATAGCCCTTTGCAGGGCGCCAAATTGGAGGTTAACAATGCCATGCATACGACATGTAGTAGGGCCTGTAACCCTCAATGGTGTATTGTAGTATACCTTTGGTCAGGGCAGCCAAAATTGGGAGTACTCCATGCATACAGACATGTAGTAGGGCCTGTAACCCTCAAGTGGGTGTATTGTAGTATAGCCCTTTGGTCAGGGCAGCCAAAAATTGGGAGGTTGAACAATGACCCATGCATACAGACATGTAGTAGGGCCTGTAACCCTCAAGTGGGTGTATTGTAGTATAGCCCTTTGGTCAGGGCAGCCAAAAATTGGGAGGCTCCTCATTGTCCTGGATAGAGACGTGGAGGGCCTGTACAAGTGGGTGATTGTAGTATACCTTTGAGGGCAGCAAAAATGAGTTGAACAATGACCCATGCATACAGACATGTAGTAGGGCCTGTAACCCTCAAGTGGGTGTATTGTAGTATAGCCTTTGGTCAGGGCAGCCAAAAAATTGGAGGCTCCTCTTGTCCCTGATAGAGACGTGCAGGAGGGCCTGTAACCCTCAAGTGGGTGTATTGTAGTATAGCCTTTGGTCAGGGCAGCCAAAAATTGGGAGGCTCCTCATTGTCCCTGGATAGAGACTGCAGGAGGGCCTGTAAACAAGAACTGGGTGTATTGTAGTATAGCCCTTTGGCCAGGGCAGCCAAAAATTGGAAGGTTCAACAATGACCCATGCATACAGACATGTGTAGTAGGGCCTGTAACCCTCAAGTGGGTGTATTGTAGTATAGCCCTTTGGTCAGGGCAGCCAAAAATTGGGAGGCTCCTCTTTGTCCCTGGATAGAGACGTTTAGGAGGGCCTGTAACCCTCAAGTGGGTGTATTGTAGTATAGCCCTTTGGTCAGGGCAGCCAAAAATTGGGAGGTTGAACAATGACCCATGCATACAGACATGTAGTAGGGCCTGTAACCCTCAAGTGGGTGTATTGTAGTATAGCCCTTTGGTCAGGGCAGCCAAAAATTGGGAGGCTCCTCTTTGTCCCTGGATAGAGACGTGCAGGAGGGCCTGTAACCCTCAAGTGGGTGTATTGTAGTATAGCCCTTTGGTCAGGCCAGCCAAAAATTGGGAGGCTCCTCATTGTCCCTGGATAGAGACATGCAGGAGGGCCTGTAAACAAGAACTGGGTGTATTGTAGTATAGCCCTTTGGCCAGGGCAGCCAAAAATTGGAAGGTTCAACAATGACCCATGCATACAGACATGTAGTAGGGCCTGTAACCCTCAAGTGGGTGTATTGTAGTATAGCCCTTTGGTCAGGGCAGCCAAAAATTGGGAGGTTGAACAATGACCCATGCATACAGACATGTAGTAGGGCCTGTAACCCTCAAGTGGGTGTATTGTAGTATAGCCCTTTGGTCAGGGCAGCCAAAAATTGGGAGGTTGATCAATGACCCATGCATACAGACATGTAGTAGGGCCTGTAACCCTCAAGTGGGTGTTTTGTAGTATAGCCCTTTGGTCAGGGCAGCCAAAAATTGGGAGGCTCCTCTTTGTCCCTTGATAGAGACGTGCAGGAGGGCCTGTAACCCTCAAGTGGGTGTATTGTAGTATAGCCCTTTGGTCAGGGCAGCCAAAAATTGGGAGGCTCCTCATTGTCCCTGGATAGAGACGTGCAGGAGGGCCTCAAAACATTTTTCCCATTGAAAAGGAGCTGGTCTCCTGTCGTTGTAATGCCCATTCTAAAAGAATGGTCGAAAAAAATTTACCACTGCGGGTATACCTCAAACAACAGCCTAACTATTGTAACGGTCATCATGGTGTCACATGAGGAGAAGGAGGAGCAGTCCAGCGATTAGCCAAAGTCCTGAAGTGTGTACCCATGGGTGAGTGGAGGTACATGGCAAATTCACATAACAAAATTTTAATTCAGTTGTCATTTGCTTTGTGGTGTGGTGAAGTTTGGCCCAATCCAACCCTTGTTCATCTTGATCAGAGTCAGCCTGTCAGCATTTTCAGTTGACAGGCGGGTGCGTTTATCAGTATGATTCCACCTGCAGGACTGAAAACACGCTCTGCTAAAACGCTAGCCGCAGGGCAGGCCAGGACTTCCAAGGCGTAGAGAGCCAATTCATGCCACGTGTCCAGCTTAGAGACCCAATAATTGAAAGGCACAGAGGAATCTCGCAGTACAGTTGTTCGATCTGCAAGGTACTCCTTCAGCATCTGCCCAAACTTAGCATTTCTGGTGGCACTACCCCGCACCTCAGGGGCTGTGGTACGTGAGGGGCTGAGAAAACTGTCCCACATCGTAAAGACAGTTCCCCTACCTCTGGCGGATTGGACTTGTGCCCCTCTCGGCCGTACGCCTTGGTTGTCCACCGAATCCTGACCTATGCCGCTAGCGTTTTGTGAGGGGAATGATTTGACTACTTCCGTGACTATGGCCCTGTGGAACTGCTGCATTTTGGCTGACCTCTCCGCCTCAGGAATGAGAGACATAAAGTTCTCCTTGTAAGCGTGGGTCTAACAGTGTTGCAAACCAGTACTGATTGTCGGCCAAGATGTTCTGAACGCGAGGGTCACGAGCCAGGCAGCCATAGGTCCGACATCCATCTCCACTCCTCAGGTGTTATGTGTGGAGTTTGACCCATTTCCCGACGGCTTAGGTGATGCAGGTAGTCCACAACTGCCCTCTTCTGCTCACATATCCTGACCAACATGTGCAGAGTTGAATTCCAACGCGTGGGGACATCACACACCAGTCTGTGGGCCGGAAGACGCAAACGGAGCTGAAAGCCGGCAAGGCCGGCTGAAGCAGCAGGTGACTTGCGAAAATGTGCAGACAGACGGCGAACTTTTACCAGCAGTTCAGACACCTCTGGGTATGACTTCACAAACCTCTGAACCACCAGGTTGAGCACATGGGCCACGCATGGAACATGCGTCAGCTGGCCCCGCCTCAAAGCTGCCACTAGGTTCCGGCCATTGTCACACACAACCTTTCCTGGCTTTAGGTTCAGAGGTGTGAGCCAGTGATCTGCCTGCTGTTTCAGAGCTGTCCACACCTCTTCTGCATTGTGGGGTTTGTCACCTATGCAGACTAGCTTCAGCACAGCCTGTTGCCGCTTTGCAGAGGCAGTGCTGCAGTGCTTCCAGCTTGGGACTGGTGTGGAGGGTACAGTGGATGAGGATGCGCAGGAGGAGGAGGCTGAGGAGCATGACATTCCGGAGCTGTAGAGTGTCGGTGAAACCCTGACAGAGGTAGGGCCTGCTATCCTTGGTGTGGGAAGGACGTGTTCCGTCCCTCGCTCAGACTGGGTCCCAGCCTCCACAATATTAATCCAGTGTGCCGTCAAGGAGATGTAGCGGCCTTGCCCACAAGCACTTGTCCACGTGTCTGTGGTTAGGTGGACATTGGCTGAAACAGCGTTGTTCAGGGCACGTGTGATGCTGTTGGACACGTGGTTATTAGTGATGAGCGAGTACTAAAATGCTCGGGTGCTCGAAGCTCGGGCCGAGCATCCCGAGATACTCGTGTACTCGGCCCGAGTAACGAGCCCAATGTTATCCTATGGGAGACACGAGTATTTTTATGAAATGACTGCCGGCTGCCTGGAAAAACCCTAAAAATGTCACAAAAGTCTCAGAAGAGTGCTGAAATGACATGGCAACACCATGGGGAAGACCCCTGGAAGCATTTCTCACTCAAAAGTCACAGATGTGAACAATGTTGTCCGAGTTTCACGGCAATTTTACGGAGTGTCCAGAAAACCTTCCAAAATGACACCAAAATGAATATTTAGGGTGGAAATGTTAAGGGCACATACCCAATAGTGAGATACAGCTGGTGTATGTCACTTTTTGTGATTACATAAAAGATTTGACGTGAAAACATTGTGCGACACTCCGATGACCCTGACAAGAGACGTACATGAAGCCCTGTCTACAAATAAAGTGCCCATTTTGAGGAACTGGGTCTATTGTAGTATCTTCCTTTGCAAGGGCAGTCAAGAATTGGGAGGTTCACCAATGCCCCTGGATACAGAGATGCAGGATGGCCTGTAAACAAGAACTGGGTGTATTGTAGTATAGCCCTTTGGTCAGGGCAGCCAAAAATTGGGAGGTTCAACAATCATCCATGCATACAGACATGTAGTAGGGCCTGTAACCCTCAAGTGGGTGTATTGTAGTATAGCCCTTAGGTCAGGGCAGCCAAAAATTGTGAGGCTCCTCTTTGTCCCTGGATGGAGACGTGCAGGAGGGCCTGTTAAGAAGAACTGGGTGTATTGTAGTATAGCCCTTTGGTCAGGGCAGCCAAAAATTGGGAGGTTCAACAATGACCCATGCATACAGACATGTAGTAGGGCCTGTAACCCTCAAGTGGGTGTATTGTAGTAGAGCCCTTTGGTCAGGGCAGCCAAAAATTGGGAGTTTCAACAATGACCCATGCTTACAGACATGTAGTAGGGCCTGTAACCCTCAAGTGGGTGTATTGTAGTAGAGCCCTTTGGTCAGGGCAGCCAAAAATTGGGAGGTTCAACAATGACCCATGCATACAGACATGTAGTAGGGCCTGTAACCCTCAAGTGGGTGTATTTTAGTATAGCCCTTTGGTGAGGGCAGCCAAAAATTGGGAGGTTCAGCAATGACCCATGCTTACAGACATGTAGTAGGGCCTGTAACCCTCAAGTGGGTGTATTTTAGTATAGCCCTTTGGTGAGGGCAGCCAAAAATTGGGAGGTTCAACAATGACCCATGCTTACAGACATGTAGTAGGGCCTGTAACCCTCAAGTGGGTGTATTGTAGTATAGCCCTTTGGTGAGGGCAGCCAAAAATTGGGAGGCTCCTCTTTGTCCCTGGATAGAGACGTGCTGGAGGGCCTCAAAACATTTTTCACAGAGAAAAGATGCGGGTATCCTGTCTTTGTAATGCCCATTCAAAAAGAATGGGCGTAAAAATTTACCACTGTGGGTATACCTGAAACTACAGCCAAACTATTGTAACGGTCATCATGGTGCCACATGAGGAGAAGGAGGAGCAGTCCAGCGATTAGCCAAGGAAAAGGAAGACAACGTGGTGGATGATCCAGTAGCTTACCCAACCTGGCAGGAGTATATGCAGAGCGAGGACAGCAGTGCACAGGGGGAGGGAGGCATAGCATCCCAACAGGCAGTACGAAGCAGGGTCGGGTACGCAGGCATAAGGCAGGCAACCGTTCCCCGGAACAACAACACGACACAAGGTGCCTGTGCAAATGTTAGGTCTTCCCGAGTCTGGCAGTATTTTCAGTTGGCTCCAGATGACTCTAAAAAGGCCATTTGCAACACCTGCCATGCCAGCATCAGCAAGCAGGGGTACGAAAAGTAGCAGCCTGCCCACCACTAGCATGATCAGGCACATGTCAGCCAAGCACACGACTTTGTGGAAACTACAACAGAGTCGAGGAGCGGTGCTTGCTGATGTCACTGCTACGTCTTTGCCTGTTGTGCGTGCGAGCCAATCCCCTGTCCATGCTGGCCGCGAACAAGCCTCCGTCCCTGCACCTGAAGTTGCCCACGTCCAAATTACACCACCATCAAGCACGTCCTTTTCCCAGCGCAGTGTTCAATTATCCATTCAGCAAACATTTGAACGCAGGCGCAAATACGCTGCCAACGCCCCACATGCCACAGTCCTGAATGATCACATTTCGCAACTCATTGCGCTACAAATGTTGCCTTTCCGGCTGGTGTAGACGGACGCATTCCGCGACCTGATGCCGGCTGCTGTCCCACGTTACTCGGTCCCCAGCCGCCACTATTTCTCCAGATGTGCCGTCCCCGCATTGCATATCCACGTGTCCAACAGCATCACACGTGCCCTGAACAACGCTGTTTCAGCCAAAGTCCACCTAATAATAATAATAATAATACAGCTTTATTTATATAGCGCCAACATATTACGCAGCGCTTTACATTGTAGGGTTAGAGTACAGAAAATATAATACAGTAAGTAATTACAGTACAGAACAAATACAGTAGAATAATTGGATACAAAACAATAGGCATAGAATCAATGTAAAAAAGAAAATACAAAAAATAAAGCAAGAAATGAAGGTGACCCTGCTCAAAAGAGCTTACAATCTACAACGGGATAGGGGTTGCACAAGGTACAGGGGCTTATTGCATGGATGGTCCAGGCATCTTGAGGAAATGGGGCATAGAACTAAGCTTACATGGATGGTCATTATACAGTCTGTGTAGACCTTTTTGGTTTGGTGGAGTTTGTAGAAGAGTAATGTCCAGAGGGATAGCCCACTATCTACAGTACAAAGGACTTCTATTAGGGAGTATGATAGGCCGCCTTAAAAAGATGCTTTTTTAGGGATCGTCTGAAGCCATGCAAGTTGTGGATAGTCCTGATTTCTTTTGGTAAAGCATTCCAGAGGTTTGGTGCAGCTCTGGAGAAGTCTTGGAGCCGGTACTGGGAGCATCGGATTATTACCGATGTCAGTCGAAGGTCATTTGAGGAACGTAGAGCGCGAGTGGGGTGATAGACAGAGATGAGGGAGGAGAGGTAGGGGGGTGCTGCACTGTGAATAGCTTTGTGGGTGATAAGAAGCAATTTGAATTGGATGCTGTAGTATACGGGCAGCCAGTGCAATGACTGGCACAGAGCAGAGGCATCTGAGTAACGATTGGCTGCTGCATTAAGGATGGACGGGAGAGGAGAAACTCTGGTGAGGGGGAGGCCGCTTAATAGAGAATTGCAATAGTCAAGGCGGTAATGGATTAGGGCCACGGTGAGGGTTTTTGTTGTTTACAGGGTGAGAAAGGGACGGACTCTGGAGATATTCTTCAAGTGTAAGTGACATGAGCGGACGAGACATTGTGTGTGGGAGGAGGAGAGATCGGTGTCAAACATAACACCCAGACAACGAGCCTGCTGCCTAGGCATTATCGTGGTGCCACAAACTGAGAGAGAGATGTCCGATTTAGGGAGGTTAGTGGATGGGTGGAGCAGAAGAAGTTCAGTTTTGGAAAGGTTTAGTTTCAAATAGAGAGTGGACATGATATTGGAAACTGCAGGTAGACAGTCATTGCTGTTCTTTAATACCGCAGGGGTAAGGTCAGGGGCTGAAGTGTATAACCACAGACACGTGGACAAGTGCTTGCGGGCAAGGCCGCTACATCTCCTTGACAAAACACTGGGTTAATATTGTGGAGGCTCTGACACAGTCTGATCGAGGGACGGAACACGTCCTTCCCACACCAAGGATAGCAGGCCCTACCTCTGTCAGGGTTTCACCGACACTCTACAGCTCCGGAATGTCATGCTCTTCAGCGTCCTCCTCCTCCTCCTGCTCATCCTCATCCACTGTACCCTCCACACCAGTCCCAAGCTGGAAGCACTGCAGCAGTGCCTCTGCGAAGCGACAACAGGCTGTGCTGAAGCTAGTCTGCATAGGTGACAAACCCCACAATGCAGAAGAGGTGTGGACAGCTCTGAAACAGCAGGCAGATCACTGGCTCACACCTCTGAACCTAAAGCCAGGAAAGGTCGTGTGTGACAATGGACGGAACTTGGTGGCAGCTTTGAGGCGAGGCCAGCTGACGCATGTTCCATGCGTGGCCCACGTGCTCAACCTGGTGTTTCAGAGGTTTCTAAAGTCATACCCAGAGCTGTCTGAACTGCTGGTAAAAGTTCGCCGTCTGTCTGCACATTTTCGCAAGTCACCTGCTGCTTCAGCCGACCTTTGCGGATTTCAGCGCCGTTAGCGTCTTACGGCCCACAGACTGGTGTGTGATGTCCCCACGCGTTGGAATTCAACTCTGCACATGTTGGTCAGGATATGTGAGCAGAAGAGGGCAGTTGTTGACTACCTGCATCACCTAAGCCGTCGGGAAAATGGTTCAAACTCCACACATAACACCTGAGGAGTGGAGATGGATGTCGGACCTATGTACCGTCCTCCAAAACTTTTAGGACTCCACCCAGATGGTGAGCTGCGATGACGCCATTATTAGCGTCACCATACCACTACTCAAACTTCTAAAACGGTCTCTGCTGAAAAACAAAGAGGATGCATTGCAGGCCGAGCGCGATGACTTGGAGCAAGAAACAGTAGTGGGTGTGGGTGAAAACACAGAGTCCAGCCTCATCTCATCACAACGTGCAGTGGAGGACTATGACGGGGAGGAGGAGTATGAAGACATGGAGCAACTCTCTGGCCAAATTGAGGATATGACATGCACACCAGTGATACCCTCGATTCAGCGTGGCTGGGCAGAGGACAGGGGAGATGAGGAGGAGGAGGAGGAGGAGGACAGCATGGTCAGTCATCGTGTTGGTCTGGATACTAAAGTGATGGGTGTTAAGAGTCTGGAGCACATGGCTGACTTTATGGTAAGCTGCCTGCCTCGTGACCCTCGCGTTCAGAACATCTTGGCTGACAATCAGTACTGGTTGGCAACACTGTTAGACCCACGGTACAAGGAGAAATTAATGTCTGTCATTCCTGAGGCGGAGAGGTCAGCCAAAACGCAGTAGTTCCAGAAGGCCATAGTCACGGAAGTAGGCTAATCATTCCCCTCACAAAATGCTAGCGGCATAGGTGAGGAATCGGTGGACAACCAAGGCGTTCGGCCGAGAGGGGCACAAGTCCAATCCGCCAAAGGTAGGGGAAGAGTCTTTACGAGGTGGGACAGTTTTCTTAGCCCCTCACGTACCACAGCCCCTGAGGTGCGGGATAGTGCCACAACAAATGCTAAGTTTGGTCAGATGCTGAAGGAGTACCTTGCCGATCGAACAACTGTACTGCGAGATTCCTTTGTGCCTTACAATTTTTGGGTCTCCAAGCTGGACACGTGGCATGAATTGGCTCTCTACGCCTTGGAAGTCCTGGCCTTCACTGCCGCTAGCATTTTGTCACAGCGTGTTTTCAGTGCCGCAGGTGGAATCATTACTGATAAACGCAACCGCCTGTCAACTGAAAATGCTGACAGGCTGACTGAGATCAAGATGAACAAGGGTTGGATTGGGCCAGACTTCACCACACCACCAACAAATGACAACTGAATTTAAATTTTGTAATGGGAATTTGCCATGTACCTCCACTGACCCATGGGTACACACTTCTGGACTTCCGAGTGTCCAAGTGTGGGATCAGTAATGTCCGTGGACGTGCACTCAGCCAGTTGGTAGGAAGGAGGATCAGGTTGGGAAATGTGCGGTGCAGTATCACGGCTACTGACAATTGACCGTGTGGAAGACAGGGTGTTTGTGGAGGTGCCAATCAGACTTGAAGCATTATCCGCTATCCAAGTAACAAGCTGTTGACACTAGTGTTGGTTCAAGAGCGTAGTACTGCAGCGGGCCCCAACAATTTGGGACAGGACGTGTGAGCGAGTAGATGTGCCACTTTATTGTTGCGAAATTAGTGCTTGCACACGACCTCAGCCTCTGCCTGCACCACCATCACGTTCACCTCCTTGTTCCTTGCCAACGCCTTTGCGCATTTTGCTTGTATACTGCGACAACAGTCACAGGAGAGGATTTTAGTCCCTAACCTGTATCAAGGTATGACGTACACCAGTCTGGTGACTGTTCAGATCACAAGAGATTAGGATTTTAGTTCCCTAACCTGTATCAAGGTAATCAAGGTATGACGTACAACAGTCTGGTGACTTGAATGGTTTTAGGAGAGGATTTTAGTCCCTCACCTGTATCAAGGTATGACGTACAACAATCTGCTGACTTGAATGGTTTTAGGAGAGGATTTTAGTTCCCTAACCTGTATAAACGTATGACGTACAACAGTGTGGTGACTGTTGAGATGACAAGAGTTAGGATTTTAGTTGCCTAACCTGTAGAAAGGGTATGACGTACACCTGTCTGGTGACTGTTGAGATGACAAGAGTTAGGATTTTAGTTCCCTAACCTGAATAAAGGTATGACTTACAACAGTGTGGTGACTGTTGAGATGACAAGAGTTAGGATTTTAGTTAACTAATCTGTAGAAAGGGTATGACGTACAACAGTGTGGTGACTGTTGAGATGACAAGAGTTAGGATTTTAGTTCCCTAACCTGAATAAAGGTATGACTTACAACAGTGTGGTGACTGTTGAGATGACAAGAGTTAGGATTTTACTTCCCTAACCTGTAGAAAGGGTATGACGTACAACAGTGTGGTGACTGTTGAGATGACAAGAGTTAGGATTTTAGTTCCCTAACCTGTATTAAGGTAGTACGTACACCTGTCTGGTGACTGTAAAGGTTTGAAGAGAGGATTTTAGTCCCTAACCTGTATTAAGGTACTAAGTACAAGAGTGTGGTGACTCTAATGGTCACAGAAAAGCTTGGATTCCAATCTGTATCACCCTGCCTATATCCTCCTAGATTAGTCCTGAGAAGGACTGTTCTGGTCACTGGAAATCTTGGACTCCGATCTGGATCACCCTGCCTATGTCCTCCTAGATTAGTCCTGAGAAGGACTGTTGTGGTCAGCAGCAGTTTGCAGCCCTGATCCGGATCTACCTATGAGGGCCGCAAATCTGTCCCTAATCAGCAGCAGACACTCTCCCTACACTCACTGTCTGGAAGGCTGTGTGCCGAGCACAGCGCGCCGGGACTTATAAAGGCTCGGTGACGCTGTGCAGGCCGGCCAATCACTGCTATACCACAACCAACAGGGCTGTGGCATTGCAGTGGTCTGTCAGCCAATCCCTGCACGTGGGCTGGCTCTCAAAAGAGCGCCAACATGGAGAGATGACGACCACGAGCACAGCACGAGTATCGCGAGATTACTCGGTGCTCGGCGAGTCGCCCGAGTACAGTGATACTCGTGCGAGTAACGAGTAGTGCCGAGCATGTTTGCTCAACACTAGTGGTTATGCAATGCGGGGATGGCACATCTGGAGAAATAGTGGCGGCTGGGGACCGAGTAACGTGGGACAGCAGCCGCCATCAGGTCGCGGAATGCTTCCGTCTCCACCAGCCGGAAAGGCAACATTTCTAGCGCTATGAGTCGCGAAATGTGATCATTCAGGACTGTGGCATGTGGGGCATTGGCAGCGTATTTGCGCCTGCGTTCAAATGTTTGCTGAATGGATAATTGAACGCTGCGCTGGGACAAGGACGTGCTTGATGGTGGTGTAATTTGTGTGTGGGCAACTTCAGGTGCAGGGCCGGAGGCTTGTTCGCGGCCAGCATGGACAGGGGATTGACTTGCACGCACAACAGGCGAAGACGTAGCAGTGACATCAGCAAGCACCGCTCCTCGACTCTGTTGTACTTCCCACAAAGTCGGGTGCTTGGCTGACATGTGCCTCATCATGCTGGTGGTGGTCAGGCTGCTAGTTTTCGTACCCCTGCTGATACTGGCATGGCAGGTGTGGCAAATGGCCTTTTTAGAGTCTTCTGGAGCCAACTTAAAAAACTCCCAGACTCGTGAAGACCGAACATTTGCACAGGCACCTTGAGTCGTGTTGTTGTTCCGGGGAACGGTTGCCTGCCTTCTGCCTGCGGACACGACCCTGCTTCGTACTGCCTGTTGGGATGCTACGCCTCCCTCCCCCTGTGCACTGCTGGCCTCACTCTGCATATCCTCCTGCCATGTTGGGTCAGCTACTGGATCATCCACCACGTCGTCTTCCTCTTCCGCACCCTGATCCTCCTCCTGACTTCCTGGCAATTGTGTCTCATCATCGTCCACCCCTTGTTGAGACACTTTGGCAACGTTCCGTTCGTGAGAACGTGGCTGCTCACATATTTGGGCATCTGTACATACCATCTCCTCAGCACCCACTTCAAGAGGAGGTGGCGACAGGCCAGATTCTGCGAATGGATACGTGAACAGCTCTTCCGAGTGTCCTAGTGTGGGATCAGTAATGTCCGTGGACGTGTACTCGGCCTGGTGGTAGGAAGGAGGATCAGGTTGGGAAATGTGCTGTGCAGTATCACGGCTACTGACACTTGACCGTGTGGAAGACATGGTGTTTGTGGAGGTGCCCATCTGACTTGAAGCATTATCCACTATCCAAGTAACAACCTGTTGACACTGCTCTTGCTTCAACAGCGGTGTACTGCTGCGGGCTCCAAGAATTTGCGAGCGAGGAGATGTGGCCCTTTGTTGTTGCGAAATTAGTGCTTGCACACGACCTCGGCCTCTGCCTGCACCACCATCACGTCCACTTCCTTGTTCCTTGCCAACGCCCTTGCCAATGCCCTTGCGCATTTTGCCTGTATACTGCGACAACTGTCTGGTGACTGGAGAGGTCACAGGAGATTAGGATTTTAGTTCCCTAACCTGTATCAAGGTATGACGTACACCAGTCTGGTGACTGGTCAGATCACAGGAGATTAGGATTTTAGTTCCCTAACCTGTATCAAGGTATTACGTACACCAGTCTGGTGACTGTAATGGTTTCAGGAGAGGATTTTAGTCCCTAACCTGTATCAAGGTATGACGTACACCAGTCTGGTGACTGGTCAGATCACAGGAGATTAGGATTTTAGTTCCCTAACCTGTATCAAGGTATTACGTACACCAGTCTGGTGACTGTAATGGTTTCAGGAGAGGATTTTAGTCCCTAACCTGTATCAAGGTATGATGTACACCAGTCTGGTGACTGTAATGGTTTCAGGAGAGGATATTAGTCCCTAACCTGTATCAAGGTATGACGTACAACAGTCTGGTGACTGTAATGGTTTCAGGAGAGGATTTTAGTCCCTAACCTGTATCAAGGTATGACGTACAACAGTCTGGTGACTGTAATGGTTTCAGGAGAGGATTTTAGTACCTAACCTGTATCAAGGTATGACGTACACCATCTGGTGACTGTAATCAAGGTTTAGGAATTTTAGTTCCCTAACCTGTATCAAGGTATGACGTACAACCAGTCTGGTGACTGTAATGGTTTCAGGAGAGGATTTTAGTCCCTAACCTGTATCAAGGTATGACGTACACCAGTCTGGTGACTGTTCAGATCACAAGAGATTAGGATTTTAGTCCCTAACCTGTATCAAGGTATGACGTACACCAGTCTGGTGACTGTAATGGTTTCAGGAGAGGATTTTAGTCCCTAACCTGTATCAAGGTATGACGTACACAGTCTGGTGACTGTAATGGTTTCGGAGTAGGATTTTAGTCCGTAACCTGTATCAAGGTATGACGTACACCAGTCTGGTGACTGTAATGGTTTCAGGAGAGGATTTTAGTCCCTAACCTGTATCAAGGTATGACGTACAACCAGTCTGGTGACTGTAATGGTTTCAGGAGAGGATTTTAGTCCCTAACCTGTATCAAGGTATGACGTACAACAGTCTGGTGACTGTAATGGTTTCAGGAGAGGATTTTAGTCCCTAACCTGTATCAAGGTATGACGTACACCAGTCTGGTGACTGTAATGGTTTCAGGAGAGGATTTTAGTCCTCTAACCTGTATCAAGGTATGACGTACACCAGTCTGGTGACTGTAATGGTTTCAGGAGAGGATTTTAGTCCCTAACCTGTATCAAGTTATGACGTACACCAGTCTGGTGACTGTAATGGTTTCAGGAGAGGATTTTAGTCCCTAACCTGTATCAAGGTATGACATACACCAGTCTGGTGACTGTAATGGTTTCAGGAGAGGATTTTAGTCCCTAACCTGTATCAAGGTATGACGTACACCAGTCTGGTGCTGTAATGGTTTCAGGAGAGGATTTTAGTCCCTAACCTGTATCAGGTATGACATACAACAGTCTGGTGACTGTAATGGTTTCAGGAGAGGATTTTAGTCCCTAACCTGTATCAAGGTATGACGTACACCGTCTGGTGACTGTTCGATCACAAGAGATTAGGATTTTGTCCCTAACCTGTATCAGGTATGACGTACACCAGTCTGGTGACTGTAATGATTTCAGGAGAGGATTTTAGTCCCTAACCTGTATCAAGGTATGACGTACACCAGTCTGGTGACTGTTCAGATCACAAGAGATTAGGATTTTTGTCCCTAACCTGTATCAAGGTATGACGTACACCAGTCTGGTGACTGTAATGGTTTCAGGAGAGGATTTTAGTCCCTAACGTGTATCAAGGTATGACGTACAACAGTCTGGTGACTGTATGTTTCAGGAGAGGATTTTAGTCCCTAACCTGTATCAAGGTATGACGTACAACAGTCTGGTGACTGTAATGGTTTCAGGAGAGGATTTTAGTCCCTAACCTGTATCAAGGTATGACGTACACCAGTCTGGTGACTGTTATTTACAAGAGATTTAGGGAATTTTAGTCCCTAACCTGTATCAAGGTATGACATACAACAGTCTGGTGACTGTAATGGTTTCAGGAGAGGATTTTAGTCCCTAACCTCAGTATGAGCAAGTGTATTAGACGAGGTAGTCCCAACCAGTTGGTGGACTGTAATGGTTTCAGGAGAGGATTTTAGTCCCTAACCTGTATCAAGGTATGACGTACAACCAGTCTGGTGACTGTAATGGTTTCAGGAGAGGATTTTAGTCCCTAACCTGTATCAAGGTTATGTCGGATACAACAGTCTGTGGACATGTAATGGTTTCAGGAGAGGATTTTAGTCCCTAACCTGTATCAAGGTATGACGTACAACAGTCTGGTGACTGTAATGGTTTCAGGAGAGGATTTTAGTCCCTAACCTGTATCAAGGTATGACGTACAACAGTCTGGTGACTGTAATGGTTTCAGGAGAGGATTTTAGTCCCTAACCTGTATCAAGGTATGACGTACACCAGTCTGGTGACTGTAATGGTTTCAGGAGAGGATTTTAGTCCCTAACCTGTATCAAGGTATGACGTACAACAGTCTGGTGACTGTAATGGCTTCAGGAGAGGATTTTAGTCCCTAACCTGTATTAAGGTAGTAAGTACAAGAGTGTGGTTACTCTAATGGTCACAGAAAAGCTTCGATTCCGATCTGTATCACCCTGCCTATATCCTCCTAGATTAGTCCTGAGAAGGACTGTTCTGGTCACTGGAAAGCTTGGACTACGATCTGGATCACCCTGCCTATATCCTCCTAGATTAGTCCTGAGAAGGACTGTTGTGGTCAGCAGCAGTTTGCAGCCCTGCTCCGGATCTACCTGTAAGGGCCGCAAATCTGTCCCTAAGCAGCAGCAGACACTCTCCCTACACTGACTGTCTGGATGGCTGTGTGCCAAGCACAGCGCGCCGGGAGTTATAAAGGCTCGGTCACGCTGTGCAGGGCGGCCAATCACCTAACAGGGCTGTGGCATTGCAGTGGTCTGCCAGCCAATCCCTGAACGTGGGCTGGCTCTCAAAAGAGCGCCAACATGCAAAGATGATGACCACGAGCACAGCACGAATATCGCGAGATTACTCGGTGCTCGCCGAGTAGCCCGAATACAGTGATACTCGTGCGAGTACTGAGTAGTGGCGAGCATGCTCGCTCATCACTAGTTATTAACACCTTAACAACGGCCCACTGTAAAAATATGCCGGCATTACAGGGTACTTATTCTGTTCTGGCGTTAAAATAAGTCAGAACGGAAAAAGCCCTGTTGCGCCCCCCAGATGAAGGTTTGAGCACTTTTTTCCCGGTACCGGTGATGTCATGATCGGTCAACACCGTTAAACGGTCATGACATTACAAATATAGTCATAGCCGGTAAAAAATGCTTTCTCTTTCATCCGACATCAAAACACATGTCGGATGTAAGTTGTGCATTAACCCCAAAGGCCCCCAAGACCCCCGGTACTGGGGATCTCCTTCCCACCCCCAGTCCTCCCCCAATCTATCCCAAAATGGCGGCAGCGGGCAATAAAACCTGCCGCCTCCCCTGCATCTCCATGCGATCTGACATGACATGTCACACATGTTAGATCGCATGGAAATTGCATGCCAAGGTGCCCCTCAGTCCCCTCCTCAGTCTGATCCCTGCCTCTGCCTCCTCCACAAGGCCATGGTGCCCACACATGTCGCCGCTCGCCGCCTCCTCGGAAACTCTATCTGATGTGACCAAACATCTCATCGGATGGAGTTTTCCGTCCCTTCATCCCCCAGTCAGGACCCCGTCCCCCACTCAGGTCCCCCCTCCCTCTTCCCCTCTTAATGATTCAGTGATCCTGCCTCCGGTCCCGGGGTCCTGGAGTCCAGGGGTCCCCCAATCCTCTCCTCCTGCTGCAGCGCCAGCCTCTTCTGTGTGGCTGTGCGTGCTCCTGTGTGCGCGCTCCTGTGCGAGCGCTGCTGTATGAGCACTTCTGCACGCTCCCAGGATTTGATAGGTCAGGAACTCAGTGAGTTCATGACCTATCAAGATCCTGGGTTCACACAGGGGTTAACACTGATCTTCATGGAGATCTTCAAAGCCGGTCACCATGAAGATCAGTGTTAACCCCTGTGTGACCCTAGGATCTTGATAGGTCATGAACTCAGTGGGCTCATGACCCATCAAGATCCTGGGGTCACTCAGGGGTTAACACTGATCTTCATGGTGACCTCCAAAGCAGGTCACCATGAAGATCAGTGTTAACCCATGTGTGACCCCAGGATCTTAATGGGTCATGAATTTACAGAGTTTATGACCTATCATTAGACATGAGCGGAGTTCGACTCGAATTGTTCGACAATCTCAAATTCAAGATGTTTTGGCGGTATTTGAGTCATTTGCCGCATTCGAACAATTTGCTTCAAATTCGGCAGTTCTAGGTTATGTTCGATTTTGGTTTGAAAATGCGGCAGATCCAGACAAAAAAAAAAAACGCATCTGACGCATTCTCCACCTAAATAATGAGCTGTGCGGGGTTAAAAATGAAAAAAAAACTGTATGCTCACCTGTGCGGCGATCCACCGCTGCCTCCGGCAAGGTCCTGTTGCTTATAGGACCTGTAGTGACGTCACAAATTGGGTCACATGACCACAGTTACCGCGGTAACTGCGGTCATGTGACCCGATTTGTGATCTCACCTCAGGTCCTATAAGCATCAGGACCTTGCCAGAGGCAGCGGTGGTTCGCCGGACAGTTGAGCATACAGGTTATTTTTATTTTTTACCCTTTCTTTTACTTAATTTCACTTCCTCAATGTATGTATATACATTGCGAAAGTGAAAATGCCCCACACAGCTCATTATTTAGTGTTCTATGGTGTTCGATGGTGTTCGACAAACATTCGACGAACATTTGTCTAACACCCCCCCGATTCGACGAATCGAACTAGAACACTAGGGTGGTGGCTCATTTCTACCTATCATTTCCCTGGGAGGATGCCTGCTCTTACCCCCCATAGGATGCCCCCATATGCTATAACACTGAGAATCATCGCGGGACCGCCCACTGGACTACGCCGGACATCACCGCCCATTGGACTACGTCGGACACCACAAACTAATAAAGATGGGGTCTAAATAAGTGATTGTGTTTTTTTTTCTAATAAAAATATTGTTCTCTGTGTTGTGCCTTATTTTTACTATTTACTAGAGATTCCTAATGTCCCGGTCTAATATTGGCCAGACATTATGAATCTCAGGCTTAGTGACACCTGGCAAAAAGCTGTCATTAACCCCTTATTACCCAGTCTGCCACAGCTACACGGCAGCTGGAGGAGCAGGATACAGCGCCAGAAAATGGCGCTTCTATGAATGTACCGTTTTCTGGTGTGGCTGCGGGTTGCAATTTGCAGCCGGGGGGGGCCCAGAAAGCTTGGGCCTCCCTACGCTGAGGATTTCAGCCCCCAGCTGCCTAGTTGTACCTGGCTGGCCTAAAAATATGGCGAAGCCCACGCAGTTTTTTTTTTAATTATTTCAAGAAATAATTTAAAAAAAAGGGCTTCCCAATATTTTTGGTTTCCAGCCAGGTAAAACTAGGCAGTGGGGGTTGGTGGCAGCCCGTAGCTGCCTGCTGTACCTGGCTGGACCACAAATATGGCGGAGCCCCACGTTTTTTATTTTAAAAATATAATAAAGAAATAAAATGCAGGAGATGTGACGTTGATGTCCTGGAAAGCGCGGTCATTAACCCTTCAACCACCATTGGTTCTGATACTTTTTACTGGGGACCGCTGGAGCTGTGATATGCATTTATGGTGGTTGTGACTCTTCACAACCCCATAAATTGAGCCTTGAGACCTACGTTTACTGTACATTTCAATCCAGATAAGACCCTATCTGCGCTTTTATGCCCTTCTTTTAGTTTTGGTTTTATGTACCGTATTTTCCGCACTATAAGGCGCACCTAAAAGACTAAGATTTTCCCAGAAATCATAGGTGCGCCTTATAGTGCAGTGCGCCTTATATACGGATTTTTCCAGGAAAATTTAGCACCCCCCAGAAAATAAGGCATACCTTTGTGCCGCAATATCCTCCGTCCCCGCCATCCCCCTCTGTCCGGTGCCCGCCTGGCATCGCTGTGCGGGGGCGCGATCACCAGCCGCCGTCCCCGCCATCCATGCTGGTGCCGGGGCCTGCCTCACATCACTGTGCGGGGACGCGATGACCAGCCGCCGTCCCCGCTGTCGTGTCCGGTGCCGCCGCTGCATTGCGCGCGCTCACATCCCAGGAGCCCATCAGCCAATCACAGCTCCGCCCAGGAGCCTTGAGCCAATCCGAGGCCAGCTGACGTCAGCCCATAGCCTCTGATTGGCTGAGGGCTCCAGCGCTGTCATTGGCTGCGGGCTCCAGCGCTGTGATTGGCTGAGGGCTCCAGCGCTGTGATTGGCTGAGGGCTCCAGCACTGTGAGTGCCTTGCCACACAGTACAGTAAGTGTGTGTGTGTGTGTGTCTGAGTGTGTATGTGTGTGTGTGTGTCTGAGTGTGCGTGTGTGTGTGTGTCTGAGTGTGTATGTGTGTGTGTCTGAGTGTGTGTGTGTGTGTGTGTGTGTGTCTGACTGTGTGGGATGCTGGAGGGTGATGGGAGGCTACACAGGGATACTGGAGGGTGATAGGATGCTACACAGGGATGCTGGAGGGTGATGGGATGCTACACAGGGATGCTGGAGGGTGATGGGAGGCTACACAGGGATGCTGGAGGGTGATGGGAGGCTACACAGGGATACTTGAGGGTGGTGGGGAGCTACAGAGGGATGCTGGAGGGTGATGGGAGGCTGCACAGGGATGCTGGAGGGTGATGGGAAGCTACACAGGGATACTGGAGGGTGATGGGAGGCTACACAAGGATACTGGAGGGTGATGGGAGGCTACAGAAGGATGCTGGAGGGTGATGGGAGGCTACACAGCGATGCTCGAGGGTGATGGGAGGCTACAGAGGGATTTTTTTTATAGTAATATGGTGCGCCTTATAATCCGGTGCGCCTTATATATGGACCAAGACGGCTTAAAAGTCATTTTTTGAGGGTGCGCCTTATAATCCGGTGCGCCTTATAGTGCGAAAAATACGGTAATCATTTTGGATGATGTCTTTTCCTCGTATGGTGGTTTTTCTTTATCACTAATTTTTGAGGGATCTAACTGTATAACCAAAGGAGTTTACTTATTAAGATGAATCCTGTCTGTAGAGATATCTCTGGAGCCTTATCATACCTTTTGTCCTGCCTGTGTTCTTTTTCCTTGCTCTACTGCTCCTCATTCCCTTGGAGGGGGGATGTGGCACTCCAGAGTTTGGTTGCCACAATGGCATTGCCTCCCTCAGGGGCTGATGTCATGCTTGGAAGCAAGAAGGGGTATCCACACCAGGTAAGCCCACAGCATACAACACCTTTCCTGAATCCAGAACAGAAGAGGTAGCTCTGAAACCCGGATTCAGGGGAGTTCCCCTATAAATTCTGGCTCTGAAGCGGGTTAGTCAGTTCAGTTCCTAGGAGAGCAGTGAAGACGTCCTGTGGACTGGAGCAGTATAAGGCTTGTCCCAGGACAGAGAATAGCCAGAGTGAGAGACCCATAGGAGAGGGTCTGCGGCGGGAGAGAAGAAGACCTGGGGAGTGGAGCCAGAGATCCGGCTCACCCCAGTGCAGAGCATTAGCAGCGGACAGCGGAGTCTGAGGTTGTGAGGGATTCCAAGCCCAGCATGCAAATCCGGAGTATGGGAGATCCCATGTCTCCCAGCTGCAGCACGTCCCGGCCGCAGCACCTGGACACACAGGAGCATCAGAGAGCTCAGGGCCTGTGCCAGAGGTATGGAGCACAGGAAGAGCTCAAGCTGCCTGCCATACAGGTGAAAGACTTAACAGCAGAGAGAGAGGGTTGCAGTTAAGCTACAGGCAGCCAGGACCAGCACAGACACACAGCAGGGAGACCTCAGAACTCACCAGGTAAGAAGATCTCTAACTTGCTTCAAGACTACCCGGATTCCTAACATCTTCTGTGGACAGTACCCTGGTCTGAATTGTACACATTTAGTGTCATTGTGGCAGCAGACATCTCCTATTTTCATTAGTATGTATTTTTTCTGCTTTTTCAATTAAAAATAAGGCATATAAACCCATTCACATTGCACAACTCTGTTAGTCATAGTGTTAGGACCCGGTGAGATGGAAGCACCTTGTCGTTGGTCACTGCTGAAGCTAAGTCTTCCAATTTGCAATATATTCTAAGGCAGTGTTTGCCATAATACATTTTATCATGTTTCTTATATTAGCTGTGCAGCTCGACCGCTCATTGCACTCATGAATTGTACACATTTAGTGTCAGTGTTGCAGCAGATATCTCCTATTTCCATTAGTACCCTGGTCTGGACCTGCTAACACCAATAAAGGTAAAGGAAAAGGTAAAGGTAAAGGAGACAACAACAGTGTGTCTGTTATTCTGAGCCCTCAGTCCTGCACCCCAACAGCCTATCATCGCCCTAGACTTTACCGATTGCCCTGGGGAGCTGCTCCACCCGTGGGGAGCAATATCGCCATAGCTGCAATCTCATTATCCCCAGAGGTCCTGGCCCCAATAGCCAAATACCACGGGTGGCGTCATGACCATCATTCCCGTACTTTAAAGTTGATACCTAGGGTCACAGAGCCAGGTCTCGACTCCTTTGTGTCCCCAAAAGTACCCAAAGCCCGGTTCTGAGTACCCCATGGCCCTGGGGCACGTCAGGGACATCTAGGTGAGTTTATATCAGAAGGCTGGCAAGATACACGACCCAGGTATCCCCACCATTAGAGGTAAACTTGGGGACAAGACCTAGCCTAGGGTTTCCTAGCTAGAGGGTCAGCTCAGGTTTACTCTATCCCTTCTGCTGCACTGTCACATCTGAATTGTCTGCCTTTGTATACTTCCCTGTTGCGATTACTACCTTAAGCAACCTTACCACCTATCAGTGTAGGTGCCTTTAGGGGCTGTCCAGTTGGAAGCACTAACCTGTACAGGAACCAGGTGAGTGGTAGTGCAGCCACCTAGAGAGACAGTGATATCTTATCCTATCTTATCCTATGAGTGTGAGACCCAGCTACTACCTGTCAACAGCATTACAGCTCAGTGCAGGAGGTCTCTGACAGGGCCTGCTCCTGCATTGTATCATTGTTTGATCTTGATGTGATGTGATTTATTTCAGCAGCTTGATTCTTCTCACAGATCAGGTTGGGCTCATAGTGGGAGTCATTGGCTCCAGAATCTCCCAATCTTCAGGAAAAGTCATGCTGCATCAATAAATCATAGTGAGCCAGGAGTTATCAGTCTAGTGCAGGGGTCTCAAACACACAACTCGTGGGCTGCATGCAGCCCCTGGGGCTTCACTGTGCTGCCCGTGGTGCCATGGACTACTTAACCATGTCGGCGGTACAATGCAGGGGGCTGCCGTGGTACTCGCTGCGTTATGACTTCCGGGTAAGGAAATGACAAGCTCTGTAGTTCAGCAAGATCAATGCATTCCACTGGCCAATGGGAGGCCCGCAGGTGCCGTCAGCGTATGACAGACCTCTCATTGGCTGGCAGCTTGCATTGATCTTGCTGAGCAGCAGAACTTGTTAGTGCAGCGGCTGGAAGTCATAACACTTCGGAGACTGTGACCGCTCCCTGCACTGGACTGCCGACATGGTTAAGGTTAGAAAAGTGTGTGTGAGAGAGAATGTATGGGTGTTTGAGTGTGTGTGAGATAGTGTGTGTCTGTGTGTGTGAGGGAGAATGTGTGAGTGTGTGAGAGTGAGTGTGTAAGAGTGTGAGAGTGAGTGTGTGAGAGTGTAAGAGTGAGTGTGTGTATTAGTATGAGAGTGAGTGTGTGAGTGTGTGAGAGTGAGTATGAGTGTTTAAGAGTGAGTGTGTATGTGTGAGAATGAGTATGTGAGTGTGTGTATGTGAGAGAGAATGTTGGGGACATGACTACAAAAGGGACCAGGATGGAGACATCACTACAAAAGGGATCGAGATGTGGGACATCACTGCAAAAGAGGATCAGGATGGGGCACATCACTACAAAAGGGGACCAGGATGAGGACACTACAACACTGTGGGGGCCAGGATGTGGACATTACTGAAAAAGGCGACATGGATGGGGAAATCACTACAAAAGAGAACCAGGATAGAGACATTACTACAAAAGGGGACCAGGATGCGGGACATCACTATAAAAGGGGACCAGGATTGGGACATTACTATACAATGGGGGCCAGGATCTGGACATTACTATAAAAGAGGTCCAGGATGGGGGACATCACTACAAAAGGGGATCAGGATCGCGACATCACTACAAAAGAGGATCAGGATGGGGGACATCACTACAGAAGGGGATCAAGATGGGGACATCACTACAAAATGGGATTAGGAAGGGGGACATCACTCCAAAAGGGTATCAGCATGGGTACATCCCTACAAAAGGGGACCAGGATGCAAGACATCACTACAAAAGGAGACCACCATGGGGGACATTACTACATTATGGGTGCCAGGATGTGGACATTAATACAAAAGGGGTCCAGGATGGAGGACAACACTACAAAAGGGGATCAGGATGGGGACATCACTAGACAAGGGATGCAGGATGGGGGACATCACTATAAAAGGGGTCCAGGATGGGGGACATCACTACAAAAGGGGACCAGCATGGGGAACATTACTACACTATGGGGGCATGGATGTGGACATTACTACAAAAGGGCTCCAGAATGGGGACGTTACTACAAAGGGGGATCAGGATGGGGACATCAGTACAAAAGGAGTCCAGGATGGACATTACTACAAGAAGGGAACCAGGATGAGGGTATTACTACAAGATGGAGACATTACTACAGGTTGGGGACCAGGATGGACCATTAGAACTGGTAGCTTTAGATAACGTCAAACTTACACCCAGCAGATCAGGCTGTACCTATCCTCTCACCATGGTGGACCACTATTCCAGATTTCTAGTGGCAGCTCCTGTGAAACACTCAGACAGCAGCAAGAACCTTTCAAGCCTATTTCTGAATACCACACAGGTATCCAGAACAGGTATTGACAGATCAAGTTCCTGCCTTTGAAGCTGAAGTGTTTCAAGAGTTCTGTAACTTGTACAGATGCAAGAAAATTCATACCATGCCTTACCATCCCCAAACTAACGGAATGTGCGAGAAAATGAATCACATGGTAATAGAATTGCTAAAAACTCTGCCACTAGAAGAACAAAACAGATGGCCTGAGAAGTTACCAGACCTTATTGACATCTACAACAACATCCCAGTTAACTCAACAAATTGTACCCCTGCATACCTCATGAGAGCAAGACCAGGAAAATTGCCAGTAGACTTTGAAATGGGCATTGTAGTTCCTGAAGAAAACACCTCAGATGCAGATTTGGATACCCGAAGAAAAGAGCAGCACAACAAAATACAGGAATGTGTTGAGAGAAGTTTGGCAAAATCAAGAGAAAAGAAAGAAACAAACTTTAACAAAAGCGCACAAGGAACACCCTTAACACCAGGTGAATTGGTTTTGAAAAGGAGACTCCACAAGTTAGAGGATCAATGGGAAGCAGAACCATACACTGTATTACCATCAAACATTGACATCCAGAAGACCTGTCTGATCAGTAAAGATAATGGAGAAACAACAGCAATAGTGTCCAGAGATCATTTAAAGAAGTACCTTCAACCGTTACAAGCAAAGGAAGATGTCCCTTGTCCAGTACCAGAAGAAAAAGAACCAAAGACAGTCAAGACAATCTTAGGAGATCTACCTGCAGATTGGCCCCAAATAGAAGGTGCATATGTAATACCAATGTTGACCTTCCCACAACCAGTTGAATAACCAAGAGCAGAAGAAGTGATACACTCCTTGATGAAGGAGCATAGCAGGCTCCGAAACGCGTTGGATGGACTTAATAAATTTACAGAGTGAAATTTGGATTTAAGTCGTTTGTGGCAGCGTGGACCGACAACACATTGTCCCTGGAAATTTCTGGAATTTGACCACATAGCACGTGGAGGTGTGGGTCCAGCAGCCGCCATTACATGCTTTTCATACTGGTTGTGTGTTACACAACTATAAAAGGTGAACAGTGACTATTACGGCTCTAAAGTCGCTGATTGTTTAAAAAGATAAGACCCTATCTGCGCTTGCTTCTCTTTTTTAGTTTCATTAACCACTTGTGGCAGAGGAACCAGGAGGATCTAGTTCCCCCTGAAGCTCAGGAAGCACAGTGCCCAAACGCGACCAGCTTAGGGCAGGGGACCCCAAGAAAAGAATAGGGATCCCAAGAGGAGGTCCTCACCGGCAGTTGTGGAAGGAGCATCCTGAGGAGAAGAGAGCGGCAGATCTAGATTCAGGCAGATCTACCCAAATCATCGCATACACAGACAGAGGAGGCCTCACAACTATCCAAGGTGGACATCCTAAACTGCACCGGCCACCTGGTTACCCTCTTGGACCGTACCTGCACAGTGCCACCAGTAAAAGGAACTGAAACAAAGACTGTTGTGTGTGTGTGTGTGAATCTGATGCCCCGCTGCCGCCTGCAGCGATTACAGCAGGACCGCAACTATAATCCGATCATCCACCCCGCAACGCTGAGGAAAAGCTCCACCTGTGGAGAGCTTTACTACCTCTGCTGCACCACACCATCACCTCAGTGTCCAGCTGCAGCGCTGGTAACCGCTTGCCGACACCACAGGTGGTATCACATATAATCCCCCAATCATCATCCCCACCAGCCATTGAGTGCACTGCCCAGGGCACGGAACCGGGACCCGAACAGCCGTGATCCCCCCCGAAGCCATCGTCCTGGTACCCGAGTAACCCCATCCCTGCCGGCCCGACTCAATGACCAATTTACATTTTTTTCAGTTTTTTTTATCTGTTGTTCTAATACAAACAAAGGAAATAAACATGTGTATGAGAAAGCATGTGTACTTGCAATAATTTTCTGGGAGAAATACTTCATTTTCTGGGACAATTTCAAGGGTTTCTAACAATTTCCACCATGACTGTACATAATGGGTATAATATCTAATGTTCTTTCTGTAGTCATAATATAGTACAGGTTCATCCCAAAGAATTAAGGCCACTTTACACACACAGATATCTGTGACCAACTTCTGAACAGATCTCTAGTTGCAGTGAAATCGTGGACACATTGCTCCATTTTGTACACAGCCACAAAATGGAACAATGTGTCCATGATTTCACTGCAACCAGAGGTCTGTTCAGAAGTTGGTCACAGATATCTGTGTGTGTAAAGTGGCCTTTAGAATATCATTAAAAAGTTATTTTTTTTCAGTAATTCAATACATAAAGTGAAACACATAGGCCCTTTTCACATCTATGCGCTCCTGCACTAGGCTGCCCTGCCTGCCCTGCGCCAGCCCAAATGCAAGCGCAGGGCCGTTTAGGGCTTGGGGAAGCCTAGAGCAGGAGCGCATACATGCCCTGCAGTAGTGCTCAGCTGCGCTCGGTGCCCCCATTATCTCCTATGGCCGAGCACAGCTGAGCGCGCGCTCTGCCAGTGAGAAGCGCAAGTGAAACTGGCAGAGCGCACGGCGCATGCGTCCGCTCTGAGACACCCGGAAATGCCTCATGGGGCGTTTCCGGGTGCGTCAAGAGCAGGCGCATGCGCCGTGTGCTCTGCCAGTTTCACTTGCGTTTCTCACTGGCAGAGCGCGCGCTCAGCTGTGCTCGGCCATAGGAGATAATGGGGGCACCGAGCGCAGTTCAGAGCAAAGGGGCACTAGTTATGCGTTTACAGTGACTGTAAACGCGGCCCCACAGTGCCCCCAATCACCTCTGCGCCTGCACCTGCGCCAGCGCGACCAGGCTGGTGCAGGTGATGTGGCCAGGTGCAGAGGTGTGAAACAGGACATGTATTATATAGTATAGAATTTTTGGGTTGCTATTGTGCAAATTGTGTTAGTACTAAGAGAAGTATACAAACTGAGTGTACACACCTAAGGGGATATATGTCCCTCGTAGACAAATAACAACCAAAGGATAGTTTAATAAGAGTTTCCTAACTCAGCTGGACACTTATTCTAAAGGTTTCTACTGCATATGTGTGCTCACATGTAATGCAATCCGCTCATTAAACCCTTTACATCCTACCAAGGTTATTACCAATGTCCAAACAACTATACACCATGTTCCAAATTATTATGCAAATGTTCTTTTTCTCTGATTTTCCTAAATGGTCGGTGCAAATGATAGTCAGTGTAATAAAAGTCATCACCCGTTAGAGTATACATCAGATTTTATTAAAGAAACCTCCCGATGATAACAGTATAATCTCCAAAATTAAAAAAAACTCTAAACGCACTGTTCCAAATTATTAGGCACAGGAGAGTTTCTAAATATTTGATATGCTTGAAAGAACTGAAAATGCTGATTTGTTGAATTTGCAGCATTAGGCAGTCACATTCACTGAAATAAAAAGCTATTTAACTCCAAAACATCCTAACAGGCCAACTTACATGGTAACATAGGAACTAGGGATGAGCGAGTCTACTCGCTAGGACTCGTTACTCGGCGATTCTTAAGGGACTCGCTGGACTCGGGAATCGGCGAGTCTTTTAGCGAATACTCGCTCAGTAACGAGTCCAATGCAAGTGAATGGCAATCTTAGTTTTGTCATAGTTTACTTTCTCTCACTCGCTAGACTCGCTAGACTCGCTCTATCACATCGCTATATAGCTTGAATCTCCCCAAACAGCAGCGAGTCTGAGCGAGTCTACGAGTCCGAATCCTAGCGAGTCTGCGATTCCGAGTCCTGTATTCTCTATTCGGGACTCGCGAATCCAGAATCTTTTATGTTACTAGTCAGCATTGCGTGTTAGGTCAGAAAACTTGTGAAGATAGCCAATCATAGTCAGTAATGGCATAGCAGCTTTGGTTGTGTCAGGACTATGATTGGCTGCTGTCCATCGTGATGCCTATGTCATCTATGACAAGGCAAGGCAGTATATAAGGCTTGCCCCCGCCATTTTGGGCACATTGCTGAGAAGAGCTGACCTAGTGCAGGGAGACTTGGAGCAGATCTAGGGACAGTTAGGCAGTGTAGGAGTCACATATAACCCAAAAGTTCTTTTCAGAACTAACAGGACGCAGTGTAGGAGTCAAGATTCCTCACACATAACCCAAAAGTTCTTTTCAGAACTACCAGGACGGAGGATTGCTGTACAGGACTGTAAGGAAGGGGAGATAGGAGCAGCCTTACAGTGAATCCAGCACCATCCTCAGAGCTTAGTTCACCCAGCTTTCCGCAGAGCTGTAATCCTAAGCTTTTTCTTATTTTTGGCACTAGTCTACCAAATAATTTTGGTGCCATTTTTCCACAAAAAATTTCCTGTGCCAGTGCGTTGCTGTACGGTGTCCTGCCTGCAGCTCGCACGGTACTTGTAAACTTGCACGCAGCCAGCACCGCAGCCTAAGTGTGCCTGGTTGTGCGTACTAAACAATTTTTTCCTGTGCCAGTGCGTTGCTGTACGGTGTCCTGCCTGCAGCTCGCACGGTACTTGTAAACTTGCACGCAGCCAGCACCGCAGCCTAAGTGTGCCTGGTTGTGCGTACTAAACAATTTTTTCCTGTGCCAGTGCGTAGCTGTACGGTGTCCTGCCTGCAGCTCGCACGGTACTTGTAAACTTGCACGCAGCCAGCACCGCAGCCTAAGTGTGCCTGGTTGTGCGTACTAAACAATTTTTTCCTGTGCCAGTGCGTAGCTGTACGGTGTCCTGCCTGCAGCTCGCACGGTACTTGTAAACTTGCACGCAGCCAGCACCGCAGCCTAAGTGTGCCTGGTTGTGCGTACTAAACAATTTTTTCCTGTGCCAGTGCGTAGCTGTACGGTGTCCTGCCTGCAGCTCGCACGGTACTTGTAAACTTGCACGCAGCCAGCACCGCAGCCTAAGTGTGCCTGGTTGTGCGTACTAAACAATTTTTTCCTGTGCCAGTGCGTAGCTGTACGGTGTCCTGCCTGCAGCTCGCACGGTACTTGTAAACTTGCACGCAGCCAGCACCGCAGCCTAAGTGTGCCTGGTTCTGCGTACTAAACAATTTTTTCCTGTGCCAGTGCGTAGCTGTACGGTGTCCTGCCTGCAGCTCGCACGGTACTTGTAAACTTGCACGCAGCCAGCACCGCAGCCTAAGTGTGCCTGGTTCTGCGTACTAAACAATTTTTTCCTGTGCCAGTGCGTAGCTGTACGGTGTCCTGCCTGCAGCTCGCACGGTACTTGTAAACTTGCACGCAGCCAGCACCGCAGCCTAAGTGTGCCTGGTTGTGCGTACTAAACAATTTTTTCCTGTGCCAGTGCGTAGCTGTACGGTGTCCTGCCTGCAGCTCGCACGGTACTTGTAAACTTGCACGCAGCCAGCACCGCAGCCTAAGTGTGCCTGGTTGTGCGTACTAAACAATTTTTTCCTGTGCCAGTGCGTAGCTGTACGGTGTCCTGCCTGCAGCTCGCACGGTACTTGTAAACTTGCACGCAGCCAGCACCGCAGCCTAAGTGTGCCTGGTTGTGCGTACTAAACAATTTTTTCCTGTGCCAGTGCGTAGCTGTACGGTGTCCTGCCTGCAG
This sequence comes from Allobates femoralis, assembly GCA_033576535.1. Taxonomy (NCBI): domain Eukaryota; kingdom Metazoa; phylum Chordata; class Amphibia; order Anura; family Aromobatidae; genus Allobates; species Allobates femoralis. The sequence continues at coordinate 385,224,742 of JARQOC010000004.1, forward strand.
CTCGCACGGTACTTGTAAACTTGCACGCAGCCAGCACCGCAGCCTAAGTGTGCCTGGTTGTGCGTACTAAACAATTTTTTCCTGTGCCAGTGCGTAGCTGTACGGTGTCCTGCCTGCAGCTCGCACGGTACTTGTAAACTTGCACGCAGCCAGCACCGCAGCCTAAGTGTGCCTGGTTCTGCGTACTAAACAATTTTTTCCTGTGCCAGTGCGTAGCTGTACGGTGTCCTGCCTGCAGCTCGCACGGTACTTGTAAACTTGCACGCAGCCAGCACCGCAGCCTAAGTGTGCCTGGTTGTGCGTACTAAACAATTTTTTCCTGTGCCAGTGCGTAGCTGTACGGTGTCCTGCCTGCAGCTCGCACGGTACTTGTAAACTTGCACGCAGCCAGCACCGCAGCCTAAGTGTGCCTGGTTGTGCGTACTAAACAATTTTTTCCTGTGCCAGTGCGTAGCTGTACGGTGTCCTGCCTGCAGCTCGCACGGTACTTGTAAACTTGCACGCAGCCAGCACCGCAGCCTAAGTGTGCCTGGTTGTGCGTACTAAACAATTTTTTCCTGTGCCAGTGCGTAGCTGTACGGTGTCCTGCCTGCAGCTCGCACGGTACTTGTAAACTTGCACGCAGCCAGCACCGCAGCCTAAGTGTGCCTGGTTCTGCGTACTAAACAATTTTTTCCTGTGCCAGTGCGTAGCTGTACGGTGTCCTGCCTGCAGCTCGCACGGTACTTGTAAACTTGCACGCAGCCAGCACCGCAGCCTAAGTGTGCCTGGTTGTGCGTACTAAACAATTTTTTCCTGTGCCAGTGCGTAGCTGTACGGTGTCCTGCCTGCAGCTCGCACGGTACCTTCCATCTCTCTAAAAATATCTTAGCCTCTAGTGTGTACCTTTCACGAAATAGTACCTGCTACTTGTTTTACAAGCCCCCAGAAAGCCACCAGAAATTACAAAATGTCACACAAAAAACCAAATCCCAAAAAAAGTCTTGCTAAGGGACAGGGACGAGGTACAGGCATTGGTAGTCGTGGCCAACTATCCACCAGTTCGGGCAGACAGACGAGGATTGATCGATCGTTCCTCCTGTCTAACTTTCCCCGTCAGGAAAGTAAACGAGTATTGAGGCCGGAAGACGAACAGCATCTAACGTCTTGGCTGGCAGACAAGACCTCAACAACAGGTTCTTGCAGCACTCAAGGTTCCTTGAGCACTGTATCTACTGTTGGTACATACCATGCTGGGTCATCTAATCCACAACCTCTTCACAGTTCCTCAGACCAACAGCAGCCCCATGAAAATGTTGACACAGACATGGGTCACTCAGATGACTTATTTGGTACATATAATCCTTTACATGAATCCGGTTTGCCAGACTCCGTAGTAGATGACATACTTGATGAAGAATTGTCCATTCATGGACAAGTTTTAGAGACACCCCGGCCACATGAACGTGTCTTTCAGCAAAGTCTTAGACCGTCTCAGGAGTTGGAGGATGATGATGAGACAGTGACACACTTGTCATCTGGGGAGCAAAATCTATCTTGTTATCGGGAAGATTTAGAAGAGGAAGGGGTTGATGATGAGACAACTGATCCCACGTGGAATGTTGCGATGCAGAGCCAGCAGAGCAGCACGGAGGAAGAAAGTGTGTATGTCCCACCAACAAAGGCAGCAAGGCCGACTCCTCCCACCAGAACTCAAAGAGTCACCACTGTTGCCCAAAATGTGTCCACTGTGGCTCAAAATTTGTCAACTGGTGGACAAAATGTCTCAAATGTGGGCCTCAGTAATCCCTCAGGGAGTACAGTCAAGCCTAGAGGTCGGTCAGCCACTGTGTGGAAATTTTTTAAAGATGGGCCTTCTCAAGAAAATGTGGTCATCTGTACCATCTGCCATGCAAGGCTCAGCAGAGGCCACGGGAAAGGAAACCAGAGCACCAGCAGTATGCGGAAGCACATGGCTGGTCAGCACCCTATTCAGTGGTCAAAAGTGCAGCCTTCCACAACAGTGTCATCTGACCCAAAGACTGCGACGGTAACTCAGATACGTCCGTCACAATCAAGTGTTGCTGAAGCTGGTCCAGCTCATATGTACTCATCACAAGCAGCGGTTGCAGAGAGACTGAACACGAGTGCAGACAGTTGTCGGTCAGCAACATCGTTACAGTTATCAGTGACACAGCTGTACGAAAGGAAGCAGAAATACCACTCTTCCCACCCATTAGCCAAAAAAATAAATGCCCAGATAGCTAAGTTGTTAGCAGTCGAGATGTTGCCGTTTAGGCTTGTGGGTACAGACTCTTTCCGTGAGCTTTTGGCTGTGGCAGTACCACGCTACTCGGTTCCAAGCCGCCACTACTTTTCACGTTGTGCCGTCCCCGCGTTACATGAGCATGTCATTAACAACCTCAAGCGTGCCCTCACCAACGCTGTAACCGGGAAAGTACACCTTACTACGGACACGTGGACAAGCAGTTCAGGACAGGGCCGGTACATCTCGCTCACCGCGCATTGGATCAACGTTGTGGAGAGTGTGCCAAACGATGTTAGTGTTACATCAAACATCCTACCCACGCCACGGATAGCTGGCACAACCTCATTCAGGGTCTCTGCATCATCCTATATGTCCACTACCCCATCTTCCGCTTCCTCGACCAATCCTCAATTGCCCTCAACATCACGGCCAAGTTGGGAGGTTTGCTGCAGTGCTTCAGCAAGACGCCAACAGGCTCTGCTGAAGCTGATCTGTTTAGGTCACACACCGCACACTGCAGTAGAGCTGTTGAAAGGTCTGAAGGAACAGACAGATGAGTGGCTATCCCCACTCCAACTCCAGACCGGTCTCGTGGTGAGCGACAATGGTCGTAACCTAGTGGCTGCACTTAAGCTCGGAAACCTTGTGCACGTCCCTTGCATGGCTCACGTGCTGAATCTGGTAGTGCAGAAATTCCTGCGTACATACCCAGAGCTATGTGACCTACTGGAGAAGGTGCGTCGAGTTTGTGCACATTTTCGTCATTCGTCAACAGCGGTTGGAAAACTTTCATTGCTTCAAAAGCAATTGAATTTGCCCAACCACAGACTCATTTGTGACATGCCGACACGATGGAACTCTACATTCCATATGTTATCGAGGATCAATGAGCAGCAGAGGGCAATATCCGAGTATCAGTTGCAACATGCCCGTCAGACCGGCAGTCAGCCACGACATATTAGTACAATGGAGTGGGTGTGGATCGCTGACACATCTGAGGTTCTTGATAATTTTGACTACTGCACAAAACTGGTGAGCGGTGATCAGTCCATCATCAGTGTCACTATACCCATGCTGTGTCTGCTGAAAGAGTCCCTCATTAATCAGAAAAATGAAGCATTGAGAGCCCAGCAGATGGCTATGGAGCCAGATTTAAACAGCGCAGTACCTAGCCAGCAAAGCCAGTATGACCAGGCAACAATGGCTCCTGAGGAGGAACAGGAGCAAGACGATGAAGAGGATTCATTTTTTGTTGGTGCCGATGTCAACCCAGATGGTACTCAGAACCCCAGCTTTGTGTCTGTCCACCATGGGTGGCCTGGAGAGGAGGAGGCGGAGACAGACTTTGCGGATACAATGGGTATTGAACATCGTTCTGAGGACACTGAAGACATGACTCTATGCAGCTTAGGACACATGGCTGACTTCATGTTGACTTGTCTGCTAGAAGACCCACGAGTGATTAACATATTGCACAACGACCTCTACTGGTTGGCCACCTTTCTGGACCCACGTTATAAAGATAAATTCACCTCACTGCTGTTTCAGTCACCACGTGGCTTGACAATTGACTATTTCAAGAGTGTTCTTGTGGAAAATATGCTTCGAATATCACCGTCAGACAACACTCTGCCCATAGTTAGCAACTCTGTGCAACAGCAGCCTTTGGTCGGGGCACAATCATCCACGCTGTCCAGAAGAGATGCTGGAAAGATGTCCGCAAAGTGGGCTATGTTCAATAAGCCATCGAACCTGCAGCGCCATGTTGCTCCAGTAACCATCTCTCGGAGACAGAAACTTACCAACATGGTACAAGAATACTTAAGTGACAGTACCTGCTTCCTGACTGATGCCGCAGTCCCGTTTAATTACTGGGTCTCCAAGCTCCACACTTGGACCGAGCTCTCGTTGTATGCCTTGGAGGTGCTGGCATGCCCTGCAGCTAGTGTGACATCAGAGCGGGTTTTCAGTGCCGCTGGGGGTATCATAACTGATACCAGGACACGTCTTACTCCAGAGAATGCAGACAGGCTTACTCTAATTAAGTTTAATAGGAACTGGATTTCACAAGACTTCTTGAGCCCTGAAGACGACAGTACTCAGAGCTGAAGTGCCACGTTCATCATCAATATGATATAATTAATCATTGTATTATATTGTGTCTTTTTGGTACAAGCAGTATGGCCAAGACCAGTAACGATTTGCGTAACCATGTTCCTGCAACCTGGTAATGAGGCTGCTTCATCTTAAACCAACACTACACCTTAACTTCGGTTTCATTAACCATCACAACACCTTTTCACAAGGAATCAACCTTTATTTTCTGTTAGCAAACATTTAACAGCCCCTTGGGCTAATTTTTTGAAACACCCAGCCTAACAAGCTGAACATGGCCATTAGGCCTGCATTTATACCCAAAATGCAAAACAGCCCCTTGGGCTAATTTTTCCAGGCACCAAGCCTATGCCTCCATCGTGGGCATTGCATGTACTATGCTCCTAGTACAAGCAATTCTATTGTATGGGCCAAGCACCCTGCTTTCTGAAAAAAATGTATATGAAGCCCCTTCAGCTAATTTTTTTAGGCAACAAGCCTATGCTTGCATCGTGGGCATTGCTTGGACTATCATCCTGCTGGAGCCTGGAGAAAGGTCCCACTGTACGCTCTGTAGAAAACGCGTAGACGCGATGTGTAGCAGGTAGATGTCCCAGCCTCTCACATGTGTGTTCCTAGTCTTGTTGCCATAGCGAGGCATTAAGTAACCCCCCAAACACAGGCACTGTTTATTTGTCAGCAACATTTGTCTGTGGAGTCATGATTTTACACTTAGTAACCAAGGTGACTTCATGCTCCATGCGGTCCGTAAAGTACTTGCTAATGATGCTCTCTCTCCCCTGTCCTCCACGCCAAATGTGTCGGGGTAATCCTTGACTCATCCCTCTCCTTCAAGACCCACCTCTAGTTCCTAACCAAGTCCCTGTCACTCCAACTCAAAAATATTTCAAGAATTTGCTCGTTACTCAACCCTGACACAGCTAAAACACTCATTAATGCCCTCATCATCTCACGCCTTGACTACTGGAACCTCCTTCGCACAGGCCTCCCTGCCAACTCTCTTGCACCTCTCCAATGTATACTAAACTCTGCTGCCCGACTAATCCATCTGTCCTCACGCTACTCACCTGTCTACACCCACTGCCAAGCCCTTCACTGGGTCCCCGCCCCACAGAGAGCTCACTTTAAAACACTCATCATGACATTCAAAGCCTTACACAACCTATCCCCACCATACATCTCCGACATGATCTCCCGATACCATCCCTCACGCTACCTGCGTTCATCCAAAGAACTTCTCCGACACTCCCCCCTCATCTCCTCTTCCCACAACCGCATACAGGATTTCTCCCGGGCATCAACCATGCTCTGTAACTCGCTGCCCCACCTCATCACTCACTCGCCTACCCTGGGAACCTTCAAGAAACACCTAAAGACTCACCTCTTCCGACAGGCCTACAACCTGCCATGACACCCCGCTACACGCCCCACGACCGACACCTTCCCCACCCTATTGTATCCCCACCCACCCCTCGTTGAATGTGAGCCCACGCGTACAGGGTCCTCTCCTGTTGTACCTCTATGACCTTATTGTCTATGTTTATTGTACTTCTCCTTGTGTACCTTATCCTCATGTAAAGCGCCATGGAACCTATCGGTGCTATATAAATAAATAATAATTATAATGATGATGACTTTAAGCCCACCCACAAAACAACCTACACATCCTTTCCCTGAAAAAAGACAGACACAAAGCAGTTTTTGTAAACTGGGTATTATTCCGCCATAATGGTAAAAATGTCAGAATTTTTTTTTTTTTTTTTTTTTTTTTTTTGGTACAACTTTGTAAACAGGAAAATATAAGAAATAATAACAATGAAATTGTGCAATGCACATGAACACAAAATAAAAAAAAAAAAAAAAAGGGGTCTACAGCTGCTGGTAGGTTGCCGCATCCTCCGGCCTTGCCAGTAAAGTGACACCATCACCCTGGTCCTGCAAGAGGTCAAGGGCCCCATGAATGGCCTCCGGCAACCCTTGAGGGTGGATCCTCTGGGCCGGTGTGGGGAAAAATGGTAGGTCCCTGTTAGGTGGCCATTGTGGAATGGTAGGTACAGGCCTCTGTGGTGGCACATGGCTGTCCCGGGGTGTGGGCCTGTCTAGTAGGTTGTAGTGTCTGAGTTGCCACCCCTCCAAAAAATTGAAAACCTCACCTGGGTGGTTTGGTGGGCGACTGGCGTCAAGCACAATCTGTAATGCTGACCTTGCCCGCAGTAGCCTGTGAAATGGAATTTCATCCAGGAATGGTATCAGACTGTGGGCAAAGTCAGCATTACTTTGTGCACGCCGTCTATTAGGTGACCCCGGGATCAGACCATGGCTGGTGTGAGGTGGGCATCCAGGTTCCTCCTCTTGCGGCCGGACATGCCCCAAAGCTGGGGTTGGTGCTGGTGGCGGCGGTGGTGGTGTTGGTGCTGGTGGCGGCGGTGATGGTGTTGGTTCTGGTGGCGGCGGTGGTGGTGTTGCTGCTGCTGGTGGCGGCGGTGGTGCTGGTGCTGGTGGCGGCGGTGGTGTTGTTGCTGCTGCTGGTGGCGGCGGTGGTGGTGGTGCTGGTGCTGGTGGCGGCGGTGGTGGTGGTGTTGGTGGTGCTGGTGGCGGCGGCGGTGGTGGTGGCGCCGGCCGTGGTGGTGGTGGTGGGTGTTCTCCACGCCGCCTTCTGTTTGGCGGTGGAGGGTTCACAGCACGCCGCCCTCTGTAGTAAGCTTCTCTGTGGGTAAAGTAAAAAAAAATTTGGTGAATGCATTGCATTTGGAAACAAAAACATAGGTCAAACATTAAGTTGCACGCTTTTTAGACTCTGTGTATCTGTGTATTATTAATCAGATATTTGTTATTATTATGAAAGAATAACCAACTGTACATAACATAAAGGAATACGTGACTTTCTTTGCTAATTCCATACTAATACATAATTTTTCACCCCCTGATTAACACCCACCCCCCCCCATCCCATCTAATCTAGACGATCAATAACACCAATGGTTCACATGAAAAAAAAAAAGTCCCCCTGACTTCACTTTTTACTTGACATACTTAATTCACAAAACTTTTAGCTTATATCATCTATATAAAGCAGGGAAGGGGTTGAAAGGTATACAATATATATATATATAATCTATTTATATAATCGGGAGTTTGAAATTCCGGCACTGTAGCCTAATCCCAAACTCCTTTGCGTCACTGCGAGCGGAGACGCGTATGCGCCTTCGCGAGCCGCAGACGCTTAACTCACACAGCCGCTATAGCGTTTTCTCTAGCGGCCTCGCGCCCTCCGCTCACAGCAAGACCTGCGCCCCTCACAGCGCCCAATCCGCCCCGGCATGCTGGCATTTGTACTTCCCCCGTCTGTGCACCCACAGGTCTTAGCAGATCACTGATGCTGACAGCGGGGGGGGGACAACACAGACAATCAAATCAGGAGGAGGTCAGTGTCAGGAGGAGATGACAGACGCCCGCCGGGGCCTGTGACACTGCAGAGGTCACAGCGGGGCTGTGTGTGCGGACAACGGGGAGGCCGGGCTACGGACGTACCGGACACGTCCTCTGCTCTGGAGATGTGCCGCGTTCCGCGCTCGCAGCGTACTGACGCTGGAGCCGCGTCACCCGCCCACACCACGCCCTCTGCCAAACAACCCACACCTCTCACTAACCTCCTCAGCTAACCACCCCCATGTTTACCTTGCCATGATGTCATTAGGCTGCGGCCGCTATCTTAATAAGGTCAGAATGATGGCAGTAATCGGATCTCTGCTCCTCTACACGCCCCAACACTGTAGCACCATCTATTAACCCTATTCCATCACCTATTACTCTGCTACCCACTGAGCCGCCTGTATACCCTACTACCCAGACCGCCTGTATCTTGCTACCCACAGACCCACCTGTATACTCTGCTACCCACAGACCCCCTGTATACTCTGCTACCTCAGACCCGCCTGTATACTCTGCTACCCACAGACCCCCTGTATACTCTGCTACCCAGACCCGCCTGTATACTCTGCTACCATCAGACCCGCCTGTATACTCTGCTACCCACAGAGCCGCTTTATACTCTGCTACCTCAGACCCACCTGTATACTCTGCTACCCACAGACCCGCCTGTATACTCTGCTACCCACAGACCCGCCTGTATACTCTGCTACCCACAGACCCGCCTGTATACTCTGCTACCACAGACCCGCCTGTATACTCTGCTACCTCAGACCCGCCTGTATACTCTGCTACCTCAGACCCGCCTGTATACTCTGCTACCCACAGACCCGCCTGTATACTCTGCTACCTCAGACCCGCCTGTATACTCTGCTACCCACAGACCCGCCTGTATACTCTGCTACCTCAGACCCGCCTGTATACTCTGCTACCCACAGACCCGCCTGTATACTCTGCTACCACAGACCCGCCTGTATACTCTGCTACCACAGAGCCGTCTTTATACTCTGCTACCTCAGACCCGCCTGTATACTCTGCTACCCACAGACCCGCCTGTATACTCTGCTACCCACAGACCCGCCTGTATACTCTGCTACCTCAGACCCGCCTGTATACTCTGCTACCCACAGACCCGCCTGTATACTCTGCTACCTCAGACCCGCCTGTATACTCTGCTACCCACAGACCCGCCTGTATACTCTGCTACCTCAGACCCGCCTGTATACTCTGCTACCCACAGACCCGCCTGTATACTCTGCTACCCACAGACCCGCCTGTATACTCTGCTACCCACAGAGCCGCCTGTATACTCTGCTACCTCAGACCCGCCTGTATACTCTGCTACCTCTCAACCCGCCTGTATACTCTGCTACCTCATGACCCGCCTGTATACTCTGCTACCCACAGACCCGCCTGTATACTCTGCTACCTCAGACCCGCCTGTATACTCTGCTACCCACAGACCCGCCTGTATACTCTGCTACCACAGACCCGCCTGTATACTCTGCTACCCACATAGCCGTCTTTATACTCTGCTACCTCAGACCCACCTGTATACTCTGCTAACCCACAGACCCGCCTGTATACTCTGCTACCCACAGACCCGCCTGTATACTCTGCTACCCACAGACCCGTCTGTATAACTCTGCTACCCACAGACCCGCCTGTATACTCTGCTACCCACAGAGCCGTCTTTATACTCTGCTACCTCAGACCCGCCTGTATACTCTGCTACCCACAGACCCGCCTGTATACTCTGCTACCTCAGACCCGCCTGTATACTCTGCTACCCACAGAGCCAAAATGGAAACTAATGTATATATTTATAAATAATACTAAATGTACACAACAGTGCTGCAGATACATACCTTGGCATAGCGGCCACCGGGTGAAGGAAGGACAGCCGGTCATAAAAGTGATAGTGGTTCAGCAATGGAGCGGCTCCCGGTTCTCTCTCTGAGTACTGGCGGTACTGCTTTTTATGCTGGTCCCGGCAGCTCCTCCACCGTTTTTTAAGATGGTCAACTGTGAAATGATTTGAAACCGGCTTTAGAGATGTGTAATATTTGAAAAAACAAAAGTATGTGTACAAATCAACAATAACATTTTATTCATTTTGTGTGTGTAATGTGTATACAAGGCACAGTGACACGACAGTGTGGAACATCATCAACAGCATTACGGACATTGAGCTCACGTGGCCACAATCACAAATGAGGCAGGACACATGTCAACGCATAGAGAATGTAATAGTGCGGGCACCAGACTCTGGTCATTAGTGGTATTTATATACACCCAACCCCTTGGCCGAAAGAGCCAGGAGGATAAGACATTAAACTCATTGTACTGTTGTGACCCCATCCAAATATAGGCAACTATGCGGTGGAGCATGATAACACATTCAGGGTCCTGTATACCCTGCTATGGGGGCCCTGTATTCCCACTGCTGGGGGCCCTGTAAACCCACTGGGCCACTGTCTACCCACTGCTGGGGGCCCTGTATACCCACTGCTGGGGGGGCCTGTACACACACTGAGGGCCCTGTATACAGGGACTGACTGGCACCCTACAGTTTGGGTCGCAACCCTCCCTCACTGGCCCGACACAGGTGAGGACGGGGGGTGGGTGATGACTGGCGGCCGCCTCACAGTCACCGCAGCTCCCGCATTATCCTATGGCTCGCTCCCAGCCGCAGCCTCGCGCTCCTCACAGCCGCTCGCTAACAGTCGCAGCCGCACGCCACTCACAGACGCTCACTCCCGGACGCAGCCGCGTGCTGATGACGTCATCGCGCGGCCAGGAGCTTCCGTTTCCGCCTGCTGCTTCAGGGACATGCGGATTATTCATGCTCCTGCAGCCGCATGACCCGTGGCACCTGGGCCAGTCCGCCCCTGCCTGTATACGACAATATGGGGGCATGTATACCCAGCTGGGGGCCTGTATACTCTGCAGGGGGAGGTGTATACTCTGCTGGGGGGCTGTCTACCAGTGATAGCCGCTGTATACCAGGATGGCGGTGAATATGTTTTCATAGTTTTTCGGGGCAAAAATAGGGGGGTCGGCTTATACACGGGTCGGCTTATACACGAGTATATATACAGTAAATGCAATATATAACGTGTGAACTCATTTAACTTACTTAGATTGCTCTGTTCCTCATGGTCACTCCGATGGAACGCAGGGAACATCTCTTGGGCGATCTCTCTCCAGGCTGTATTAATAAGGGTCGTATCCCCATACTCAGGATCTGTAGGGAGCCATAGAAATGGACGAGCCTCCACAAGTGCAATAAGACGCAGCGTGTTCACCATGCCACGTCCTGCTGCCATGATTGCACTGATGAATGGATCGCTCTGTGTGTGCGCCTGTCAGCGCGACTCGCTTCCTGTTTCCTTAAACCATAGTGTGTGCTGGAGAATCCCTTCCCTCGCATCATCGGCTACAAGCCTCAAAATAAGAGAAAAACCAGCGAGTTTGGACTCGCACACTTTCAGAGACACATCAGCGAGTTGTAAATGTCATTATTCGCTATTACTCGGGTCCCTATTCATTAACATTGGACTCGCTGGACTCGCAACGAGTCCCGAGTCCTTGACTCGGACTCGTTGGGGTCTTGCGATTCCGAGTCTTTTCGGACTCGCTCATCCCTAATAGGAACCCTTCTTTGATATCACCTTCACAATTCTTGCATCCATTGAACTTGTGAGTTTCTACTGAGTTTCTCTTTGTATTTCTTTGCATGATGTCAGAATAGCCTCCCAGAGCTGCTGTTTTGATGTGAACCGCACTCATAGATCTTTTGCTTGATTATACTCCAAAGGTTCTCTATAGGGTTGAGGTCAGGGGAAGATGGTGGTCACACCATGAGTTTATCTCCATTTATGCCCATAGCAGCCAATGCCACAGAGGTATTCTTTGCAGCACGAGATGTTGCATTGTCATGCATGAAGATGATTTTGCTCCTGAAGGCATGTTTTTGCTTTTTGTACCATGCAAGAAAGTTCTCAGTCAGAAACTCTATATACTTTGCAGAAGTAATTTTCACACCTTCAAGAACCTTAAAGGGGTCTACGAGCTGTTTCCCAATGATTCTGGCCAAAAACATGACTCCTCCACCTCCTTGCTGACGTCACAGCCTTGTTGGGACATGGTGGCCATCCACCAACCATCCACTACTCCATCCATCTGGACCATCCAGGGTTGCACGGCACTCATCAGTGAACATGACTGTTTGAAAATTAGTCTTCATATATGTCTGGGCCCACTGCAATCATTTCTGCTTGTGAGCACTGTTTGGGGGTGGTCGAATAATAGGCTTATGCCCCACAGCAAGTCTTTGAAGGATCCTACACCTTGAGGTTCGAGGGACTCCAGAGGCACCAGCAGCTTCAAAAAGGCCTTTTTAGCAGATGCTCTCTTAATCCGATGAACTTGTTCGGCAGAACCCTTGTTCATTCTGGCTTTATCTGCACGAACACGTCTGTGCTCAGAATCAGCCACAAATCTCTGCACAGTATGATGATCACGCTTAGGTTTTCATGCAATATATAATGTTTTCATCCCTTGTCCAAGACATTGCACTATTTGTTGCTTTTTGGCAGCAGAGAGATCCTTTTTCTTTCCCATGTTACTTGAAAACTGTGGTCTGCTTAATATTGTGGAAGACCCAGTTTTCCTTTTATTGGGCTCACCTTAAAAACTAATTATCACAGATATCTGAGATTGATTTCAGTGATCCCTGAGACACAATACCATCAATGGGTTTCATTAAAAAAACAAAACAAAACCGTATGACACTTAGAACCAATGTGCATAAAAAAAAGGGCATAATAATTTGGAACATGGTGTATATATGCATTCACTGTACACTAGTGATGGGCGAATCCTAAATTACTCGTAATCGCTTGACTCTAGCGAGTCCGAGCCCAGGACTCGCTACTCGTTGCGAGTCTAGCGAGTCCAATGTTAATGAATGGGGAAGCGAGTAATAGTGAGTACTGTGCGATTTACAAATCACAGATATGTCTCGGAAACTTCAGCCTAAAGGAATCCTAGTTTTGCCATTGATTTGCATTGGACTAGTTTACTGTGCAACACAGTAATAGCTGGGAAACTCGCACAGATAAGAGTCCTGTCTGCTCTGTGTGCTGGCTGCCGCAGCTCCAGGGTCCTAGAGCCCGCCTGCTGCCTGATGTAGCAGAGCTGAGATTGTTCTCAGTCTGCTCATTCCCTGTGCATAGACATCTATATCTATGCACAGGGGATGTAGCAGAGAGGACATCGCGTTTTGGACTGCGTCGGACGGAAGAGGATTTTTTTAATTAAAGATGGAGTCCCTAATGGCTTTTTTTTTATTTCTAATAAAATTTTTTCTCTGTGTTGTGTTTTTTTTAAAACAATTTAATAGAAATTCATGGCGGTCATGTCTAATATTGGCGTGACCGCCATAAATTTCGGGCTTAGGGCCAGCTGATAATACAAAGCTGGCCCTAACCTCTTTATTACCCAGCGTGCCACCGCCACCAGGGCCGCTGGAAGAGCGGGGTTCAGCGCCAGAGGATGGCGCTTCATTGAACGCGCCATCTTCTGGGGCGGCTGCGGGCTGCAATTTGCAGCGGGGGGTGCCCAGAAAGCTTGGGCATCCCTGCGCTGCGGATTCCAGCCCCCAGCTGCTTAGCTGTACCTGGCTAGACATAGAAATTGCGCGAAGCCCCACGCATTTTTTTTTTATTATTTCATGAAATTCATTAAATAATTAAAAAAAAAGGCTCCCCTATATTCTTGTGTCCGGCCAGGTACAAATGTGGGCTTCGCCGTATTTCTGGAACCAGCCGGATCCAGCAGGCAGCGACGGGCTGCCCCCAACCCCCAGGTGCCTATTTGTACCTGGCCGGACACAAGAATATAGGGGAGCCCTTTTTTTTAATTATTTCATGAATTTCATGAAATAATAAAAAAAAAATGCGTGGGGCTCCGTGCAATTTCTATGTCTAGCCAGATACAGCTAAGCAGCTGGGGTCTGGAATCCGCAGCACAGGGATGCCCAAGCTTTCTGGGCACCCCCCGCTGCAAATTGCAGCCCGCAGCCGCCCCAGAAGATGGCGCGTTCATTGAAGCGCCATCCTCTGGCGCTGAACCCCGCTCTTCCAGCGGCCCTGGTGGCGGTGGCACGCTGGGTAATAAAGAGGTTAATACCAGCTTTGTTATTCAAGCTGGTATTAAGCCCGAGATTCTTAATGTCAGGCCACGTTTGACCCAGCCACTAAGAATCTCTAATAAAGGGTTAAAAAAACACAACACAGAGAAAAAATTTTATTTGAAATAAAAAAAAAAGCCATTAGGGACTCCATCTTTAATTAAAAAAATCCTCTTCTGTCCGACGCAGTCCAAAACGCGATGTCCTCTCTGCTACATCCCCTGTGCATAGATATAGATGTCTATGCACAGGGAATGAGCAGACTGAGAACAATGTCAGCACTGCTACATCATCTCTGTGAGCAGGTGGGCTCTAGGACCCTGGAGCTGCGGCAGCCTGCACAGAGAAGACAGCTGGACTTGGCTCGCAAAGCAACAGCAGTTACTTTGCGAGTTTCCCTGCTATCACTGGCACAGTAGCCGAGTCTAATGCAAGACAATGGCAATCCTAGTTTTGTCAGCGTTTGCCATTGATTTGCATTGGACTCGTGCGAGTAAACGCTGGAAAACTCGCAGAGTACCGAGTCCTGCGAGTCCCTTACTACTCGCCGAGTAACGAGTCCTAGCGAGTAGATTCGCCCATCCCTAATAGGCATACATATAGTAAAAGTCAGTTTTAATTACAGTCAATGGCTTCTACTCTTACCAGCCCTTTGGCCTGTCAAAAGTCAATGCAGCCATGGACTCCCATTGAGATACCCATTGGTTCACCCATAGAGACTTCCATTGGGTCTCTCATGAGGTCTCCCATCCAGCCTGTGACCAAGGCTCTCACTGCTTAGCTTCAAGAGTCTGTCAAGGGCATGCACAATGGGTTTACAATGGCTGCTGACATGCTGGCTTCCCATCTGTGGGACTTTTGTATAGGCATACATTAGTAAAAGTCAGTTTTAATTACAGTCAAAGGCTTCTACTCTTACCAGCCCTTTGGCCTGTCAAAAGTCAATGCAGCCATGGACTCCCATTGGGATTCCCATTCGGTCACCGATAGAGACTTCCATTGGGTTTCTCATGAGGTCTCCCATCCAGCCCATGACCAAGGCTCTCACTGCTTGTAGCTTCAAGAGTCTGTCAAGGGCATGCACAATGGGTTTACAATGGCTGCTGACATGCTGGCTTCCCATCTGTGGGACTTTTGTATAGGCATACATTAGTAAAAGTCAGTTTTAATTACAGTCAATGGCTTCTACTCTTCCAGCCCTTTGGCCTGTCAAAAGTCAATGCAACTATGGTCTCCCATTGAGATTCCCATTGGGTCTCCCATTGGGTCTCTCATGAGGTCCCCCATCCAGCCCATGACCAAGGCTCTCACTGCTTAGTTTCAAGAGTCTGTCAAGGACATGCACAATGGGTTTACAATGGCTGCTGACATGCTGGCTTCCCACCTGGGGGACTTTTGTATAGGCATACATTAGTAAAAGTCAGTTTAAATTACAGTCAATGGCTTCTACTCTTACCAGCCCTTTGGCCTGTCAAAAGTCAATGCAGCCATGGTCTCCCATTGAGATTCCCATTGGGTCTCTCATGAGGTCCCCCATCCAGCCCGTGACCAAGGCTCTCACTGCTTAGTTGTCACGGGTGGCACGGATGACAGGGTGGAGGCCACGCGCAGACGATCCCAGCGTTTGGCCCACCAGCCATAATGGTGGAGGATGGTCCGTCTCTTTCAGGGGCATTTACCTTCTGTGTTGATGGAGAGAAGGTGTGATGAGATCTCTCTATTATGGGGAGACGGCTGTGGAGGTCTTGTGCTCGGTCTGGTTTTATCCACCAATATTGTAGGTCACTAGGACCCAGCAGATTCCTTCCACCTTTATAAGGAGGTTCATCACCCTTCCTCGGTGCAGGTGATAGTTCCTTGTGCACTCATTATCCTTGCTCCAGCAGAAGCTGAGGTTGTGGAGGTTGCTGAGTTCTGCTGTCAGATAAGTGTTTCCTTTTCCCCAAATGTCTGTCTTCCCTGGTGTTTGTCTTTAGTTGATAGTGGAGGGGTCTAGTGAACCTCTCCATCTGATCCTTAGATAAGATAGTGCTAGGATCAGAGAGGGACGAGGTTCGTGGTCGGCGACAGTTGAGGAGACTGTATAGGGACGTAAGGGCAGACAGAGTCAGCTCTAGGAAGTCTAGGGGTCACCGTCTCCTTCTTGTGCCCTTAGCTTTAGGGACTCCTGATCCCCCCCCCCTCGTCGTTATCCTACGCTGGGTGTCTTCCCCACTCCCAGCGTGACATTAGTTTCAAGAGTCTGTCAAGGGCATGCACAATGGGTTTACAATGGCTGCTGACATGCTGGCTTCCCATCTGTGGGACTTTTGTATAGGCATACATTAGTAAAAGTCAGTTTAAATTACAGTCAATGGCTTCTACTCTTACTAGCCCTTTGGCCTGTCAAAAGTCAATGCAGTCATGGACTCCCAATGAGATTCCCATTGGGTCACCCATAGAGATTCCCATTGGGTCTCTCATCCAGCCCGTGACCAAGGCTCTCACTGCTTAGCTTCAAGAGTCTGTCAAGGGCATGCACAATGGGTTTACAATGGCTGCTGACATGCTGGCTTCCCATCTGTGGGACTTTTGTATAGGCATACATTAGTAAAAGTCAGTTTTAATTACAGTCAATGGCTTCTACTCTTACCAGCCTTTTGGCCTGTGAAAAGTCAACGCAGCCACGGACTCCCATTGAGATTCCCATTGGGTCACCCATAGAGTCTTCCATTGGGTCTCTCATGAAGTCTCTCATCCAGCCCATGAGCAAGGCTCTCACTGCTTAGCTTCAAGAGTCTGTCAAGGGCATGCACAATGGGTTTACAATGGCTGCTGACATGCTGGCTTCATATCGGTGGGACTTTTGTATAGGCATACATTAGTCAAAGTCAGTTTTAATTACAGTCAATGGCTTCTACACTTACCAGCCCTTTGGCCTGTCAAAAGTCAATACAGCCATGGTCTCCCATTGAGATTCCCATTGGTCTCTCATGGAGACTTCTATTGGGTCTCTCATGAGGTCTCCCAACCAGCCCGTGACCAAGGCTCTCCCTGCTTAGCCTCAAGAGTCTGTCAAGGGCATGCACAATGGGTTTAAAATGGCTTGTGACATGCTGTCTTCCCATCTGTGGGACTTTTGTATAGGCATACATTAGTAAAAGTCAGTTTTAATTACAGTCAATGGCTTCTACTCTTACCAGCCCTTTGGCCTGTGAAAAGTCAATGCTGCCATGGTCTCCTTTTGAGATTCCCATTGGGTCTTTCATGAGGTCTCCCATCCAACCCGTGACCAAGGCTCTCACTACTTAGCTTCAATGAGTCTGTCAAGGGCATGCACAATGGGTTTACAATAGCTGCTGACATGTTGGCGTCCCATCTGTGGGACTTTTGTATAGGCATACATTAGTAAAAGTCAGTTTTAATTACAGTCAATGGCTTCTACTCTTACCAGCCCTTTAGCCTGTCAAAAGTCAATGCAGCCATGGTCTCCCATTGAGACTCCCAATGGGTTTGTCATGATGTCTCCCATCCGGCCTGTGACCAAGGCTCTCACTGCTTAGCTTCAAGAGTCTGTCAAGGGCATGCATAATAGGTTTACCATGGCTGCTGACATGCTGGCTTCCCATCTGTGGGACTTTTGTATAGGCATACATTAGTAAAAGTCAGTTTTAATTACAGTCAATGGCTTCTACTCTTACCAGCCCTTTGACCTGTCAAAAGTCTACGCAGCCATGGTCTCCCATTGAGATTCCCATAGGGTCTCCCATCCAGCCTGAGACCAAGGCTCTCACTGCTTAGCTTCAAGAGTCTGTCAAGGGCATGCACAATGGGTTTACAATAGCTGCTGACATGCTGGCTTCCCATCTGTGGGACTTTTGTATAGGCATACATTAGTAAAAGTCAGTTTAAATTACAGTCAATGGCTTCTACTCTTACCAGCCCTTTGGCCTGTCAAAAGTAAATGCAGCCATGGTCTCCCATTGAGACTCCCAATGGGTTTGTCATGATGTCTCCCATCCGGCCTGTGACCAAGGCTCTCACTGCTTAGCTTCAAGAGTCTGTCAAGGGCATGCATAATAGGTTTACCATGGCTGCTGACATGCTGGCTTCCCATCTGTGGGACTTTTGTATAGGCATACATTAGTAAAAGTCAGTTTTAATTACAGTCAATGGCTTCTACTCTTACCAGCCCTTTCACCTGTCAAAAGTTAATGCAGCCATGGTCTCCCATTGAGATTCCCATTGGGTCTCTCATGAGGTCTCCCATCCAGACCATGACCAAGGCTCTCACTGCTTAGCTTCAAGAGTCTGTAAAGGGCATGCACAATGGGTTTACACTGGCTGCTGACATGCTGGCTTCCCATCTGTGGGAGTTTTGTATAGGCATACATTATTAAAAGTCAGTTTTAATTACGGTCAATGGCTTCTACTCTTACCAGCCCTTTGGCCTGTCAAAAGTCAATGCAACCATGGTCTCCCATAGACATTCCCATTGGGTCTCTCCTCCAGCCCGTGACCAAGGCTCTCACTGCTTAGCTTCAAGAGTCTGTCAAGGGCATACACAATGGGTTTACAATGGCTGCTGACATACTTGCTTCCCATCTGTGGGACTTTTGTATAGGCATACATTAGTAAAAGTCAGTTTAAATTACAGTCAATGGCTTCTACTCTTACCAGCCCTTTCACCTGTCAAAAGTTAATGCAGCCATGGTCTCCCATTGAGATTCCCATTGGGTCTCTCATGAGGTCTCCCATCCAGACCATGACCAAGGCTCTCACTGCTTAGCTTCAAGAGTCTGTAAAGGGCATACACAATGGGTTTACAATGGCTGCTGACATACTTGCTTCCCATCTGTGGGACTTTTGTATAGGCATACATTAGTAAAAGTCAGTTTTAATTACAGTCAATGGCTTCTACTCTTACCAGCCCTTTCACCTGTCAAAAGTTAATGCAGCCATGGTCTCCCATTGAGATTCCCATTGGGTCTCTCATGAGGTCTCCCATCCAGACCATGACCAAGGCTCTCACTGCTTAGCTTCAAGAGTCTGTAAAGGGCATGCACAATGGGTTTACACTGGCTGCTGACATGCTGGCTTCCCATCTGTGGGACTTTTGTATAGGCAAACATTAGTAAAAGTCAGTTTTAATTACAGTCAATGGCTTCTACTCTTACCAGCCTTTTAGCCTGTCAAAAGTCAATGCAGCCATTGACCCCCATTGAGTCACCCATAGAGACTTCCATTGGGTCTCTCATGAGGTCTCCCATCCAGCCCGAGACCAAGGCTCTCACTGCTTAGCTTCAAGAGTCTGTCAAGGGCATGCACAATGGGTTTACAATGGCTGCTGACATGCTAGCTTCCCATCTGTGGGACTTTTGTATAGGCATACATTAGTAAAAGTCAGTTTTAATTACAGTCAATGGCTTCTACTCTTACCAGCCCTTTGGCCTGTCAAAATTTAATGCAGCCATGGTCTCCCATTGAGATTCCCATTGGGTCTCTCATGATATCTCCCACCCAGCCCGTGACCAAGGCTCTCACTGCTTAGCTTCAAGAATCTGTCAAGGGCATGCACAATGCGTTTACAATTACTGCTGACACGCTGGCTTCCCATCTGTGGGATTTTGTATAGGCATACATTAGTAAAAGTCAGTTTAAATTACAGTCAATGGCTTCTACTCTTACCAGCCCTTTGGCCTGTCAAAAGTCAATGCAGCCATGGTCTCCCATTGAGCTTCCTATTGGGTCTCTCATGAGGTCTCCCATCCAGCCCGTGACCAAGGCTCTCGCTGCTTACCTTCAAGTGTCTGTCAACGGCATGCACAATGGGTTTACAATGGCTGCTGACATGCTGGTTTCCCATCTGTGGGACTTTTGTATAGGCATACATTAGTAAAAGTCAGTTTTAATTACAGTCAATGGCTTCTACTCTTACCAGCTCTTTGGCCTGTCAAAAGTCAATGCAGCCAAGTTCTCCCATTGAGACTTCCATTGGGTTTGTCATGATGTCTCCCATCCGGCCTGTGACCAAGGCTCTCACTGCTTAGCTTCAAGAGTCTGTCAAGGGCATGCATAATAGGTTTACCATGGCTGCTGACATGCTGGCTTCCCATCTGTGGGATTTTGTATAGGCATACATTAGTAAAAGTCAGTTTTAATTACAGTCAATGGCTTCTACTCTTACCAGCCCTTTGGCCTGTCAAAAGTCAATGCAACCATGGTCTCCCATAGTGTCTCTCATGGAGAATTCCATTGGGTCTCTCATGAGGTCTCCCATCCAGCCCGTCACCAAGGCTCTCACTGCTTAGCTTCAAGAGTCTGTCAAGGGCATGCACAATGGGTTTACAATGGCTGCTGACATGCTGGCTTCCCATCCGTGGGACTTTTGTATAGGCATAAATTAGTAAAAGTCAGTTTAAATTACAGTCAATGGCTTCCACTCTTACCAGCCCTTTGGCCTGTCAAGAGTCAATGCAGCCATGGTCTCCCACGGAGATTCCCATTGTGTCTGTCATGAGGTCTCCCATCCAGCCGTGACCAAGGCTCTCACTGCTTAGCTTCAAGAGTCTGTCAAGGGCATGCACAATGAGTGCTGACATGTTGGCTTCTCATTTGTGGGACTTTTGTATAGGCATACATTAGTAAAAGTCAGTTTTAAATACAGTCAATGGCTTCTACTCTTACCAGCCTTTTAGCCTGTCAAAAGTCAATGCAGCCATTGAGTCACCCATAGAGACTTCCATTGGGTCTCTCATCCAGCCTGAGACCAAGCCTCTCACTGCTTAGCTTCAAGAGTCTGTCAAGGGCATGCACAATGGGTTTACAATGGCTGCTGATATGCTGGCTTCCCATCTGTGGGACTTTTGTATAGGCATACATTAGTAAAAGACAGTTTTAATTACAGTAAATGGCTTCTACTCTTACCAGCCCTTTGGCCTGTCAAAAGTCAATGCAGCCATGGTCTCCCATTGGGTCACCCATAGAGACATCTATTGTGTCTCTCATGAGGTCGCCCATCCAGCCCGTGACCAAGGCTCTCACTGCTTAGCTTCAAGAGTCTGTCAAGGGCATGCACAATGTATTTACAATGGCTGCTAACATGCTGGCTTCCCATCTGAGGGACTTTTGTATGCGCATACATTAGTAAAAGTCAGTTTAAATTGCAGTCAATGGCTTCTACTCTTAAGAGCCCTTTGGCCTGTCAAAAGTTGATGCAGCCATGGACTCCCATTGAGACTTCCATTGAGACTTCCATTGGGTCTCTCATGAGGTCTCCCATCCAGCCCATGACCAAGGCTCTCACTGCTTAGCTTCAAGAGTCTGTAAAGGGCATGCACAATGGGTTTACAATGGCTGCTGACATGCTGGCTTTCCATCTGTGGGACTTTTGTATAGGCATACATTATTAAAAGTCAGTTTTAATTACAGTCAATGGCTTCTACTCTTACCAGCCCTTTGGCCTGTCAAGAGTCAATGCAACCATGGTCTCCCATAGACATTCCCATTGGGTCTCTCATGGAGAATTCCATTGGGTCTCTTATGAGGTCTCCCATCCAGCCCGTCACCAAGGCTCTCACTGCTTAGCTTCAAGAGTCTGTCAAGGGCATGCACAATGGGTTTACAATGGCTGCTGACATGCTGGCTTCCCATCTGTGGGACTTTTGTATAGGCATAAATTAGTAAAAGTCAGTTTAAATTACAGTCAATGGCTTCTACTCTTACCAGCCCTTTGTCCTGTCAAGAATCAATGCAGCCATGGTCTCCCACTGAGATTCCCATTGTGTCTGTCATGAGGTCTCCCATCCAGCCCGTGACCAAGGCTCTCACTGTCAAGGGCATGCACAATGGGTTTACAATGGCTGCTGACATGCTGGCTTCCCATCTGTGGGACTTTTGTATAGGCATAAATTAGTAAAAGTCAGTTTAAATTACAGTCAATGGCTTCTACTCTTACCAGCCCTTTGGCCTGTCAAAAGTCAATGCAGCCATGGTCTCCCATTGACATTCCCATTGGGTCTCTCATGAGGTCTCCTATCCAGGGCGTGACCAAGGCTCTCACTGCTTAGCTTCAAGAGTCTGTCAATGGCATGCACAATGGGTTTACAATGGCTGCTGACATGCTGGCTTCCCATCTGTGGGACTTTTGTATAGGCATACATTAGTAAAAGTCAGTTTAAATTACAGTCAATGGCTTCTACTCTTACCAGCCCTTTGGCCTGTCATAAGTCAATGCAGCCATGGGCTCCCATTGAGATTACCATTGGGTATCTCATGAGGTCTCCCATCCAGCCCGTGACTAAGGCTCTCACGGCTTAGCTTCAAGAGTCTGTCAAGGGCATGCACAATGGGTTTACAACAACTGCTGAAATGCTGGCTTTCCATCTGTGGGACTTTTGTATAGGCATACATTAGTAAAAGTCAGTTTTAATTACAGTCAATGGCTTCTACTCTTACCAGCCCTTTGGCCTGTCAAAAGTCAATGCAGCCATGGTCTCCCATTGAGATTCCCAAGGGGTCTCTCATGAGCTTTCCCATCCAGCCCGTGACCAAGGCTCTCACTGCTTAGCTTCAAGAATCTGTCAAGGGCATGCACAATGGGATTACCATGGCTGCTGACATGCTGGCTTCCCATCTGTGGGACCTTTGTATAGGCGTACATTAGTAAATGTCAGTTTTAATTACAGTCAATGGCTTCTACTCTTACCAGCCCTTTGGCCTGTCAAAAGCTAATGCAACCATGGTCTCCCATTGACATTCCCATTGGGTCACCCATAGAGACTTCTATTGGGTCTCTCATGAGGTCTCCCATCCAGCCCGTGACCAAGGCTCTCACTGCTTAGCTTCAAAAAACCGTCAATGGCATGCACAATGGGTTTACAATGGCTGCTGACATGCTGGCTTTCCATCTGCGGGACTTTTGTATAGGCATACATTAGTAAAAGTCAGTTTAAATTACAGTCAATGGCTTCTACTCTTACCAGCCCTCTGGCCTGTCAAATGTCAATGCAGCCATGGACTCCCATTGAGATTCCCATTGGGTCACCCATAGAGACTTCCATTAGGTCTTACATGAGGTCTCCCATCCAGCCCGTGACCAAGGCTCTCACTGCTTAGCTTCAAGAGTCTGTAAAGGGCATGCACAATGGGTTTACAATGGCTGCTGACATGCTGGCTTCCTATCTGTGGGACTTTTGTATAGGCATACATTAGTAAAAGTCAGTTTTAATTACAGTCAATGGCTTCTACTCTTACCAGCCCTTTGGCCTGTCAAAAGTCAATGCAGCCATGGTCTCCCATTGATATTCCCATTGGGTCTCTCATGAGGTCTCCTATCCAGGGCGTGACCAAGGCTCTCACTGCTTAGTTTCAAGAGTCTGTCAATGGCATGCACAATGGGTTTACAACGGCTGATGACATGCTGGCTTCCCATCTGTGGGACTTTTGTATAGGCATACATTAGTAAAAGTCAGTTTAAATTACAGTCAATGGCTTCTACTCTTACCAGCCCTTTGGCCTGTCATAAGTCAATGCAGCCATGGGCTCCCATTGAGATTCCCATTGGGTATCTCATGAGGTCTCCCATCCAGCCCGTGACTAAGGCTCTCACTGCTTAGCTTCAAGAGTCTGTCAAGGGCATGCACAAAGGGTTTACAACAGCTGCTGAAATGCTGGCTTCCCATCTGTGGGACTTTTGTATAGGCATACATTAGTAAAAGTCAGTTTTAATTACAGTCAATGGCTTCTACTCTTACCAGCCCTTTGGCCTGTCAAAAGTCAATGCAGCCATGGTCTCCCATTGACATTCCCATTGGGTCACCCATAGAGACATCTATTGTGTCTCTCATGAGGTCTCCCATCCAGCCCTTGACCAAGGCTCTCACTGCTTAGCTTCAAGAATCTGTCAAGGGCATGCACAATGGGTTTACAATGGCTGCTGACATGCTGGCTTCCCATCTGTGGGATTTTGTATAGGCATACATTAGTAAAAGTCAGTTTAAATTACAGTCAATGGCTTCTACTCTTACGAGCCCTTTGGCCTGTCAAAAGTCAATGCAGCCATGGTCTCCCATTGAGCTTCCTATTGGGTCTCCCATCCAGCCCGTGACCAAGGCTCTCGCTGCTTAGCTTCAAGTGTCTGTCAAGGGCATGCACAATGGGTTTACAATGGCTGCTGACATGCTGGTTTCCCATCTGTGGGACTTTTGTATAGGCATACATTAGTAAAAGTCAGTTTTAATTACAGTCAATGGCTTCTACTCTTACCAGCCCTTTGGCCTGTCAAAAGCCAATGCAGCCATGGTCTCCCATTGACATTCCCATTGGGTCACCCATAGAGACTTCTGTTGGGTCTCTCATGAGGTCTCCCATCCAGCCCGTGACCAAGGCTCTCACTGCTTAGCTTCAAAAATCTGTCAAGGGAATGCACAATGGGTTTACAATGGCTGCTGACATGCTGGCTTTCCATCTGTGGGACTTTTGTATAGGCATACATTAGTAAAAGTCAGTTTAAATTACAGTCAATGGCTTCTACTCTTACCAGCCCTCTGGCCTGTCAAAAGTCAATGCAGCCATGGACTCCGATTGAGATTCCCATTGGGTCACCCATAGAGACTTCCATTAGGTCTTACATGAGATCTCCCATCCTGCCCGTGACCAAGGCTCT
Source organism: Allobates femoralis (assembly GCA_033576535.1). Taxonomy (NCBI): domain Eukaryota; kingdom Metazoa; phylum Chordata; class Amphibia; order Anura; family Aromobatidae; genus Allobates; species Allobates femoralis. The sequence continues at coordinate 385,249,375 of JARQOC010000004.1, forward strand.
CACTGCTTAGCTTCAAGAGTCTGTAAAGGGCATGCACAATGGGTTTAAAATGGCTGCTGACATGCTGGCTTCCTATCTGTGGGACTTTTGTATAGGCATACATTAGTAAAAGTCAGTTTTAATTACAGTAATTGGCTTCTACTCTTACCAGCCCTTTGGCCTGTCATAAGTCAATGCAGCCATGGGCTCCCATTGAGATTCCCATTGGGTATCTCATGAGGTCCCCATCCAGCCCGTGACTAAGGCTCTCACTGCTTAGCTTCAAGAGTCTGTCAAGGGCATGCACAATGGGTTTACAACAGCTGCTGAAATGCTGGCTTCCCATCTGTGGGACTTTTGTATAGGCATACATTAGTAAAAGTCAGTTTTAATTACAGTCAATGGCTTCTACTCTTACCAGCCCTTTGGCCTGTCAAAAGTCAATGCAGCCATGGTCTCCCATTGAGTCACCCATAGAGACTTCAATTGGGTCTCTTATGAAGTCTCCCATCCAGCCCTTGACCAAGGCTCTCACTGCTTAGCTTCAAGAGTCTGTCAAGGGCATGCACAATGGGTTTACAATGGCTGCTAACATGCTGGCTTCCCACCTGTGAGACTATTGTATAGGCATACATTAGTAAAAGTCAGTTTTAATTACAGTCAATGGCTTCTACTCTCACGAGCCCTTTGGCCTGTCAAAAGTCAATGCAGCCATGGACTCCCATTGAGATTCCCATTGGGTCACCCATAGAGACTTCCATTGGGACTCTCATGAGGTCTCCCATCCAGCCCGTGACCAAGGCTCTCACTGCTTAGCTTCAAGAGTCTGTCAAGGACATGCACAATGGGATTACCATGGCTGCTGACATGCTGGCTTCCCATCTGTGGGACCTTTGTATAGGCATACATTAGTAAAAGTCAGTTTTAATTACAGTCAATGGCTTCTACTCTTACCAGCCCTTTGGCCTGTCAAAAGCCAATGCAACCATGGTCTCCCATTGACATTCCCATTGGGTCACCCATAGAGACTTCTATTGGGTCTCTCATGAGGTCTCCCATCCAGCCTGTGACCAAGGCTCTCACTGCTTAGCTTCAAGAGTCTGTAAAGGGAATGCACAATGGGTTTACAATGGCTGCTGACGTGCTGGCTTCCCATCTGTGGGACTTTTGTATAGGCACACATTAGTAAAAGTCAGTTTTAATTACAGTCAATGGCTTCTACTCTTACCAGCCATTTGGCCTGTCAAAAGTCGATGCAGCCATGGTCTCTTATTGACATTCCCATTGGGTCTCTCATGAGGTCTCCCATCCAGCCCGTGACCAAGGATCTCACTGCTTAGCTTCAAGAGTCTGTCAAGGGCATGCACAATGGGTTTACAATAGCTGCTGACATGCTGGCTTCCCATCTGTGGGACTTTTGTATAGGCATATGACTGACCGTGGCCGGGACTCCGGTTTAGACAGGCTATGCTTCCTTCCTCCTTGTCACGGGTGGACCGCGCCTGCCGGTAGCGCGGCCCGGTGTAGTGCAGATCAAAAGTGTTGAAGACGTCTTGCGGGAACAGATTAAAGGGGTTTTTAATTTATTCGTGACGCCACCTATGAGTAGTTTCGGTAAGGACTACCAACGCTGCGGAACCTCCGGGGGATGGACAGCAGCCAGATGTTACGCTCCCCACAGGCTGAGCGGTGATCCCGGAGGCTGGAGCTGCTTAAGATGTTGTGCGGCAGCTGCGGTTACCTTGTGGTGCGGACGGACAGTTCATAAGGAAGCACGGACACAGAAAGTCTCTGCAACGGGTCTTTACTGTAACCAGTAAGCAGTACATGGCATACAGATTAAGGGTAGTAGACCGGGTGGACTCAGCAGTGGTGGTGTCCCTTAGAAATCCGCAGTGTTCCTCCATTCTAACTAAGTGGTTGCCAGTGTCGCCCAGGAATACCAGATCGGGTACGGGGAGGCTGCTTCAATGCCCTATCCATGATGTACGTTCTGGATGTTTTGGGGAGCCTTGGATCCCGCAGTGGGTACACCGCTGGTTAGACGACTGGAAGTTGGCTGGTGATGGGGTGCTCCTTTGAAGCTGCTCCTCCACGCTTTCTGGTTCGCGTAGCAGTGAACCGGCTGTGAGTTGTGGGCACGGGAGTCTTTTGGGAACCCGTGTGAATAATGCCCAATCCCGGTTGGTAAGGCATCAGGTGCTGACACCCGACCGGTGACGACCCGGGGGCTGCACGGGGTGCGGAGCCCCGCTCCTCTCCACGTTCAAGTCCTCAGACTCTGTTCTAGGTTGAGTTCTCGACTCTAGACTAAACTATTGTGTCTGTTCTCCTACACACTACCCTAGCACTCCGCCCACCAGGACCTAGGATTGGCCCTCTGTTCTAGATGATGCATGCAGGGTTGGATTTCTAAATTAACCAGATCACTGCTGTGTCAGAGAATATTGCGGCTGCATTTATGGCTGCAATACCCTCTTGTGACACACTCGTTGCGGGGCGCCACACTCCCCCTTGGTTGAATAAGCTTGTCCCCAAGCGTCACACTACCCACATTACAGAGGTTTTTGTATTTTATAACAGGTAATACACTTTTATTAATGACAGGTCATTGTATGCATAAAAGTGAGGTAGGTAACAGGTTAACACATTGCGCGGACCCGGCGGGCGGTCGGCTGTCCTTAGGTTACAGTTCAGGCTGTAGCCGCCAAGTCGCGGTGTTATTGTGCAAACAGGAAGAAGTCTCTTTAGCAGAAAAGTTCAAACAACAAGTCACTTATGGAGGGCAGTGTTCCGGACTCGTATAGCGAACCACCCGTCACAGCATATATGTCGCTCATAGGTTACAATGTCCCCTCTATATAAGTCTCGGTTTGGATGCCCTCGCGGTAGGTGCGATTCCACATCACGGCGCCCCACAAATACTTCGGTACTCACACCCTCCTCCCTTACGAATCCCCACCCGGTGGACAAGTTAAAGGTGCTTACCTGCCCGGTTTTACGGAATTGTTCAGGCAATGGAGGTTGTCGGCGGGCCTCAGCGCGAGCCTGCATATTGGCTTGCAGTCGAGTGTGCCACTCCTCCCTTCGGATACGACGTACCTCTTCGTCGGTGTGGTGCGGCGTGTGGATACAGTCACTACGGCGTGATGGTTGTTGAACCGCTTGAGTTTGGTGGGCAGTCTGTAGAAACGCCCGGTTCAACGGAACCGGAGAAGATGTGGTCGCGGCGGCACCCGACCAGTGCACCCGAGCAGATCGCCCGGCAGAAGGATTCTTTGTGTCTCCCCAGGCGAACCCGGTGTAGAGGTCCTCAGCTGGGCTGTAGATCTCGTCGTCATCCTCCTCGATCTCTCCTTCGATGACTACGTCGGGCTGCTCGGCTGACGGAGATGATGGAACGGAATCCTCTGTGTCGGTGGGTGGCTGTGCTGCGAATTTCTCCTCGGGGTCGTTGTGCAGGACTTCCAGGCTGCCTGCCTCTTCTTCTGTAGCAGCGGGAAGTGGTGTTTCAATCCCGGTCACCAGGTAGGCCTCTGTATTTGCAGAGGAGGCCTCCGGTTCAGGGGAGAAACAGGCGACAGTCTCAGTAGTGTGGAAACTAGTCGCGGGTTCCGCAGGTGGAACCAGGTATGTGTCGGCTTCTTCTGTGGAGCGTATTGGAAGCTCCGGCTCTAGAACGGGGTTGGCTGCGGTCTCGACCGCTGGAACGGGTCAAACTGTGGCCCTCACAGGAATGATGCAGTCTATGGGCTCCGGTGACGAAGCAGGACAGGTGGTGGGCGACGGTGAGGCGGTTGAGAAGCTGGCGATGTCGTCTGGGCTTGGAGAAGCTGTACCCGGTCGGCTCTGCTGCATCGCATGGTGTAGTCTTCTGCCTAGGGTCGCACTCCAGCTGCGGATCGTCCATTCTACAGTCTCTAGTAACGCACCCGGAGGTCTTGTAGAGCCTCTAGCCAGAAGTCGGGGCTGCCGTCTATGGTAAGGGCAGGATCCGGACCCGGTTGGCTTATGGCTGCTCTGGCCTCCGCCTCGACCTCCCGCATTAGGTCTTGGAGTCTCATGCTGGCCATTCTCTTCTTCGGAGGGAAACCACACCCATTCAACCGGTAAGCGTTCTGGTAGAGCTGGTGAAGAAGGTCTGTGACACTCCCCTTTCCTGTGGGCTTTTGTAGTCCAATGGTGGGAAAAGTCTTTGGGGTCCGCCCCATGGTTGATTCGAGCAATCAGGGCGGACAAAAAGTTTGGCGCCTTTTGTCTTTAGCCCTCCCACGATGAGGGGGGGGTTGACTCACTCCTGGGCTTACACGTGGCGGATTCTTGTGGCGGGAACGCCATCTTGGGCGCCATCTTGGCCCACGGTGAAAAGGCGGGAAAGTTCTTTTAGGGACGAACAAAGTCCAAATTGCAGACAATAAAGTCTTTTTAAGCACATTATACCCGTTGGGTAACGGGCCTGCTCGTATCCTGTTCGTGACGCCATTGTCTGACTGACCGTGGCCGGGACTCCGGTTTAGACATGCGATGCTTCCTTCCTCCTTGTCACGGGTGGACCGCGCCTGCCGGTAGCGGGACCCGGTGTAGTGCAGATCAAAAGTGTTGAAGACGTCTTGCGGGAACAGATTAAAGGGGTTTTTAATTTATTCGTGACGCCACCTATGAGTAGTTTCGGTAAGGACTACCGATGCTGCGGAACGTCCGGGGGATGGACAGCAGCAAGATGTTACTCTCCCCACAGGCTGAGCGGTGATCCCCGGAGGCTGGAGCTGCTTAAGATGTTGTGCGGCAGCTGCGGTTACCTTGTAGTGCGGACGGACAGTTCATAAGGAAGCACGGACACAGAAAGTCTCTGCAACGGGTCTTTACTGTAACCAGTAAGCAGTACATGGCATACAGATTAAGGGTAGTAGACCGGGTGGACTCAGCAGTGGTGGTGTCCCTTAGAAATCCGCAGTGTTCCTCCATCCTAACTAAGTGGTTGCCAGTGTCGCCCAGGAATACCAGATCGGGTACGGGGAGGCTGCTTCAATGCCTATCCATGATGTACGTTCTGGATGTTTTGGGGAGCCTTGGATCCCGCAGTGGGTACACCGCTGGTTAGACGACTGGAAGTTGGCTGGTGGTGGGATGCTCCTTTGAAGCTGCTCCTCCACGCTTTCTGGTTCGCGTAGCAGAGGTGAACTGCTGCCAGCTTCGGTACCAGTGAACCGGCTGTGAGTTGTGGGCACGGGAGTCTTTTGGGAACCCGTGTGAATAATGCCCAATCCCGGTTGGTAAGGCCTAAGGTGCTGACACCCGACCGGTCAGTTTAAATTACAGTCAATGGCTTCTACTCTTACCAGCCTTTTGGCCTGTCAAAAGTCAATGCAGCCATGTTCTCTCCCATTGAGTCTCTCATGAGGACTCCCATGCAGCCCGTGACCAAGGCTCTCACTGCTTAGCTTCAAGAGTCTGTCAAGGGCATGCACAATGGATTTACAATGGCTGCTAACATGCTGGGTTCCCATCTGTGGGACTTTTGTATAGGCATACATTAGTAAAAGTCAGTTTTAATTACAGTCAATGGCTTCGACTCTTACCAGCCCTTTGGCCTGTCAAAAGTCAATGCAGCCATGGACTCCCATTGAGATTCCCATTGGGTCACCCATAGAGACTTCCAGTGGGTCTCTCATGAGGTCTCCCATCCAGCCCGTGACCAAGGATCTCACTGCTTAGCTTCAAGAGTCCGTCAAGGGCATGCACAATGGGTTTACAATGGCTGCTAACGTGCTGGCTTCCCATCTGTGGGACTTTTGTATAGGCATACATTAGTAAAAGTCAGTTTTAATTACAGTCAATGGCTTCTACACTTACCAGCCCTTTGGCCTGTCAAAAGTCAATGCAGCCATGGTCTCCCATTGACATTCCCATTGGGTCACCCATAGAGACTTCCATTGGGTCTCTCATGAGGTCTCCCATCCAGCCTGTGACCAATGCTCTCACTGCTTAGCTTCACGAGTCTGTCAAGGGCATGCACAATGGGTTTACAATGGCTGCTGACATGCTGGCTTCCCATTTGTGGGACTTTTGTATAGGCATACATTAGTAAAAGTCAGTTTTAATTACAGTCACTGGCTTCTACTCTTACGAGCCCTTTGGCCTGTCAAAAGTCAATGCAGCCATGGTCTCCCATTGAGATTTCCATTGGGTCTCTCATGAGGTCTCCCATCCAGCCGGTGACCAAGGCTCTCACTGCTTAGCTTCAAGAGTCTGTCAAGGGCATGCACAATGGGTTTACAATGGCTGCTGACATGCTGGCTTCCTATCTGTGGGACTTTTGTATAGGCTTACATTAGTAAAAGTCAGTTTTAATTACAGTCAATGGCTTCTACTCTTACCAGCCCTTTGGCCTGTCAAAAGTCAATGCAGCCATGGACTCCCATTGGGTCACCCATAGAGATTTCCATTGGGCCTCTCATGAGGTCTCCCATCCAGCCCGTGACCAAAGCTCTCACTGCTTAGCTTCAAGAATCTGTCAACGGCATGCACAATGGGTTTACAATGGCTGCTGACATGCTGGCTTCCCTTCTGTGGGACTTTTGTATAGGCATACATTAGTAAAAGTCAGTTTTAATTACAGTCAATGGCTTCTACTCTTACCATCCCTTTGGTCTGTCAAAAGTCAATGCAGCCATGGTCTCCCATTGACATTCCCATTGGGTTTCTCATCTAGCCCATGACCAAGGCTCTCACTGCTTAGATTCAAGAGCCTGTCAAGGGCATGCACAATGGGTTTACAATGGCTGCTGACATGCTGGCTTCCCATCTGTGGGACTTTTGTATAGGCATACATTAGAAAAAGTCAGTTTTAATTACAGTCAATGGCTTCTACTCTTACCAGCCCTTTGGCCTGTCAAAAGTCAATGCAGCCATGGTCTCCCATTGAGATTCCCATTTAGTCTTTCATGGAGACTTCCATTGGGTCTCTCATGAGGTCTCCAATCCAACCCGTGACCAAGGCTCTCACTGCTTAGCTTCAAGAGTCTGTCAAGAGCATGCACAGTGGTTTTACAATGGCTGCTGACATGCTGGCTTCCCATCTGTGGGACTTTTGCATAGGCATACATTAGTAAAAGTCAGTTTAAATTACAGTCAATGGCTTCTACTCTTACCAGCCCTTTGGCCTGTCAAAAGGCTATGCAGCCATGGTCTCCCTTTTACATTCCCATTGGGTCTCTCATGAGGTCTCCCATCCAGCCCCTGACCAAGACTCTCACTGCTTAGCTTCAAGAGTCTGTCAAGCGCATGCACAATGGGTTTACAATGGCTGCTGACTTGCCGGCTTCCGATCTGTGGGACTTTTGTATAGGCATACTTTAGTAAAAGTCAGTTTTAATTACAGTCAATGGCTTCTACTCTTACGAGCCCTTTGGCCTGTCAAAAGTCAATGCAGCCAAGGACTCCCATTGAGTCACCCATAGAGACTTCCATTAGGTCTCTCTTGAGGTCTCCCATCCAGCCCGTGACCAAAGCTCTCACTGCTTAGCTTCAAGAGTCTGTCAAGGGCATGCACAATGGGTTTACAACGGCTGCTGACATGCTGGCTTCCCATCTGTGGGACTTTTGTATAGGCATACATTAGTAAAAGTCAGTTTAAATTACAGTCAATGGCTTCTACTCTTACCAGCCCTTTGGCCTGTCAAAAGTCAATGCAGCCATGGTCTCCCATTGACATTCCCATTGGGTCTCTCATGAGGTCTCCCATCCTGCCCGTGACCAAGGCTCTCACTGCTTAGCTTCAAGAGTCTGTCAAGGCCATGCACAATGGGTTTACAATGGCTGCTAACATGCTGACTTCCCATCTGTGGGACTTTTGAATAGGCATACATTAGTAAAAGTCAGTTTTAATTACAGTCAATGGCTTCTACTCTTACGAGCCCTTTGGCCTGTCAAAAGTCAATGCAGCCAAGGACTCCCATTGAGATTCCCATTGGGTCACCCATAGAGACTTCCATTAGGTCTCTCATGAGGTCTCTTATCCAGCCCGTGACCAAGGCTCTCACTGCTTAGCTTCAAGAGTCTGTCAAGGGCATGCACAATGGGTTTACAATGGCTGCTGACATGCTGGCTTCCCATCTGTGGGACTTTTGTATAGGCATACATTAGTAAAAGTGAATTTTTATTACAGTCAATGGCTTCTACTCTTACCAGCCCTTTGGCCTGTCAAAAGTCAAAGCAGCCATGGACTCCCATTGAGTCAACCATAGAGACTTCTATTGGGTCTCTCATGAGGTCTCCCATCCAGTCTGTGACCATGGCTCTCACTGCTTAGCTTCAAGAGTCTGTCAAGGGCATGCACAATGGGTTTACAATAGCTGCTGATGTGCTGGCTTCCCATCTGTGAGACTTTTGTATAGGCATACATTAGTAAAAGTCAGTTTTAATTACAGTCAATGGTTTCTACTCTTACAAGCCCTTTGGCCTGTCAAAATTCTATGCAGCCATGGTCTCCCATTGGGTCTCTCATCCAGCCCGTGACCAAGGCTCTCACTGCTTAGCTTCAAGAGTCTGTCAAGGGCATGCACAATGGGTTTACAATGGCTGCTGACATGCTGGCTTCCCATCTGTGGGACTTTTGTATAGGCATACATTAGTAGAAGTCAGTCTTAATTACAGTCAATGGCTTCTACTCTTACCAGCCCTTTGGCCTGTCAAAAGTCAATGCAGTCATGGTCTCCCATTGACATTCCCATTGGGTCACCCATAGAGACTTCTATTGGGTCTCCCATGAGGTCTCCCATCCAGCCCGTGACCAAGCCTCTCACTGCTTATCTTCAAGAGTCTGTCAAGGGCATGAACAATGGGTTTACAATGGCTGCTGACATGCTGGCTTCCCATCTGTGGGACTTTTGTATAGCATACATTAGTAAAAGTCAGTTTTAATTAGAGTCAATGGCTTCTACTCTTACCAGCCCTTTGGCCTGTCAAAAGGCAAAGCAGCCATGGACTCCCATTGAGATTCCCATTGGGTCACCCATAGAGACTTCTATTGGGTCTCTCATGAAGTCTCCCATCCAGCCCGTGACCATGGCTCTCACTGCTTAGCTTCAAGAGTCTGTCAAGGGCATGCACAATGGGTTTACAATGGCTGCTGACTAGGGATGAGCGAGTCTACTTGCTAGGACTCGTTACTCGGCGATTCTTAAGGGACTCGCTGGACTCGGTAATCTTTTAGCGAATACTCGCACAGTAACGAGTCCAATGCAAGTCAATGGCAATCCTAGTTTTGTCAGAGTTTACTTTTTCTCACTCGCTAGACTCGCTATATCACATCGCTATATAGCTTGAATCTCCCCAATCAGCAGCGAGTCTGAGCGAGTCTACGAGTCCGATTCCTAGCGAGTCTGCGATTCCGAGTCCTGTATTCTCTATTCGGGACTCGCGAATACAGAATCTTTTATGTTCCTAGTCAGCATAGCGTGTTAGGACAGAAAACTTGTGAAGAAGGACAAGCATGTTAGCCAATCATAGTCAGTAATGCCATAGCATTGTTGTTTGTGGCAGGACTATGATTGGCTGCTGTCCATCGTGATGCCTATGTCATGTATGACAGGCAAGGCAGTATATAAGGCTTGTCCCCGCCATTTTGGGCACATTCCTGAGAAGAGCTGACCTAGTGCAGGGAGACTTGGAGCAGATCTAGGGACAGTTAGGCAGTGTAGGAGTCAAGATTCCTCACATATAACCCAAAAGTTCTTTTCAGAACTAACAGGATGGAGGATTGCTGTAGAGGACTGTAAGGAAGGGAGATAGGTAGGAGCAGCGTTACAGTGCATACAGCACCATCCTCAGACTCAGAGCTTAGTTCACCCAGCTTTCCTCAGAGCTGCAATCCTAAGCTTTTTCTTATTTTTGGCACTAGTCTACCAGATAATTTTGGTGCCATTTTTCCACAAAAAATTTCCTGTGCCAGTGCGTTGCTGTAAGGTGTCCTGCCTGCACCTTGCACGGTACTCCTAACATCGCACGCAGCCAGCACCGCAGTCTAATAGTGACTGGTTCTGCGGACTAAACAATTTTTTCCTGTGCCAGTGCGTTGCTGTAAGGTGTCCTGCCTGCACCTCGCACGGTACTTCTAACATCGCACGCAGCCAGCACCGCAGTCTAATAGTGACTGGTTCTGCGGACTAAACAATTTTTTCCTGTGCCAGTGCGTTGCTGTAAGGTGTCCTGCCTGCACCTCGCATGGTACTCCTAACATCGCACGCAGCCAGCACCGCAGTCTAATAGTGACTGGTTCTGCGGACTAAACAATTTTTTCCTGTGCCAGTGCGTTGCTGTAAGGTGTCCTGCCTGCACCTCGCACGGTACTTCTAACATCGCACGCAGCCAGCACCGCAGTCTAAAAGTGACTGGTTCTGCGGACTAAACAATTTTTTCCTATGCCAGTGCGTTGCTGTAAGGTGTCCTGCCTGCACCTCGCACGGTACTCCTAACATCGCACGCAGCCAGCACCGCAGTCTAATAGTGACTGGTTCTGCGGACTAAACAATTTTTTCCTGTGCCAGTGCGTTGCTGTAAGGTGTCCTGCCTGCACCTCGCACGGTACTCCTAACATCGCACGCAGCCAGCACCGCAGTCTAATAGTGACTGGTTCTGCGGACTAAACAATTTTTTTCTGTGCCAGTGCGTTGCTGTAAGGTGTCCTGCCTGTACCTCGCACGGTACTCCTAACATCGCACGCAGCCAGCACTGCAGTCTAATAGTGACTGGTTCTGCGGACTAAACAATTTTTTCCTGTGCCAGTGCGTTGCTGTAAGGTGTCCTGCCTGCACCTCGCACGGTACTCCTAACATCGCACGCAGCCAGCACCGCAGTCTAATAGTGACTGGTTCTGCGGACTAAACAATTTTTTTCTGTGCCAGTGCGTTGCTGTAAGGTGTCCTGCCTGTACCTCGCACGGTACTCCTAACATCGCACGCAGCCAGCACTGCAGTCTAATAGTGACTGGTTCTGCGGACTAAACAATTTTTTCCTGTGCCAGTGCGTTGCTGTAAGGTGTCCTGCCTGCACCTCGCACGGTACTCCTAACATCGCACGCAGCCAGCACCGCAGTCTAATAGTGACTGGTTCTGCGGACTAAACAATTTTTTCCTGTGCCAGTGCGTTGCTGTAAGGTGTCCTGCACCTCGCATGGTACCTTCCATCTGTCTTAAAATATCTTAGCCTCTAGTGTGTACCTTTCACGAAATAGTACCTGCTACTTGTTTTACACATTTAGAGCCACCAGAAATTCTAACATGTCACAAAAAAAAACAAATTCCAAAAAAAGCGTTGCAAAGGGACAGGGACGAGGTACAGGCATTGGTAGTCGTGGCCAACAAGGCAACAGTTCGGGCAGACAGATGAGGATTGATCGATCGTTCCTCCTGTCTAACTTTCCCCGTCAGCAAAGTAAACGAGTATTGAGTCCGGAAGACCAAGACCATCTAACGTCTTGGCTGGCAGAGAAGACCTCAACAACAGGTTCTTGCAGCACACAAGGTTCCTTGAGCACAGTGTCTACTGTTGGTAGATACCATGCTGGGTCATCTAATCCACAACCTCTTCACAGTTCCTCAGACCAACAGCAGCCCCATCAAAATGTTGACACAGACATGGGTCACTCAGATGATTTATTTGGTACCTATAATCCTTTGCATGAATCCGGTTTGCCAGACTCACTAGTAGATGAGATACTTGAAGAAGAATTGTGCAATCATGGACAAATTTTGGAGACACCTCGGCCACATGAACGTGACTTTCAGCAAAGTCTTAGACCGTCTCAGGAGTTGGAGGATGATGATGATGATGAGACACACTTGTCATCCGGGGAGCAAAATCAATCTTGTTATCGGGAAGATTTAGAAGAGGAAGGGGTTGATGATGAGACCACTGATCCCACGTGGAATGTTGCCATGCAGAGCCAGCAGAGCAGCACGGAGGAAGAAAGTGTCTATGTCCCACCAACAAAGGCACCAAGGCCTACTCCTCCCACCAGAACTGAAAGAGTCACCACTGTTGCCCAAACTGTGTCCACTGTGGCGCAAAATTTGTCGACTGTTGTACAAAATGTCTCAAATGTGGGCCTGAGTAATCCCTCTGGGATAACAATCAAGCATAGAGGTCGGTTAGCCACTGTGTGGAATTTTTTTAAAGATGGGCCTTCTCAAGAAAATGTGGTCATCTGTACCATCTGCCATGCAAGGCTAAGCAGAGGCCACGGGAAAGGAAACATGAGCACCAGCAGTATGCGGAAGCACATGGCTGGTAAGCACCCTATTCAGTGGTCAAAACTGCAGCCTTCCACAACAGTGTCATCAGACCCAACACTGCCACGGTAACTCAGATCCGTCCGTCACAATCAAGTGTTGCTGAAGCTGGTCCAGCTCATATGTACTCATCCCAAGCAGCGGTTGCAGAGAGACTGAACACTAGTGCAGACAGTTCTCGGTCAGCAACATCCTTACAGTTGTCAGTGACACAGCTGTACGAAAGGAAGCGGAAATACCACTCTTCCCACCCATTAGCCAAAAAAATAAATGCCCAGATAGCTAAGTTGTTAGCAGTCGAGATGTTGCCGTTTAGGCTTGTGGGTACAGACTCTTTTCGTGAGCTTTTGGCTGTGGCAGTACCACGGTACTCGGTTCCAAGCCGCCACTACTTTTCACGTTGTGCCGTCCCCGCGTTACATGAGCATGTCATTAACAACCTCAAGCGTGCCCTCACCAATGCTGTAACCGGGAAAGTACACCTTACTACGGACACGTGGACAAGCAGTTCAGAACAGGGCCGGTACATCTCGCTCACCGCGCATTGGATCAACCTTGTGGAGAGTGTGCCAAACTCTGTTAGTGTTACATCAAACATCCTACCCATGCCACGGATAGCTGGCACAACCTCATTCAGGGTCTCTGCTTCATCCTATATGTCCAGTACACCATCTTCCGCTTCCTCGACCAATCCTCAATTGCCCTCAACATCACGGCCAAGTTGGGAGGTTTGCTGCAGCGCTTCTGCAAGACGCCAACAGGCTCTGCTGAAGCTGATCTGTTTAGGTCACACACCTCACACTGCAGTAGAGCTGTTGAAAGGTCTGAAGCAACAGACAGATGAGTGGCTATCCCCACTCCAACTCAAGACCGGTCTCGTGGTGAGCGACAATGGTCGTAACCTAGTGGCTGCACTAAAGCTCGGAAACCTTGTGCACGTGCCTTGCATGGCTCACGTGCTGAATCTAGTTGTTCAGAAATTCCTGCGTACATACCCAGAGTTATCTGACCTACTGGAGAAGGTGCGTCGAGTTTGCGCACATTTTCGTCATTCGTCAACAGCGGTTGGAAATCTTTCATTGCTTCAAAAGCAATTGAATTTGCCCAACCACAGACTCATTTGTGACATGCCGACACGATGGAACTCTACATTCCATATGTTATCGAGGATCAATGAGCAGCAGAGGGCAATAGCCGAATATCAATTGCAACATGCACGTCAGACCGGCAGTCAGCCACGACATATTAGTACAATGGAGTGGGTGTGGATCGCTGACACATGTGAGGTTCTTGATAATTTTGACTACTGCACAAAACTGGTGAGCGGTGATCAGTCCATCATCAGTGTCACTATCCCCATGCTGTGTCTGCTCAAAGAATCCCTCATTAATCAGAAAAATGAAGCATTGAGAGCCCAGCAGATGGCTATGGAGCCAGATTTAAACAGCGCAGTACCTAGCCAGCAAAGCCTATATGACCAGGCAAATTGGCTCCTGAAGAGGAACCAGAGCAAGACGATGAAGAGGATTTATTTTTTGTTGGTGCCAATGTCAACCCAGATGGTACTCCCAACCCCAGCTTTGTGTCTGTCCACCATGGGTGGGCTGGAGAGGAGGAGGCGGAGACAGACTTTGCGGATACAATGGGTATTGAACATCGTTCTGATGACACTGAAGACATGAGTCTATGCAGCTTGGGACACATGGCTGACTTCATGTGCACTTGTCTGCTACAAGACCCACGAGTGATTAACATATTGCACAACGACCTCTACTGGTTGGCCACCTTTCTGGACCCACGTTATAAAGATAAATTCACCTCGCTGCTGTTTCAGTCACCACGTGGCTTGACAATTGACTATTTCAAGAGGGTTCTTGTGGATAATATGCTTCTAATATCACCGTCAGACAACTCTCTGCCCATAGGTAGCAACTCTGTGCAACAGCAGCCATTGGTCGGGGCACAATCATCCACGCTGTCCAGAAGAGATGCTGGAAAGATGTCCGCAAAGTGGGCTATGTTCAATAAGCCATCGAACCTGCAGCGCCATGTTGCTCCGGTAACCATCTCTCGGAGACAGAAACTTACCAACATAGTACAAGAATACTTAAGTGACAGTACCTGCTTCCTTACTGATGCCGCAGTCCCGTTTAATTACTGGGTCTCCAAGCTTCAGACTTGGACAGAGCTCTCGTTGTATGCCTTGGAGGTGCTGGCATGCCCTGCGGCTAGTGTGACATCAGAGCGGGTTTTCAGTGCCGCTGGGGGTATCATAACTGATACCAGGACACGTCTTACTCCAGAGAATGCAGACAGGCTTACTCTAATCAAGTTTAATAGGAACTGGATTTCACAAGACTTCTTGAGCCCTGAAGACGGTGCCAGGATTGGGCGCCGAAACGCGTCGGTTTGTAAGAATAAAGAAAACTTTGCTTGGAACATTGTTTCCCCTGTGATCCTTTGGATGATCGGGCAGCGCGGACTGTAACACACCTTTGACCCCAGAACTCTTGAAGCACCCACGGCCCTGTGGAGGTGGAAGTCCAGCAGCAGACTGCATTACTAAAACCAACGCTCTTATTCCAGTTGTGGGAGTCACAACTGGACCAGGTTAGTGCAAACCTGTTTTTACCGATAAGTCCCTATTCTATACCAAATGATAGGGCACTATTGCGCCTCTGTTTGTCTCCCCTTATATTTTATATAGTGAGCCCTGAAGACGACAGTAGTCAGAGCTGAAGTGCCACGTTCAACATCAATATGATATAATAATTCATTGTATTATATTGTGCCTTTTTGGTACAAGCAGTATGTACAACACCTGTAACGATTTGCCTAACCATGTTCCTGCAACCTGGTAATGAGGCTGCTTCATCTTAAACCAACACTATACCTTAACTTCGGATTCATTAACCATCAGAACACCTTTGGACAATGAATCAACCTTTATTTTGTGTTAGCAAACATTCAAAAGCCCCTTGGGCTAATTTTTGGAGCCACCCAGGCTAACAAGCTTATCATGGCCCTTAGGCCTGCATTTTTACTCAAAATGCCAAACAGCCCCTTGGGCTAATTTTTGGAGACACCCAGCCTAAGAAGGTTATCATGGCCCTTAGGCCTGCATTTTTACTCAAAATGCCAAACAGCCCCTTGGGCTAATTTTTGGAGACACCCAGCTTAAGAAGGTTATCATGGCCCTTAGGCCTGCATTTTTACTCAAAATGCCAAACAGCCCCTTGGGCTAATTTTTGGAGACACCCAGCCTAAGAAGGTTATCATGGCCCTTAGGCCTGCATTTATACCCAAAATGCCAAACAGCCCCTTGGGCTAATTTTTGGAGCCACCCAGGCTAACAAGCTTATCATGGCCCTTAGGCCTGCATTTATACCTAAAATGCCAAACAGCCCCTTGGGCTAATTTTTGGAGCCACCCAGGCTAACAAGCTTATCATGGCCCTTAGGCCTGCATTTATACCCAAATGCCAAACAGCCCCTTGGGCTAATTTTTGGAGACACCCAGGCTAACAAGCTTATCATGGCCCTTAGGCCTGCATTTATACCCAAAATGCCAAACAGCCCCTTGGGCTAATTTTTGGAGCTACCCAGGCTAACAAGCTTATCATGGCCCTTAGGCCTGCATTTTTACTCAAAATGCCAAACAGCCCCTTGGGCTAATTTTTGGAGACACCCAGCCTAAGAAGGTTATCATGGCCCTTAGGCCTGCATTTTTACTCAAAATGCCAAACAGCCCCTTGGGCTAATTTTTCGAGGCACCAAGCCTATGCCTGCATCGTGGGCATTGCATGTACTATGCTCCTAGTACAAGCAATTCTATTGTATGGGCCAAGCACCCTGCTTTCTGAAAAAAATGTATATGAAGCCCCTTGAGCTAATTTTTTTAGGCAACAAGCCTATGCTTGCATCGTGGGCGTTGCTTGTACTATCATCCTGCTGGAGCCTGGTGAAGGGTCCCACTGTACGCTCTGTAGAAAACGCGTAGACGCGATGTGTAGCAGGTAGACGTCCCAGCCTCTCACATGTGTGTTCCTAGTCTTGTTGCCATAGCGAGGCATTAAGTAACCCCCCAAACACAGGCACTGTTTATTTGTCAGCAACATTTGTATGTGGAGTCATGATTTTACACTTAGTAACCAAGGTGACTTCATGCGCCATGCGGGCCGTAAAGTACTTGCTAATGATGCTCTCTCTCCCCTGTCCCCCACGCCAAATGTCTCGGGGTAATCCTTGACTCCTCCCTCTCCTTCAAGCCCCACCTGGAGTCCCTAACCAAGTCCCTGTGACTCCAACTCAAAAATATTTCACGAATTCGCTCGTTACTCAACCCTGACACTGCTAAAACACTCATTAATGCCCTCATCATCTCCCGCATTGACTACTGCAACCTCCTTCGCACAGGCCTCCCTGCCAACTCTCTTGCACCTCTCCAGTCTATACAAAACTCTGCTGCCCGACTAATCCATCTGTCCTCACGCTACTCCCCTGCCTACCCCCTCTGCCAAGCCCTTCACTGGCTCCCCGCCCCACAGAGAGCTCACTTTAAAACACTGACCATGACATTCAAAGCCTTACACAACCTATCCCCACCATACATCTCCGACATGATCTCCCGATACCATCCCTCACACAACCTGCGTTCATCCCAAGAACTTCTCCTACACTCCCCCCTCATCTCCTCTTCCCACAACCGCATACAGGATTTCTCCCGGGCATCCGCCATGCTCTGGAACTCCCTGCCCCACCTCATCAGTCACTCGCCTACCCTGGGAACCTTCAAGAGACACCTAAAGACTCACCTCTTCCGACAGGCCTACAACCTGCCATGAGACCCCGCTACACGCCCCACGACCGACACCTTCCCCATCCTATTGTATCCCCACCCACCCCTCGTAGAATGTGAGCCCACGCGTACAGGGTCCTCTCCTCTTGTACCTGTATGACCTTATTGTCTATGTTTATTGTACTTGTCCTTGTCTACCTTATCCTCATGTAAAGCGCCATGGAACCTATCGGCGCTATATAAATAAATAATAATTATAATAATGATGATGACCCACAAAACAACCTAAACATCCATTCCATGAAAAAAGACAGACACAAAGCTGTTTTTTAAAACTGTGTATTAAAACAAAATGGCAGCACTGGTTGGACGTTGTGACCATATGCAAGGACACACCCCCAACCAATAACACCCGCTTTTCAATTTGTGGATACATTTCTAGAAAGAACAACAATAAAATCAGAGCTATTTAAAATTTTGCTCCAGATAACCCAAAAATTAAAAATAAAAATAAAGTATTTACAAAAGCACATAGGTTCTTAGAATAGTAGTGCAATGTAACAGACTAGATACCAACAGGGCACCAGTATGGTATATAAACCTCTGAATAAAAGTGGGGTAATATCTTTTATAAATTCTATAAGGTGTAAGACTGTACCAGAATATGTAAGTGCACAAGAGTAGGGAGTGTCACGTGGGGAAATAAGTAATAAGTGGAGTAGGTTTCCCAAAAATACAACATTTTTATGTAGTGCAAAAATATTTTTCAAAACAACAATTCAGTGGGGTGAAAAGACAAAAACCACACATTTTTCTAATCTATGTGAAAAAAATTGAACATAAATTGTGGTAACCTACAATACAATGTGTGATCAAGAATGGGTGATTTAAAGGGGGTTATACCACCAACAATTTTACATTAAAGATCCATATACAGAATCAGAAAATAACAAAAAAACATTGTGCAATTCTAATTTTTTTTAAAACAAATAAAAAGATAAAAAAAAAAATGGAGCCCTACAGGTCCTGGTAGGTGGGCTGATTGGGTGGGGTAGGCTGTACCTGCCCACCATCACCCTGGTCCTGTAAGAGGTCAAGGGCCCCATGGATGGCCTCCGCCAACCCTTGAGGGTGGATCCTCTGTGCAGGTGTGGGGAAAGCTGGTAGGTCCCTGTTAGGTGGCCAGTGACGCAAAGGAGGTATAGGCCTCTGGGGTGGCACATGGCTGTCCCGGGGTGTGGGCCTGTCTTGGAGGTTGGAGTGTGACAGTTGCCACCCCTCCAAATACTGAAAAACCTCACCTGGGTGGTTTGGTGGGCGACTGGCTTCAAGCACAATATGTAATGCTGACCTTGCCCGCAGTAGCCTGTCAAATGGAATTACATCCAGGAATGGTATGAGACTGTGGGCAAAGACAGCATTACTTTGTGCACGATGTTGATGAGGTGACCCCGGGATCAGACCATGGCTGCTGATTCGAGGTGGGCATCCAGTTTCCTCCACTGCTGGATGTTGGTGGCGAGACAGTGGTTCTGGCCCTTCAACCTCCTCCTCTTGCGGCCGACATGCCCCAAAGCTGGGGTTGGTGCTGGTGGCGGCGGTGGTGGTGGTGTTGGTGCTGGTGGCGGCGGCGGTGGTGGTGGTGGTGTGGTGGTATTCCACCAGCTTGGCCTTGGTCCTCCACTTCTATTCTGGGTGGTTCAGGGGCCTCCCTCGCCTGTTCAGGCAGCTGTGGTGGTGGAGGGTTTGCACGCCGCCTGCGGTAGTGAGCATCTCTGTGGGTAAAGGCCAAAAAAATTTGGTGAATGCATTACATTTGGAAACAAAAACATAGGTCAAACATTAAGTTGCACGCTTTTTTGACTCTGTGTATCTGTGTATTCTGAATCAGATATTTTTTATTATTATTAAAGAATAACCAACTGTACATAACATAAAGGAATACGTCACTTTGTTTGCTAATTCCATAATAATACATAATTTTTCCCCCCCTTATTAACCCCCACCCCCCCATCCCATCTAATCTAGACGATCAATAACACCAATGGTTCACATGAAAAAAACGTCCCCCTGACTTCACTTTTAACTTGACATACTTAATTTACCAAACTTTTAGGTTATATCATCTATATAAACCAGGGAAGGGGTTCAAACGTATACAATATATATATATAATATAATATATAATATAATACAATATATATAATAATGACTATTCAGCCACTATCTCCATCCACTTCTTTCTCAACCCTCGTCCATGGCTCCCATATCTGTGTATTCTGTGTTTTCATTGTTGACCTTAAGATGGAATTGCAGCCAATAAATTAGGACATTTTGGCTCATGCCTCAACCAATATTCTATGTGTGGGTAGTGTTGGTCCTCGATTTTTTGACATTACATTTGAAATTTAACCATTTGTCTGCCCAATTACACTGTGCCCTGCCTTAGGCAGGACAGCTATTTAGGCACTTGAAGACACATTAGTGGCCACAAGTATAGCATTTACTTTTTGTTGTAACGTTATGTGGACAAAGCTATAGCCTGACACTGTGAGGCAAACACATTCTTCAGGGTTGTTTGCCATCAGATGGACAGTAAAAGACGCAGTGTGGGAGGCCTTGGTTTCAAAGCACATAACCCAGATCTATAGGGCAGGTGAGCAAGACAGTAAATGGAGTCCTGCAGCATAGGTGACACATGAGCATTCGGCGTTAGTGGCCTACACTCCTTGTTGCTGCCATGTATGCTAATCAGGAATGTCTTGGTAAATAAAACCCACAAAACATATGGCTTGGATTTTGAAACGACTGTAATGGACATAGAGTATGGGGTTGTTTTTGATCAGCAGGTCACACATCGTTGGTGCCAAACAAGGTGGTATGCACAGATGGACAGTTTTACAATTATTCCAACGGGGCCGAAACAAAAACCGGGAGCAGCAAGGGCAAACCTCGGGTTTCCTAAAGGATCTTGGACATAAAAGCCTGTTGCACTGAAAATATGGCCCCCTTAAGTTTGATTTTATACAGCATTAATACACTATGTTTTTCGGAGGATTCTTAATGTGGTCATCAGTTAACAACAAAACAATTAAATTCACATGTGGGCCCTAATATCTACACCATCACCTTGCAGCCCCAAATATACCCATGGGAAAACTCACCCACACGTATTTGTAGTGATACAGAGTATGTCCTCAAATGTGTGTGACTGTGTCAACAATCTGGGATGGTGTACAAACAGTTTAGTGCAAAAGGGGTATATCCTTACAACGTTATTTAGCCTAAAAAACACCCACAATTAAACGTGTAGGGATGTATGTGGCCCTTATGCAAGTGGAGGGAGGCCATTAGGAACACATACAAATGATGCTTACGACAGGCAAACCAGACAAGGCCACACACCTTAGAGGCCATTGCAGGGAAGAACATGGCTTTGTTCCACAAACATGCCAACAATAATAGCTAATTGTGAGGTCACGGAACATTGTGTCTGCCCACCTTGCAGAACATGGCTTATTTGTCCCAACGTCACAATGTGGCTATAAATGTGTATGTCCTGGATCATTGCCAAAGGTAATAGAAATCTGTTGCACCATGGCAGAAACAAACCCCAGTGTGGGTATGTAAACCAGCACACTCAATATAGAGCTTCATACGTAGACTGTGTGCCCTCGTGGACAGGGTCCTCTCCTCTTGTACCTGTACGACCTGATTGTCTTCATTTACTGTTTTTTGTAGTTAACCATTATCCTCATGTAAAGTGCCATGGAACCTAATGGCGCTATATAAATAAATAATAATAATAGTACCCAACAGTGCTGCAGACACATACCTTGGCATACGGACCACCGGTTCCAGGAAGGACAGCCGGTCGTAGTGCTGATAGATCAGCCCTGGAGCTGCTCCCGGTTCCCTCTCTGAGATCTGGCGGTATTGTTTTCTATGTTGATCGCGGCAGCTCCTCCAACGTTTTTGAAGATGGTCAACTGTGAAATGATTTCAAACCGGGTTTAGACATGTGTAATATTTGAAACATCAAAAGTATGTGTACAAATCAACAATAACATTTTATTCATGTTGTGTGTGTAATGTGTATACAAGGCACAGTGACACGACAGTGTGGAACATCATCAACAGCATTACGGACATTGAGCTCACGTGGACACAATCACAAATGAGGCAGGACACATGTCAACACATAGAGAATGTAATAGTGCGGGCACCAGACTCTGCTCATTAGTGGTATTAATATACACCCAACCCCCTGGCCGTAAGAGCCAGGAGCACCAGCCCTTAAACTAAGTGTACTGTTGTGACCCCATCCAAATATAGGCAACTATGCGACGGCGCATGATAACACATTGAGGGTACGGTATACCCTGCTATGGGGGCCTGTATACCCACGAGGGCCCTGTATACCCACTGCTGGGGGCCCTGTATACCCACTGGGGCCCTGTATACCCACTGCTGGGGGCCCTGTATACCCACTGCTGGGGGCCCTGTATACCCACTGCTGGGGGGGCTGTACACCCACTGAGGGCCCTGTATACAGGGACTGACTGGCACCCTACAGTTTGGGTGGCAGCCCTCCCTCACCGGCCCGACACAGGTGAGGACGGGGGGTGGGGGGGTGATGACTGGCGGCCGCCTCACAGTCACCGCAGCTCCCGCAGTATCCTAGGGCTCGCTCCCAGCCGCAGCCTCGCGCTCCTCACAGTCGCTCGCTCCCAGTCGCAGCCACACGACACTCACAGACGCTCACTCCCGGCCGCAGCCGCGCGCTGATGACGTCATCGCGCGGCCAGGAGCTTCCGGTTCCGGCTGCTGCTTCAGGGTCATGCGGCTGCTTCATGCTCCTGCAGCCGCATGACCCGTGCGGGCGGCAGCCCTTTTCATGGTCCAGGCGGCCCAAAATAGGGGAAAATACGCCGGCCTGGGCCAGTCCGCCCCTGCCTGTATACCATAATATGGGGGCATGTATACCCATCTGGGGGCCTGTATACTCTGCAGGGGGAGCTGTATACTCTGCTGGGGGGCTGTCTACCAGTGATAGCCGCTATATACCAGGATGGCGGTCAATATGTTTTCACAGTTTTTGGGGGCAAAAATAGGGGGTGAGGCTTAAACACGGGTCGGCTTGTACACGAGTATATATACAGTAAATGCAATATGTAACGTGTGAAATCATTTAACTTACTCATATTGCTCTGTTCATCATGGCCACTCAGATGGAACGCAGGGAACATCACTTGGGCGATCTCTCTCCAGGCCGTAGTCCTCATGATGTTATCCCCATAGGCAGGGTCCGTTGGGAGCCATAGCAGTGGCCGAGCCTCCACCAGAGGAATCAAACGCAGCGTGTTCACAGTGACACGGCGGCCATGATTGCTCTGTGGAATGGATTGCTCTGTGTGTGCGTCGGTCAGCGCGACTTGTTTCCTCTTTGCTTTAAGCATGGTGTGTGCAGGAGAATCGCTTCCCCCGCATCATCGGCTCCAAATAAGAGAAAAACCTGCGAGTTTGGACTCGCACACTTTCAGAGACACATCAGCGATTTGTAAATCTCATTATTCGCTATTACTCGGTTCCCTATTCATTAACATTGGACTCGCTAGATTCGCAACGAGTAGCGAGTCCTGGACTCGGACTCGTGCGGGTCTAGCGATTCCGAGTAATTTGGAACTCGCTCATCCCTACTGCTGACATGCTGGCTTCCCATCTGTGGGACTTTTGTATAGGCATACATTAGTAAAAGTCAGTTTTAATTACAGTCAATGGTTTCTACTCTTACAAGCCCTTTGGCCTGTCTAAAGTCAATGCAACCATTGACTCCCATTGAGTCACCCACAGAAACTTCCATTGGGTCTCTCATGAGGTCTCCCATCCAGCCCGTGATCAAGGCTCTCACTGCTTAACTTCAAAAGTCTGTCAAGGGCATGCACAATGGGTTTACAATGGCTGCTGACATGCTGGCTTCCCATCTGTGGGACTTTTGTATAGGCATACATTAGTAAAAGTCAGTTTTAATTACAGTCAATGGCTTCTACTTTTACCAGCTCTTTGGCCTGTCAAAAGTCAATGCAGCCATGGACTCCCATTGAGATTCCCATTGGGTTTCTCACGATGTCTCCCATCCAGCCCGTGACCAAGGCTCTCACTGCTTAGCTTCAAGAGTCTGTCAAGGGCATGCACAATGGGCTTACAACGGCTGCTGACATGCTGGCTTCCCATCTGTGGGACTTTTGTATAGGCATACATTAGTAAAAGTCAGTTTTAATTACAGTCAATGGCTTCTACTCTTACCAGCCCTTTGGCCTGTCAAAAGTCAATGCAGCCATGGACTCCCATTGCGATTCCCATTGGGTCATCCATAGAGACTTCCATTGGGTCTCTCATTAAGTCTCCCACCCAGCCCGTGACCAAGGCTCTCACTCCTTAGCTTCAAGAGTCTGTTAAGGGCATGCACAGAGGGTTTACAATGGCTGCTGACATGCTGGCTTCCCATCTGTGGGACTTTTGTATAGGCATACATTAGTAAAAGTCAGTTTTAATTACAGTCAATGGCTTCTACTCTTACCAGCCCTTTGGCCTGTCAAAAGTCAATGCAGTCATGGTCTCCCATTGAGATTCGCATTGGGTCACTCATGGAGACTTCTATTGGGTCTCTCATGAGGTCTCCCATCCAGCCCGTGACCAAGGCTCTCACTGCTTAGCTTCAAGAGTCTGTCAAGAGCATGCACAATGGGTTTACAATGGCTGCTGACATGCTGGCATCCCATCTGTGGGACTTTTGTATAGGCATACATTAGTAAAAGTCAGTTTTAATTGCAGTCAATGGCTTCTACTCTTACCAGCTCTTTGGCCTGTCAAAAGTCAATGCAGCCATGGCCTCCCATTGAGATTCCCATTGGGTCTCTCATCTAGCCCGTGACCAAGGCTCTCACTGCTTAGCTTCAAGAGTGTGTCAAGGGCATGCTCAATGGGTTTACAATGGCTGCTGACATGCTGGCTTCCCATCTGTGGGACTTTTGTATAGGCATACATTAGTAAAAGTCAGTTTTAATTACAGTCAATGGCTTCTACTCTTACCAGCCCTTTGGCCTGTCAAAAGTCAATGCAGCCATGGATTCCCATTGGGTCACCCATAGAGACTTCCATTGGGTCTCTCATGAGGTGTTCCATTCAGCCTGTGACCAAGGCTCTCACTGCTTAGTTTCAAGAGTCTGGCAAGGGCATGCACAATGGGTTTACAATGGCTGCTGACGTGCTGGCTTCCCATCTGTGGGACTTTTGTATAGGCATACATTAGTAAAAGTCAGTTTAAATTAAAGTCAATGGCTTCTACTCTTACCAGCCCTTTGGCCTGTCAGAAGTCAATGCAGCCATGGTCTCCCATTGACATTCCCATTGGGTCACCCATAGAGACTTCTATTGGGTCTCTCATGAGGTCTCCCATCCAGCCCGTGACCAAGGCTCTCACTGCTTAGCTTCAAGAGTCTGTAAAGGTCATGCACAATGGGTTTACAATGGCTGCTGACGTGTTGGCTTCCCATCTGTGGGACTTTTGTATAGGCATACATTAGTAAAAGTCAGTTTTAATTACAGTCAATGGCTTCTACTCTTACAAGCCCTTTGGCCTGTCAAAAGTCGATGCAGCCATGGACTCCCATTTAGGTTCCCATTAGGTCACCCATAGAGACTTCCATTGTGTCTCTCATGAGGGCTCCCATCCAGCCCGTGACCAAGGCTCTCACTGATTAGCTTCAAGAGTCTGTCAAGGGCATGCACAATGGGTTTACAATGGCTGCTGACATGCTGGCTTCCCATCTGTGGGACTTTTGTATAGGCATACATTAGTAAAAGTCAGTTTAGATTACAGTCAATGGCTTCTACTCTTACCAGCCCTTTGGCCTGTGAAAAGTAAATGCAGCCGTGGTCTCCCATTGGGTCTCTCATGAGGTCTCCCATCCAGCCTGTGACCAAGGCTCTCACTGCTTAGTTTGAAGAGTCTGTCAAGGGCATGCACAATGGGTTTACAATGGCTGCTGACATTCTGGCTTCCCATCTGTGGGACCTTTGTATAGGCATACATTAGTAAAAGTCAGTTTAAATTACAGTCAATGGCTTCTACTCTTACCAGCCCTTTGGCCTGTCAAAAGTCAATGCAGCCATGGTCTCCTATTGACATTCCCATTGGGTCTCTCATGAGGTCTCCCATCCAGCCCGTGACCAAGGGTCTCACTTCTTAGCTTCAAGGGTCTGTCAAGGGCATGCACAATGGTTTTGCAAGGGCTGCTGACATGCTGGCTTCCCATCTGTGGGACTTTTGTATAGGCATACATTAGTAAAAGTCAGTTTAGATTGCAGTCAATGGCTTCTACTCTTACCAGCCCTTTAGCCTGTCAAAAGTCAATGCAGCCATGGACTCCCATTGAGATTCCCATTGGGTTACCCATAGAGACTTCCATTGTGTCTCTCATGATGTCTCCCATCCAGCCCGTGACCAATGCTCTCACTGCTTAGCTTCAAGAGTCTGTCAATGACATGCACAATGGGTTTACAATGGCTGCTGACATGCTGGCTTCCCATCTGTGGGACTTTGGTATAGGCATACATTAGTAAATGTCAGTTTTAATTACAGTCAATGGCTTCTACTCTTACCAGCCCTTTGGCCTGTCAAAAGTCAATCCAGCCATGGTCTCCCATTGAGATTCCCATTGGGTCTCTCATGGAGACTTCCATTGGGTCTCTCATGAGGTCTCCCATCCAGCCTGTGACCAAGGCTCTCACTGCTTAGCTTCAAGAGTCTGTCAAGGGCATGCACAATGGGTTTACAATGGCTGCTGACATGCTGGCTTCCCATCTGTAGGACTTTTGTATAGGCATACATTAGTAAAAGTCAGTTTTAATTACAGTCAATGGCTTCTACTCTTACCAGCCCTTTGGCCTGTCAAAAGTCAATGCAGCCATGGACTCCCATTGAGATTCCCATTGGGTCACCCATAGAAACCTCTATTGGGTCTCTCATCCAGCCTGTGACCAAGGCTCTCACTGCTTAGCTTCAAGAGTCTGTCAAGGGCATGCACAATGGGTTTACAATGGCTGCTGACATGCTGGATTCCCATCTGTGGGACTTATGTATAGGCATACATTAGTAAAAGTCAGTTTTAATTACAGTCAATGGCTTCTACTCTTACCAGCCCTTTGGCCTGTCAAAAGTCAATGCAGCCATGGACTCCCATTGAGATTCCCATTGGGTCACCCATAGAGACTTCCATTGGGTCTCTCAAGAGGTCTCACATCCAGCCCGTGACCAAGGCTCTCACTGCTTAGCTTCAAGAGTCTGTCAAGGGCATGCACAAAGGGTTTACAATAGCTGCTGACATTCTGGCTTCCCATCTGTGGGACTTTTGTATAGGCATACATTAGTAAAAGTCAGTTTTAATTACAGTCAATGGCTTCTACTCTTACCAGCCCTTTGGCCTGTCAAAAGTCAATGCAACCATGGACTCCCATTGAGTCACCTATAGAGACTTCCATGAGGTCTCTCTTGAGGTCTCCCATCCAGCCTGTGACCAAGGCTCTTACTGCTTAGCTTCAAGAGTCTGTCAAGGGCATGCACAATGGGTTTACAATGGCTGCTGACATGCTGGCTTCCCATCTGTGGGACTTTTGTATAGGCATACATTAGTAAAAGTCAGTTTTAATTACAGTCAATGGCTTCTACTCTTACCAGCCCTTTGGACTGTCCAAAGTTAATGCAGTCATGGACTCCCTTTGAGACTCCCATTGGGTCACCCATAGAGACTTTCATCAGGTCTCTTATGAGGTCTCCCATCCAGCCCGTGACCAAGGCTCTCACTGCTTAGCTTCAAGCGTCTGTCAAAAGCATGCACAATGGGTTTACAATTGCTGCTGACATGCTGGCTGCCCATCTGTGGGACTTTTGTATAGGCATACTATAGTAAAAGTCAGTTTTAATTACAGTCAATGGCTTCTACTCTTACCAGCCCTTTGGCCTGTCAAAAATCAAAGTAGCCATGGACTCCCATTGGGTCACCCATAGAGACTTCCATTGGGTCTCTCGTGAGGTCTCCCATCTAGCCCGTGACCAAGACTCTCACTGCTTAGCTTCAAGAGTCTGTCAAGGGCATGCACAATGGGTTTACAATGGCTGCTGACATGCTGGCTTCCCATCTGTGGGACTTTTGTATAGGCATACATTAGTAAAAGTCAGTTTTATTTACAGTCAATGGCTTCTACTCTTTCCAGCCCTTTGGCCTGTCAAAAGTCAATGCAGCCATGGACTCCCCTTGAGACTTCCATTGGGTCTCTCATGAGGTCTCCCATCCAGCCCGTCACCAAGGCTCTCACTGCTTAACTTCAAGAGTCTGTCAAGGGCATGCACAATGGGTTTACAATGGCTGCTGACATGCTGGCTTCCCATCTGTGGGACTTTTGTATAGGCATCTACTTATATAATCCGGAGTTTGGAATTCGGGCACTGTAGCCGAATCCCAGACTCCTTTGCGCCACTGCGAGCGATGCCGCGTAGCGTCATCGCGAGCAGTTTTCCCGCTATCGAGCGGCGCCATCGCTACCCCGCACACCCTCCGCTGCCCACACAGCCTCCGGTGCCCGCACAGCCAGCCCGCACCACCCCTCCGCCCCCCACACACCCTCCGGTGCCCGCACAGCCTACGGTGCAAAGCCCGCACAACCCCTGCGCCGCCCACACACTCTCCGGTCCGGTGCCCGCACAGCCTCCCGCTATCGAGCGGCGCCATCGCTACCCCCGCCACCCGCACACCCTCCGCTGCCCACACAGCCTCCGGTGCCCACACAGCCAGCCCGCACCACCCATCCGCCGCCCACACACCCTCCGGTGCCCACACAGCCCGCACCACCCCTCCGCCGCCCGCACACACTGCAGCGCTGCACCTACAGCCGCAGCATCGATTCCCTGCTCCAGACCTTCTACCAGCTCACGAAGCTGCAGAAGGTAAGGAGACTACACAGCAGCCCAGGGAGGAGAGGAGCCAAGGGACAACAGGAGGCCACACACAAGAGGAGACGAGCCAAGGGAGGACAGGAGGCCACAGACAAGAGGAGAGGAGCCAAGGGAGGACAGGAGGCCACACACAAGAGGAGACGAGCCAAGGGAGGACAGGAGGCCACAGACAAGAGGAGAGGAGCCAAGGGACAACAGGAGGCCACACACAAGAGGAGACGAGCTAAGGGAGGACAGGAGGCCACAGACAAGAGGAGAGGAGCCAAGGGAGGACAGGAGGCCACACACAAGAGGAGACGAGCCAAGGGAGGACAGGAGGCCACAGACAAGAGGAGAGGAGCCAAGGGAGGACAGGAGGCCACAGACAAGAGGAGAGGAGCCAAGGGAGGACAGGAGGCCACTGACGAGAGGAGAGGAGTCAAGGGAGGACAGGAGCCCACTGACGAGAGGAGAGGAGCCAAGGGAGGACAGGAGCCCACTGACGAGAGGAGAGGAGCCAAGGGAGGACAGGAGGCCACAGACAAGAGGAGAGGAGCCAAGGGAAGACAGGAGGCCACAGACAAGAGGAGAGCAGCCAAGGGAGGACAGGAGGCCACAGACAAGAGGAGACGAGCCAAGGGAGGACAGGAGGCCACAGACAAGAGGAGAGGAGCCAAGGGAGGACAGGAGGCCACAGACAAGAGAAGAGGAGCCAAGGGAGGACAGGAGGCCACAGACAAGAGGAGAGGAGCCAAGGGAGGACAGGAGGCCACAGACAAGAGGAGACGAGCCAAGGGAGGACAGGAGGCCACAGACAATAGAAGAGCCCGGGGACCAAAGCCTAGCCAAGAGATAAGAAGAAGAGCCCAGGGAGGACAACCACTGTCCAGTGCTAAACACTAAGCCACTGTATACACTGCTCAACACTGAGCCACTGCACAGTGCTCACCACTCAGCCACCGTATACAGTGCTAAACACTGAGCCACCATATACAGTGCTAACCCCTAAGCCACCGTATACAGTGCTAACCCCAGAGCCACCGTATACAATGCTAACCACTCAGCCACCGTATACAGTGCTAACCCCTGAGCCACCGTATACAGTGCTAACCACTGAGCCACCGTATACAGTGCTAACCACTGAGCCACCGTATACAGTGCTAACCCCTGAGCCACCGTATACAGTGCTAACCCCTGAGACACCGTATACAGTGCTAACCCCTGAGCCACCGTATACAGCCCTAACCACTGAGCCACCGTATACACTGCTAACCACTGAGCCACCGTATACAGTGCTAACCACTGAGCCACCATATACAGTGCTAACCACTGAGCCACCCTGTACTCTGCTAACCACTGAGCCACCATATACAATGCTAACCAGTGAGCCACTGTACTCTGCTAACTACTAAGCTACTGTACTATTAATACCACTAAGCCACTGTATACAGTGCTAACCACTAAGCCACTGTACACTGTTAACCACGCACCCACTCCATACACTGCTAAAAACTTACCCACCATATACAATCCTATCCACTGCCCAATTGTACAGTGCTAACCACTGAGCCGCTGCACAGTACTCACCACTAAGCCACCATACTCTGCTAAACACTCAGCCACCGCACGCTGATCACCACTCGGCCAACATACAGTGCTAACCACTAAGCCACTGTATACAGTGCTAATCACTAAGCCACTGTATACAGTGCCAACCACTGAACCAACGTATACAATGCTATCCACTCACCCACTGTACAGTGCTAACTACTCTGCCGCTGCACAGTACTCACCACTGATCCACCATACAGTGCTAACCACTGACCCACCATACCGTAAAACCACTGACCCACCGTTTATAATACTAACTGAGCCACTGTACACTCCTAACCACTAAGCCACTCTATACAGTGCTACCCACTGAGCTACCATATACAGTGCTAACCACTGACCCACCTTATACAATGCTAAACAATCTGCCAATGTACAGTACTAACCACTAAGCCACCATACAGTGATAACCACTAAGCCACCGTATAGAGTGCTAACCACTGAACCACCATACCGCATGCCCCATCGCGACCCGCCGCTTCCTGCCCGCAAACGCACAAACCCCCACCACTGCCCGCTCCACGCCATACATACATACATAGGCATACATTAGTAAAAGTCAGTTTTAATTACAGTCAATGGCTTCTACTCTTACCAGCCCTTTGGCCTGTCAAAAGTCAATGCAGCTATGGTCTCCCATTGAGACTCCCATTGGGTCACCCAAAGAGACTTCCATTCGGTCTCTCATGATGTCTCCCATCCAGCACGTGACCAAGGCTCTCACTGCTTAGCTTCAAGAGTCTGTCAAGGGCATGCACAATAGGTTTACAATGGTTGCTAACATGCTGGCTTCCCATCTGTGGGACTTTTGTATAGGCATACATTAGTAAAAGTCAGTTTTAATTACAGTCAATGGCTTCTACTCTTACCAGCCTTTTAGCCTGTCAAAAGTCAATGCAGCCATTGACTCACCCATAGAGACTTCCATTGGGTCTCTCATGAGGTCTCCCATCCAGCCCGAGACCAAGGCTCTCACTGCTTAGCTTCAAGAGTCTGTCAAGGGCATGCACAATGGGTTTACAATGGCTGCTGACATGCTGGCTTCCCATCTGTGGGACTTTTGTATAGGCATACATTAGTAAAAGTCAGTTTTAATTGCAGTCAATGGCTTCTACTCTTACCAGCAATTTGGTCTGTCAAAAGTCAATGCAGCCATGGTCTCCCATTGGCATTCCCATTGGGTCACCCATAGAGACTTCTATTGGGTCTCTCATGAGGTCTCCCATCCAGCCCGTGACCAAGGCTCTCACTGCTTAGCTTCAAGAGTCTGTCAAGGGCATGCACAATGGGTTTACAATGGCTGCTGACATGCTGGCTTCCCATCTGTGGGACTTTTGTATAGGCATACATTGGTAAAAGTCAGTTTTAATTAAAGTCAATGGCTTCTACTCTTACCAGCCCTTTGGCCTGTCAAAAGTCAATGCAGCCATGGACTCCCATTGGGTCACCTATAGAGACTTCCATTGGGTCTCTCTTGAGGTCTCCCATCCAGCACGTGACCAAGGCTCTCATGCTTAGCTTCAAGAGTCTGACAAGGGCATGCACAATAGGTTTACAATGGTTGCTGACATGTTGGCTTCCCATCTGTGGGAATTTTGTATAGCATACATTAGTAAAAGTCAGTTTTTATTACAGTCAATGGCTTCTACTCTTACCAGCCTTTTAGCCTGTCAAAAGTCAATGCAGCCATTGACTCACCATAGAGACTTCCATTGGGTCTCTCATGAGGTCTCCCATCCAGCCCGAGACCAAGGCTCTCACTGCTTAGCTTCAAGAGTGTGTCAGGGCATGCACAATGGGTTTACAATGGCTGCTGACATGCTGGCTTCTCATCTGTGGGACTTTTGTATAGGCATACATTAGTAAAAGTCAGTTTTAATTACAGTCAATGGCTTCTACTCTTACCAGCCCTTTGGCCTGTCAAAAGTCAATGCAGCCATTGACTCCCAATTGGTCACCCATAGAGACTTCCATTGGGTCTCTCATGAGGTTTCCCATCCAGCCCGTGACCAAGGCTCTCACTGCTTAGCTTCAAGAATCTGTCAAGGGCATGCACAATGGGTTTACAATGGCTGCTGATATGCTGGCTTCCCATCTGTGGGACTTTTGTATAGGCATACATTAGTAAAAGTCAGTTTTAATTACAGTCAATGGCTTCTACTCTTACCAGCCCTTTGGCCTGTCAAAAGTCAAAGCAGCTATGGTCTCCCATTGAGACTCCATTGGGTCACCAAAGAGACTTCCATTCGGTCTCTCATGATGTCTCCCATCCAGCACGTGACCAAGGCTCTCACTGCTTAGCTTCAAGAGTCTGTCAAGGGCATGCACAATAGGTTTACAATGGTTGCTGACATGCTGCTTCCATCTGTGGGACTTTTGTATAGGCATACATTAGTAAAAGTCAGTTTTAATTACAGTCAATGGCTTCTACTCTTACCAGCCTTTTAGCCTGTCAAAAGTCAATGGAGCCATTGACTCACCCATAGAGACTTCCATTAGGTCTCTCATGAGGTCTCCCATCCAGCCCGAGACCAAGCTCTCACTGCTTAGCTTCAAGAGTCTGTCAAGGGCATGCACAATGGTTTACAATGGCTGCTGACATGCTGCTTCCCATCTGTGGACTTTTGTATAGGCATACATTAGTAAAAGTCAGTTTTAATTACAGTCAATGGCTTCTTTTCTTACAGCCCTTTGGTCTGTCAAAAGTCAATGCAGCCATGGTCTCCCATTGGCATTCCCATTGGGTCACCCATAGAGACTTCTATTGGGTCTCTCATGAGGTCTCCCATCCAGCCCGTGACCAAGGCTCTCACTGCTTAGCTTCAAGAGTCTATCAAGGGCATGCACAATGGGTTTACAATGGCTGCTGACATGCTGGCTTCCCATCTGTGGGACTTTTGTATAGACATACATTAGTAAAAGTCAGTTTTAATTAAAGTCAATGGATTCTACTCTTACCAGCCCTTTGGCCTGTCAAAAGTCAATGCAGCCATGGACTCCCATTGGGTCACCTATAGAGACTTCCATTGGGTCTCTCGTGAGGTCTCCCATCCAGCCTGTGACCAAGTCTCTCACTGCTTAGCTTCAAGAGTCTGTCAAGGGCATGCACAATGGGTTTACAGTGGCTGCTGACATGCTGGCTTCCCATCTGTGGGACTTTTGTATAGGCATACATTAGTAAAAGTCAGTTTTAATTACAATCAATGGCTTCTACTCTTACCAGCCCTTTGGCCTGTCAAAAGTCAATGCAGCCATTGACTCCCCTTGAGACTTCCATTGGGTCTCCCATCCAGCCCGTGACCAAGGCTCTCACTGCTTAACTTCAAGAGTCTGTCAAAGGCATGCACAATGGGTTTACAATGGCTGCTGACATGCTGGCTTCCCATCTGTGGGACTTTTGTATAGGCATACATTAGTAAAAGTCAGTTTTAATTACAGTCAATGGCTTCTACTCTTACCAGCCCTTTGGCCTGTCAAAAGTCAATGCAGCCATAGTCTCCCATTGAGATTCCCACTGAGACTCTCATGGAGACTTCCATTGGGTCTCTCATGAGGTCTCCCATCCAGCCCGTGATCTAGGCTCTCACTGCTTACCTTCAAGAATCTGTCAAGGGCATGCACAATGGGTTTACAATGGCTGCTGACATGCTGGCTTTCGATCTGTGGGACTTTTGTATAGGCATACATTAGTAAAAGTCAGTTTTAATTACAGTCAATGGCTTCTACTCTTACCAGCCCTTTGGCCTGTCAAAAGTCAATGCAGCCATGAGTACCATTGACATTCCCATTGGGTCACACGTAGAGACATCTATTGGGTCTCTCATGAGGACTCCCATCCAGTCCGTGACCAAGGCTCTCACTGCTCAGCTTCAAGAGTCTGCCAAGGGCATGCACAATGGTTTTACAATGGCTGCTGACATGCTGGCTTCCCATCTGTGGGACTTTTGTATAGGCATACATTAGTAAAAGTCAGTTTTAATTACAGTCAATGGCTTCTACTCTAACCAGCCCTTTGGCCTGTCAAAAGTCAATGCAGCCATGGGTTGCATTGACATTCCCATTGAGTCACTCATAGAGCCTTCTATTGGGTCTCTCATGAGGTCTCCCATCCAGCCCGTGACCAAGGCTCTCACTGCTTAGCTTCAAAAGTCTGTCAAGGGCATGCACAATGGGTTTACAATGGCTGCTGACATGCTGGATTCCCATCTGTGGGACTTTTGTATAGGCATACATTAGTAAAAGTCAGTTTTAATTACAGTCAATGGCTTCTACTCTTACCAGCCCTTTGGCCTGTCAAAAGTGAATGCAGCCATGGTCTCCCATTGAGATTCCCATTGGGTCACCCATAGAGACTTCTATTGGGTCTCTCATGAGGTCTCCCATCCAGTCCGTGACCAAGGCTCTCACTGCTTAGCTTCAAGAGTCTGTCAAGGGCATGCACAATGGGTTTACAATGGCTGCTGACATGCTGGCTTCCCATCTGTGGGACTTTTGTACATTAGTAAAACTCAGTTTTAATTACAGTCAATGGCTTCTACTCTTACCAGCCCTTTGGCCTGTCAAAAGTCAATGCAGCCATGGTCTCCCATTGAGTCTCTCATGGAGACTTCCATTGGGTCTCTCATGAGGTCTCCCATCCAGCCCTTGACCAAGGCTCTCACTGCTTAGCTTCAAGAGTCTGTCAAAGGAATACACAATGGGTTTACAATGGCTGCTGACATGCTGGCTTCCCATCTGTGGGACTTTTGTATAGGCATTCATTAGTAAAAGTCAGTTTTAATTACAGTCAATGGCTTCTACTCTTACCAGCCCTTTGACCTGTCAAAAGTCAATGCAGCCGTGGACTCCCATTGAGATTCCCATTGGGTCACCCATAGAGACTTCCGTTGGGTCTCTCATGAGGTCTCCCATCCAGCCCATGACCAAGGATCTCATTGCTTAGCTTCAAGAGTCTGTCAAGGGCATGCACAATGGGTTTACAATGGCTGCTGACATGCTGGCTTCCCATCTGTGGGTCTTTTGTATAGGCATACATTAGTAAAAGTCAGTTTTAATTACAGTCAATGGCTTCTACTCTTACCAGCCATTTGGCCTGTCAAAAGTCAATGCAGCCATGGGTTCCATTGACATTCCCATTGGTTCACACATAGAGACTTCCATTGGGTCTCTCATGAGGTCTCCCATCCAGCCCATGACCAAGGATCTCATTGCTTAGCTTCAAGAGTCTGTCAAGGGCATGCACAATGGGTTTACAATGGCTGCTGACATACTGGCTTACCATATGTGGGACTTTTGTATAGGCATACATTAGTAAAAGTCAGTTTTAATTACTGTCAATGGCTTCTACTCTTACCAGCCCTTTGGCCTGTCAAAAGTCAATGCAGCCATGGACTCCCATTGATATTCCCATTGGGTCACCCATAGAGACTTCCATTGGGTCTCTCATGAGGTCTCCCACCCAACTCAAAACCAAGGCTCTCACTGCTTAGCTTCAAGAGTCTGTTAAGGGCTTGCACAATGGGTTTACAATGGCTGCTGACATGCTGGATTCCCATCTGTGGGACTTTTGTATAGGCATACATTAGTAAAAGTCAGTTTTAATTACAGTCAATGGCTTCTAATCTTACCAGCCCTTTGGCCTGTCAAATGTCAATGCAGCCATGGTCTCCCATTGACATTCCCATTGGGTCACTCATAGAGACTTCTATTGGGTCTCTCATGAGGTCTCTCATGAGGTCTTCCATCTAGCACGTGACCAAGGATCTCACTGCTTAGCTTCAAGAGTCTGTCAAGGGCATGTACAATGGGTTTACAAAGGCTGCTGACATGCTGGCTTTCCATCTGTGGGACTTTTGTATAGGCATACATTAGTAAAAGTCAGTTTTAATTACAGTCAATGGCTTCTACTCTAACCAGCCCTTTGGCCTGTCAAAAGTCAATGCAGCCATGGGTTCCATTGACGTTCCCATTGGGTCACCCATAGAGACTTCTATTGGGTCTCTCATGAGTTCTCCCATCCAGTCCGTGACCAAGGCTCTCACGGCTTAGCTTCAAGAGTCTGTCAAGGGCATGCACAATGGGTTTACAATGGCTGCTGACATGCTGGCTTCTCATCTGTGGGACTTTTGTATAGGCATACATTAGTAAAAGTCAGTTTTAATTACAGTCAATGGCTTCTACTCTTACCAGCCCTTTGGCCTGTCAAAAGTCAATGCAGCCATGGGTTGCATTGACATTCCCATTGGGTCACCCATAGAGACTTCTATTGGGTCTCTCATGAGGTCTCCCATCCAGCACGTGACCAAGGCTCTCACTGCTTAGCTTCAAGAGTCTGTCAAGGGCATGCACAACGGGTTTTCAATGGCTGCTGACATACTGGTTTACCATATGTGGGACTTTTGTATAGGCATACATTAGTAAAAGTCAGTTTTAATTACATTCAATGGCTTCTACTCTTACCAGCCCTTTGGCCTGTCAAAAGTCAATGCAGCCATGGACTCCCATTGAGATTCCCATTGGGTCACCCATAGAGACTTCCATTGGGTCTCTCATGAGGTCTCCCATCCAGCCCGTGACCAAGGCTCTCACTGCTTAGCTTCAAGATTCTGTCAAGGGAATGCACAATAGGTTTACAATGGCTGCTGACATGCTGGATTCCCATCTGTGGGACTTTTGTATAGGCATACATTAGTAAAAGTCAGTTTTAATTACAGTCAATGGCTTCTACTCTTACCAGCCCTTTGGCCTGTCAAAAGTCAATGCAGCCATGGTCTCCCATTCGGTCACTCATAGAGACTTCTATTGGGTCTCTCATGAGGTCTCCCATCCAGCACGTGACCAAGGCTCTCACTGCTTAGCTTCAAGAGTCTGTCAAGGGCATGCACAATGGGTTTACAATGGCTGCTGACATGCTGGCTTTCCATCTGTGGGACTTTTGTATAGGCATTCATTAGTAAAAGTCAGTTTTAATTACAGTCAATGGCTTCTACTCTTACCAGCCCTTTGGCCTGTCAAAAGTCAATGCAGCCATGGTCTCCCATTGACATTCCCATTGGGTCACTCATAGAGACTTCTATTGGGTCTCTCATGAGGTCTCCCATCCAGCCCGTTACCAAGGCTCTCACTGCTTAGCTTCATGAGTCAGTCAAGGGCATGCACAATGGGTTTACAATGGCTGCTGACATGCTGGCTTCCCATCTGTGGGACTTTTGTATAGGCATACATTAGTAAAAGTCAGTTTTAATTACAGTCAATGGCTTCTACTCTTTCCAGCCCTTTGGCTTGTCAAAAGTCAATGCAGCCATGGACTCCCATTGGGTCACCCATAGAGACTTCCATTAGGTCTCTCATGAGGTCTCCCATCCAGCCCGTGACCAAAGCTCTCACTGCTCAGCTTCAAGAGTCTGA
Source organism: Allobates femoralis (assembly GCA_033576535.1). Classification (NCBI taxonomy): domain Eukaryota; kingdom Metazoa; phylum Chordata; class Amphibia; order Anura; family Aromobatidae; genus Allobates; species Allobates femoralis. Next base: position 385,286,452 of record JARQOC010000004.1, read on the forward strand.
CAAGGGCATGGACAATGGGTTTACAATGGCTGCTGACATGCTGGCTTCCCATCTGTGGGACATTTGTATAGGAATACATTAGTAAAAGTCAGTTTTAATTACAGTCAATGGCTTCTACTCTTACCAGCCCTTTGGCCTGTCAAAAGTCAATGCACCCATGGACTCCCCTTGAGACTTCCATTGGGTCTCTCATGAGGTCTCCCATCCAGCCCGTGACCAAGGCTCTCACTGCTTAACTTCAAGAGTCTGTCAAAGGCATGCACAATGGGTTTACAATGGTTGCTGACATGCTGGCTTCATATCTGTGGGACCTTTGTATAGGCATACATTAGTAAGAGTCAGTTTTAATTACAGTCAATGGCTTCTACTCTTACCAGCCCTTTGGCCTGTGAAAAGTCAATGCAGCCATGGTCTCCCATTGAGATTCCCACTGGGTCTCTCATGGAGGCTTCCATTGGGTCTCTCATGAGGTCTCCCATCCAGCCTGTGACCAAGGCTCTCACAGCTTAGCTTCAAGAACCTGTCAAGAGCATGCACAATGGGTTTACAATGGCTGCAGACAAGCTGGCTTCCCATCTGTGGGACTTTTGTATAGGCATACATTAGTAAAAGTTAGTTTTAATTACAGTCAATTGCTTCTACTCTTAACAACCCTTTGGCCTGTCAAAAGTAAATGCAGCCATGGGTTCCATTGACATTCCCATTGGCTCACACATAGAGACTTCTATTTGGTTTCTCATGAGGTCTCCCATCCAGTCCGTGACCAAGGCTCTCACTGCTTAGCTTCAAGAGTCTGTCAAGGGCATGCACAATGGGTTTACAATGGCTGCTGACATGCTGGCTTCCCATCTGTGAGACTTTTGTATAGGCATACATTAGTAAAAGTCAGTTTTAATTACAGTCAATGGCTTCTACTCTTACCAGCCCTTTGGCCTGTCAAAAGTCAATGCAGCCATGGACTCCCATTGAGATTCCCATTGGGTCACCCATAGAGACTTTTATTGGGTCTCTCATGAGGGCTCTCACTGCTTATCTTCAAGAGTCTGTCAAGGGCATGCACAATGGGTTTACAATGGTTGCTGACATACTGGCTTCCCATCTGTGGGACTTTTGTATAGGAATACATTAGTAAAAGTCAGTTTTAATTGCAGTCAATGGCTTCTACTTTTACCAGCCCTTTGGCCTGTCAAAAGTCAATGCAGCCATGGACTGCCATTGAGATTCCCATTGGGTCACCCAAAGAGACTTCTATTGGGTCTCTCATGAGGTCTCCTATCCAGCCCATGACCAAGGTTCTCACTGCTTAGCTTCAAGAGTCTGTCAAGGGCATGCACAAAGGGTTTACAATAGCTGCTGACATATTGGCTTACCATATGTGGGACTTTTGTAAAGGCATACATTAGTAAAAGTCAGTTTTAATTACAGTCAATGGCTTCTACTCTTACCAGCCCTTTGGCCTGTCAAAAGTCAATGCAGCCATGGACTCCCATTGAGATTCCCATTGGGTCACCCAAAGAGACTTCTATTGAGTCTCTCATGAGGTCTCCCATCCAGCCCATGACCAAGGTTCTCACTGCTTAGCTTCAAGAGTCTGTCAAGGGCATGCACAATGGGTTTACAATGGCTACTGACATGCTGGCTTCTCATCTGTGGGACTTTTGTATAGGCATACATTAGTAAAAGTCAGTTTTAATTACAGTCAATGGCTTCTACTCTTACCAGCCCTTTGGCCTGTCAAAAGTCAATGCAGCCATGGACTCCCATTGGGTCACCCATAGAGACTTCCATTGGGTCTTTCATGAGGTCTCCCATCCAGCCCAAGACCAAGGCTCTCACTGCTTAGCTTCAAAACTCTGTCAAGGGCATGCACAATGGTTTTACAATGGCTGCTGACATGCTGGCTTCCCATCTGTGGGACTTTTGTATAGGCATACATTAGTAATAGTCAGTTTTAATTACAGTCAATGGCTTCTACTCTTACCAGCCCTTTGGCCTGTCAAAAGTGAATGCAGCCATGGGTTGCATTGACATTCCCATTGGGTCACCCATAGAGCCTTCTATTGGGTCTCTCATGAAGTCTCCCATCCAGCCCGTGACCAAGGCTCTCACTGCTTAGCTTCAAGAGTCTGTCAAGGGCATGCACAATGGGTTTACAGTGGTTGCTGACATACTGGCTTACCATATGTGGGACTTTTGTATAGGCATACATTAGTAAAAGTCAGTTTTAATTACAGTCATTGGCTTCTACTCTTACCAATCCTTTGGCCTGTCAAAAGTCAATGCAGCCATGGACTCCCATTGATATTCCCATTGGGTCACCCATAGAGACTTCCATTGGGTCTCTCACGAGGTCTCCCATCCAGCCCAAGACCAAGGCTCTCACTGCTTAGCTTCAAGAGTCTGTCAAGGGCATGCACAATGGGTTTACAATGGCTGCTGACATACTGGCTTACCATATGTGGGACTTTTGTATAGGCATACATTAGTAAAAGTCAGTTTTAATTACAGTCAATGGCTTCTACTCTTACCAGCCCTTTGGCCTGTCAAAAGTCAATGCAGCCATGGTCTCCCATTGGGTCTCTCATCCAGCCCGTGACCAAGGCTCTCACTGCTTAGCTTCAAGAGTCTGTCAAGGGCATGCACAATGGGTTTACAATGGCTGCTGACGTGCTGGCTTCCCATCTGTGGGACTTTTGTATAGGCATACATTAGTAAAAGTCAGTTTTAATTACAGTCAATGGCTTCTACTCTTACCAGCCCTTTGGCCTGTCAAGAGTCAATGCAGCCATGGTCTCCCATTGAGAGTCTCTCATGGTGACTTCCATTGGGTCTCTCCATGAGGTCTCCCATCCAGCCCGTTACCAAGGCTCTCACTGCTTAGCTTCATGAGTCAGTCAAGGGCATGCACAATGGGTTTACAATGGCTGCTGACATGCTGGCTTCCCATCTGTGGGACTTTTGTATAGGCATACATTAGTAAAAGTCAGTTTTAATTACAGTCAATCGCTTCTACTCTTACGAGCCCTTTGGCCTGTCAAAAGTCAATGCAGCCGTGGACTCCCATTGAGATTCCCATTGGGTCACCCATAGAGACTTCCATTGGGTCACCCATAGAGACTTCCATTGGGTCTCTCATGAGGTCTCCCATCCAGCCGATGACCAAGGCTCTCATTGCTTAGCTTCAAGAGTCTGTCAAGGGCATGCACAACGGGTTTACAATGGCTGCTGACATGCTGGCTTCCCATCTGTGAGACTTTTGTATAGGCATACATTAGTAAAAGTCAGTTTTAATTACAGTCAATGGCTTCTACTCTTACCAGCCCTTTGGCCTGTCAATAGTCAATGCAGCCATGGTCTCCCATTGAGATTCCCACTGGGTCTCTCATGGAGACATCCATTGGGTCTCTCATGAGGTCTCCCATCCAGCCTGTGACCATGGCTCTCACTGCTTAGCTTCAAGAATCTGTCAAGTGCATGCACAATGGGTTTACAATGGCTGCTGACATGCTGGCTTCCCATCTGTGGGACTTTTGTATAGGCATACATTAGTGAAAGTCAGTTTTAATTACAGTCAATGACTTCTACTCTTACCACCCCTTTGGCCTGTCAAAAGTCAATGCAGCCATGGGTTCCATTGACATTCCCATTGGGTCACACATAGAGACTTCTACTGGGTTTCTCCTGAGGTCTCCCATCCAGTCCATGACCAAGGCTCTCACTGCTTAGCTTCAAGAGTCTGTCAAGGTCATGCACAACAGGTTTACAATGGCTGCTGACATGCTGGCTTCCCATCTGTGGGACATTAGTAAAAGTCAGTTTTAATTACAGTCAATGGCTTCTACTCTTACCAGCCCTTTGGCCTGTCAAAAGTCAATGCAGCCATGGGCTCCCATTGAGATTCCCATTGGGTCACCCATGGAGACTTCTATTGGGTCTCTCATGAGGTCTCCCATCCAGCCCGTGACCAAGGCTCTCACTGTTTAGCTTCAAGAGTCTGTCAAGGGCATGCACAATGGGTTTACAATGGCTGCTGACATGCTGGCTTCCCATCTGTGGGACTTTTGTATAGGCATACATTAGTAAAAGTCAGTTTTAATTACAGTCAATGGCTTCTACTCTTACCAGCCCTTTGGCCTGTCAAAAGTCAATGCAGCCATGGGCTCCCATTGAGATTCCCATTGGGTCACCCATAGAGACTTCTATTGGGTCTCTCATGAGGTCTCCCATCCAGGCCGTGACCAAGGTTCTCACTGCTTAGCTTCAAGAGTCTGTCAAGGACATGCACAATGGGTTTACAATGGCTGCTGACATGCTGGCTTCCCATCTGTGGGACTTTTGTATAGGCATACATTAGTAAAAGTCAGTTTTAATTACAGTCAATGGCTTCTACTCTTACCAGCCCTTTGGCCTGTCAAAAGTGAATGCAGCCATGGACTCCCATTGAGATTCCCATTGGGTCTCTCATGAGATCTCCCATCCAGCCCGTGACCAAGGCTCTTACTGCTTAGCTTCAAGAATCTGTCAAGGGCATGCACAATGGGTTTACAATGGCTGCTGACATGTTGGCTTCCCATCTGTGGGACTTTTGTATAGGCATACATTAGTAAAAGTCAGTTTTAATTACAGTCAATGGCTTCTACTCTTACCAGCCCTTTGGCCTGTCAAAAGTCAATGCAGCCATGGTCTCCCATTGAGTCTCTCATGAGGTCTCCCATCCAGCCCGTGACCAAGGCTCTCACTGCTTAGCTTCAAGAGTCTGTCAAGGGCATGCACAATGGGTTTACAATGGCTGCTGACATGCTGGCTTCCCATCTGTGGGACTTTTGTATAGGCATACATTAGTAAAAGTCAGTTTTAATTACAGTCATGGGCTTCTACTCTTACCAGCCCTTTGGCCTGTCAAGAGTCAATGCAGCCATGGTCTCCATTGAGTCTCTCATGGAGACTTCCATTGGGTCTCTCATGAGGTCTCCCATCCAGCCCGTTACCAAGGCTCTCACTGCTTAGCTTCAAGAGTCTGTCAAGGGCATGCACAATGCGTTTACAATGGCTGCTGACTTGCCAGCTTCCCATCTGTGGGACTTTTGTATAGGCATACATTAGTAAAAGTCAGTTTAAATTACAGTCAATGGCTTCTACTCTTACCAGCCCTTTGGCCTGTCAAAAGTCAATGCAGCCATGGGTTCCATTGACTTTCCCATTGGATCACCCATAGAGACTTCTATTGGGTCTCTCATGAGGTCTCCCATCCAGTCCATGACCAAGGCTCTCACTGCTTAGCTTCAAGAGTCTGTCAAGGGCATGCACAACAGGTTTACAATGGCTGCTGACATGCTGGCTTCCCATCTGTGGGACTTTTGTATAGGCATACATTAGTAAAAGTCAGTTTTAATTACAGTCAATGGATTCTACTCTTACCAGCCCTTTGGCCTGTCAAAAGTCAATGCAGCCATGGTCTCCCATTGAGTCTCTCATGGAGACTTCCATTGGGTCTCTCATGAGGTCTCCCACCAAGCCCTTGACCAAGACTTTTACTGCTTAGCTTCAAGAGTCTGTCAAGGGAATACACAATGGGTTTACAATGGCTGCTGACATGCTGGCTTCCCATCTGTGGGACTTTTGAATAGGCATACATTAGTAAAAGTCAGTTTTAATTACAGTCAATGGCTTCTACTCTTACCAGCCCTTTGGCCTGTCAAAAGTCAATGCAACCATGGTCTCCCATTGGGTTACCCATAGAGACTTCTATTGGGGCTCTCACTGCTTAGCTTCAAGAGTCAGTCAAGGGCATGCACAATGGGTTTACAATGGCTGCTGACATGCTGGCTTCCCATCTGTGGGACTTTGTATAGGCATACATTAGTAAAAGTCAGTTTTAATTACAGTCAATGGCTTCTACTCTTACCAGCCATTTGGCCTGTCAAAAGTCAATGCAGCCATGGGTTCCATTGACATTCCCATTGGTTCACACATAGAGACTTCTATTGCGTCTCTCATGAGGTCTCCCATGCAGCCCGTGACCAAGGCTCTCACTGCTTAGCTTCAAGAGTCTGTCAAAGGCATGCACAATGGGTTTACAATGGCTGCTGACATACTGGCTTACCATATGTGGGACTTTTGTATAGGCATACATTAGTAAAAGTCAGTTTTAATTACTGTCAATGGCTTCTACTCTTACCAGCCCTTTGGCCTGTCAAAAGTCAATGCAGCCATGGACTCCCATTGATATTCCCATTGGGTCAACCATAGAGACTTCCATTGGGTCTCTCATGAGGTCTCCCACCCAACTCAAAACCAAGGCTCTCACTGCTTAGCTTCAAGAGTCTGTTAAGGGCTTGCACAATGGGTTTACAATGGCTGCTGACATGCTGGATTCCCATCTGTGGGACTTTTGTATAGGCATACATTAGTAAAAGTCAGTTTTAATTACAGTCAATGGCTTCTAATCTCACCAGCCCTTTGGCCTGTCAAATGTCAATGCAGCCATGGTCTCCCATTGACATTCCCATTGGGTCACTCATAGAGACTTCTATTGGGTCTCTCATGAGGTCTCTCATGAGGTCTTCCATCTAGCACGTGACCAAGGATCTCACTGCTTAGCTTCAAGAGTCTGTCAAGGGCATGTACAATGGGTTTACAAAGGCTGCTGACATGCTGGCTTTCCATCTGTGGGACTTTTGTATAGGCATACATTAGTAAAAGTCAGTTTTAATTACAGTCAATGGCTTCTACTCTAACCAGCCCTTTGGCCTGTCAAAAGTCAATGCAGCCATGGGTTCCATTGACGTTCCCATTGGGTCACCATAGAGACTTCTATTGGGTCTCTCATGAGTTCTCCCATCCAGTCCGTGACCAAGGCTCTCACGGCTTAGCTTCAAGAGTCTGTCAAGGGCATGCACAATGGGTTTACAATGGCTGCTGACATGCTGGCTTCTCATCTGTGGGACTTTTGTATAGGCATACATTAGTAAAAGTCAGTTGTAATTACAGACAATGGCTTCTACTCTTACCAGCCCTTTGGCCTGTCAAAAGTCAATGCAGCCATGGGTTGCATTGACATTCCCATTGGGTCACCCATAGAGACTTCTATTGGGTCTCTCATGAGGTCTCCCATCCAGCACGTGACCAAGGCTCTCACTGCTTAGCTTCAAGAGTCTGCCAAGGGCATGCACAACGGGTTTTCAATGGCTGCTGACATACTGGTTTCCATCTGTGGGACTTTTGTATAGGCATACATTAGTAAAAGTCAGTTTTAATTACAGTCAATGGCTTCTACTCTTACCAGCCCTTTGGCCTGTCAAAAGTCAATGCACCGCCATGGATCCCTCATGAGACTTCCATTGGGTCTCTCATGAGGTCTCCCATCCAGCCCGTGACCAAGGCTCTCACTGCTTAGCTTCAAGAGTCTGTCAAGGCATGCACAATGGGTTTACAATGGCTGCTGACATGCTGGTTCCCATCTGTGGGACTTTTGTATAGGCATACATTAGTAAAAGTCAGTTTAATTACAGTCAATGGCTTCTACTCTTACCAGCCCTTTGGCCTGTCAAAAGTCAATGCAGCCATGGTCTCCCATTGGTCACTCATAGAGACTTCTATTGGGTCTCTCATGAGGTCTCCCATCCAGCCGTGACCAAGGCTCTCACTGCTTAGCTTCAAGAGTCTGTCAAGGGCATGCACAATGGGTTTACAATGGCTGCTGACATGCTGGCTTCCATCTGTGGGACTTTTGTATAGGCATACATTAGTAAAAGTCAGTTTTAATTACAGTCAATGCTTCTACTCTTACCAGCCCTTTGGCCTGTCAAAAGTCAATGCAGCCATGGTTTTACATCCATTGGTCACTATAGAGACTTCTATTGGTCTCTCATGAGTCTCCATCCAGCCGTGACCAAGGCTCTCACTGCTTAGCTTCAAGAGTCTGTCAAGGGCATGCACAATGGGTTTACAATGGCTGCTGACATGCTGGCTTCCATCTGTGGGACTTTTGTATAGGCATACATTAGTAAAGTCAGTTTTAATTACAGTCAATGGCTTCTACTCTTACCAGCCCTTTGGCCTGTCAAAAGTCAATGCAGCCATGGTACTCCCATTGTCACCATAGAGACTTCCATTGGTCTCTCATGAGGTCTCCCATCCAGCCGTGACCAAGGCTCTCACTGCTTAGCTTCAAGAGTCTGTCAAGGCATGCACAATGGGTTTACAATGGCTGCTGACATGCTGGCTTCCCATCTGTGGGACTTTTGTATAGGCATACATTAGTAAAAGTCAGTTTTAATTACAGTCAATGGCTTCTACTCTTACCAGCCCTTTGGCCTGTCAAAAGTCAATGCAGCCTGGTTCATGAATCCCATTGGAGACTTCCATGGTTTCTCATGAGGTCTCCCTCCACCGTGACAAGGCTCTCACTGCTTACTTCAAGAGTCTGTCAAGGCATGCACAATGGGTTTACAATGGCTGCTGACATGCTGGCTTCCATCTGTGGACTTTTGTATAGGCATACATTAGTAAAAGTCAGTTTTAATTACAGTCAATGGCTTCTACTCTTACCAGCCCTTTGGCCTGTCAAAAGTCAATGCAGCCATGGTCTCCCATTGAATTCCCATTGGGTCCCATAGACTCTATTGGTCTCTCATGAGGTCTCCATCCAGCCTGACCAAGGCTCTCACTGCTTAGCTTCAAGAGTCTGTCAAGGGCATGCACAATGGGTTTACAATGGCTGCTGACAATCTGGCTTCCATCTGTGGGACTTTTGTATAGGCATACATTAGTAAAAGTCAGTTTTAATTACAGTCAATGGCTTCTACTCTTACCAGCCCTTTGGCCTGTCAAAAGTCAATGCAGCCATGGTCCATTGAATTCCCATTGGTCACCAAGAGACTTCTATTGGGTCTCTCATGAGGTCTCCCATCCAGCCCTGACCAAGGTCTCACTGCTTAGCTTCAAGAGTCTGTCAAGGGCATGCACAATGGGTTTACAATGGCTGCTGACATGCTGGCTTCACATCTGTGGGACTTTTGTATAGGCATACATTAGTAAAAGTCAGTTTTAATTACAGTCAATGGCTTCTACTCTTACCAGCCCTTTGGCCTGTCAAAAGTCAATGCAGCCATGGACTCCCATTGGGTCACCCAAAGAGACTTCCATTGGGTCTTTCATGAGGTCTCCCATCCAGCCCAAGACCAAGGCTCTCACTGCTTAGCTTCAAGACTCTGTCAAGGGCATGCACAATGGGTTTACAATGGCTGCTGACATGCTGGCTTCCCATCTGTGGGACTTTTGTATAGGCATACATTAGTAATAGTCAGTTTTAATTACAGTCAATGGCTTCTACTCTTACCAGCCCTTTGGAATGTCAAAAGTGAATGCAGCCATGGGTTGCATTGACATTCCCATTGGGTCACCCATAGAGCCTTCTATTGGGTCTCTCATGAGGTCTCCCATCCAGCCCGTGACCAAGGCTCTCACTGCTTAGCTTCAAGAGTCTGTCAAGGGCATGCACAATGGGTTTACAGTGGTTGCTGACATACTGGCTTACCATATGTGGGACTTTTGTATAGGCATACATTAGTAAAAGTCAGTTTTAATTACAGTCATTGGCTTCTACTCTTACCAACCCTTTGGCCTGTCAAAAGTCAATGCAGCCATGGACTCCCATTGATATTCCCATTGGGTCACCCATAGAGACTTCCATTGGGTCTCTCACGAGGTCTCCCATCCAGCCCAAGACCAAGGCTCTCACTGCTTAGCTTCAAGAGTCTGTCAAGGGCATGCACAATGGGTTTACAATGGCTGCTGACATACTGGCTTACCATATGTGGGACTTTTGTATAGGCATACATTAGTAAAAGTCAGTTTTAATTACAGTCAATGGCTTCTACTCTTACCAGCCCTTTGGCCTGTCAAAAGTCAATGCAGCCATGGTCTCCCATTGGGTCTCTCATGAGGTCTCCCATCCAGCCCGTGACCAAGGCTCTCACTGCTTAGCTTCAAGAGTCTGTCAAGGGCATGCACAATGGGTTTACAATGGCTGCTGACGTGCTGGCTTCCCATCTGTGGGACTTTTGTATAGGCATACATTAGTAAAAGTCAGTTTTAATTACAGTCAATGGCTTCTACTCTTACCAGCCCTTTGGCCTGTCAAGAGTCAATGCAGCCATGGTCTCCCATTGAGTCTCTCATGGTGACTTCCATTGGGTCTCTCATGAGGTCTCCCATCCAGCCCGTTACCAAGGCTCTCACTGCTTAGCTTCATGAGTCAGTCAAGGGCATGCACAATGGGTTTACAATGGCTGCTGACATGCTGGCTTCCCATCTGTGGGACTTTTGTATAGGCATACATTAGTAAAAGTCAGTTTTAATTACAGTCAATCGCTTCTACTCTTACCAGCCCTTTGGCCTGTCAAAAGTCAATGCAGCCGCTAGCTATGGAGGAGTGAAGACGCGGGCTGATCTAGCTCCCGCTTCCAGGCACTAATATCTGCAGCTTACAACCAGATTTCAACGGCCAAAGGATAGCCATGCACAAGGGGAAGTCGGGGAGACAATCAGGCACCGGACCGCTGACCCCACAGACCCCGGGAGCGACCATACAGCGCTTCTTTAATAAGAAGGAAAAGATTCCCGCCAAAAACGCGGTACCCAAGATGGCCGCGACTGACAGGAGAAGCGGAGGTTTGGAGCCTAGTGTGCAGGAAGCTCCGCAACACAGGCGAGAAGTACAGCGCCCAGAGGAGAGATACCACCGCCAGGAGGGCATACAGACCAGGGGATCCAGCAGCAGACAGGCTGCGACTGCAGGGGAAGCAGCGGATTCGCAGCCACAGCTCCAGGTGACGGAGGAGGATCACACAGGACGGAGACCCGGTCCCTCATGTGCTGAGGACAGAGAGCCAAAGACGGTGGCTTACCGTTCTCCCCCCACTGAAGGTACTGTAACCCAACATGTCCAGCGGACACAGGGGAGATATGAGGGAGATGATATGAGAGAGCAAGCATGCGGAACAGCCCCAGACATGGACATAACTATCCCAGCAGCTCCCCACTTAGAAGGGCACAGACACCACTCCACTATGCAGAATCTGGGGATGATGCCCCCTCCAGATGACCACCTACACAGTGTCAGTGTGCTGGAGGAATTGGGTGACCTAAGGGCTAGGATGGCCTCTATCCCCACGAGGGAGGACATGGAGTCATACATTGCAAGACTGGAGCAAGCTTATAGAAGTGAAATGTCCTGCCTGAGAGGAGAAGTAAATAGAATTGATAATCAGGGCCAGGATCATGCCCACAGAATAACAGCTTTGGAAGAAATGTGTAGGTCACAGCAGAGAATGTTGCAAACTCAATCCAGCCAAATCTATCACCTGGTTGAAGCCCTAGATGATGGGGAAAACAGAGGGCGACGAAACAATATACGTATAAGAGGGCTACCCGAGACGGTGGAGTCTAGAGATCTCCCTGGGGTGCTTCAGGTTATGTTCAATGAGATCCTGGGAGACCCCCCCACAAATAATATCGAACTTGACAGAGCACACAGGGCTCTTGGCCCTAAACCGGCAGATCCTGAGTGGCCACGAGACGTGATATGTAGAGTTCATCGCTATGTTATTAAAGAAGCTATTATGACCAAACTCAGGAATGGGAAGTTGTGCAGATATGGTGATAAAAATGTGGCCATCCTTCCTGACTTGTCAAGCTTGACTTTACAAAAAAGGAGAGCCTTGCGTCCCCTTCTGGAGATGATCAAAGATCACGACCTGACCTACAGCTGGGGATTTCCCTTTAAACTTCAAGTGAGAAAAGGAGGGAGAGTGCACATTCTTCGCTCCCCTGCAGATGTTCCGATCTTCACGTCTGGACTGGACATTCCACCTGTGCCCATACATGGATGGCCGGAGTTTCCGTTGAGAGCTGGCGGAGGATTTCAGGGACCAATGGGAGGTGCACGCCGAGGTCAAAGGCTACGTGAGGAATTGAGACCTCACCGCTAGATGGTCCTCGCGATGAGAGGAATTGGTCCTCAATGCCAATTTTGTTATTATACATAATATCACTGGTATATATGCAAGTTATTGATGCTGTGTTGCCCCTGCCATTCTTTCTCCCCCCTGTTCCTCATCCAATCTTATCCCCTACCCAACTCCTCTCCCCTCTTATCTTAAACGTACGCACTACTTAATGCGATACAGTGTTTTTTCCTTTTTGGGGGAGAAGGGAGAGCATTTTCTTATCCTCTACAGATAAGCTACTGATATACCAATGTATAATTATTCCTGTATACCTTGTTTGACGGTTAATAAGGGCTAAAATATTAGTCCCTCCGCTTTATATTTAGAAATGGATTTATGGCTATGGCTAGACCACACAAGTTAACATTTAAGATGACTACTTTAGAATTTGAGTTCATGGCCTGGAACGGGAGGCTCCTCTGTAGAAGGCCCGTTCCTAACCAGGGATTCCCTAAAGCACAGGTGCATAGGGATACATTTTTCCCAATAATTCAAATTAAAGTATAAGCCTGATAGAACACAAACCACATTATCGGAGACTTATTTGACGAGGTCTCTGATATTCTTTTACTTCTTGACTTTACCTCTCTATTTTATTTCTCCTCCTCCCCTCCCCCACCCCCCCCTCCCCCCCCTTTTTTTTTCTCTCTCTTCCTCATTTTCTCTATTTTTTTTTTTTTTTTTTTTTATCTCTTTTCTCCTCCTCACTCCCCGGGGACCCTTACCGCCCCCGCAGTTGCTGGGGGCTTCCCTTTGTTTGGGTTAGTTGACGTTTAAGCTATCTAGATTGATCTACAAGGTTCAAAATGGATCGACTGAAAATGTGCTCCTATAATGTTAGGGGTTTTAATACCCCACAAAAACGTGTTCAAATAATGGAAGAAATGCATAAACAACATGTAATGTTATTGCTCCTACAGGAGACCCATTTCAAGACTGGACACATCCCTGGCATCGGTGGCAGACGATATAATGTATGGCTACATAGCTCCAACCCGGAGGCACGATCTCGTGGAGTCTCTATAGCGGTACATAAATCTTTGACTCACACTGTACTTGATTCAGTCATAGATGAGGAAGGGAGGTATATCTTTTTGAAAATAAGTATAAACTCTACCATTTTTACCATAGCTAATTGGTACCTCCCAAACAATGGACCATTAGACAAATGCGTGGCACTTCTGGAGAAACTGGCCTCATTCACTGAGGGGATCTTGTTGGTGGGAGGGGATTTTAATTTCAGTCTAGAACCACATATAAGTAATGCCCCAGGAGGGCGGGGACTCCCTAGATCCAAGCTGAATAGGGTTAGGCGATCAATACAAAATCTAAGTTTAGTGGATGCATGGCGGGCCCTTCACCCCAAAGATAGAGATTTCACCTTTTTTTCCTCTGCCCACCAGACATATAGCAGAATTGACATGATACTGGTGAGTCAGAGAGTCTTGACATGGGGAGTTCAGGCATCCATAGGACAAATCTGCCTATCGGATCATGCACCCATTTTCTGTAGCATGCAACTGCCGGGGGGACACAAAAAACAATGGACGTGGCGGTTAAATGATAATCTTCTTAATGATACAATGTGCAGCTCTGAGATTCAAACAAATATCTCTGAGTTTCTAGAAGTCCATGCAAATGATCCCACGCCTCTCCCAACACAGTGGGAGGCGTTGAAATGTGTGATCAGAGGAGTCTTGGTGAAACACGGCTCCAGGCTTAAGAAAGACAGATGGGAAAAGATTAACGCCCTCACCGGGAAAATAGCAGCCTTGGAGTGTGCCCATAAGCAGTCTCTATCACAACAGACACTAGCAGACTTGGTGATCGCCAGAGACGAGTTGAGACACCTGATCGATCAAAAATACTTACGGGGTAAAGAGAGACTACATAGGTTTGTTTATGAGTATGGTGACAAATGTGGTAGACCATTGGCACGATTATTACACCCTAGGGGCACCCCGGGTAAGATTCCCCAACTTAGACGACCGACCGGGGAAATGACTCAGAACCCAGATGATATCTTACAAATTCTCAGTAGTTACTACAGTCGACTATACGACATTAAAAGTCACTATGACGATATGGACCAAAGACAGGTTGAGGAGAAGATCAAAGAATACATTGAGATGACAGCACTACCGACCATAAAACCTAATGACGCTGACTCCTTGGAAGCAGAATTCTCTGAGACGGAAGTGACAGAGGCCATAAAAAGTTCTCCGGGAGGGAAGAGCCCAGGGCCTGACGGTTATACAGCAAAGTTCTTCAAACAATTTGGTTCCCAGATTACACCTTTTTTAACGAGGGTTTTTAATTCAATATCCCCGGAAGATCCGTGGGTTCCCCAGTCCCTGGAGGCACACATAAGCGTAATACCTAAACCTGGAAAAGATCACACCGAGGCAGCTAATTATAGACCTATTTCACTGATCAATATTGACGTCAAAATGTTTTCCAAATTACTGGCCAACAGACTGGCTCCTCTCCTTCCTTCAGTGATCCACGGCGACCAGGTGGGCTTTATAAAGGGAAGGGAGGCCAGAGACAATACAAACAAAATAATGCTGCTGATGACGCGGTCGAGGGCCTCAAAGCTCCCGATGTGTTTACTATCGGTTGATGCTGAAAAGGCCTTCGACCGTGTTAATTGGAGATTTATGAAGGCCTCCTTGATACAACTGGGACTGGGCGAACGCTTTGTAAACAAAATAATGTCTCTCTATAGAGGACCAACTGCGAAGGTTAGAGCAAATGGAGGACTATCTGCTGCATTCCCAATTAAGAATGGGACACGACAGGGATGTCCCTTATCCCCATTGATTTATGTAATAATAATGGAACATTTAGCAAATGCAATAAGACAAAACCCAGATATCAAGGGCATATCATGGAATGCGAAAACATATAAGTCAGCTCTTTTCGCAGATGACCTCCTCCTTTGTGTCACGCAGCCTAGGACGTCCTTTCCCTCTATATTAAAGGTGTTTGAAGAATTTGGAAAGCTGAGTAATTTCAAAGTTAATGTAGCTAAAACAGAGGCCATGGATGTTTCCCTCACGGAGAACGACAGGATACACCTGATAGAGAGTTATCCATTTAAATGGAAGACCGATGCCCTCAAATACTTGGGGATCTTAGTTCCTAGAGACCCAGCTCGGTGGTACGAATTAAATTATCTTCCCCTACTACAGAAAACCTCTGCAGACATACAGAAATACGATAAAAGGGGTATCTCATGGTTTGGTCGCATTAATGCGATAAAGATGGACGTACTCCCGCGGTTCCTGTTTTTGTTTCAGACGGTCCCGATAGATGTCCCTACTTGTTTTTTTGATTGCTTAAAAGCTCTTCTCACAAGATTTATTTGGGGTGGTCACAGACCTAGAATAGGCATTAAAAACCTATATCGACATAAACTACAGGGAGGTGCAGGGCTACCTAACTTTAGGACATACTACAAGGCTGCAATCTTGATGAGAATGTTCGATTGGCAATTCCATCACAAATCCAAACAGTGGGTAGAATTGGAGCAGGGAAACTTGGAGGTTCCCCTTAGATACTTACCCTGGCTAAAGCCAAATGATAGACCCAAGATTGACTCAGATAACCATTTCATTCTGACAACTCTTAAAATATGGGACAGTGAAGCTAAGAGGGGTATACTGACCAAACAACTGGGACCCCTAACCCCACTCTTCAAAAACCCTTCATTCCCCCCGGCTTTGCAGGCTACTTCGTTCTTGAAATGGAAAATTGAAGATGATCCTCGAATGTTCCAAGTTTTAGGTGAGGGAAGATCGAGGTCTGACAGAATAATGACAGAATGCGATAGCGGGAGTTCTTGGATAGAGGCTGCTCAGTTACAGTCATATGTGATTAAGATGGGACGGGAGGGCAATTTGTTTGCTCAACGTACACAGTTTGAGGTCATATACACACAAGAGTGCCCCCCCACACATCTAGTTTCTCTCATTTATGCCACACTGAATAACAAAGATCCAGAGGATAAACCTAAGTATTTTGATAAATGGGAGATTGAGTTGGGAGAAGAGCTGACGGGAGAGGAGTGGAAACGGGCCTGTCTCTACACTCATAAGATGTCAATGGCTTGCTTGGCCCAGGAGAGAAACTTTAAAATTCTCTCACGATGGTACCAATGTCCCGTCAACTTACATGCCGCTTTCCCTCCACGTCTGACAGCTGTTGGAGATGTAATGGTTCCAGGGGATCTATGATCCATATTTGGTGGGAATGTGACAAAATAAAACCATTTTGGAAATCAGTGTTCAACTTCTACAAGGAAATGGGTGGACAGGATTTGGCAGTTTCTCCAGCAATGGCCTTGTTGTCTGTTCTTCCTGGATCGATAAAATCCCAGAAGTCAGACTTACTCCGTTTTTGTCTAACAGCAGCTAGGACAGTTGTCCCGAGACATTGGAAAACCTCCCATACACCTACTTTGACTGAATGGTTAGAGGAAATGGGAAAAATCCGCAGAATGGAGGAGCTAACGGCGGAAGTCACCGATGCTAGGGATAATTACCTGAAGATATGGAGCCCTTGGGTCTTATTTTTGGACTCCCCGGGTTTTAGAGCTATTTTTCCTAGATAGAGGATGGATAAGATAGCCCTACGGAGGTGGTTCCTAGTGTTGCTGTATGGGTTGGTGGGAACCCTGGGGAGGACCCTTTTTTCTTTTTCTTTCTCTTAGATCTCCTTTCATACTAACTATTCGATATTTTATTATTTTTTTGTCTGTTCTTCTCCTTTCTACCTATTACTACTCTTCCCTCTTTGTATATATTCCATATATAATAAGATCTTAACAGAGCTCACACATGATAATAATCAATAGGAACATACATAGTGACGATTGTAACTCCATACTTGATTGGAGGTCGCTGGAGAAATGTTCCTAACCATAGAAGTATATAACATATTACGAATGAGCTATAGTCAATAGTTCATATCTACTTTGCGAACCCAATGCTGGTAATTATTACAGAAATTCATGATAAAGCTCGTATATAACGTTATGTTATAACAATAATACACTGTACGCGAAGGAACTTTCTATCACCACACTTTATTGATGTATGTTAACAATTTGATATACAATGTTACCAATAGGAGACATGTTGTCTCCAAATGTCTGTATGTTTGTTGGTATTTTTATGTTACCCTCTGTTTCCCTCCCTTTTGTTCAATAAAATCAGATTGAATATAAAAAGTCAATGCAGCCGTGGACTCCCATTGAGATTCCCATTGGGTCACCCATAGAGACTTCCATTGGGTCTCTCATGAGGTCTCCCATCCAGCCGATGACCAAGGCTCTCATTGCTTAGCTTCAAGAGTCTGTCAAGGGCATGCACAACGGGTTTACAATGGCTGCTGACATGCTGGCTTCCCATCTGTGAGACTTTTGTATAGGCATACATTAGTAAAAGTCAGTTTTAATTACAGTCAATGGCTTCTACTCTTACGAGCCCTTTGGCCTGTCAATAGTCAATGCAGCCATGGTCTCCCATTGAGATTCCCACTGGGTCTCTCATGGAGACATCCATTGGGTCTCTCATGAGGTCTCCCATCCAGCACGTGACCATGGCTCTCACTGCTTAGCTTCAAGAATCTGTCAAGTGCATGCACAATGGGTTTACAATGGCTGCTGACATGCTGGCTTCCCATCTGTGGGACTTTTGTATAGGCATACATTAGTGAAAGTCAGTTTTAATTACAGTCAATGGCTTCTACTCTTACCACCCCTTTGGCCTGTCAAAAGTCAATGCAGCCATGGGTTCCATTGACATTCCCATTGGGTCACACATAGAGACTTCTACTGGGTTTCTCCTGAGGTCTCCCATCCAGTCCATGACCAAGGCTCTCACTGCTTAGCTTCAAGAGTCTGTCAAGGGCATGCACAACGGGTTTACAATGGCTGCTGACATGCTGGCTTCCCATCTGTGGGACTTTTGTATAGGCATACATTAGTAAAAGTCAGTTTTAATTACAGTCAATGGCTTCTACTCTTACCAGCCCTTTGGCCTGTCAAAAGTCAATGCAGCCATGGACTCCCATTGAGATTCCCATTGGGTCACCCAAAGAGACTTCTATTGGGTCTCTCATGAGGTCTCCCATCCAGCCCATGACCAAGGTTCTCACTGCTTAGCTTCAAGAGTCTGTCAAGGGCATGCACAATGGGTTTACAATGGCTGCTGACATGCTGGCTTCTCATCTGTGGGACTTTTGTATAGGCATACATTAGTAAAAGTCTGTTTTAATTACAGTCAATGGATTCTACTCTTACCAGCCCTTTGGCCTGTCAAAAGTCAATGCAGCCATGGACTCCCATTGGGTCACCCATAGAGACTTCCATTGGGTCTTTCATGAGGTCTCCCATCCAGCCCAAGACCAAGGCTCTCACTGCTTAGCTTCAAGACTCTGTCAAGGGCATGCACAATGGGTTTACAATGGCTGCTGACATGCTGGCTTCCCATCTGTGGGACTTTTGTATAGGCATACATTAGTAAAAGTCAGTTTTAATTACAGTCAATGGCTTCTACTCTTACCAGCCCTTTGGCCTGTCAAAAGTCAATGCAGCCATGGGCTCCCATTGAGATTCCCATTGGGTCACCCATGGAGACTTCCATTGGGTCTCTCAGGAGATCTCCCATCCAGCCCGTGACCAAGGCTCTCACTGTTTAGCTTCAAGAGTCTGTCAAGGGCATGGACAATGGGTTTACAATGGCTGCTGACATGCTGGCTTCCCATCTGTGGGACATTTGTATAGGAATACATTAGTAAAAGTCAGTTTTAATTACAGTCAATGGCTTCTACTCTTACCAGCCCTTTGGCCTGTCAAAAGTCAATGCACCCATGGACTCCCCTTGAGACTTCCATTGGGTCTCTCATGAGGTCTCCCATCCAGCCCGTGACCAAGGCTCTCACTGCTTAACTTCAAGAGTCTGTCAAAGGCATGCACAATGGGTTTACAATGGCTGCTGACATGCTGGCTTCATATCTGTGGGACCTTTGTATAGGCATACATTAGTAAAAGTCAGTTTTAATTACAGTCAATGGCTTCTACTCTTACCAGCCCTTTGGCCTGTGAAAAGTCAATGCAGCCATGGTCTCCCATTGAGATTCCCACTGGGTCTCTCATGGAGGCTTCCATTGGGTCTCTCATGAGGTCTCCCATCCAGCCTGTGACCAAGGCTCTCACAGCTTTAGCTTCAAGAACCTGTCAAGAGCATGCACAATGGGTTTACAATGGCTGCAGACAAGCTGGCTTCCCATCTGTGGGACTTTTGTATAGGCATACATTAGTAAAAGTTAGTTTTAATTACAGTCAATTGCTTCTACTCTTACCAGCCCTTTGGCCTGTCAAAAGTAAATGCAGCCATGGGTTCCATTGACATTCCCATTGGCTCACACATAGAGACTTCTATTTGGTTTCTCATGAGGTCTCCCATCCAGTCCGTGACCAAGGCTCTCACTGCTTAGCTTCAAGAGTCTGTCAAGGGCATGCACAATGGGTTTACAATGGCTGCTGACATGCTGGCTTCCCATCTGTGAGACTTTTGTATAGGCATACATTAGTAAAAGTCAGTTTTAATTACAGTCAATGGCTTCTACTCTTACCAGCCCTTTGGCCTGTCAAAAGTCAATGCAGCCATGGACTCCCATTGAGATTCCCATTGGGTCACCCAAAGAGACTTTTATTGGGTCTCTCATGAGGGCTCTCACTGCTTATCTTCAAGAGTCTGTCAAGGGCATGCACAATGGGTTTACAATGGCTGCTGACATACTGGCTTCCCATCTGTGGGACTTTTGTATAGGCATACATTAGTAAAAGTCAGTTTTAATTGCAGTCAATGGCTTCTACTCTTACCAGCCCTTTGGCCTGTCAAAAGTCAATGCAGCCATGGTTCCATTGAATTCCCATTGGGTCACCCATAGAGACTTCTATTGGGTCTCTCATGAGGTCTCTCATCCAGCCGTGACCAAGGCTCTCATGCTTAGCTTCAAGAGTCTGTCAAGGGCATGCACAAAGGGTTTACAATAGCTGCTGACATATTGGCTTACCATGTGGGACTTTTGTAAAGGCATACATTAGTAAAAGTCAGATTTAATTACAGTCAATGGCTTCTACTCTTACCAGCCCTTTGGCCTGTCAATAAATCAATGCAGCCATGGTCTCCCATTGAGATTCCCACTGGGTCTCTCATGAGACATCCATTGGGTCTCTCATGAGGTCTCCCATCCAGCACGTGACCATGGCTCTCACTGCTTAGCTTCAAGAATCTGTCAAGTGCATGCACAATGGGTTTACAATGGCTGCTGACATGCTGGCTTCCCATCTGTGGGACATTTGTATAGGCATACATTAGTGAAAGTCAGTTTTAATTACAGTCAATGGCTTCTACTCTTACCACCCCTTTGGCCTGTCAAAAGTCAATGCAGCCATGGACTCCCATTGACATTCCCATTGGGTCACCCATGAGACTTCCATTGGGTCTCTCATGAGGTCTCCCATCCAGCCGTGACCAAGGCTCTCACTGCTTAGCTTCAAGAGTCTGTCAAGGACATGCACAATGGGTTTACAATGGCTGCTGACATGCTGGCTTCCCATCTGTGGGACATTTGTATAGGCATACATTAGTAAAAGTCAGTTTAAATTACAGTCAATGGCTTCTACTCTTACCAGCCCTTGGCCTGTCAAAAGTGAATGCAGCCATGGCTCCATTGAATTCCCATTGGGTCTCTCATGAGATCTCCCATCCAGCCCGTGACCAAGGCTCTCACTGCTTAGCTTCAAGATCTGTCAAGGGCATGCACAATGGGTTTACAATGGCTGCTGACATGCTGGCTTCCCATCTGTGGGACTTTTGTATAGGCATACATTAGTAAAAGTCAGTTTTAATTACAGTCAATGGCTTCTACTCTTACCAGCCCTTTGGCCTGTCAAAAGTCAATGCAGCCATGGTCTCCCATGAGATTCCCTATTGGGTCTCCATAGAGACTCCATTGGGTCTCTCAGGAGGTCTCCCATCCAGCCCGTGACCAAGGCTCTCACTGCTTAGCTTCAAGAGTCTGTCAAGGGCATGCACAATGGGTTTACAATGGCTGCTGACATGCTGGCTTCCCATCTGTGGACTTTTGTATAGGCATACATTAGTAAAAGTCAGTTTTAATTACAGTCAATGGCTTCTACTCTTACCAGCCCTTTGCCTGTCAAAAGTCAATGCAGCCATGGTCTCCATTGCATTCATTGGTCACTCATAGAGACTTCATTGGTCTCTCATGAGGTCTCCCATCCAGCCTGTGACCAAGGCTCTCACTGCTTAGCTTCAAGAGTCTGTCAAGGGCATGCACAATGGTTTACAATGGCTGCTGACATGCTGGCTTCCCATCTGTGGGACTTTTGTATAGGCATACATTAGTAAAAGTCAGTTTTAATTACAGTCAATGGCTTCTACTCTTACCAGCCCTTTGGCCTGTCAAAAGTCAATGCAGCCATGGGTTCCATTGACATTCCCATTGGGTCACCCATAGAGACTTCTATTGGGTCTCTCATGAGGTCTCCCATCCAGTCCGTGACCAAGGCTCTCACTGCTTAGCTTCAAGAGTCTGTCAAGGGCATGCACAATGGGTTTACAATGGCTGCTGACATGCTGGCTTCCCATCTGTGGGACTTTTGTATAGGCATACATTAGTAAAAGTCAGTTTTAATTACAGTCAATGGCTTCTACTCTTACCAGCCCTTTGGCCTGTCAAAAGTCAATCGCAGTCCATGGACTCCCATTGAGTCACCATAGAGACTTCCATTGGGTCTCTCATGAGGTCTCCCATCCAGCCCGTGACCAAGCTCTCACTGCTTAGCTTCAAGAGTCTGTCAAGGGCATGCACAATGGGTTTACAATGGCTGCTGACATGCTGGCTTCCCATCTGTGGGACTTTTGTATAGGCATACATTAGTAAAAGTCAGTTTTAATTACAGTCAATGGCTTCTACTCTTACCAGCCCTTTGGCCTGTCAAAAGTCAATGCAGCCATGGTCTCCCATTGGGTCACCCATAGAGACTTCTATTGGGTCTCTCATGAGTCTCCCATCAGCCCGTGACCAAGGCTCTCACTGCTTAGCTTCAAGAGTCAGTCAAGGGCATGCACAATGGGTTTACAATGGCTGCTGACATGCTGGCTTCCCATCTGTGGGACTTTTGTATAGGCATACATTAGTAAAAGTCAGTTTTAATTACAGTCAATGGCTTCTACTCTTACCAGCCCTTTGGCCTGTCAAAAATCAATGCAGCCGTGACTCCCATTGAATTCCCATTGGGTCACCCATAGAGACTTCCATTGGGTCTCTCATGAGGTCTCCCATCCAGCCGTGACCAAGGCTCTCACTGCTTAGCTTCAAGAGTCTGTCAAGGGCATGCACAATGGTTTACAATGGCTGCTGACATGCTGGCTTCCCATCTGTGGGACTTTTGTATAGGCATACATTAGTAAAAGTCAGTTTTAATTACAGTCAATGGCTTCTACTCTTACCAGCCCTTTGCCTGTCAAAAGTCAATGCAGCCATGGACTTCCATCTGAGACTTCCATTGGGTCTCTCATGAGGTCCCCATCCAGCCCATGACCAAGGCTCTCACTGCTTAACTTCAAGAGTCTGTCAAAGGCATCACAATGGGTTTACAATGGCTGCTGACATGCTGGCTTCCTATCTGTGGGACTTTTGTAGGCATACATTAGTTTAAAAATCAGTTTAATTACAGTCAATGGCTTCTACTCTTACCAGCCCTTTGGCCTGTCAAAAGTCAATGCAGCCATGGTCATCTCCCATTCACTATAAGATCCCATTGGGTCTCTCATGAGGTCTCCCATCGAGCCCGTGACCAAGGCTCTCACTGCTTAGCTTCAAGAGTCGGTCAAGGCATGCACAATGGGTTTACAATGGCTGTGACATGCTGGCTTTTCCATCTGTGGGACTTTTGTATAGGCATACATTAGTAAAAGTCAGTTTAAATTACAGTCAATCGCTTCTACTCGTACCAGCCCTTTGGCCTGTCAAAAGTCAATGCAGCCATGGTCCCCATTGAGATTCATTGGGTCTCTCATGAGGTCTCCCATCCAGCCCTGTGACCAAGGCTCTCACTGCTTAGCTTCAAGAGTCTGTCAAGGGCATGCACAATGGGTTTACAATGGCTGCTGACATGCTGGTTCCCATCTGTGGGACTTTTGTATAGGCATACATTAGTAAAACTCAGTTTAATTACAGTCAATGGCTTCTACTATTACCAGCCTTTGGCCTGTCAAAAGTCTATGCAGCCATGGTCTCCCATTGTAATAGACTTCTCATGATGGTCTCCCATCCAGCCCGTGAGCAAGGCTCTCACTGCTTAGCTTCAAGAGTCTGTCAAGGGCATGCACAATGGGTTTACAATGGCTGCTGACATGTTGGCTTCCCATCTGTGGGACTTTTGTATAGGCATACATTAGTAAAAGTCAGTTTTAATTACAGTCAATGGCTTCTACTCTTACCAGCCCTTTGGCCTGTCAAAAGTCAAAGCAGTCCATTGGTTCCCATGGGTCACCATAGAGATTCCTATGGGTCTCTCATGAGGTCTCCCATCCAGCCCTGACCAAGGCTCTCACTGCTTAGCTTCAAAGAGTCAGTTCAAGGGCATGCACAATGGGTTTACAATGGCTGCTGACATGTTGGATTCCCATCTGTGGTACTTTTGTATAGGCATACATTAGTAAAAGTCAGTTTTAATTACAGTCAATGGCTTCTACTCTTACCAGCCCTTTGGCCTGTCAAAAGTCAATGCAGTCATGGTCTCCCATTGGGTCACCCATAGAGACTTCTATTGGGTCTCTCATGAGGTCTCCCATCCAGCCCGTGACCAAGGCTCTCACTGCTTAGCTTCAAGAGTCAGTAAGGGCATGCACAATGGGTTTACATGGCTGCTGACATGTTGGCTTCCCATCTGTGGGACTTTTGTATAGGCATACATTAGTTAAAAGTCAGTTTTAATTACAGTCAATGGCTTCTACTCTTACCAGCCCTTTGGCCTGTCAAAAATCTAAAGCAGCCGTAGACTCCCATTGAGATTCCCAATGGGTCACCATAGAGACTTCCATTGGTCTCTCATGAGGTCTCCCATCCAGCCGATGACCAAGGCTCTCACTGCTTAGCTTAAAGAGTCTGTCAAGGGCATGCACAATGGGTTTACTATGGCTGCTGACATGCTGGCTTCCCATCTGTGGGACTTTTGTATAGGCATACATTAGTAAAAGTCAGTTTTAATTACAGTCAATGGCTTCTACTCTTACCAGCCCTTTGGCCTGTCAAAAGTGAATGCAGCCATGGTCTCCCATTGAGATTCCCTTTGGGTCTCTCATGAGGTCTCCCATCCAGCCTGTGACCAAGGCTCTCACTGCTTAGCTTCAAGAGTCTGTCAAGGGCATGCACAATGGGTTTACAAGGCTGCTGACATGCTGGCTTCTCATCTGTCGGACTTTTGTATAGGCATACATTAGTAAAAGTCAGTTTTAATTACAGTCAATGGCTTCTACTCTTACCAGCCTTTGGCCTGTCAAAAGTCAATGCAGCCATGGTCTCCATTGACATTCCCATTGGGTCACCCATAGAGACTTCTATTGGTCTCTATGAGGTCTCCCATCCAGCCCGTGACCAAGCTCTCACTGCTTAGCTTCAAGAGTCGTCAAGGGCATGCACAATGGGTTTACAATGGCTGCTGACATGCTGGCTTCCCATCTGTGGGACTTTTGTATAGGCATACATTAGTAAAAGTCAGTTTTAATTACAGTCAATGGCTTCTACTCTTACCAGCCCTTTGTCCTGTCAAAAGTCAATGCAGCCATGGACTTCCCTTGAGACTTCCATTGGGTCTCTCATGAGGTCCCCATCCAGCCCATGACCAAAGCTCTCACTGCTTAACTTCAAGAGTCTGTCAAAGGCATTCACAATGGGTTTACAATGGCTGCTGACACGCTGGCTTCCTATCTGTGGGACTTTTGTATAGGCATACATTAGTAAAAGTCAGTCTTAATTACAGTCAATGGCTTCTACTCTTACCAGCCCTTTGGCCTGTCAAAAGTCAATGCAGCCATGGTCATCCCATTGACGATATCCATTGGGTCTCTCATGAGGTCTCCCATCGAGCCCGTGACCAAGGCTCTCACTGCTTAGCTTCAAGAGTCGGACAAGAGCATGCACAATGGGTTTACAATGGCTGGTGACTTGCTGGTTTTCCATCTGTGGGACTTTTGTATAGGCATACATTAGTAAAAGTCAGTTTTTAATTACAGTCAATCGCTTCTACTCGTACCAGCCCTTTGGCCTGTCAAAAGTCAATGCAGCCATGGTCCCCCATTGAGATTTCGATTGGGTCTCTCATGAGGTCTCCCATCCAGCCCGTGACCAAGGATCTCACTGCTTAGCTTCAAGAGTCTGTCAAGGGCATGCACAATGGGTTTACAATGGCTGCTGACATGCTGGTTTCCCATCTGTGGGACTTTTGTATAGGCATACATTAGTAAAACTCAGTTTAAATTACAGTCAATGGCTTCTACTATTACCAGCCCTTTGGCCTGTCAAAAGTCTATGCAGCCATGGTCTCCCATTAATCTCTCATGAGGTCTCCCATCCAGCCCGTGAGCAAGGCTCTCACTGCTTAGCTTCAAGAGTCTGTCAAGGGCATGCACAATGGGTTTACAATGGCTGCTGACATGTTGGCTTCCCATCTGTGGGACTTTTGTATAGCATACATTAGTAAAAGTCAGTTTTAATTACAGTCAATGGCTTCTACTCTTACCAGCCCTTTGGCCTGTCAAAAGTCTAAAGCAGCCGTGGACTCCCATTGAGATTCCCAATGGGTCACCCATAGAGACTCCTATTGGGTCTCTCATGAGGTCTCCCATCCAGCCCATGACCAAGGCTCTCACTGCTTAGCTTCAAAAGTCAGTCAAGGGCATGCACAATGGGTTTACAATGGCTGCTGACATTTTTGGATTCCCATCTGTGTTACTTTTGTATAGGCATACATTAGTAAAAGTCAGTTTTAATTACAGTCAATGGCTTCTACTCTTACCAGCCCTTTGGCCTGTCAAAAGTCAATGCAGCCATGGTCTCCCATGGTCACCCATAGAGACTTCTATTGGGTCTCTCATGAGGTCTCCCATCCAGCCCGTGACCAAGGCTCTCACTGCTTAGCTTCAAGAGTCAGTCAAGGGCATGCACAATGGGTTTACAATGACTGCTGACATGTTGGCTTACCATCTGTGGGACTTTACATTAGTTAAAGTCAGTTTTAATTACAGTCAATGGCTTCTACTCTTACCAGCCCTTTGTCCTGTCAAAAGTCAATGCAGCCATGGTCTCCCATTGACATTCCCATTGGGTCACTCATAAAGACTTCTATTAGGTCTCTCATGAGGTCTCCCATCCAGCCCGTGACCAAGGCTCTCACTGCTTAGCTTCAAGAGTCTGTCAAGGGCATGCACAATGGGTTTACAATGGCTGCTGACATGCTGGCTTTGAATCTGTAGGACTTTTGTATAGGCATACATTAGTAAAAGTCAGTTTAAATTACAGTCAATGGCTTCTACTCTTACCAGCCCTTTGGCCTGTCAAAAGTGAATGCAGCCATGGTCTCCCATTGAGATTCCCATTGGGTCTCTCATGAGGTCTCCCATCCAGCCTGTGACCAAGGCTCTCACTGCTTAGCTTTAAGAGTCTGTCAAGGGTATGCACAATGGGTTTACAATGGCTGCTGACATGCTGGCTTCCCATCTGTGGGACTTTTGTATAGGCATACATTAGTAAAAGTCAGTTTTTAATTACAGTCAATGGCTTCTACGCTTACCAGCACTTTGGCCTGTCAAAAGTCAATGCAGCCATTGTCTCCCATTGGGTCACCCATAGAGACTTCTATTGGGTTTCTCATGAGGTCTCCCATCCAGCCCATGACCAAGGCTCTCACTGCTTAGCTTCAAGAGTCTGTCAAGGGCATGCACAATGGGTTGACAATGGCTGTTGACATGCTGGCTTCCCATCTGTGGGACTTTTGTATAGGCATACATTAGTAAAAGTCAGTTTTAATTACAGTCAATGGCTTCTACTCTTACCAGCCCTTTGGCCTGTCAAAAGTCAATGCAGCCGTGGACTCCCATTGAGATTTCCATTGAGTCACCCATAGAGACTTCCATTGGCTCTCTCATGAGGTCTCCCATCCAGCCCATGACCAAGGCTCTCACAGCTTAGCTTCAAGAGTCTGCCAAGGGCATGCACAATGGGTTTACAATGGCTGCTGACATGCTGGCTTCCCATCTGTGGGACTTTTGTATAGGCATACTATAGTAAAAGTCAGTTTTAATTACAGTCAATGGCTTCTACTCTTTCCAGCCCTTTGGCCTGTCAAAAGTCAATGCAGCCATGGACTCCCATTGAGATTCCCATTGGGTCACCCATAGAGACTTCTATTGGGTCTCTCATGAGGTCTCCCATCCAGCCCGTGACCAAGGCTCTCACTGCTTAGCTTCAAGAGTCTGTCAAGGGCATGCACAATGGGTTTACAATGACTGCTGACATGCTGGCTTCCCATCTGTGGGACTTTTGTATAGGCATACATTAGTAAAAGTCAGTTTAAATTACAGTCAATGGCTTCTACTATTACCAGCCCTTTGGCCTGTCAAAAGTCAATGCAGCCATGGGTTCCATTGACATTCCCATTGGGTCACCCATAGAGACTTCTATTGGGTCTCTCATGAGGTCTCCCATCCAGCCCGTGACCAAGGTTCTCACTGCTTAGCTTCAAGATTCTGTCAAGGGAATGCACAATGGGTTTACAATGGCTGCTGACATGCTGGCTTCCCATCTGTGGGACTTTTGTATAGGCATACATTAGTAAAAGTCAGTTTTAATTACAGTCAATGGCTTCTACTCTTACCAGCCCTTAGGAATGTCACAAGTCAATGCAGCCATGGTCTCCCATTGAGTCTCTCATGAGGTCTCCCATCCAGCCCTTGACCAAGACTCTCACTGCTTAGCTTCAAGAGTCTGTTAAGGGCATACACAATGGGTTTACAATGGCTGCTGACACGCTGGCTTCCATTCTGTGGGACTTTTGAATAGGCATACATTAGTAAAAGTCAGTTTTAATTACAGTCAATGGCTTCTACTCTTACCAGCCCTTTGGCCTGTCAAAAGGTAATACAGCCATGGTCTCCCATTGGGTCACCCATAGAGACTTCTATTGGGTCTCTCATGAGGTCTCCCATCCAGCCCGTGACCAAGGCCCTCACTGCTTAGCTTCAAGAGTCAGTCAAGGGCATGCACAATGGGTTTACAACGGCTACTGACATGCTGGCGTCCCATCTGTGGGACTTTTGTATAGGCATACATTAGTAAAAGTCCGTTTTAATTACAGTCAATGGCTTCTACTCTTACCAGCCCTTTGGCCTGTCAAAAGTCAATGCAGCCATGGACTCCCATTGAGTCACCCATAGAGACTTCCATTGGGTCTCTCATGAGGTTTCCATCAGCCCTGACCAAGGCTCTCACTGCTTAGCTTCAAGAGTCTGTCAAGGGCATGCACAATGGGTTTACAATGGCTGCTGACATGCTGGCTTCCATCTGTGGACTTTTGTATAGGCATACATTAGTAAAAGTCAGTTTTAATTACAGTCAATGGCTTCTACTCTTACCAGCCCTTTGGCCTGTCAAAAGTAATGCACCATGGTCCCATTGATTCCCATTGGTCCCATGAGACTTCCATTGGGTCTCTCATGAGGTCTCCCATCCAGCCCGTGACCAAGGCTCTCACTGCTTAGCTTCAAGAGTCTGTCAAGGGCATGCACAATGGGTTTACAATGGCTGCTGACATGCTGGCTTCCCATCTGTGGGACTTTGGTATAGGCATACATTAGTAAAAGTCAGTTTTAATTACAGTCAATGGCTTCTACTCTTACCAGCCCTTTGGCCTGTCAAAAGTCAATCAGCATGGGTTCCATTGACTCCCATTGGTCACCCATAGAGATTTCCATTGGGTCTCTCATGAGGTCTCCCATCCAGCCCGTGACCAAGGCTCTCACTGCTTAGCTTAAGAGTCTGTCAAGGCATGACAATGGGTTTACAATGGCTGCTGACATGCTGGCTTCCATCTGTGGGACTTTTGTATAGGCATACATTAGTAAAAGTCAGTTTTAATTACAGTCAATGGCTTCTACTCTTACCAGCCCTTTGGCCTGTCAAAAGTCAATGCAGCCATGGTTCCATTGAATCCATTGGTCCCATAGAGACTCATGGGTCCTCATGAGGTCTCCATCCACCGGACCAAGGCTCTCACTGTTAGCTTCAAGAGTCTGTCAAGGGCATGCACAATGGTTTACAATGCTGCTGACATGCTGGCTTCCCATCTGTGGGACTTTGTATAGGCATACATTAGTAAAAGTCAGTTTTAATTACAGTCAATGGCTTCTACTCTTACAGCCCTTTGGCCTGTCAAAAGTCAATGCAGCCATGGCTCCCATTGGTCACCAGATCTTGGGTCTCTATGAGTCTCCCATCCAGCTGACAGGCTCTCACTCTTAGCTTCAAAGTCGTCAAGGAGCACAATGGTTTACAATGGCTGCTGACATGTGGCTTCCCTCTGTGGGACTTTTGTATAGGCTACATTAGTAAAAGTCAGTTTTAATTACAGTCAAGGCTTCTACTCTTACCAGCCCTTTGGCCTGTCAAAGTAATGCAGCCATGGTCTCATGATTCCATTGGGTCTCTCATGGGACTTCCATTGGGTCTCTCGTGAGTCTCCCATCCAGCCGTGACCAAGGCTCTCACTGCTTAGCTTCAAGAGTCTGTAAGGCATGCACAATGGGTTACAATGGCTGCTGACATCTGGCTTCCATCTGTGGGATTTGTATAGGCATACATTATAAAAGTCAGTTTAATTACAGTCAATGGCTTCTACTCTTACCAGCCTTTGGCCTGTCAAAAGTAATGCAGCCATGCTCCATGAGATTCATTGGGTCTCTCATGAGGTCTCCCATCAGCCGTGACAAGGCTCTCATGCTTAGCTCAAGGTCTGTCAAGGGCATGCACAATGGGTTTACATGGCTGCTGCATGCTGGCTTCCATTGTGGGACTTTGTATGCATACATTAGTAAAAGTAGTTTTAATACAGCAATGGCTTCTACTCTTACCAGCCTTTGGCCTGTCAAGTCAACAGCATGGTTCCATTGCATTCATTCCCAAGAGACTTCATTGGTCTCTCTGAGGTCTCCATCCAGCGTACAAGGTCTCTGCTTAGCTTCAAGTTGTCAAGGCATGACAATGGGTTTACAATGGCTGCTCATGTGGCTTCCATCTGTGGGACTTTTGTATAGGATACATTAGTAAAGTCAGTTTAATTACAGTCAATGGCTTCTATTTACCAGCCCTTTGGCTGTCAAAGTCAATGCAGCCATGGCCCATTGGATTCCTTGGGTCTCTATGAGGTCTCCCATCCAGCCGTGACCAAGGCTCTCATGCTTAGCTTCAAGAGTCTGTAAGGCATGCACAATGGGTTTACAAGGTGTGACATCTGGCTCCATCTGTGGACTTTGTATAGGCATACATTAGTAAAGTCAGTTAATTACAGTCAATGGCTTCTACTCTTCCAGCCCTTTGGCCTGTCAAAATAATGCACCATGGTCTTCCCATGAGATTCCATGGGTCTCCATCCAGCGGACACTTCAGCTAGCTCAAGAGTTGTCAAGGGTGCCAATGGGTTAATGGTGCTGACATTGCTTCATTGGGGACTTTGTTAGGCATCATTATAAAGTAGTTTTAATTACAGCAATGGCTTCTATCTACAGCCTTGCCGTCAAAAGTCAATAGCCATGTCTCCCATGAGATTCATTGGGTCTTCATGAGGTTCATGCCTGACAGCTTCACTGTTGCTCAAGATCGCAGCATGCAAAGGTTTACAATGCTGACTGTGGCTTCATCTGTGGACTTTTTTGGCATACTTATAAAATCAGTTAATTACAGTCAATGGTTCTACTCTACACCCTTTGGCCTCAAAGTCAATGCAGCCATGAGTCCATGGTCACATTGGGTCTCTCATGGAGACTTCCATTGGGTCTCTCATGAGGTCTCCCATCCAGCACGTGACCAAGGCTCTCACATGCTTAGCTTCAAGAGTCTGTAAAGGGCATGCACAATGGGTTTACAATGGCTGCTGATATGCTGGCTTCCCATCTGTGGGAATTTTGTATAGGCATACATTAGTAAATGTCAGTTTAAATTACAGTCAATGGCTTCTACTCTTACCAGCCCTTTGGCCTGTCAAAAGTGAATGCAGCCATGGCCTCCCATTGAGATTCCCATTGGGTCTCTCATGAGGTCTCCCATCCAGCCTGTGACCAAGGCTCTCACTGCTTAGCTTCAAGAGTCTGTCAAGGGCATGCACAATGGTTTACAATGGCTGCTGACATGCTGGCTTCCCATCTGTGGGACTTTTGTATAGGCATACATTAGTAAAAGTCAGTTTTAATTACAGTCAATGGCTTCTACTCTTACCAGCCCTTTGGCCTGTCAAAAGTCAATGCAGCCATAGTTTCCCATTGGGTCACCCATAGAGACTACTATTGGGTCTCTCATGAGGTCTCCCATCAAGCCTGTGACCAAGGCTCTCACTGCTTAGCTTCAAGAGTCTGTCAAGGGCATGCACAATGGGTTTACAATGGCTGCTGACATGCTGGCTTCCATCTGTGGGACATTTGTATAGGCATACATTAGTAAAAGTCAGTTTTAAATTACAGTCAATGGCTTCTACTCTTACCAGCCCTTTGGCCTGTCAAAAGTCAATGCAGCCATGGTCTCCCATTGACATTCCTATTGGGTCACTCATAGAGACTTCTATCGGGTCTCTCATGAGGTCTCCCATCCAGAACGTGACCAAGGCTCTCACTGCTTAGCTTCAAGAGTCTGTCAAGGGCATGCACAATGGGTTTACAATGGCTGCTGACATGCTGGCTACCATCTGTGGGACATTTGTATAGGCATACATTAGTAAAAGTCAGTTTTAATTACAGTCAATGGCTTCTACTCTTACCAGCCCTTTGGCCTGTCAAAAGTCAATGCAGCCATGGCTCCCATTGAGATTCCCATTGGGTCTCTCATGAGGTCTCCCATCCAGCCCGTGACCAAGGCTCTCACTGCTTAGCTTCAAAGTCTGTAAAGAGCATGCACAATGGGTTTACAATGGCTGCTGACATACTGGCTTCCCATCTGTGGGACATTTGTATAGGC
This sequence comes from Allobates femoralis, assembly GCA_033576535.1. NCBI lineage: Eukaryota > Metazoa > Chordata > Amphibia > Anura > Aromobatidae > Allobates > Allobates femoralis. The sequence goes on from JARQOC010000004.1 coordinate 385,318,782, forward strand.
ATACATTAGTAAAAGTCAGTTTTAATTACAGTCAATGGCTTCTACTCTTACCAGCCCTTTGGCCTGTCAAAAGTCAATGCAGTCATGGTCTCCCATTGACATTCCATAGAGACTTCTACTGGGTCTCTCATGAGGTCTCCCATCCAGCCCTTGACCAAGGCTCTCACTGCTTGCCTCAAAGTCTGTCAGGGAATGCACAATGGGTTTACAATGGCTGCTGACATGATGGCTTCCCATCTGTGGGACTTTGGTATAGGCATACATTAGTAAAAGTTAGTTTTAATTACAGACAATGGCTTCTACTCTTACCAGCCCTTTGGCCTGTCAAAAGTCAATACAGCCATGGGTTCCATTGACATTCCCATTGGGTCACCAGAGAGACTTCTATTGGGTCTTTCATGATGTTTCCCATCCAGCCCGTGACCAAGGATCTAACTGCTTAGCTTCAAGAGTCTATCAAGGGCATGCACAATGGGTTTACAATGGCTGCTGACATGCTGGTTTACCATCTGTGGGAGTTTTGTATAGGCATACATTAGTAAAAGTCAGTTTTAATTACAGTCAATGGCTTCTACTCTTACCAGTCCTTTGGCTTGTCAAAAGTCAATGCAGCCAAGGTCTCCCATTGAGATTCCCACTGGGTCTCTCATGGAGACTTCCATTGGATCTCTCATGAGGTCTCCCATCCAGAATGTGACCAAGGCTCTCACTACTTAGCTTCAAGAGTCTGTCAAGGGCATGCACAATGGGTTTACAATGGCTGCTGACATGTGTAGCTTCCCATCTGTGGGACTTTTGTATAGGCATACATTAGTAAACGTCAGTTTTAATTACAGTCAATGGCGTCTACTCTTACCAGCCCTTTGGCCTGTCAAAAGTCAATGCAGCCATGGTCTCCCATTGACATATCCATTGAGTCTCTCATGAGGTCTCCCATCCAGCCCGTGACCAAGGCTCTCACTGCTTACGCTTCAAGAGTCTGTCAATGGGTTTACAATTGCTGCTGACATGCTGGCTTCCCATCTGTGGGACTTTTGTATAGGCATACTATTAGTAAAAGTCAGTTTTAATTACAGTCAATGGCTTCTACTCTTGGACTTTTGTATAGACATACATTGTAAAGTCAGTTTTAATTACAGTCAATGGCTTCTACTCTTACAGCCCTTTGGCTGTCAAAGTCATGCACCCATTGAGTCACCCATAGAGACTTCTATTGGGTCTCTCATGAGGTCTCTCATCCAGCCCGTGACCAAGGCTCTCACTGCTTAGCTTCAAGAGTCTGTCAAGGGAATGCACAATGGGTTTACAATGGCTGCCTGACATGCTAGGCTTCCCATCTGTGGGACTTTTGTATAGGCATACATTAGTAAAATTCAGTTTTAATTACAGTCAATAGCTTCTACTCTTACCAGCCCTTTGGCCTGTCAAAAGTCAATGCAGCCATGGTCTCCCATTGACATTCCATTGGGTCACCCATATAGACTTCCATTGGGTCTCTCATGAGGTCTCCCATCCAGCCCGAGACCAAGGCTCTCACTGATTAGCTTCAAGAGTCTGTCAAGGGCATGCACAATGGGTTTACAATGGCTGCTGACATGCTGGCTTCCCATCTGTGGGACTTTTGTATAGGCATACATTAGTAAAAGTCAGTTTTAATTACAGTCAATGGCTTCTACTCTTACCAGCCCTTTGGCCTGTCAAAAGTCAATGCAGCCATGGCCTCCATTGACATTCCCATTGGGTCACCCATTGAGACTTCCATTGGGTCTCTCATGAGGTCTCCCATCCAGCCCGTGACCAAGGTACTCACTGCTTAGCTTAAAGAGTCTGACAAGGGCATGCACAATGGGTTTACAATGGCTGCTGACATGCTCGCTTCCCATCTGTGGGACTTTTGTATAGGCATACATTAGTAAAAGTCAGTTTTAATTACAGTCAATGGGTTCTACTCTTACCAGCCCTTTGGCCTGTCAAAAGTCAATGCAGTCATGGACTCCAATTGAGATTCCCATTGAGTCACCCATAGAGACTTCCATTGGGTCTCTCATGAGGTCTCCCATCCAGCCCGTGACCAAGGCTCTCACTGCTTAGCTTCACGAGTCTGTCAAGGGCATGCACAATGGGTTTACAATGGCAGCTGACATGCTGGGTTCCCATCTGTGGGACTTTTGTATAGGCATACATTAGTAAAAGTCAGTTTTAATTATAGTCAATGGCTTCTACACTTACCAGCCCTTTGGCCTGTCAAAAGTCAATGCAGCCATGGACTCCAATTGAGATTCCCATTGGGTCACCCATAGAGACTTCCATTGGGTCTCTCATCCAGCCCGTGACCAAGGCTCTCACTGCTTAGCTTCAAGAGTCTGTCAAGGGCATGCACAATGGGTTTACAATGGCTGCTGACATGCTGGCTTCCCATCTGTGGGACTTTTGTATAGGCATACATTAGTAAAAGTCAGTTTAAATTACAGTCAATGGCTTCTACTCTTACCAACCCTTTGGCCTGTCAAAAGTCAATGCAGCCATGGTCTCTCATTGAGATTCCCATTGGGTCTCTCATGAGGTCTCCCATCTAGCCCGTGACCAAGGCTCTCACTGCTTAGCTTCAAGAGTCTGTCAAGGGCATGCACAATGGGTTTACAATGGCTGCTGACATGCTGGCTTCCCATCTGTGGGACTTTTGTATAGGCATACATTAGTAAACGTCAGTTTTAATTACAGTCAATGGCTTCTACTCTTACCAGCCCTTTGGCCTGTCAAAAGTCAATGCAGCCATGGCCTCCCATTGACATTCCCATTGGGTCACCCATAGAGACATCTATTGGGTCTCTCATCTCTCTTCTTTTATTGTGTGGCAAGGATATATTTAAAGACTTCCCATCCAGCCTGTGACCAAGGCTCTCACTGCTTAGCTTCAAGAGTCTGTTAAGGGCATGCACAATGGGTTTATAATGGCTGCTGACATGCTGGCTTCCCATCTGTGAGACTTTTGTATAGGCATACATTAGTAAAAGTCAGTTTTAATTACAGTCTATGGCTTCTACTCTTACCAGCCCTTTGGCCTTTCAAAAGTCAATGCAGCCATGGTCTCCCATTGTCATTCCCATTGGGTCACCCATAGTGATGGGCGAATCCTAAATTACTCGGAATCGCTTGACTCTAGCGAGTCCGAGCCCGGGACTCGCTACTCGTTGCGAGTCTAGCGAGTCCAATGTTAATGAATGGGGAAGCGAGTAATAGCAAGTAGTGTGCAATTTACAAATCACAGATGTGTCTCGGAAGCTTCAGCCTGAAGCAATCCTAGTTTGTCAGAGTCTCTGCCATTGATTTGCATTGGACTCGTTTACTGTGAAAGTAATCGCTCGGAAACTCGCACAGATAAGATTCCTGTCTCCTCTGTGCTGGCTGCCGCACCTCCAGGGTCCTAGAGCCTGCCTGCTGCCTGATGTAGCAGAGCTGAGATTGTTCTCAGTCTGCTCATTCCCTGTGCATAGACATCTATATCTATGCACAGGGGATGTAGCAGAGAGGACATCGCGTTTTGGACTACGTCGGACGGAAGAGGATTTTTTTAATTAAAGATGGAGTCCCTAATGGCTTTTTTTTTATTTCTAATAAAATTTTTTCTCTGTGTTGTGTTTTTTTTAAAACAATTTAATAGAAATTCATGGCGGTCATGTCTAATATTGGCGTGACCGCCATAAATTTCGGGCTTAGGGCCAGCTGATAATACAAAGCTGGCCCTAACCTCTTTATTACCCAGCGTGCCACCGCCACCAGGGCCGCTGGAAGAGCGGGGTTCAGCGCCAGAGGATGGCGCTTCAATGAACGCGCCATCTTCTGGGGCGGCTGCGGCTGCAGTTTGCAGCGGGGGGTGCCCAGAAAGCTTGGGCATCCCTGCGCTGCGGATTCCAGCCCCCACCTGCTTAGCTGTAACTGGCTAGACATAGAAATTGCGTGGAGCCCCACGCATTTTTTTTTTATTATTTCATGAAATTCATGAAATAATTAAAAAAAAGGGCTCCCCTATATTCTTGTGTCCGGCCAGGTACAAATAGGCACCTGGGGGTTGGGGGCAGCCCATCGCTGCCTGCTGGATCCGGCTGGTTCCAGAAATACGGCGAAGACCAGGTAATTTTTTTTCTGAAAAATCAATAAAACAATCCTAAAAAAGGGACTGCATCTTTATTAACCCCTCGCCCATGGTCGAGGGGTTAATAAAGATGCAGTCCCTTTTATTTACATTGTTTTATGGATTTGTCAGAAAAAAATTTCACGTGGGCTTCGCCGTATTTCTGGAACCAGCCGGATCCAGCAGGCAGCGACGGGCTGCCCCCAACCCCCAGGTGCCTATTTGTTCCTGGCCGGACACAAGAATATAGGGGAGCCCTTTTTTTTAATTATTTCATGAATTTCATGAAATAATAAAAAAAAAATGCGTGGGGCTCCGCGCAATTTCTTTGTCTAGCCAGGTACAGCTAAGCAGCTGGGGGCTGGAATCCGCAGCGCAGGGAGGCCCAAGCTTTCTGGGCACCCCCCGCTGCAAATTGCAGCCCGCAGCCGCCCCAGAAGATTGCGCGTTCATTGAAGCGCCATCCTCTGGCGCTGAACCCCGCTCTTCCAGCGGCCCTGGTGGCGGTGGCACGCTGGGTAATAAAGGGGTTAATGCCAGCTTTGTTATACAAGCTGGTATTAAGCCCGAGATTCTTAATGTCAGGCCACGTTTGACCCAGCCACTAAGAATCTCCAATAAAGGGTTAAAAAAACACAACACAGAGAAAAAGTTTTATTAGAAATAAAAAAAAAAGCCATTAGGGACTCCATCTTTAATTAAAAAAATCCTCTTCCGTCCGACGTAGTCCAAAAAGTGATGTCCTCTCTGCTACATCCCCTGTGCATAGATATAGATGTCTATGCACAGGGAATGAGCAGACTGAGAACAATCGCAGCTCTGCTACATCATCTCTGTGAGCAGGCGGGCTCTAGGACCCTGGAGCAGCCTGCACAGAGAAGACAGCTGGACTCGGCTCGCAAAGTAACTGCTGTTACTTTGCGAGTTTCCCTGCTATCACTGGCACAGTAGCCGAGTCTAATGCAAGTCAAAGGCAATCCTAGTTTTGTCAGAGTCTCTGACAAAACTAGGATTGATATTGATTTGCATTGGACTCGTTTACTGTGCGAGTAATCACTGGGAAACTCGCAGAGTACCGAGTCCTGCGAGTCCCTTACTACTCGCCAAGTAACGTGTCCTAGCGAGTAGATTCGCCCATCCCTACTGTACACTAAAACCTCTTAAACAACACGCCAGAGGGTTTTCTCCAGTAGGAGTACCTCCAGGTGTTTAAAATGAATCAGCACCACACCAGTAATTATACTTAAATTCCTTTATTCATTTAAAATTTATATAAACACTTTTAATAGTCAGATACCAAGAATTTTGAGCTATAAATTGATTTTACATAGGGCCACATAAAAAATACAGCAATTTATGTACAGTATATATCTTAATGCACACTCATATTTATATACCCCCATAGAGCTTTATAGGTATGCTAAGATCCCTGCCCAGTATTTTTGCTGACTATGTGGTACAATTTCCTCCTACCCACCACAGTATCCTGGGACTTCCAGGTCTTATTTCCTATATATATTTTATCTATTGCTTTATACCTATGTTAGGGGTTCTCCCTGTTGTGTTGCTGTACTCCAAAGTGGCCCCCTGAACCGACAACGTACATTTCTTCATCAGGGCGTTTATAAATCCGGTAAATGGGGACACTTTCCTTATTCCAGATTATATATCATGTAAAACAACAGGCATAATATATTTAATTATAATGCCCGTGTGGAAAAATACATCGGGGAAGAACTTTCAGAACCCTGTCCTCAAGAATCGGAGAACATTTCAATAATATATGGAAGGGGGTAAAAACCCACCTTTTGTCTAAACATTATCTTTTGAAACATAATAGATCCCTAAAAAAATACACAATTTTTAGGTGTGGAAAAAATTACAAAGGATTGGTGGGGGGAAATTACCGTATATACTCGTGTATAAGCCGACCCGTGTATAAGCCGACCCCCCTACTTTTGCCCCCAAAATCTGGGAAAACCTATTGACTCGTGTATAAGCCGAGGGTGGACCCCAGCACAGGTATACAGCCCCCAGCAGTGTGGTATACAGGCCCCCGCAGTGGTGTACAGGCCTCCCCAGTGGTAGTATACAGCCCCCAGAAGTGTGGTATAAAGCAGCCTCCCCAGTGGTACATACAGGCCCCAGCAGTGTTACAGCAGCCTCCCCAGTGGTATATACAGCAGCAGCCCCAGAGATATATACAGCAGCCCCAGTGGTAGTATACAGCAGCCCCAGAGATATATACAGCAGCCCCAGTGGTAGTATACAGCAGCCCCAGAGGTATATACAGCAGCCCCAGTGGTAGTATACAGAAGCCCCAGAGGTAGTATACAGCAGCCCCAATAGTAGTATACAGCAGCCTCAGTGGTATATACAGCAGCAGCCCCAGTAGTAGTATACAGAAGCCCCAGTGGTAGTATACAGCAGCCCCAGTGGTAGTATACAGCAGCCCCAGTGGTAGTATACAGCAGCCCCAGTGGTAGTATACAGCAGCCCCAGTAGTAGTATACAGAAGCCCCAGTGGTAGTATACAGCAGCCCCAGTGGTAGTATACAGCAGCCCCAGTAGTAGTATACAGCAGCCCCAGTAGTAGTATACAGCAGCCTCAGGGGGTATATACAGCAGCAGCCCCAGGGTGTATATAAAGCAGCAGCCCTAGGGGGTATATACAGCAGCAGCCACAGTGGGTATATACAGCAGCAGCCCTAGGGGGTATAATACAGCAGCAGCCCCAGAGGTATACAGACCCCCCCCATAGGTAGTATACAGGGGCCCCAGCTGTATACAGCAGCCCCAGCTGTATACAGCCCCCCCGTGATATCCAGGGCCCCCCTTGCTGCACCTGTAAAGGAAGAAGTCAGTATACTTATCGCTGCCGCCGCCGCCGCTTCTCGGTCACCGCGCTGCTCCGGGTCTTCATGCTTCCTGTTCCTTCTCCGGCGCTCGAACAATGACGTCATTTCCTGAGCGCCGGAGAAGGAACAGGAAGCATGAAGACCCGGAGCAGCGCGGTGACCGAGAAGCGGAGCGGCGGCGGCGGCAGCGATAAGTATACTGACCTTTACAGGTGCAGCAAGGGGGGCGCTGGATATCACGGGGGGGCTGTATACAGCTGGGCTGCTGTATACAGCTGGGGCATATATATAAGTTATATGATTACCGTATATACCCGTGTATAAGCCGAGGGGGGACTTTTCAGCACATTTTTTGTGCTGAAAAACTCGGCTTATACACGAGTATATACGGTATATGGAAAAAATGTCACTTGCTGGTTCCAAATGGATATTTAAATGTAATACCATTATCCCTAATGGACTCAGTGCAGAATTGGAGATTTTTGCTTTTAAATAGGACAGATATATGTGATATAAATAAACAACTTCAGACATAGTTGGATGGGATTATTATCCTTTAAAGAGGACATGTCACCCCCCCTGGTGCATGGCAAACTAAATGCAGCACTGAATGCAGCATGTCTCCTGCATTCAGGGAAGGGGTCCCCCATGGCTCTAGTACCCCTGTAAGCTTTAAAAAAGACTTCAGAAACCTAACAGTAAAGAGGTCTCCTGGGTGGGATCTTATTAAGAGATCCTGACTGCTGGCACAATCCTCCCTGCCTTCTCCTTGTGTATTCCGCCCCCTCTATGTTTTTGCCACCGCCTCAGAAGAGGAGGGCAGACCCAGGAGAAGAAGAAGCGGCAGCAGAAACATAGAGGGGGCGAAGGAGGAGGCAGGGAGGATTATGTCAGCAGCCTTTGAGAGTTAGGCTCTTTAATGTATTGAGGGTAGATGTGATTTCCCAATGGGTGGATGTTAACAAGAATTTCCATGGAGCATTAGTGGTAAAGGTTCAGTGGATGAGGCAAACCCGGTCACCTTAATGGTGCTGGCACAATAAGCACAACCTCCTCTGGCTTTTAAGCAACGTTTGACCCTCAGTACTTGGAGGAAAGGAGACATAAACATCCCCTCAGCTTATCTCTGGTTCGGGTAAGGGGCTCTCCTGAACCCATGTGTGTGGGTTTTATATGGTCATTTACAAAAATGTGGCCTTACTAAAGCTGCAAGAGTGGGAGAATCGTTTATTACACTTAATTCAGTGTTAATGTTTTGTGTAGTATATGTAGAACAAAAACATTGGAATTATATTTTTCTTTTGCATTCTGAGGTAATATACATGTGTGGATATAGTTTAAAAGACGTGGCTTTTGAATAAAGCACAAGTGAAAGGTAAAAGTGTAAAATGATTATAATTCCTGACCACCTTGGTAGGGTGTAAAGGGTTTAATGAGCGGATTACACTACCTGTGAGCACACATATGCATTAGAAACCTTTAGAATAAGTGTCCAGCTGAGTTAGGAAATTAATATTAAATAATCCATTGGTTGTTATTTGTCTATGAGGGATATTTATCCCCTTATGTATATAAACTCAGTTTGTACACTTCTCTCTGTACTAACACGATTTGCGCAATAGGAACCCAATATTTGGTTTTGTATACTATTTTTCTGAGACTACATTTTTCTTGTGAATTCAGAGGTAATACACATATGTGTGCATATAGTCTAAAAGAAGCGGCTTTTGTATAAAGCACAAGTGAATGGCAACGGTGAATAATAATTGCAATTCCTGACAACCTTGGTAGGGTGTAAAGGGTTTAATGAGCAGCTTGCATCACCCTTGAGCACACACATGCAGTAGAAACCTTTAGAATAAGTGTCCAGCTGAGTTAGGAAACTCATATTAAACTATCCTTTGGTTGTTATTTGTCTACGAGGGATATATATCCCCTTAGGTGTGTAAACTCAGTTTGTACACTTCTCTTTGTACTAACACAATGTGCGCCATAGCAACCCAAAAATTCTGTTTTGTTATTTCTATTTGTTCACTGGTAGTAGGGAACAGTGTTGTTTGCTATTGAAGCATCCCCAACATTGGGTCAGGTTCACATTGACTCCAATCAGAGTTAAATTTGGGAAGCACATTTGCAGAGAGCACATTATATTGGTGGAAGTATTCCTACACCATATATAAATTAATGAGCAACACAGAGAAAATCCACACAATGACTTTATCTCTCATCATATGTATATAGATATTGCATGGTGTGGAAGGATTGGATACATATAATTAGGGCTAATCGTTAATAATTGTAAGGAGGGAGAACGAGAAGGAACAATCAAAAAAGCCCAAAAGGTATCAAAATTGAAAAACTTTATTTGTAGACATGCGGTACAAAAATATATATAAAAGATATCATAGAAGGTACATGGATGGAACAACTTTTTGTCTCTTTTACAGTAGTTGCACAGTGAGCTCAATATAAATTATATTGAATACACAAATACTTTCATATAGATATCACTACCAAGGTTCATTCTTTACTCAAGAAAGGGTCTTGTTTTTTTATTAATATATACATACATATACAAATTATGCTAGGGATGTACAATTACAAAGGGATTAACCGATATCTGATAACCATACTGGCTATTTCATCACAAGTTATGTGTATTTATATAGTTGTACATTATTTCTCTCCAGTGCAATATCTGTTTGTGAAGGTAACTATTACTGTGCAGAATTATTAGGCAACTTAATAAAAACAAAATATATTCCCAACTCACTTGTTTATTTTCACCAGGTAAACTAATATAACTGCACAAAATTTAGAATAAAACATTTCTGACATGCAAAAACAAAATCCAAAAAAATTAGTGACCAATACTTTATGACACTCAACAGCCTTCCATCCATAGATTCCGTATAGATTCTGTCAGTTGCTTGATCTATTTACGATCAGCATTGCGAGCAGCAGCCACTACAGCCTCCCAGACACTGTTCCGAGAGGTGTACTGTTTCCCTTCCTGTAGATCTCACATTTTAGGAGGGACCACAGGTTCTCTATGGGGTTCAGATCAGGTGAACAAGGGGACCATGTCATTATTTTTTCTTCTTTTAGACCTTTACTGGCCAGCCACGCTGTGGAGTAGCTGGATGCATGTGATGGAGCATTGTCCTGCATGAAAATCATGTTTTTCTTGAACGATACTGACTTCTTCCTGTACCACTGCTTGAAGAAGTTGTCTTCCAGAAACTGGCAGTTGGTCCGGGAGTTGAGCTTCACTCCATCCATAACCCGAAACGGTCCCACGAGTTCATTTTTGATGATACCAGCCCATACCAGTACTCCGCCTCCACCTTGCTGGCATCTGAGTCGGAGTGAAGCTCTCTGCCCTTTACTGATCCAGCATCTGGCCCATCAAGAGTCACTCTCATTTCATCAGTCCATAAAACCTTTGAAAAATCAGTTTTAAGATATTTCTTGGCCCGTTCTTGACGTTTTATCTTATGTTTCTTGTTCAAAGGTGGTCGTTTTTCAGCCTTTCTTACCTTGGCCATGTCCCTGAGTATAGAATAAAAGGTGATTAGCGGTTTGGGAGGGCGCTACAAAAGGATGGAGGAGCACAAATGGTTTTTAGTATATCTTACTTTGTTTATTCCAGCATATCACAACATGTTTCAGCAGATACTCCGCCTTCATCATGTGCTCCTCCATCCTTTTGTAGCGCCCTCCCAAACCGCTAATCACCTTTTATTCTGTTGTCTACACGCCGCCATGGCGAGCGGTGAGGTGCAGCACTGAAGGATTGGAGATTGAAATTGCCTGTAGGGAAGAGAAAAAAAGACCTGGCAAAGACTAAAGAACCTGCGGTGACATCAGCGGCACGTGATACCACTTGTGACCAGTCTTCCTGACAACCAGGAAGCTACAACACAGCGCGCGGTGCGCGCAGAGCACCGGAGTTCTGAAAACCGGGTTATGAAGGCTGCATAACCCACTCAGGTTAGTTCAAAACCCCCAACTAGCCTGTTAAAACTGCCCCCAGATATAATCCTAGGAGCGCCTTCTCTCTTCTTTTTTTACATATGTCCCTGAGTATAGCACATCTTGGGCTTTTTAGTATTCCAGTAACGTTGCAGCTCTGAAATAAGGCAAAACTGGTGGCAAATGACATCTTGGCAGCTTCACGCTTGATTTTCCTCAATTCATGGGCAGTTATTTTGCGCTTTTATTGCCCAACATGCTTCTTGCGACCCTGTTGGCTATTTGCCATGAAATACTTGATTGTTCGGTGATCATGCTTCAAAGGTTTGGCAATTTCAAGACTGCTGCATCCCTCTGCAAGACATCTCACAATTGTGGACTTTACAGAGCCTGTCAAATCTCTCTTCTGACCCATTTTGCCTAAGAAAAGGCATTTGCCTAATAATTAAGCACACCTTATATATTGTGTTAATGTCATTACACCACACCCCTCCTCATTACATAGATGCACATCACCTGATTTATTTAATTGGTAGTTGGCTATCAAGCCTATACACCTTGGAGTAGGACAACATGCATAAAAAGTATCATGTGATCAAAATACTAATTTGCCTAATAATTCTGCACATAGTGTACTTTGACTTTAGACATCAGATATCATAAACCGGTCACCTATTATCCTGTACTAATGATGTAATATACTATGTATACAGACATTAGATGTGATATATGTGATATATAGGATAATATGCAGTTGGTATAATATCTGATGTCTGCAGTCATAGTCTAATATATACCAACACATATCATACTGTATACAGCATCTAATGTCTGTCTACATCAGGAGCAGGGAACCATTTTTCTGCTGAGGGCCATTTGGAAATTTCTACAATTCTTCAGGGGCTGTACAAAATTATCAACTTGCCCGCTATATTTGGTTAAACAATCAACTCACCCTATTGTGGTGGCTAGAACTGCTTCTCTTTGGCGTGAGTGATATTGGACATGTTGCTTCTTAACTGCTTTTCCAGGTTTCCTAAAGCCCTAGACATTACAGGAGAGTCTGGGAGCATATACCTCACTGGGGGGGCTGAGGCTGGGGCATAGAGATCACTGAAGAGCTGGACTTAAAGGGCAGACAGTTGACTAAACGCGTCTGCCAGCCTGAGCACTGCGCTCCCCAGGAATCTGCCCGGGGGCTGCTAAACAGTAATCCAGGGCCACATCTGGCCCTGGAGCCTGAGGTTTACACCAACCAACCCCCCTTCGTCCTCCCCCCCTCCATGGTCTACGTAGTACAGCATAAAAAAAACTGCTAAAAAAGACAGTATCAAAAAACCCACCACTCGCAACCAGAAAAACCTAACAAAGCACTTGGTAGAATGCAGTCAGACTCCATTAATTAAGGCAAAAGCGCCCTATGGCGCCCTATGTATGCTAACCTTATCCTGTGTATAGCAAAATCACCACACCCATGTATTGGTAGGTTGACTGTGATTGTATCTGCTCTGTGCACTTGCATTTGCCTTTTTTAATGGAGCGTGAGTGCATCTTGCAAAGTGCTTTGTTTTTTTCTGGCTGCAAGTGCTTAGTACATAGAGCAGCATATTACATCCAGTGTAAGGATAATGTGACTGGTGTATGACATCTGAACTTTTTAGTCACAGTATATCATATATTAATCTGTATATTGGATGTAATATACTATGTGCACATATATTCAATACTGGCCCAAAAATGTTATAGAGATAGGTCTGCTTAACAATATAACCCTACTTGATTTTTTTCCTATAGTGTTAAAGGTGATGTTGTGGATGTTATGAACGTAAACACTCTCACACACTATTAAGAGAAAAAAGGAAGACTTACTAAAGATAAATGCTGTAAACGCACCCAACTGGTCCATGAACAGACCAGTATGAAACTGGTCACAAAACTAACAACTACAGCTCAGACCTCACTTCCTAAAAGGCAGTTGAGGGGGTTGTCATACCTCCTGAAGAACCAGAGGGAAAGTCGCAGAAAACAGACAAGAAGGGGAGAGACAGGTGTGCCAGAAGATACAAAAGTCCAAGTGAAAAAACTAAAACACGTTCATATAAGGTGGAAAGGTAAAGATAAAGAGGGGTACTATTAGGCAAATCAAGTAAAACATTCCAGAAACCAAAAAGAGGTGGAAGGAAAAGGTGCTGGGAAGGAAAACAAGTCAACTCACTACATGAACTAAACTGGTGTTTACCCAATGAGGTAAACACCTAAGCTGAAGGGCTGGAACTTGTAAACAAAAGCCCACCTAGAGGTATTGCCAGGAAGGAAGTATAGTGAGGGGTAAACATATAAAATCCAACACAGAATATGAGTGGGGAAGCCAAAATGGGAAAATTAGAAACATCTGGACTGGAGCGAACCAAGAACAGAGAAAATAGACAATCAGAACCATCAGCATTTGTACAGAGAAAAAAAGGCAATAACCTAACAGACAGAGGAGCCAACTATACAGCAACTGGTCACCAACTCAAATCCCCACCAAGACATGACAATGGGGTGAGTTGAAGGTGGAAAACAGGATATGTTTTTGGTCATATAATATGTTGGTGGTACACGTGATGAATAGTCAGGCGGTAATCATCAGCCTTCCAATATTAGCTTTATAGCATCATTTAGTACTGAGAAGTTTACTATGGAATATATGGTTTAGGGCTAAACATGTACTCAGTGTTTTGAAGTTGTTGTCTGATGTATTTTTCCACTCCCATTTCCAGACATGCATCAACAGTCAATGAGGAAAGAGATTACCCAGAAGTTATATGGAAATTAGTGGGAGACAATGTATATACTTTGCCAGGAAGTTAGTTTTTCAAGTGACATGGCAGTCAAACCGTAAAACTTGGGTGACTTGGTAAAAATATGCCGGAGATAGTGTGCTTGTGGGAAATAATACGAAGTATCAATATATGAAGCTACTGAATGTGAGGGTGTTCAAACGGTGGGGTTGTGGTAGGAATACGCTGGGAGCTAGCGGATGAAAACAGAGATTTGTTGCTGGGAGGAGGGGTGCACTTACAACCCATTGGCTTATACATCTTGTTACAGGGTGGGCAGATTTTGTGTTTAAACAGTATAATGTTAAGATAAATCTGTGGCCATACACATTAACCAACATGAGACTGTGTTTGTTTTTTTCAGGGAATTCACTTACCTACATGAGTGGTTGAGGATGGTGAAGAAAATTTGTCCACAATACACAGTACTGCAAGTTTGATTTCTGCATTTAAGCCAACCTGACTACTATTGGTATATAGTAGTCAATATGAAACTGATACCAAAGCCCAGGTGGTCAGTTCAACACCAATTAGCAATATGGCTATCCATTTAACCAGTTTTAGTCAGCCACCCAAATCATGAATGTTATAATCTTTTTGTGGATACCTTTGGTGTTTGTACCAATAACAACTTCAATATGATAAAAAAAAAAACACCCTAAAATTACGTTTTTAGGATGTTGTCACATTTTCCTAGAACCAAGGTGAAACAACTATGGGCATCGGTGGCGTAAGATCACCTTTGCGTGCCCCGGTGCAGCATTTACACTGGGGCCCTGAAGGTGAGGAGTGGGGGTGCTAGTGGGAGTTTTACGATTGCCCTCATGCAGAGTTGATGAGCGGGGGGGAGGGGAAGCTAGTGGTGGATAGTCGGTGTTTGACTTGCTGTAATGTACCTCCCGCGGTCAGCTGCCCCGCCGTTTAGAGGAGAGGGGGGGTGGGCATGGCTACAGGAAGTGAGGCTTCACTCATTTCTGGTCCTCCCTCCTCTCCTCGGACACACGCGATCGCGGTCGCGGCGGTCGGCTGGAAGCACGGGCCCCCCTGCAGGGAGGCGCGGGCCCCCCTACAGGGGCGGGCCTAGTCTCAGCCGCGACCGTGATCATTACGCCACTGATGGACATTCTGTGAGCAACTCTGGACATTCTCCTAGAGTGGATGATAGTTTGCAATTTGTAGAGAATTTTGGCCCATTAAACAAATAATTTACCATGTATTAAAGATCTAACTTTAAAGGGAACCAACCACCTCAGATGACGACTATAAGCACTTAATACGTGTCCCTGCACCCTACCAAGACTGTTCCACCCATATTTTTGTTAAGAATATTGATTTTTGCAAACCGAAATATACACTTTGTAAAAATACTGGCCTGGCGACTTCTGGGCGTCTCCCTCGGGCTGATCTACTAGTGGGCTGTGTCTTCTAAAGCATTACTGGCCCTTCTACCCCTCCCTCTTTGTTTGCAGGACGTCACTGAAGGGCGTGATATTTTCTTTCTGTGGGCGGGCACGCAAGGCTGCTCCCGTCCCCGCACGTCATCGGAGGCAGACAGAGTCACGTGCACTCGCATCGTCACTTCCTGTCGGCTCCGTGCAGTGACGCGCAGCTAAGGGATACCGTATGAGCAAAACACATTGCGGCGAGCGGACGTGGTATCTTTCATTAAGCTGATACCATGTCCGCTCGCCGCAATGTGTTTTGCTCATACGGTATCCCTTAGCTGCGCGTCACTGAACGGAGCCGACAGGAAGTGACGATGCGAGTGCACGTGACTCTGTCTGCCTCCGATGACGTGCGGGGACGGGAGCAGCCTTGCGTGCCCGCCCACAGAAAGAAAATATCACTCCCTTCAGTGACGTCCTGCAAACAAAGAGGGAGGGGTAGAAGAGCCAGTAATGCTTTAGAAGACACAGCCCACTAGTAGATCAGCCCGAGGGAGACGCCCAGAAGTCGCCAGGCCTGTATTTTTACAAAGTGTATAATTCGGTTTGCAAAAATCAATATTCTTAACAAAAATATGGGTGGAACAGTCTTGGTAGGGTGCAGGGACATGTATTAAGTGCTTATAGTCGTCATCTGAGGTGGTTGGTTCCCTTTAAAACTTAATTCTGGTTTTGCTCTGATGTGAATGTGTTTAATGTGACTGGAACATGTTACACTGGGAAATGAAGACTAAAAAATACATTTAAGTATTTTGGATTAGAGGAAAATTATTTTAAAGACATTGATGGAAACATGAGCTTGGAAGAGACCAAAATCAAAAATATGCCTAAACTATGCATTGTTTATGGATAAAGGGCCCTGTTCAGGATGCACATAAAGAATTATTGCCATAATATAGGATTTAAAATGATCCATGCTATCCCATGTAGCCTCCCATAAAGACGCTCATATTTACAGAAAGAAAATGGCCATTCTGTCACTTAATGCTTTGCAGATCTCACGTTAAAATTCTGTCTGTCCTGCTTCCCTTGTCCTTCTCCTACAATTTCCATATATAGTATTTCTTAGCATATCCTAATGATATTGTACAGATTATCTGTCTGTCTTAGTATATATTTATCTTTTTATTATCAGAATATTACCCTTTTCCAGCAAACATTTATTCTCTGGGAGGATCATCGTATTTGGTAACTTATGACATTAATCTTATTTTTCAAGATTCTATTAACTCTTAAGAACAGCAATTTGGAAGGAAGAAGTATGCTTTGAACATAGTGGTTTTGATGCTGAAGCCCTGAGTCACACTGCAGTATTTGTCTAGCATTTTTCATTAGCTTTTAAATCAAAATCAGTACAATTATTGTAAATATATTTTGACATGTATCCACTTGACTCAACAGAATTTTAATTAGGGACACAACAATAATACAGCAACAAGATAAAACGGCTTTAAATTTTGATTTACATTTCTTCAAAAATTAACCCTTTCTTTAAAAAGAACATATTTTAGCCCTTACAGGATGTGAAATCAGTAGCATAGGTTATCTGTGAATCTCACCAGCGGAAAAAAATTAATTACCCCTTTAAGGCTATGTTCAGACTGTGCGTTTCTGATCCATTTTTTTACTTACAACTTACAACTATGGTCCCTAGTTACCCACTGTGTACCTTAGATACCAGCCGGTGAGTGGAGGAGGCTGGTAACTAAGGTACACATTGGGTATCTAGGCAGCGCGCGCTGCCTAGATACCCGCAGTTTACCTTGGATACCAGCTCCCAGCGCTTGTGAGAGGTGCTGGGAGCTGGCATATCGGTCGTCTGCCGGTGTCACACGCAGCGATGCTGCGTGTCCACTGGGCGACGAACCATTGATTTGAGGACAGGACCTCAAATCAAACGATGAATGATCAGCCGATTGATCGTTCATCGTTTGTAGTGTCACACGCAAAGATGTCGTTCCGACATCGTCCAAGCATCACAAAACACGTGACTTTTGAACGATATCGGCAACGATATCGTTACGTGTGATGGTACCTTAACTGTGTTTGTGTTGGCAGCAGATTATTCAGAATACTCTACAAGCATCTGACAAGAACAGTTAGTTTATTCAGGAACAATCAGGAATATGATAAGCTTAAGGGTACCTTTACACGCGGCAACTTTTCTAGGAATTTCCCTGGCAATTTACTGGTTGCAGTGAAATCATGGACACATTGTTCTATCTTGTTGCTGTGTACAAATGGAACAATGTCTCCATGATTTCACTGCAACCAGTAAGTTGCCAGTGAAATTCCTAGAAAAGTTGCTGTGTGTAAAGGTACCTTAATAGATCAGGAATAAATAACTTCTGTATGTCTCAGTCTCTGTCTCTTATGTCTGCATAATGTCCACATACAGTTTGAGCATGTTCTCATCCATCTCTGCGTTTTTACAGCCCTACCAGACCTTATCATTGGGTCCAGCAGAAAGTCACTTGCATTTCCCATTGACTTACATTGTACTCGCTATTCGGAGTGAATATGAGAGTATTACAAAGTACTCATTACAAATGTAATGATTACAAATATTTCAGTACTCACTCATCCCTAATCAGGAATAAATTATTTCTGTATGTCTCAATCTCTGTGCAGCATTTGCAGTCTGCTTCTTCTCTCATACACAAACACAAGAAACTAAAAGTACAGTCGCATGTTCTCCCTGTGACCTTCTGGGAGTTTTTTTTACAAACTTTATAAATAACATACAAATCTAGCAACTAAGGGTATGTTCACACAGTGAGTTTTTGCTGCGGTTTTGCTGCAGTTTCTGCCTGCGGTTTACCATTGGTTTTATGCTAATTTATGCTAATTTGCTCCTGCGGTTTAGATTCCCAGCAAAACCAATGTGTTTCACAGAAACGCTGTGCACACACATTGTTTGTGTTCTCTGGAGACAGTGTAAACACCATAGGATTTGCTGCATATTTGTTTTCCAGCAAAACCTAAAGGTCCGTCACACTAGGCGATCTGGCCAGCGATGTCGGAAGCGCTCGGTTCCGACATCGCTGGCCAGCTGTCACACAGCATCGCTGTGGCCGGCGATGCCGCAGTGATGCGGGCGGTGACATTGCCCACTGGGCTGGGCTTAGCCCAGCGAGCGATCCACAGCAACGCTGCGGTATAGGCTGGATCGCCGCTGACATCGCTCTGGCGATGTCACACGGCGCGATCCAGCCTTATCGCAGGTCGCAGGTTGACAGGTTTACGGTTCTTCCCGTAAACCTGTCAACCTGCGACCGGCGATAAAATGCGGTTGCACCGCTCATTTACACAGCGCGACGTCGCTAGCAACATCGCTGATACGTCACTTTTTCGGCGATGTCGCTAGCAACGTCGCCTGGTGTGAAGCCACCTTAAGGATTCTAGGATTAGCTGTCCCAACACATTGGTTTTTGTTTGGTGAAGAAAGTGGAAACACCTCAGGTTTTGCTGTGTTTCAGAAAGAATGAGCATGTCAATTCTTTGCTGAACTTTTGCTGAAGTGGAAACACCTGTGGTATTTCCATTTTCTGTAGAGAAAAAAAAAAGTGTGTGTGTGAAAGCTTTTCCCTGATCACATAGGTTTTGATGGAAACCAAAAACTCAGGATTAGATTAGCATAGATTTACATAAAACCAAGGCAAAACTTGATCTCAAACGCAGCAAAACCTGCCTGTAGGCACACACCCTAAACACTCAGACAGGAATGGAGTTGTTGCACTAAACATATTCCAACACCCTCACTCAACAACTACTTATCCTTCTAGTCCCATTGTGGTTCTTAAGTCTTCAAACTTAGCTATTTATAATGGCTCTGTTATATCAACAGCTATCATCTTATCAGACTTGCAATAAACAAACTTGAGTATTCCACGTTTCGCTAAGTCACATAAGTGGTGATGTTTTGCATCAAAGTGCTTAGTCCTTGCACTAATCTTCTCACTGCTGGCAAGTTTAAGACATCCTTGGCTGTCCTCGTACATAATTGTTGGCTGAGCTAGTGGCTTGCTGAAATCTTCCAATAGTTGTGTCAACCACAATATTTATTGACTTGCATAAACGGCAGAATTATATTCTGATTCTGTAGAAGATAATGCGACTAACACCTGTTTTCTGCTAGACCAAAAAAATGAAGTTTCTCCTAACTTGAACAAGTAACCACTTGTTGATTTCCGATCAGTTGAATCTCTAGCCCAATCTGCATCCATATAACCTGTGAGAGAGAGATTTCCTGATGCACATATCTTAAGATTTAGCCTTTCCGTTTCTCTAAAATATTAAAGAATTCTCTTAATTGCATTCCAGTCTCTTTGGCGTGACTTAATTACACATCGGCACAAAATGCCGACCGTGGCTGTGATATCTGTACGAGTTTGGTTACTATGTACAGAAGTGCCCCCATTGCTTGTCTGTAACTGTCATTGCTAAGTAGCAGATCTTTTTCTTCTTCCCACTTTAAGTAGGATGGATCCATTGGTGTTGATGCACTTTTGGTTTCTGAATGTAGTTTGCTTTGCTACTGGAGAAAATAATCATAATCATAATCTTCACCATGCTTTTGAGAGTACCCTTTTGCAACCAATCTTGCCTTAAACTGGTGAATAGGGATGAGCGAGTAGAATAGTTACTATTCGGTACTCGCCGAATAGTAATGATATTCTGGGTACTCGCTACTCAACTCCCTGACTTTCTTGTGATTACTCGGGAGTAGCGAGTAGTCCTTTAACTTTCACAGTGTATCTATATATACACTGCGAAAGTGCACTAAAAGTGAATAAAAGTTGTTAAAAAAGAAAAAAAATCATACTCACCTATCCGACTTCTGTATCGGGACCGGCAAAGAAGGCATCCGATCAACGACAAGGACCTGTGAGTCTGACAGCCAATCAGATGGCAGGTAGCGATCTGGCCAATCAGATGGCCAGACGTCACAAACCATCTGTTCACTACAAGCCACCTGATTGGCCAGATTGCCAGGTCATTGATGCACGTTCAAGACCTGGCAATCTGGTCAATAAGTTGGCTGGTAGCGATTAGGTGGTTTATGACGTCTGGCCATCTGATTGGCTGTCAGACTCACAGGTCCTTGTCATTGATCGGATGTCTTCTTTGCTGGTCCCGGTGCAGGCGTTGGATAGGTGAGTATGATATTTTTTTTTTATTTTTACAACTTTTATTCACTTTTAGTGCACGTTTGCAGTGTATATATAGATACACTGCGAAAGTACTCGCCCGCCCATTCATTAACATTGGACTTGCTATACTCGCAATGAGTACCGAGTACCGGGACCTACTCGTTGCGAGTGTAGCGAGTCCGATTATTGCAGTACTCGCTCATCCCTACTGGTGAACTTTACCACTGAGTCATATTTGTTTTTGAGATCTTTTTCCTTGCGGTAGCTCAGTAAGCTCCTATGTCTGGAGTTAGTGAAGGGACTTCGTCTCTTCATTAGCAGCATGTATCCAGTTTTGCTTCTCATGAACAGGCAGTTTTTGTATCTCTTGCCATGACTGTGGCCCTGGTTCGGGAAATGTTCTGAACATATAAGAAAGGCATTTAGCTGGGATATCTTTGTTTGGTCTTTCTGATCTCCACACTGGAGGTTGACTTGTTTCTTCTGTGTCTTCCATGGTGGTTAACTTCATGGAAATTGAGCAATACAGAGTTCTCAACAATCACTACATCTCTGATGATTGTTACTGTGTTGGTCTCTGGGTGCAGGATTCTGTATCCCTTTTGAGTTTTGCTCTAGCCCACCAGGACCCCTTGCTTTGCATGTGATTCCCACTTGGAACATTTTTCTTTGGGAACATACTTAAACACTTTGCTTCCAAATATCCTGAGGTGCTTCAAGTTAGGCTTCTCTCAGTTCCATAGCTCTTATGGAGTTTTATTTGTGGCTTTACAGATGGTTTCTCCCCAATAAATTGTAGGTAGATTTGCATATAACAACATACTTCTTCCACTTTCACAGAGAGTGCCTCTTTCTCTCTGCTATGCCATTTTGCTCTGGGTTGTATAGAATGGTACTCTGGAACACGATTCCATTCTTTTTCAAAATTGTTTGCACCTTACCACTTGTATATTCAGCCGCATTATCTGCATGCAGGGCTTTTGGAGTTCTTCCAAATTTGTTAAACACTACAGCAAGATATTCAAGGTTCTGTTCAACTTCATCCTTACTGTGAAGCAGGTAGTTGACTGTGTTATACACTGTGTGCAGAATTATTAGGCAAATGAGTATTTTGATCACATGATACTTTTTCTATATGTTGTCCTACTCCAAGCTGTATAGGCTACCAATTAAGTAAATCAGGTGATGTGCATCTCTGTAATGAGGAAGGGTGTGATGTAATGACATCAACACCCTATATAAGGTGTGCTTAATTATTAGGCAACTTAACTTCCTTTCTTTGGCAAAATGGGTCAGAAGAGAGATTTGACGGGCTCTGAAAAGTCCAAAATTGTGAGATGTCTTGCAGAGGGATGCAGTAGTCTTGAAATTGCCAAACTTTTGAAGCATGATCACCGAACAATCAAGCGTTTCATAGTAACTAAAACTACTCAAAAATAGCAGCATTAAACAACTTACCACATGCAGCCAAAAAACAAATCCAACACAGCACTTAGTAAGAAGTGAACAGACCCCACTTAGATGGAGCAAGCACAGGTGCACAGAACGATAAAACCACATCACCCTGCCTAGGCATGGTGGAGATGGCTTACTATGCACTCAAGGCTTGTCCATTAGGACGCCATTCACATTGATACAAAATGGTGCAGAGTGTCTGATAGCTACCCACTGGCCCTGCCACTAGACAAAATGGGCAGCCCAGTACGATGTCTCTGCACCACTGGTATTTTTCCATTTTAGCTAATAAAGTTTATCTTGGATTTTTCCTTCTGCAAGAGTGTGACCCTTCTTTGAGATGATGCAGCTCTTATCTTTAAAAGTAACTACATTTTCCTTTTGTGTGACCTTCTTTACTGACAGAAGATTGCTTTCAAGGCTGGGGATATAGAGAACATCCTTTACTGTGATCTTTCTGCTTAGTGCAGATGAAACTAATCAGTGGAGGTAGCCATCTCCTAATCCTTCTGAAAGAAAAAAATAAAATGTTTGAGAGTTTTTCCATGCTGACCACAGGAGACCGGATAATGAAGAGTCCTTTTATTCACACACCACACACCACACACAGTTTTCCTATGCGTTTCATAGCCTGCAGGCTACTTCAATCAAAATAGATTATGCTCTGATGAAGTAGCCTGCAGGCTACGAAACGTGTAGGCAAACTGTGTGTGGTGTGTGAATAAAAGAACTCTTCATTATCCGGTCTCCTGTGGTCAGCATGGAAAAACTCCGGATTATTCATTTTTTTCCTTTGCATCCTTCACGGGTTCTACAGTGGCCAAGTGTGTTCAGGTGGTTGTGACCCTCACAACCTCCCAAGGTGAGTGGATCTCTATAGGTAAATCCTTGGTGTCCCTCTTTTACCGCCCTATTTGCGCTCCCCTCTTTGTATCTTCCTATTCCTTCTGAAGCCATATAGTGACAATTAGCTAAGATTTTCTGACTTAGTTTCATCAAGATCAGTGAAGAAATCCTTGTTATTTGTCATATGACTGCTTGCACCAGAATCTATACACTATATATGCTTTGTAGATGGGCCTTTACTGGCATTAAATGTAGCTTCAACACATGCAGAATCATTCTTGCTTTCCAAATTCTGCAGTCTGCCCTAAGGTGGCTGGGCTTTTTACAGACAAAACATTCACAAGTTTCTCTTAGATTGCACTTATATTTAGAGAAGTCCTGTGTTTTTAATGTTGTTTCTGCTCTGGATTCATTACTGCTGCTTGCAGTCTGTTTTTCTCTTGAACTCATCTACAAGTTTGCCTTTATCATACTCTAGTGTGAGCTCACCATCTGGCCATTATTATCTACACTGAGGGAGATAGCGCTTTGTGCTTTCTGATCTTTCTCTAGCCAATTATCTGGTAATGGATGGGCACTTGTTCCTGAGTGTATTTCTACGTACCTTCTGTTATGAGCAGCATCTTCACCTTGAATTTACTGGACTGTTAGTTCTGGTTAGTCAGGCTTGGCACTGTGAACTTGACAGGATCGCTGATAGTGGACATCGTCTATGTTGCTGTGTGCTGCTTTTGCTTTGGGTTTCTATTGTTGTGTTTCTCTGGGGTTCTGCATCACTCTGGGGTTCTGCATCAATCTGGGCCCATAACCTGTTGGCAGTGGACTATTCTTTATGCCCTCCAAGTGTGTGAAAAGAACAGTTGATTTATTCAGGAACAATCAGTAACAAATATGAAAAGCATAATAAATCAGGAATAGTGATAAACAAGTATACTCGTTACTATTCTACTTGCATGAATAGCACAATATTCATGAAACTCGTTACTTTGCAATTGTTTTGGATTTTCCTTGTGATATTCGAGTGAGCTGCCTAGCATGTTTCCTGACTGATTTACAGCCAATAAACATGCTGGGATTGCTTGCTGGTCATAGTAATGCCAAAATTCATCTTTTTTAATGGCATTACTGTGATTGGCAGTTGCAGTATAAAAAAAGAAAAAAAAGACACTCTACACAAAAAAGCAATGAGGTCTGGGGGGGCGGAAAAAAAGCAGAGATGGATGAGAATGTGTGAAAACTGCATGAGAACAGTATGCAGACATAATGTAGACTGTGCATACTGTTCTGCTGTACAGCTGTCTGCTTTGAGTGACAGGACCGAGTGAAGATAGATAGATGGTATAGATGGTAGAACAGGTAGATCGAGCTTACCAGTCTCCCGCTGCTGCTGCCTGGTCAGCTTAGTCCCCACGCCTCCCGCTGAATCATTTCTGGGGCCGTCCATTAAGATACTTGCATATTCACTGCACTGATTGGCATACAGCCAATCACAGACACTCACACTCTGTGAGCGCCTCTGTGATTGGCTGTTGTAGTCAGAGTGCTTTTCCACAATTTGGATGGTGATTGTGCTTGGTTGCCACACACATTAGTGTATGGCAACCAACCTGCAGACATAGGGTCTTAAATAAATTAATAATTTAAAAAAACCCGCATGGAGTTTCACAATATTTTTAAGTCTAGCCAAGTGAAGGCAGACAGCTTTGATCTGCCACCCTTAGCTGCCTAATTTTACCTTGGCTGGCAAAAAAAAAAAATGCATGGGCTCTGCTCCATTTTTAATTGCCAGCCAAATTAAAACTTGGTAGCTGGGGGCTGATATTCTCAGCGGGGTGAGGGTCCATTGCTTTAGGATCCCCCCACGCTAAAGAATAGCAGCACGCAGTCACCTAGGAAATTGGCGCATTCACCGTAGCGCCATTTCCAGGCATATTATCAGGCTCTTCCAGCAGCACTGGTGGCAGTGGCATGCTGGGTAATAAGGGGTTAATACCAGCTTTGTATTGCCATCTGGTATTAAGCCCTGAAATTTGTAATGTCAGGCTAAGTTACACCCAGCCATTAAGAATCTCAAGTAAATAGTAAAAAAAAAGACAAAACACAGAGAAAAATTATTTTATTAAAAAAAAAACACAGAGACACTTAGAGACTCCATCTTTATTACCCCCCACCCTCGTATGCCTCCACGATCTTCATCCTTCTCTCTTCCTGGACATACTCAACTCTGCTACATCAGAGACCATGGAGAGGAGAAACACATCTGCTCTCCGTGGTCTCTGATCACTGAATGACAGTGCTGAGACCTGTGGTATAGAAAGCGGTGAGTTCACCATTGCCATAGCAACAGCGGTTACTATGGCAACAGTGACCTTACCGCATAGTAAAGCGGTAAAGCGCTGAGACTACCGCAGGTCTCAACGCTGTCCATAGTAACTGTGGTTACTATGGCAAAGGTACCTCACCTCTTACTACATGACTGCGTTGACACCTGCACTATAGTAAAGTGGTAAAGTGCAGGCCTCAGCGCTGTCATATAGTAAGTGGTGAGGTCACCATTGCATTCTTTAGCATGGCGGGGCCCTAGAACAATTGGCCCACACCTCGCTGAGAATACCAGCCCTCAGCTGCCTAGTTTTACCTTTACATTTTATTGCCAGGCAAAATTAGGCAGCTGAGGGTGGCAGCTCGCAGTTGTCCACTTTCACTGGACTAGACTTAAAAATACTGTAAATCGCCACGCACTTTTTATTAAAAATAATTTATTTACTTAACTTTCCAAGTTAAAGGCAAATCTTTGCTCACTGCCAAGTAGTAGTGGAAATTCACGTCAAACACAATAAAGATGTCCATAGTCCCACTGTTGTGCAGTTAAAAAAGGTTTCCTTCTTTATTGTGATTCCATAATTAGGTTAAAAAAGCTGACAGACCACACAGGGTCCCGCCTGACATGTTTCAAGTGCGAACACTCTTACTCATAGGCATGAAATGGCTTCACAAAAACCTACTTTAAAAATACCCCCTGGAGGCATATGAAACCAATAAATAATTAATTACCCCCTGCACCACAGTTTAACCCCTTTACGACAATATCAAAGAAGTGCATTACAATGTCAATGATCAATGATCTATCACTTTATAATATTATCATTAACATACAAACATACATAAGAGATCAAAATTCATCTACTTTCACTTTTTTGATTTTTTTATTGTGTAGCAAGGTATAAATAAGTTATCCTACAACATGCCATATCATGGATTTTTGGGAAGGGGGGATACATCACCATAATATGGGATAACATCAGAGTGATACTAGAACTCTTTTTTGTATTTATTTATTTTTTTTAGCCTACTATATCATATATTTCCCATACACTCCGTGTAGGACAGACCCCCCCCCCCATTCTTTTCAATAGCAGTACATCTGGTCCTTCTTATAAGTCAGTCCTTCCGGATAGCGGGCACTCAATGCTAGTATCCAGAACACTTCGCGATTGTGTAGCAACCTCTCCCAATTTAAGCCGCATGGGGACCTCAGAACCCTCTCTATGCCCCTCACCGTCAGTCCATCCGTACAACCTCCATGATGTTCTCCCAGATGTTTAGAGAGACCCGAAACCGACTTATCAATAGATTGAACAGACAGATCAGGTGATCGGTAATCCTTTTCTTCCAGGGCCTGCTTGTACAATCGATATAGTATTTACTACAACTACAAGTTACCATGTAAACAACGTGTCGTATTACAGTTAATATATGATTTTATAGCAAAATCTTTATTTGTGCTGCTATTTGTGAACATAGACTTCTTTACCATAAAGTTGCATAAATCACAGCATTTACCACTGCATTTCACATTACCCTTATACCTTAACCATGTCGGTTGGCTGTGTGTGCTGTTAAACAAGCTAGGGGACAAAATGCTACCCACACTATGGGCTCGTCGAGCTACAGATATTATACCCTCCCCAAGGATTCTATGCAGAATATCATCCTGATCTAGAATGAGAAGATTATGATTCAGGATGGAAACAATATTTCCATAATCAAGACTATAGGGTGTGGAGAAAATAGAGGATGAATCACCCACATTCCTCCTCCTCTTATCTATATCAGTACGATTCCATAGAAGGTCATCCCGATTTATTTTTTCTTACAAATTCCCTTGCTTTATTTATTGTCCAGTTTTTGTATCCCCTACTTTTCAGTCTGTCAGTAATTATTAAACTCTCCTTCTCACTATCAGTCGAGCAATTTCTCTTGGCCCTAACCAGTTCCCCTATAGGGAGATTCCTAGTGACATCATTAGGTGACATATGTCAGCTCGTAATAACGAGTTTCCAGCCACATGTTTGCGGTATAAAGAACACAACAAAAAGACTAAGCAAGAATTGCTACAGTGCCTTGCGAACGTATTCACTTCCTTTGGCTTTTTACCTATTTTGTTACATTTCAACCTGTATTTAAATATTTTTGTAATTTGATTTGTGTGTGATGCATCAGCACTAATTAATCTAAGTTGGAGATGTGAAGTGAGAAAAATATAGGCAAAAATTTAATTTATGGGATAGAATAAATAAAAATTGCATATGCATATGTGTTCACCTGTTTTGCAATGAAGACCTAAAAATTTCTCGTTCAAGCAATTACCTTTATACGTTACATGCTTAGTGAAAAGAAGTCCGCCTGTGTGCAATCTAAGTGTCACATGGTCTGTCAGTATATACATTCCTTTTCTAAAAAGCCACAGGGCTCCAACACCATTAAGGAAGAGCTAACCAAATAACACCATGAAGACCAAGCAGTTCTCCAAACAAGTCAGAGACAAAGTTGTTGAGAAATACCAGTCAGGGTTGGGTTCTAAAAAAAATCCCAATCTTTGATGATCCCGTGGAGCACCATCGAATCTATTAGTATCAAATAACAAACCTGGCAAGAGATAGCTGCCCACCTAAGCTCTCTTTCCAGGCAAGAAGTCATTAATCTGAGAGTAAGCACAGAGACCAAGTGTAAACCTGATTGAGGTTCAGAATTCCTACACAGAGACCAGAGTGTGTGTGAAAATGATCACAATAAGCAGTATACTCCTTAGAACTGACCTTTATGGAAGAGTAGCCAGAAACAAAGCCTTTACTTACAGCCAAAAATTGGAGGGCTCATTTTGAGGTTGCCAAAAGACATTTGGGAGACTCCCTAAACGTATGGAGGAAGTTGCTGTGGTCAGAGGAGACCAAAATTGAACTTACTGACCACCAAGGTAAACGCCATTTTTAGCGCCAAACAAATACAGATCGTCACATCAAGAACACCATCCCAAATGGTGGTGGCAGCATCATGCTGTGGGGATGTTTTTCAGCAGCAGGGACAGGGAAAATGGTCTTATTTGAGGGTAAAATGAATCGTGCGAAATACAGGAATATTCTTGATCAAAACCTGTTTCAGTCTGTCAGTGATTTGAGACAGAGGTTCACCTTCCAACAAGACAATGACCCAATGCATAAAGCAACATTTGAGTGGTTTAAGGAGAAATGTGAAAATGTATTGGAGTGGACCTGGAAGGGACAGTGTTTGTCTGGATCCGTGCTGTTCATACAGTGGGAGACACACAATTTGTCGGAGATAAGGGTCACAATCCTGCTTTATTCCAACGCATTTCGGAGCTCCAGTCGCTCCTTCCTCAGGGAACCAACATAATATGTTGGCTCCCTGAGGAAGGAGCAGGGTGTAGCTTCAAAATGCATTGGAATAGAGCCAGGATTTTGACCCTCATCTCCAATAAATTGTGTTTCTTCCACTGTATGAGCAGCGTGGATCCAGAAAAACACTGTCCCTTTCAGGTCCATCGCTTGTTTCCACTGCATGACAGTGGAGTGTTGATCCAGCAGCAGCCATACCACACTTACACACTGATTGTGGATTACACAACCATACCAGGTGAGCAGTTTCTTTTTGTTCTATTGGAGTTGTCTCAAGGATAAGACCCTATTGCCATGTCCTTACTTCCCCACAGTTTCCTACAATGTATTGGAGTGGCATAGTCAAATCCAAGACCTTAATACAATTGGAAATCTGTGGTCAGACTTGAAGATTGCTGTTCACCAGAGGAAACTATCTAATTTGAGGAGCTGGAACAGTTTTGCCTTGAGGAATTGGCAAAAATCCCAGTGGATGGGGAATGCTCATAAAGACTTATCCAAAGCAGCTGAAATTGCCACAAAAGGAGGCTCTACAAAGTACTTTAAGTGGGTCAATATTTATATACACTGAGATTTCAGTTATTTTTTCCTATTTGCTTGCTTCACAATAAAAAAAAACAAATGTTCACAGTAGTAGATATATTCTTCACTGATTCAAAAGAACTGTAAAATTTTAGGCTGTGAGGTAGTAAAACACAGAAGATGCCAAGGGACTAAATGTTTTTGCAAGGCACTGTATGTTTATGTCTCCTTTTCTCACAAACAATGGAATAAAAAGCAATCAAAAACTCCTATATTTCAAAATTCTAGCAGTAAATAACTACAACTATCCTGCAAAAAGTAATGTTAAGTCTCCTATACTTAGGCAGCACAAAAATAGCTTTGCTTTCTACAACGTATTTTTATGGAAGGCAAAATGGAAAACCGTTTGGTATCTTATTAACCTCTAGATGTGTGCCTGATGCTATCATCGAGGGTGATGATGTCACAATGAGGGCTGGCTCTGTGGCGCTTGGTGTGGCACTTGTCTCTCCCCCCCCGTCCATTCTCTCCCTGGAGCTATTTTCTCCCCTGTGTGGGCTCCTTTGACCTGTTTCCCCCCTGTGCACTCTTATCTCCCCCATGCACTCTCCCCTGTGTGATGTCTTCTTCCCCCTGTGCTGTCTTCTCCCCTCTTGTGCACGCTCCTTTGAGCTGTCTCCCCCTGGGCATTCTCTCACCCCATGAACTCTCTCCTCCCCTGTCACTCTCTCTGCCCCTCTGTGTGCTCTCTCTGCCCCATGTGCGCTCACCCCCATGTGCTTTGTCTCTCTCCCTTTGTGCTCTCTCCCTCTTGTGGTATGAACACCACAGATGGTGGTGGCGTGAGTAAGTGCACATGGATACACCAGGTCATGCTGCTGTTATCTTTGTATACCCACGTGACCAAATATGGTTCCTGCCAAAGTAAGTGCGTGCCAGGTACACGCATGTGCACTTACTCAGGCAGTGATGTGTCTGTGGTGGCAGTTGCAGGCAGCTTCGGGTGGTGGCGGTTGCAGTACCACTGGCAGTACTGAGCAAAGTGCCAGTACCACCAGAAGATGCCGTATTTGCACACCCATTATTCTCTGCCCCTCTGCACTCTCTCTACTCCCTCTGTGCTCTTTATGAATCCCTGTACACTTTCTCTGCTTCCCTCTGCCCTCCACTGCACTTTCTCAGCCCTCATGTGTGCTTTCTCTGCCCCCTGTGCACTTTAATCCCCCCTCTTTGCTCTCTGTGTCCCCCTGTGCAGTCTCTCTGCCTCCCTCTGCACTCTGTCTGCCTCCCGCTGTGCTCTCTCTGCCCCCTGTGCACTGTCTCTGCCCCTAGTATGTTTTCCTTGCCCCTGTGCATTCTTTCTGCCCCCTGTCTCTGCCCTCCAAGGTTTCTCTCTGCCCCCCTGATGTCTTTGTGTCACTTATGCACTCTCTGTGCCCACTGTGTGCTCTCTGTGCCCCTATACATTTACTGTGCTCTCCTGTCTGCTGTGCTCCCCCCATATGCTCTGTGTGCCCATTACATGCACTCTCTCTGGCCCCTATGTGCTCTCTGTGCCCCCTGTGTGCTCTCTGTGCCCCCCTGTGTCTTCTCTGTGCCCCCTATTTGCCCCCAGTGTGTAATGCTGCTGCCATTTTTGGACACCTGCACTAACTGGGCCTGCATGCTTCACGTAGGTGCAGATGCATTTTGTCATTCGGTGGTGTCCAGTGGTGATGGCAGGCTACGGCCAGCATGAGCAGCAGTTTATGTGGCAGCGAGTTCCTGACATTAATTTCAAATGGCATCAGGTCTGGTTGTTGGCATCACTACTGGCGGCATTCAGCGAGGGGCCAATAACGCAAGCAGGTGCCATATTTGCACTCCCATCACGTGTGATGCGGGGACATTGGGATGGACGTTGATGACAGATGGGACTTTATGATTATAAGGTAAGATACTTGCCTACAAAATGTGTTGCTTATGCCACACTGTCAAAAAAAATGTTTTTTCCCTAAGTAGTGAAAAAATGTAACTTTCACTTTTTGTCTTCTTCCACACATTACTGTATGTCCTTAAAGACAATTTTTGCGTTAAAATGGACACTACACTCCATGATAAATCCTTGAGACAGTTTGCACAGCAGTCTTAACTAAGGCAGTGTTAAATAAAGATTTGCCATATTTATTTAGATAAATTCTGTTCCTCTTGTGCGCTTGTTACACCAGTCAGTAGCCATAGCTCCGCTAACTTTATAAAAATTGAAGAGCTGGACAAGACACCCAGAAAAACACCAAAAGTCACAATATTTGCATACAACTCGAAATTGTTTGCCAAAAAAATTGTGACATTTTAAGCAATTTTACACCAAAATTTAGAAATAAAATGCTTAAATAAGACAGGGCGGGCAATAAACTTTATTTCTTTAGTGAAATGTCCAATACACAGTTTTTATATTGTTACACAACATAGCTGCATTATTACATAGTTACACAGGTTGAAAAAAGACCTAGGTCCATTGAGTTCAACCTTCCTCCATCAGTACATATTTGTCACTTTGTCATTTATGACCCACAATGTTATGTGCTCTGAGGAAATCAGTCAGTCCTTTTTTAAAAGCTGTTAGGCCATGTGCACATGCTGAGTATTTGATGAGTTTTTACCTCAGGATTTGTAGCCAAAACCAGGAGTGGATAATTAAATACAGAAGTGGTGCAGGTGTTTCTATTAGACTTTTCCTCTGATTGCTCCACTCCTGGTTTTGTCTACAAATCCTGAGGTAAAAAACTCATCAAATACTCAGCGTGTGCACGTGGCCTTATAGTGTCTGCCATTACTCCCTCTTGTGGTAAAGCATTCCACAGTCTGACTGCTATAACTGTTCCTATTTAGCTGTCGGAATCACCTTTCTTCCACCCGCAGTGTGTGCCCTCTGGTCCTCAGTACGGTTTTTGGAAGGAATAAGTCTTGTGCCAGTCCTTTGTATTAACCACACATGTATTTATACATATAAATGAGATCTCCTCTAAGACATCTTTTTTCTAAAAACAAACCCAACTTTTCCAATCTCTCATCATAAGGGAGGTCTTCCATCCCTTGTAAAAATCTTGTTGCCTGCCTTTGAACTGTCTTTAACTTCTGAACATCCTTTTTAAATGTGGAGTCCAAAACTTGATTCCATATTCTAAACTTGGTCTTATAGATTTATAGATGGGTAACAATACACTGGGATCACAGGATTTTTTCTCTTTTTTTTCATACAGTCTAAAATCTTGTTTGGTTTTGCAGCAGCTGCTTGACATTGAATACCGTATATACTCGAGTATAAGCTGAGTTTTTCAGCACAATTTTTGTGCTGAAAATTGTCCCCTCGGCTTATACTCAAGTCAGTGTCAGTGACAGTGTGGTGGGGGCAGAGACTGGGGGCTGGAAAAGGCGGGGGGAGACTGAAGAATGAGTGGGCGGTCACGTGACCCCGCTCATTAGTGTAATGAATATGCACTGCATCCCCCCGTCCATCAGCGGCGGGGGGAGCAGCGCATATTACATTACTGTCCCCCATCACAGAATATGCCCCACATCAATGATACTTGACCCCCCTGCTGGCGCTACAATAAAATAACAAACATTTAACTCATCCTCCGACGGTTTCTCTGCGGGATGTGACGTCCACCGCTCTTCCTGGTTGCCGGTAAATCATGTGACCGGCGCATCAGTGACGTCATCGCTGCTGCCCGGTCACATGATTAGAAGCCGAGAACAACCAGGAAGAGTGGAGAGAGGACGCAATGGAGCCTGCTGAGAAACCGTTGGAGGATGAGTTAAATGTTTGTTATTTTATTGTAGCGCCAGTAGGGGGGTCAAGTGTCAGTGATGGGGCCCATACATCTGTGATGGGGGCCATATATGAGTGATGGGGCTCATACACCTGTGATGGGGGCTATGTATGAGTGATGAGGCCCATACACCTTTGATGGGGGCCATGTATGAGTGATGGGGCCCATGTATGAGTGATGGGGGTCAAGTATCAGTGATGGGGGCCATACACCTGTGATGGGGGCCATGTGAATGAGTAATGGGAGCCATGTATGAGTGATGGGGGCCATGTATGAGTGATGGGGGCCATGTATGAGTGATGGGGGCCATGTACCTGTAATGGGTGCCATGTACCAGTGATATGGAGGCCATGTGCCTGTGATAGGGGGGCCATGTGCCTGTGATAGGGGGTCCATGTGCTTGTGATAGGGGGGCCATGTGCCTGTGATTGGGGGGCCATGTGCCTGTGATAGGGGGCCATGTGCCAGTGATAGGGGGGCCATGTGCCAGTTATAGGGGGGCTATGTGCCAGTGATGGACGAGCTTTAAACCAGTGATGGGGCCAAATACTAGTGATGGGGCTATATACAGTAATGAGGAGCTATATACTAGTGATGGGGCGCTATATACCAGTGATGAGGTGCTGTGTACCAGTGATGGAGGGTTCTATATACGAGTGATGGTGGCGCTATATACCAGTGATGAGGGGTTATATTCCAGGATGGGGTCTGCTGCATTTCCCACCCTAGGCTTATACTCGAGTCAATAAGTTTCCCCAGTTTTGGGGGCTAAAATTAGGGGCCTCGGCTTATACTCGGATCGGCTTATACCCGAGTATATACAGTACTGCTGTTCAGTTTACTTGCAACCAGAATACTCAAGTTCTTCTCCTATTCTGTAGTCCCTAGTTACTAGGATTACTCCTGCCTAGGTGCATTATTCTACATTAATCAACCTTAAATCTCATTTTACAAGTGTTTACCCATTCAAACTTCTTATCCAGATGATTTTGTAATATTGCACTGTCAAGTTCAGTTTTTAATGTCCTACATAGTTTGGTGTTTTCACCAGCAAATATTGACACTTTACTCGCACTCCCATCTACAAGTCATTAATAAAGAGATTGAAAAGAATTGGTCCAAGCAGATCTCTGCCGTACCCCACTGCAGACTATACCACATATAGAGAATGTACCAGTTACGGTGACAGTTTGTTTTCTATCTCTCAAGGTACCTTTACACGCCGAAACTTTTGGCGTCGATCGGAGGCAACCGAACGTGCGCGTGCACATTTTTCATGGTTGCCTACGAACGCCGAAGGCGCATTTACACATGCCGCAATTGTGCCCTCAACCTAAGGTGATGTGTTGTCCCGGAAGTTCCCACACCAACATTGGGAAACATCCAGTTGACTCCTGACGCAGCTTCACACGCCGCAATCCCCAAAGGAATGTGGGCGTACATGTTCAGCGCTGCAAGAACACAGGCATGACAGACTTGTGTATTCCGCAACCCAAACACGCTGATTAGACAACACAATGATTGGCCAGCCTGCGCAGGAAGGCTGGCTAATACATGACGCCATTGCAATTGTGTAGTGTGAATGGACAGCTCTTCAAATATGTCACCCTGTGAAGGGACAGCCAATGGAAACAAAGTAGCCACCACCAATCATCGCTGGGGGGGCGGAATCCAGCACGCTGTGGTACGCCTCTGGGAAATCAGTAGGCGATGCTGATTCCATCCCTATCGCCCGTTCACATGCCAAAACCAGGGAAATTCACCTTCAGGGTTGCGTCTGGTTTTTGAACAATGCTCTGAAATCGAAGCCGAGAGCAACTTTCAAAATCACCACCGGGTTCCACAAATACACGCCGCAATTTCATAGCAATTTCATGGCAATAGTGACGGAACTCCGGATTGCCTTTCAGTTTCTACACCGTAGTTGCGGCGTGTAAAGGTACCTTTAGACAATTCCTTATACTCCTGCATATAGTTTCCCTTGGTCCCTGCTTCTGGAACCTCAGTATAAGGCTGGTATGTGATACAGTATCAAATGCTTTTGCAAGTCTAGATAAATCACATCAGCTGCATTGCCAACATCCAGATTTTAACTTACCTCCTCACAGAAACCCGGCATGTTGGTTAGACATGAATTATCTTTCATGAATCCATGCTGGTTGTCAGTTATTACTTTAGTCTCTGCGATATATTTTTGCATGTAATCTCTTAAAATGTCCTGAAAAACTTTGCACACCACTGATGTTAGACTTACCAGATAGTAGTTGCCTGGATCCACATTCTTACCTTTCTTAAATATTGCTATAGCTATTCACCAATTCTGAGGCATTCTGTTACAAGAGAGTCTAAGAAGATGTGGTACAGAGACTTATCTATTACTGAGCTAAATTCCCTCAATATCCGTGAATGAATACCATCTGGCCTAGGGAATTTGTTAATGTTTATTTTGCTGACACATAACTAATTTTCTGCAAGAAGAAATATGCCTATTTCAAGTGGCAAACTTTGTTTTTTGCCTTGTTGAATGATTACTGGAAAAGTATATTCCTTCGTGAAAACGGATGAAAAGAACCTGTTTAATATCTCAACATTTTCTTTGTCCTCTATAAGTATCCTGCTGTGATCTTTTAAGGGAACAATACTATCCTTTGTTTCCTTCTTGATGTATTTATAGCATTTTGGGGATTTATTTTAATGTCATTGGCGATTTGTGTTTCAGTAGCTAAATTTGTTAGCTTGATTTCTTTTTTACATTTCTTTTACAACTATTAAAATATAATATTAATTGAAAATAAATATAAATGACTACCAAATGACCAACGATCCAATGCTACTTTCATATGTGATATCTGCTTCTCCAGTTTAATTGGAGTCCTTTACCTGTAATCCATAGTGATGTGTTGACCACTTTCTTTCCAAAAAAACATTCCTTCACATTGCAGCACTACTAGTTTACACTAATTTTATTACATGAATGCCTGCCATTATTATTGAATAAATTTGAAGAAAAAGTAGTGTGTATAAATGACTGCGATCAGAAACACAACAACGAATCACAGAGTGATTATCAAAAATATATACTTTTTTATTCAAACAGCAAGTGCAAAACAACATACAATATGCAAAATAGACAAAGAGTAAAAACAATTAAAAATGTGGTGGGTAAAGTACCATCACACAGTAGCTGTGTGCCCATATAATAGGTTCAGATAACAAGACTGACACTCTGTGAAATACTCCAGCTGGACTGGTATATATTGCAGCAGCCCCAGTGGTATATATTGCAGCAGCCCCAGTGGTATATATTGCAGCAGCCCCAGTGGTATATATTGCAGCAGCCCCAGCGGTATATATTGCAGCAGCCCCAGCGGTATGCAGTCCGCCTGCCCGCCCGCCATCATCAGTATACATGCGCCCCCCCCTATCAGTTTCCAGGGCCCCCCCATGCAGCCCAAACCTGTAAAGCAAGATCATTATACTTACACCTGTGGCCGCCGCCGTCCCCGCTCTGCATCGCGATCCTCCATCTTCTTCCGGCTTCCTCCTTTGTCAGTTTGGGCTGCAAGGGGGGGCCCTGGATACTGATAGGGGGGGCGCATGTATACTCATGGTGGCGGGCGGGCGGGCAGGCGGGCGGCCTGTGTATTATACTCGCGTATAAGCCGAGGGGGTACTTTTCAGCCCAATTTTTGGGCTGAAAAACTCGGCTTATACGCGAGTATATACGGTAAATAGGAATAAGGAATTGCACATTTGTAACCATGGGTCATAAAATATTAAGAATATATGAGATGGAAAATCACCAGACCTTGGACAGCAATCACACACAGGTTTCTAGGTTTCTAGCTTGCAGAAAAACCCATGGAAAGTCTGCTTTCTTACACTACCTGCTGCTTTTCATATACAATATATTATGAGATATTTGTTAGTATATTTGCATTATTGTCTTTATACTATCCTGCTTCTTCAGAAATGTTAATAGTAAATTTTTATTTCTACATAAAAGTTTTATTTGCTGAGTTTTTGTGTTCACTGAGCTTGTCAGTGCAAAACATGTTAGCTCTTCCACTATATAGCATCAATAAAACTACCTTATCAGTCCTACAAAATGCTGTTTGATAGTTTGACCTTTGAAATAGAAAATGCTAATGGAAGTTCAAGATTTTCCATTGCAAAAAGTATTATACAAACACTTTTACAACCCTGTTAAGAATATATACCTTCTATGTAAATAACTGACTGAACTTTACCATTCCTATTTAGTCTTTATGCTAATGCTATGTACATACAGTAAATTATATACTTTTAGCTTTAAATGTTTTTCTAATAAATAGCTGTTAATTAAAGAAATAGATTTGATAGAGTATATTAGATAAGCACAACAAGACAACTGTGCAGCCCTAGTGTTTCATCCTATACTTCAATTCTATCCAATTATTGGTTATTAGATTTTCTATTTTAATATTGATTGGTCATGTAGATCATTGTCACTGTGATCATCTGTTTTTGCTTCAAAGGGCCCGAATTGATCTAAACAGGGATTATTCATCATGTACATAGCAATTATACATTAGACAGCAAAGATGATGTCACATTGATATTCTTCAAATTATTGATCATCAAGACAATGCTAATCATATCTACAGTATGTAGTACTTCTATACATTTTCAGATCTAGGGAATCAAAGGGCCAATCAAGTATTTGTATTGTATACTAAATCATTTTTAATGAACCACAGACTTTTTCACTAAGAAATCATTTTACCCTTTGGGAGTTTTTTAGACATTGCCATTTTTTATAATAATTTTTTAGGCATAATTTTGTGTATTTTAGACTAGTTGGGATAGAAATGATAACTGGTAATGATTAATCGATGTATAATATTATTATTTTTTCCTTTTTTTATATATTTTTTTATTATTATTATTTTTTTATATTTATTTTTTCGATTATATATTTTTTTGTTTTATATTTTTTTGATTATTATTTTTTCAACATTATATATATTTAGTTATTATTATATAAAATTACTTTATAATTATTTTTTATATTTTTTATTATTTAATTATTATTTTTTATTTTTCATTATTTTTCATTTTTTGTCATTATTGTTTTTTTATTTTTTGTTTTGTATTTTTTTATTTTTTTATTTTTATATTTATCATTTTTTTTATTTTTATTTCTTTTTCTAATAAATATTAAATTCGAGTGTAATTGGTTTAATCCCATACACATATGTTCCCATTGACCCATAGGCACAAATCCCTTATATTTGGCGATGAATAAATCGTCCGATCTGAATCTCACTCACTTTTTTATACCTTTTTTTACACTTACACTTTGTCCTATCCTATTGTAGTTCTTATCTAAGACACAGACGCCTTTATTGTGCAATCTTTTTTCACTCTTGCATATATTGATCATTATAGGAATGAGTGCAGACTCCATAGCTTTTCAGTGTAAGTGTACTAACGTACACATCCTTTTCTGGCTATAGCCTTTGTGCGTGTGCGCTTCTCCGGCAGCCGCAGTGATGGTTTCCATGGAGAGGCGTCTATACACGTCGCTCCCCCGCCCTCCCATTTGACGCCTCCGGGGAGGATCTGGGGAAGTTATGTCAGACGCCGAACCTGGAAGCCGTGTTGCTGTGGCGACAGGTAAGCGCCATTACACCGCACCTGCTATGTATTTGTGTATCTCTCTATAAAAAGGTCATACCTCTTAACAGCGGCACCCTCTGGAAGAAGCCGTAGGGCGAAATGCGTCAGGGTGATAGCGCATCCTAATAGGATGGGTAATTATACCACCATTTGAGGTGTTATTTTGGCTGGACACTTGTCCCACCTCAGTATGGGATATGGATGGGAGGCCTTATGCTCAGTGTGGCTGATATACTAATGAGGATCTACATGGCTTTCACATAGGACTCCTACATATATCTAAAACTGTAACCTGTGTTTAACTGGTTAGGAACACAGGATATCACTATTTTTCTCTGGTCAATTTGACTCTGTATGATTCAGGGAGAGGTTGGTTGATTCCGGTACCATTGATAGATAGATCTGGATTTCTGCTTATTATTGATTTTTTTCACTGGTCACCATCTGAGATTTGTTCTTGTGTACACTGTTTTTACCTTCTGTGCTTTTAATTATTTATCACATCGTAATTGTTTTGCAAAATCTTGTATCACTATACACAGTCTTTTATTTTTTGGCACTTATGTGTAGTTGATAATTTTTTTACTTTTAGTATTAGTTTTTTCACTAATATTCTTGCATGTTATATGTGATGATGTGGCACTTTAGTAATTGTACCTTAGCACAACAGTATATGGATAGGCACATTTAAGTTTTACACAGGAATAGTCCTCTTACTGTGTATTCAGTTGCATTGCACCTTGCACTTTAGCCTGTATATATAGTTTTCGGAGCTGGACCAGTATATATGGATATTGGAAACTGGTATTACTCCCAACACTTCTGCCTGGTTGTACTAATATACCATCTAGAGAATTTTTATGAACATTATGAAAAACAGATTAGGTAGGGGTCTTTTAGACTTATATATCATGTAGTATTTTCTCTGTGGCTCTCATCGCTATTATTGGTTGATTAGTAGCATTTGGATGATTTTCGTGGTGTATTTTATCTTTTTGATGTATTATCTATATGCGTTATGTATATTTTAATTATGTACCAATAAATTGATTAATTTTATACCATAATTTGGGCTGATAACTTGTTCTTTATATAGGTTTTGTCTACTTTGAGTTTGCCTTACTAACTCTATTGGCCTATTATCTGGTTTTAAATCGTTGAGGAGTTAAAAGTGATTGGAATTCCTGTAAGGATTAGGCCGGCTTCACATAGCGGGTTTGAT
The DNA here is from genome assembly GCA_033576535.1 of Allobates femoralis. Taxonomy (NCBI): domain Eukaryota; kingdom Metazoa; phylum Chordata; class Amphibia; order Anura; family Aromobatidae; genus Allobates; species Allobates femoralis. The sequence continues at coordinate 385,358,384 of JARQOC010000004.1, forward strand.
CCGATCCGTGGCTGTCCGTGTAAAGTGGCCAGCCCCGGACCGGATTTTGGCCCTATAGTATCCTATGGGGCCGGATAGAAGCCGGATGGCAGCTCTCTGCCATCCGGTTTCTATCTGTCCGGGACAATCCGGGAGAATTCAGAATTCTGCTTGCAATGCAATGTTTTTGTGTCCGAGAGGAGAATATCTCCTCTAATTGCCTTCTCCCGGATTCTCCCAGATTCGCCCGGATCCTCCCGGATCCGGGGCAATCCGGCGCTCCCTAACTTGTGAGCCTAAGGGGCCGGATTGCACAAGTCCGGGAGGATCCAGGAACTAGACACCTGCGGCTGCACGCCACTGTTGTTTCCAGACCGTGGCTAGCTCCCTGCGAGCCGCGGTCCCAATTCATCTGCAGCGGCAGCTGCGTCCAGGTGCACACCGGACCGGAGGGCATATTAGCCCTCCGATTATTTGTGCTGATCCAGTCGGGGGCTGTCAGGTTCACCCTGACAGCCACAGATCAGATCAGACCCGCTACGTGAAGCCGGTCTTAGAGCTGGGCGCTCCTCCGGGCTAATGTGTAATGTTACATTGTTATATAGGTTAAAAAAACAAAACAATGGACCATCAAGTTATACAGTTATACCTTTCCCGACCAGTTAAACAATTTCTATCTTAGCCCACAATTCCATTTTCTGTCCAAAAAATTTCCAGATCTGTTTAAATGTTGATCTTGTATCTGCTATTACTACATCTTGTAGTAGGGCATTCCACAGTCTGACTGCTCTGTAAAGAATCCAGTGCTATTTAGATGCAAGAAATGCCTTTCCATCACATGTAATTAATGTTCTTAATACACATTCTATTCATGTTTTTGTTATTTTCCAGGCTAGGATTGTCTATTATTGTGATATTCGGGAAAACAGACATCAGATTTGTTGGGTCATGTAAGGTCTCCTGCATTAGGATGCAAGAGTAGCAAAACTGTTCATCACTCACATTAACATGTGAGAAGGTTCAAGAAAGGTCAATGGTTGGAACTACTGTGATGCCTGTGATACTTACAAATAACATTGTATTTCTATCAGGGAGAACAGTTGTTTCTCTATCAGGAAGAACAGTTAATGCTTAAAGGGAACCTGCCACCTAAATCTAGCCCTCTCTGCTATCACTAGCTGTCCCTGTACCTTCCTAGCTGTTCCCTAACCATCCCTCTTTGAGCTAAAGGGGACCTATAATGACTTAGTGTCATGTCCTACTGACGGACCCCACACGTGGACCCACTGGACCGCGTAGAGCGGATGCTGATACCGGGTGATAGAGAGGCGGACCAGTACAGTAGAGTCAACAGGTTTATTTGAACAACAACAACAACCCACGCCCCAGGGGAGAGCCACAAGGTCGCAGCACTGGAAAACCACCGAAGGAGGCCCCGGAGCGCTTAACCCCTATACAGGGATACCGCCGGTACCAACCTCGGAGGGACCAATGAAGCGGACACGAGTGTTAAACCGACCCCAGGCGACGTGGCAACAAAACAGCAACCGGGTATAAAATAAGAAACGGGAATCGGGAACACAGAGAATCCGGAGCAGGGCTGGAGGAAGCGCTTCAGCAGGGAAGAGGTCCGGAAGCAGACCGAGACCACTGGAGTCAGCGAGGAGCCGGCACGGGAGGAATCTGGGGGAAGGAACAAGAGTAATCAGATATCAAGCCAATAAAGGAACAACCTGACCAGACCAGGATTAGCAAGTTCACTACATAGAAATTGCCCTGGCAAAGAGTAAGAGAAAACAGGAAGCTTATATCATAGCAGGGTACTCCTGATTGGCAGAACACAGAGACCTGGTGATTGGCTGAGGGGAGGAGCAAGCTCCCTGCAGTTCTCCAGCAGATACTAATTTGGAGATGGATTGTCATAGCTCAAGCAGTGGTTCCGGAAGTGAGAGGAGCAGTGATGCTCAAGCAGAGGGTGCTGGACCCCTGCGGCTGGGGACAGGTGCGCGCACCCGGGGAGCATACGGTAAGGAAGACGCTACCCGACCGACCCGCGGGCGGCGGCTGCCAGCGCCCCGGAGCCGTCGGCGGATGGTCGACACCCGGGATCCTTGAGGCCGGACAGGGGCGGTAGGAGCCGAGGGAGTAACGGCAGCAGGCCGCGGGGCACGGGCGGCAGACCCCCGGGTGGTAACACTTAGAAGAATGAATTAGAACTTACATATGGTCCCCATGTAGGAGACTGGAAAGGCAGGCTCTGGGCTCCATGAATCACTCCTTGTTGTGTCCAAGCACACCCCGCTGGGTGTCATCCTTCTTGCTGCTTTGCCACTTCCATTTGGAATCTCCCACCCTCTCAACCAGTGTAGTACCCGGGCCGGAACGTCATATCCGGCCTGGTGCATTATGGGCCTGATCACGTGATCCGCCTGGTGCATTATGGGCCTGATCACGTGATCAGCCTGGTGCATTATGGGCCTGATCACGTGATCGGCCTGGTTCCGCACATGCGCAATACGCATATTGAAGACGGGCCGATCACGTGATCAGGCTTATAATGCAACAGGCCGATCACATGATCAGGCCCATAATGCACCGGGCCAGATATGACGTTCCTGCCTGGGCATTACACTGGCTGAGAGGGTGTGAGATTCCAAATGGAGGCAGCAAAGCAAAGGATGACACCCAGCAGGGTGTGATTGGACACTACAAGGAGGGATTCATGGAGCCTGGAGCCCGCCTTTCCAGTCTCCTACATGGGGACCATATGTAAGTTCTAATTCATTTTTCTAAATCGTTATAAGGCCCCTTTAGCTCAGAGAGGGATGGTTAGGAAACAGCTAGGAAGATGCAGGGACAGCTAGTGATAGCAGAGAGGTCTAGATCCAGGTGACAGGTCCCCTTTAAAGGGGAATTCCGGGGAGAGAAAAAAAATTGTGCATTCCTTGCACTCCTATACTGCTAACCTGCCTGTTACACTTGAATAATGTTTAGAACTTGTATAAATCACTAATTCACTAACTGCTCCTTACCAGTCACCCTTTCCAGAGGTGACAATGTGTCATGCCTGATTGAGCTGCTTTCACCCTTTCTTCTCATAAAACTTCAGAGTCGTCCTACAGTTTCCTCATTCCTAATTCAATCACATGGGTGTGACATCACAACAGGTCCTAGACTAAACTGGAATGTAAAAACCTGCTACTCTACAAAGAGCAGTATGGGAAACCAATGTGTCAATAAGATCTTATGTGACATCATGCCCACTATATGATTGAATAAGGAAGTCTGTTCTCAGACACACAGATGCTGACTGCAAAAAGAGGAGAGCTGCTCAATCAGGCATGATGCATTGCCCCTTCTGTGGTGATTTATTAGCCTGCAGCTGGGCTTGCTTCACATTTGGGCTCTGACTGCATCCTGAGAGTGCATTTTGATTCTGCTTTTGGCATACATGGTGAGTTTTTTGATGCTGCGTCAAAAAAAGAATCAAATAAAAAAAAAATTAGATTAATTGATAGAACTAGATTAGGAACAGTAAAAATATACTGTAGTGTTCGCCGTCTACTACAGTATTTTTAAACTGAATAAAGTCAGAAATAGTGTCAGGAAAGTATAAAAAAAATTAAAAAAGTAATTTTAATTAGGTGATAGGACTAGATGAGGGACAATAAAAGTATGCTGTAGCAATCATCTTCTATTACAGTATTTTTTACTGAATAAAATCAGGGTAAGGCCCCTTTCACATCAGCCGTAAATGCTGATCGCGGCAGTTGCGGTGAAAAAAACGCAACTGCCGCAATTACCGCATAACGGCCGTGATCGCGGCACACTTGCGGCAAGCCCCATCCAATGTGCATGGGGCTCTCGGTAAGCGTGCGGCAGGTGCGGTTTCGGCTCTTGCGGCATATGTGGCCGTGAAAAAAACGCGGTATGCCGCGTTTTTTTGCGGCTGCACACTTACCGCAAGCCCCATAGAAATTGTATGGGGCTTGCTGCAAGTGTGCCGTTATGCGGTAATCGCGGCAGTTGTGGTTTTTTTCACCGCAACTGCCGCGATCAGCGTTTACCGCTGAAGTGAAAGGGGCCTTAGTGTCAGATTAGTTGAAAGGACTAGATTACAGACAGTTAAAATATTCTGTAGTAATCACCGTCTACTACCATTTCTTGTACGGAATCAAGTCAGGGGTAGTGTTATTAGTTGATAGGACTAGATAAGGGACTGTAAATATATACCATAGTAATCGCCAACTACTGCCTTATTTTTTACTGAATAAAGTCAGGGTTAGTGTCAGATAGTTGTAGGCACACAGTTATTTTTTTATACTGACATCCACTTAGTAATTGCAGTTACAGATTTGTGGTGGCGAAATCTTGTATTACTACTACTACTACTACTACTAATAATAATAATAATAATAATAATAATTACTAATAATACAGTTTTTCTACTGCAGATAATTACCATTAATGCAGTTTAGTTGTGGCGGCTCAGTAATTCTTTTCATGTTGTTAGTTTTTGCTTTTTTACCAAGTCTTTATTTCAACTTTATTTTATCTTTCTCTTTTTCTTTCTAGATTCTTTTCTTCTACTCTTTTTTTTCTTCTATTGTGATGAATAAAAAGAATGTACACCAAACACTCAGACACACACACTTGAATGAAATTGGCTACTTTACGCACACACAAAATACATGTGAAAAATAAAATGCCCCCCTCATCTCAAAGGCTGTATTTAGCAGAGGAGGCATATGCCGTCCTTTCCTCCCACACCGATAATGAAGATCTCATCCTTTATTTTTCCTCCCTCTTTTCCTTCAGTGATTCCGAGCCTCCACACAGACACTATAGGAAACCAAATTATCTGACATCCAATGTTTATGACCCCCAAACCAGCATGACTGACCTTCAAAGACCTCACCTCCAGAAAAATATGATATTCAGATTCCTTATTTCGCGGCCCAATCAGGAATCAAATTTGACACTGCCAGTCTCAGAGAAATCAATTTTTTCTTTGAGACTTTTGGAAATCTCATGGTGGCAGAAACAAATTTGCATGGCCAACAATTTTTGGCTTAAAACCTAACTTCATCATTTTCTAACTGGAATCCCATAGACGCAATCAAAATGATGAAGTTTTGGAGTATGTTTTTTGCATTGGTATAAAAAAGATTGCAGAACTTTGGTAATATTGGACTTTTGATGTTTTTTATAACACTCCACTATTCCGCATGGCTATGATCTGGAAAGCATTGAGGCCATTCACAAATTTTTGCATTTCCACAATAAGGCACAATGTCCTCTTCGAGATTACCCCAATTTTGACTGACTTTTCAAAATTCGACCAGTCGTTGATCACTTTAGCAACAAGTTTGCTGAGGCGTATATTCTTCAAAGGGGTGTGTGCGTGGTTGAGTAGCTAATACATTTCAATGAGAGTATGACATTCTATCACTAGCTGCCCAGTAAGAGGGAAAGGTATGAAATTAAATTCTACAAGCTGTGCGAGGGAACCTTAGGGTACACCAACAGGTTTAGCATTTATGTGTCACGCTTAGGAGGTGAGGGAATCAGGTAACTGAATAATGAGAGGGGCGAGGGGAGTCAGGGGGAGCTAATCTGACCCTTAAACTTGGGGTCCTGCTTATGGCTCCTGATTAGCCCTAGGCTGAGGGCGCCTACCTCCACTCACGGATCCGGAATCACAGCTACTCCCAAAGCAAAGACTTCAGCACCGGAACAAAGCATCTGCACAGCACAAAGATCAAGAGTAAATGACTCTATCAGCAGTGTCTGACAGAGGAGGAGGAAAGCTATTTAAAGCCAGGGGGAGGGAATTCCAGGTGAGTCACCCCAAGCCTCTTATCAGCCCCTCAACCAGCAGCTGAGCACAAGACCTTCACATCTGTACCTCATGCAGCTCTTGAAGAAATGCCAACACAACACACACAGCAGCAGCCAGCAAGGTCAGTGCAATCTAAGCGTGTGACATTATGAAGAGAAGGACACCAAGATTTAACACCCTGAATGCCTCCCTGTTTTGGGAGTGAGTGGGAAAATTGTGTGAGATTTGTTGTACCCACTGCCAATAACATTTGAGCTCCCTTAACTGTTCTGCACTCTGTTATAAATTCAAAACTTTCCCATGTCTTCTTCAAATTGGATATCTATGATATCTGGAATCTTCCTGGCTTGCTGAACATTATTTCTCAGTGCTTGTATTTTAAGCCCAATTAAAGGTACCGTCACACACAATTTTGCTAGCAATTTCACTGGCAATTTGCTGGTTGCAGTGAAATCATGGACACATTGCTCTATTTTGTTGCCGTGTACAAATGGAACAATGTGTCCATGATTTCACTGCAACCAGCAAATTGCCGCTGAAATTGCTAGCAAAATTGTGTGTGACGGTACCTTAATTATTTCCTAACTTCAACAACTTCCTGCAGTCAGCTACTTCATACGCTCTAAGCATCTGGCGGCCTTTGCCTCCTTTAATGTGACATCCGCTTCATAAGAACCTATCATATGTGCATGTTCCACTTCTCTGTTGCTTCACTTGCAGATAACACCACCAACTGATTAGCCCCTGTAGCAAAGTACACTTTAAATGTTCCTACGGCCTTCTTACATTTTTCTCATGGAGTATTGTTTTAGCCATCAACCAAAAATGGAAGGAATAAGGTATAACTGCAAACCAACCAAAACGGGGCCTTCCACCTGAAGTAATATCCCAAACAAGGAGGGTTCTAAGTAGGAAAGCAGCCAAGGAGTTCATCATCACTCTGGAGATGCTACAGAGATACACATATCAGGTGAGTGAATCTGTTCACGGAACAATTCATAGTCAAATACTCCACAAATTTGGTCTGGAACAGTGGTAAAAAGAAAGCCATTTTTCAAAGTAAGTTCAAGATGTCTTGTTTTCAATTTGTAAAACGTCATGTACAGGACACAGCTAGCATGTGTAAGAAGGTGCTTTGAACAGACGAGACAAAAGTAGAACTTTTTTTTGCCCTGCACTGTTCCTGTGTACTACTATTACTAAATTACATTTTGAAGTGATAAAAGGGCAACTTGAAAATGATTTCCAATCTTCTTATTGCCTTCTCCTGATTTATGGTCCTCCACCATCTTTATTTTCAGTACATCTCCTGGCTTTTCCTAACAGTGATAATGATGAAGCCATAACCCTAGCAGGCTGAAATCTTGGTCAAAGTTATCTGAACACACAAATCTCCAAGGGTGTCCACATTTTTGAATTGGACAATTTTCCTTTTTTTCATTTTTAAAATGTTGAAGATTTTATTTTTGCTTAAAATGCAAAGGAAATTTGTCATCTTTAAGTCTAATGGTACCGTCACACGTGGCGATCTCTCAGGCAATGTTGCCAGCAACTCAGGGATGTGGCGAAGTTGACGCAAACTGGCAATCGAGTTGCCGCATGTAACAGGGCGATATTTATTCCGATAAGTTGCTTGAGCAAAGTTGCCAGGTTTCCCAACATGTTGGGAAACCTGTCGATGTTGCTCAGACGATCAGCGTGCATCACCCTGTATAACGCCGCAACTGCAATGTTGGTGGCAACTTCCCCCAAAGACTCCCATGTTATGGATCACTGCCAGCATAGAATTTAACCCTGGCATCGATATTTGCCGGCAAGATCGCAGATACGTTGCCGGTTAGATCGATGCATGTGACATTGCAACAGCAACCATGGCAGCGCGCCAATAAAGTGCACGTTCCCGTGAGTTACCAGTAAGATCGCCACAGAGATCGCCACGTGTGACGGTACCATAGCCTTTAGAGATCATTTCATCTACAACTTGCTTAACTGTTTAAAATATCAGTAATTTTTACCAGGGGTGGCCAAACTTTTGCAGGTCACTGTATATAGCAATAAACCCAATATTGTGCATTCAAGCAGATGTTTAACAAGTCAAGTGCACGACAGCTTTCTATTAAGGCCCCGTTACACGCTTCAATGTTAAAAGTATATCACTTGGGATGAGCGAGTATACTCGCTACTATTCGGTACTCGCCGAATAGTAGGGTACTCGGGCTACTTGTTACTCTGTGAGTTTCCTTGCGATTACTCGCAGAGTAACAAGTCCAATGTAAATCAATGGGAAATGCAATTCCTCTGCTGCTGGACCCTATAAAGAGGTCTGGCAGCAGAGGAAAAACCTGCAATTCCCCACTTCATTATTTAAAAGCCTGCGGTAAAAAGCCGTCAGCTTTTAAACAATGCTGAAGCCCCCTATTGACTTCCCCGCAGCCTGACAGCAAGATCCTCCGCTCCCCCCACTGCCTCCCCACCCTATCCTAACTTAGGATCGGGTGGGGAGGCTGCGGGGGGAGCGGAGGATCCTGCTGTCAGGAAGCCGGGGAGCGCAGAACCGACCGCGGCCAGCAGGGAGCTGTCCGTGGTCATGAAGTGAGGTAAAACCGGATTCTCCCGGATTGCCCCGGTCCAGGGTAATCCGGGACCATAGAGCCCCATGTTATGGGGCGCCGGATTGCACCGGACCGGTACGATCTGGGAGAATCCGGTTTTCAAAACTGGATTCTCCTGGATTGCCCCGGTCTGGAGCAATCTGGCGCCCCATTACATGGGGCTCTATGGAGCCGGACTGCTCCGGACCGGGGCAATCCGGGAGAATCCGGTATTCAAACCGGTTTTCTCTTTTGGATGCCTTCCCGCCTGTAGTTTCAAATGAACAGCTGACTCAGGTCAGCTGTTCATTTGAAGTAGCAGTGCTGGCAGGGTTCATGTGAGTTCATGCTTGCCTGCATGAACTCACATGAACTTTCCCATGGGTGCACAGCTCTGCTACATCTCTGGTGGAGGTTCTCTACCAGAGATGTAGCAGAGCTAAAGAGGAACCCTGGATTAGACTACGTCGGACGGAAGAGGATTTTTAAAAAAATAAAGATGTAGTCCCTAAGTGTGGCTTTGTTTTTTTTTCAAATAAAAATATTTTTTCTTGGTGTTGTGTTTTTATTTAAACAATTTAATAGAAATTCATGGGGGGGCATGTCTAATATTGGTGTGACCCCATGAATTTCGGACTTAGGGCCAGCTGATAACAAAAAGCTGGCCCTAACCCCTTTATTACCCAGTGAGCCACCGCACCAGGGCCCTGGAAGAGTTGGGTTCAGTGCCAGAACATGGCGCTTCAATGAACGCTTCCAGCTGCCTAGCTGGACCTGGCTAAACATAGAAATCGCGCAGAGCCCCACACATTTTTTTTTTAATTATTTAATGAAATTCATGAAATAATAAAAAATAAGGGCTTCCCGATATTTCTGTGCCCAGGTAGGTCCAAATAGTCAGCTTGGGGTTGGGGGCAGCCCATTGCCGCCTGCTGTATCCGGCTGGCAAACAAAAATACGGCGAAGCCCACATTAAAATTTTTCTGAAAAATCCATTAAACAATCATATAAAAAGGGACTGCATCTTTATTAACCCATCGACCATGGTCGAGGGGTTAAAAAAGATGCAGTCCCTTTCATTCATATTATTTTTTGGATTTTTCAGAAAAATAATTGACGTGGGCTTCGCCATATTTTTGTATCCAGCCGGATATAGCAGGCAGCGATGGGCTGCCACCAACCACCAGGTGCCTATTTGTACCTGGCCGGACACAACAATATAGGGGAGCCCCTTTTTTTTATTATTTCATGAATTTCATGAAATAATAAAAAAAATGTGTGGGGCTCTGCGCTATTTTTCTTTGTCCAGCCAGGTACAGCTAGGAAGCTGGGGGCTGGAATCCGCAGCACAGGGAGGCCCAAGCTTTCTGGGCACTCCCCGCTGTGAATGGCAGCCCGCAGCCACCCCAGAGAATGGCGCGTTCATTGAAGCGCCATATTCTGGCGCTGAACCCAACTCATCCAGGGCCCTGGTGCTGTGGCTCACTGGGTAATAAAGGGGTTAGGGCCAGCTTTGTATTATCAGCTGGCCCTAAGCCTGAAATTAATGGCGGTCACGCCAATAGTAGACATTGCCGCCATGAATTTCTAGTAAATTATGTAAAAAAAAACACAACACAGAGAAAAAAATTTTTTTTTAGAAATAAAACAAAAAAGACATTTAGTGACTCCATCTGTATTAAAAAAAATCCTCTTTCGTCCGACATAAACACAATCTCAACACTGCTACATCGCTCTGCATAGACACACATGTCTATGCAGAGCAAGAGCAGTCTAAGAAATTACTACAACAGTCAGGGTTCACCTCAGGTCATAGCTCAGGCTATGACCACGGGTGAACCCTGCTGTTACAGCCCAAAGACTGCCGCCGGTCGCTGGAGATTGCCGACCGCCGGCAGAGCAGTGAATAAACCGGAAGTCATTAACTTCCGGTTTATTCACTGCTATGCCAGCGGTCGGCAATCTCCAGTGGCCGGCAGCAGAGTTCGGCTTTCTCCCAGGGCAATCCAGGAGAACCCGGTTTTACCTCACTTCGTGACCGCGGACAGCTCCCTGCTGGCCGTAGTCGGTTCTGCACTCCCCGGCTGCCTGACAGCAGGATCCTCTGCTCCCCCCGCAGCCTCCCCACCCAATCCTAAGTTAGGATAGGGTGGGCAGGCGGTGGGGGGAGCGGAGGATCCTGCTGTCAGGCGGCGGGGAAGTCAATAGGGGGCTTCAGCATTGTTTAAAAGCTGGCGGCTTTTTACCGCTGGCTTTTAAACAATGAAGTGGGGAATTGCAGGTTTTTCCTCTGCTGCCAGACCTCTTTATAGGGTCCAGCAGCAGAGCAATTACTTGCAATACTTGCTTCCCCATTGACTTACATTTGACTCGCTAGACTCGTAACGAGTACCCGAGTATTAGGACCTACTCGTTACGAGGCTAGCGAGTACGAATATTTCAGTACTCGCTCATCCCTAGATATCACCAATGATCTCATGGGCGCATGGTCGTTAGGACATCGTTTAGACATCATTGGTGAGATATCAGACGTGTAGATATCGTGGATGACTCACCAACTATCCAGCAAGCAGCTATCGTTCGCACAACCCAGCAAACGATACTTGATCACTGTTGTGAATAGGCGAAGTCGTTAACGACATCGTTATCGCTGTGTCACACAGAACGATGCAGCAGGTTGGCTGATCGAGGATCGTTTGATTTGAGAACTCAAATCTGCAATCAACGATCCAATGATTTATCGTAATTGAATCTCGGTGTCACACGCAACGAAGTAGTAACGACTCCAAACCCGTGACGTTTGAGTGATATCGTTCACGATATCTTGCTGTGTAACGGGGCCTTTATTCACATTAAACAGATATCTGTATATTTGATATTATCATAAATACTCACCTCCCAGTGTGGAAATGAGTGGCTGTAGAATAACCTTGAATAAACACATTTATAAACATTTTAGTACAAATAGAAAATTTCCAATACTCCAACACATACAGAGTGTCATATACAAAATTTCCAATCACATTTAAGAAAAAACATGTTCTACTCTGAAATGTCTTAACTTGGTGATAAGCATGATAGCATGACACAGTGGTTTGTGTATAATTCCAAGCAGGTCATCACCTGGTTTTGTTTAACATTTAACTGCTTCTTTCTAATGGTCACAAGATCTGTTCCTCTATTTCTTATGTGTTTCTCCACTCTAAAACATTTTCCAGTTCCCCTTATGCTCTCATGTGATTTTTTGTTTACCTAATTATAGATATTTCCCTCCCATACACAGAGTTTTTTTCCTATGAAGTTTATTTAATTTCTGTTCCCTAACTTTAATGCTTTTCATTGTTTGTAGCATATAAGAGTATTGTATATTATATAAAATAACGTGACTTCAGTGGGGATCTTTAGCTAATGAAAACTGCTTTCTCTACTATAAGGAACAGGAAAGTAATATACAGAAGGCCATTATTTGTGATGACTATTGTTAGCATCATAGTATTATAGTCATGTTTGTAGTCTTAATTTGATTTCACCTTATAATTTACATACCACATCATTGCTTTGTTTAGATGTAAATCTTTTTATTATTTTATCAAAATACTTTTTCACTCTTTAGCCCTTTTGCTGCCCGGGCAAGCGTTCTACTTAAAAAAAAGACTTAAAAAGTTTGTATTATACAATAAAAAAAATGTAATATGCTACTAAACTAAGGTTGGGGTACCTTTCCTGGGGACTGCAGTGCTCATGCAGGAGCTGCGTCTTGCTGGTTGCCAGCTCTTAAAATCCCTAAGTACAGAGAAGGATCATTACTGAACCCTGCAAAGCAAACACTCAAGAATTATGTCCTAAGGAGGCATTTTGTGGCCAGTATTAGTGCATGATGCACTCTTGTCCCACAGAAGATGAGTGTCTGCCTCAGCGTCCAAGGTACTGTGTGTGTCCACAGTGATGTGTAGTCCCCAGGCTTGTATATACCACCCAGTGCTGTATATGCCCACTCAGGCTGGCTTCACACCACGGTGTGATCTGGTCTGGGACTGTCAGGTGTAAACCAGACAGCCCCGGACCTGATCAGCACACAGAACCAGAGAGCCAAATGTGCCCTCCAGTCCTGTGTGCAGCCGGATGGTTGTAATTGCAGCAGCAGCTGCTGATTTTTCAAGACCGCGGCTAGCATGGAGCTAGCCGCGGTCCTGAAACAACAGCTGCGTTCAGCCGCCTATATCCGGTTCCCGGATCCTCCCGGTCGGGGGCAATCCGGCCCTATAGGCTCCCATGTTAGGGAGCGGCGGATTGCCCCGGCTTCGGGAGAATCCGGGATCTGGCAAATTGGGGAGATTTTTCTCCCCGGACACAAAAATGATGCAAGCATCATTTTTGTGTCCGGAGAGAATAATCCGGATTCCACCGGAGAGATGAAATCGGATGGCAGAGAGCTGCCATCTGGCTCCATCCGGCCCCATAGGCTACTATGGGGCCAAAAACCGGTCCGAGGCTGTCTGGTTTACACCGGACAGCCCCGGACCGGATCACATCGTGGTGTGAAGCCAGCCTCAGTGATGCGTATTTGACCAACCCCAGGGCCCTTGGGCGGTTGCATTGGAAGGTGTCATTCATGGGTGGCTTACACAAGCCCAAGGGCCCTGGTGGTCGCTGAAGAATAGCCAAAAATAGGAAAATAAAATAAGAGAAAGTCTCGTGATGCCACCTATGGTATCCGGCAATGATACCATACTTTCAGACTTCTGGGGATGGTGATGCTGCAGCTAGATAAGGCCTAGCGCGGCACCGTTCACCAGGATATCTTCAAAGTACAACTCCATACTGCACTACCTAACTCCTCCCCCGGGCCTGAATTTATAGGGGACCTTGCCTGAAGGCAGGAAGTAGAGCTCCCCCTACAGGTCTGGGTTGGAAGGTGTTGCATCTGTAGGGTACCTGATGTGGAAATCCCTCTGTGCACCAGGTGGTTCTGTGGCTACCCATATCTCAGGGTGCCACATATTCTCCCAATGCTCTATGTGCCCCCAGTAATGTGTATTCCCTCAATGCTCTAGTGGTTAGTATTTCCCCACAGTGCTGTATGTGCCCCTCAGTGATGTGTATCCTCCAGTGCTGTATGTGCCCCCCAGGGATGTGTATACCCCAGTGCTCTGTGTGTCCCAGTGATGTGTATATCCTCTAGAGCTGAATGTTCCTTCTCAGTGATGTTTATTTCCTCAGTGTCCATCAGGGATGTATATGGGTGGCCTGGTGGCTTAGTGGTTAGCACTGCAGACTTGCAGCGCTGAGGTCCTGGGTTCAATTCCCACCAAGGACAACATCTGAAAGGAGTTTGTATGTTCTCCCTGTGTTTGTGTGGGTTTCCTCCCACATTTCAAGGTAGGATGTTTAGATTGTGAGCCTCAATGGGGACTGTGTTGCAAAATGTATGTAAAGCACTATGGAATTAATAGCACTATATAAATGAATAAATATTATTATTATTTTATGACCCCAAGTGCTGTCTGTGCCCCAACTTGATTTATACACCCCCCAGTACTGCCTGTGCTCCTAGTGATGTTTGTGACTCACATTGCTGTTTGTAAACCCAAGTGCTGTATTTACCCTTCAGGGGTATATGTGCCCCCTAGTGATGTATATACTCCCAGTCACATATGTGCCCCACTTTGATTTAGATACCCACGGTGATGAATATAGTGATATTAGTGATGTATATTTCCCCAGTGATATATGTATTCTCCCCAGTGCTGTATGTGCCTTCAGTGCTGTATGTGCCCCTACCCAGTGCTTTACTGTATATGACTCCCAGTGATGTCTGTGCCCTACAGTGATGTATGTGTCCCCCAGTGATGTCTGGGCCTCCAGTGATGCATATACTTACCAGTCATGTCTGTGCCACTAAGTGTGTCTGTACCCTCAGTGATGTTTGTGCCCTCAGTGATGTATATTACCCCAATGATGTCTATACCTCAAAGTGATACCTACGCCCCTATCCTCCCAGTGATCCATATGCCCAAGTGTCTCCTGCTATCTATATTCCCCAGTCCTTCCTGTGATGTAGATGCCCCATTGTCTTTTGTGATGTATATACCCCTGTGTCTCCTGTGATCTACATGCTCTAGCCCCTCCTTTGACATATGTACTGCAGCTCCCATGTCTCCTATGTAATGTGTATACTGCAGTTCCAGTGTCTCCTAAGTGATGTATGTACAGCAGTCCCAGCAACTCCTATGTGATGAATGTACAGCAGTCTCAGTGTTTCTTATATGATGTATGTACAGCAGTCCCAGCTTTAGAGATTAGCGAACTTTCATTCCAATTCATTTAAAATTTGGCAAGAACATTGCAGATTTGGTTCACGATTGGAAAACCTAGCTTTTTGCCAAAAAAAAAATGCCGAAAGCGGCTTTGTTCGGAAAAAAATGTTTGAAATTTAAAATGGCCCTAAAACTTTTCCTTGGGGTAAAACAATGGCCGAAAGACCCGTTGGTCATTGTATTGAACCGTAGAATTTTTTAGACCTTTCAATTAATTTTTTTAAAGCTTCCTAGAGTTTGCAGGTGTTTTGACACCTGCAGGGTGTGAATTTTGGAAACAGTGGCAGTATATTTTTGGATGACATTTTTTAATATTTTTTTCTTATTATCATTCTATTATTTTTTATTATTATTACTAGATGTGGGCCCGAGGGTGGTCTCTGTGTGCTGTGTCTCCTCTGTCTGTGCCTGTCTCTCACCTGTGAGCTGTCTCTCCTCTCTGTGCCTGCCTCCCCTTTGTGCAATGTCTCTTCCCTGTGCCGGTCTCTCCTCTCTTTGACGGTCTCTCTTCTCTGTTCCTGTCTCCACCATGTCAGCTGTGTCTTCCCTGTGTGCTGTCTCTCCTGTCTGTGCCTGTCTCCCCCCTGTGTGCTGTCATTCCTCTCTGTGCCTGTCTCTCCTGTGTGTGCTGTCTCCCCCTGTGTGCTGTCTCTCCCCTCTTTATACTGTCTCTCTCCTGCACCTGTCTCTCCCCTCTGTGGCTGCCTCTCCATTCTGTGGCTGTCTGTCCCCTATGTGGCTTATTCTCCCCTCATGGGCTGTCTCTCCCCCATTTTTGTCTCTTTTCTGTGCACTGTTTCTCCCCTATGTGCACTCTAAGTGCTGTCTCTCTCCTGTGTGCACTGTCTGTCCCCCTGTGGCTGTCTGCCCCTCTGTGACTGTCTCTCCCATGTCTGCTGTCTCCCCTTTACCTGTCTTCTCCCTATGTGCTGTCTCTCCCCCTGTGTGCTGTCTCTCCCCCGTGCGCTGTCTCTCCTCTCTGTCTTTCTCCTGAGGGGCTGTCTCTCCCCTCTATGGCTGTCTGTAACTTCTGTGGGTGTCTCTCCCCTTCTCCTGTGTCTCCTCTTTGTGACTGTCTCTCCCCTGTGCTCTGTCTCTCCCCTCTGTGCGCTGTCTCTCCCTTGCCCCTATCTCTCCGCTCTGTGGTTGTCTGTCCCGTCTGTGGCTGATTCTGTCCTCTGTGGCTGTCTCACCACTATGCTTGTATCACCTTTCTGTTGCTGTCTCTTCTCTGTTTTGTCTCTCCTCCCTGTGCACTGTCTCGTCTCTCCCCTCTGTGTACTGTCTCTCCCCTGTGCATGTCTGTCCTCTCGGTGGCTGTCTGTCCCCACTGTGGCTAACTGTCCCTTCTGTGGCAGTTCTCCCATGTGTGTTGTCTGTACCCTGTGTGCTCTCTCTTCCCTCAGTGCGCTGTCTCTCCACTCTGTCCACTGTCTCTCTCCTCTGTGAGCTGTATGTTCCCTCTGTGTGCTGTCTCTCTCCTGCGTCTGTCTCTCCTTTCTGTGGTTTTATGTCCCCACATTGGCTGTCTCTCTCCTCTATGGCTGACTGTCCCCTATGTGGCTGTCTCTCCTCTCTATAGCTGTATCTCCCCTCTGTGGCTTTCTGTCCTCTGTGTTGCTGTCTCTCCCCTCATTAGCTGTCATTTCCCTGCATCTGTCTCTCCCTTCTGTGTCTATTACTACCTTTTTTGTCTGTCTGTCCAGTCTGTGGCTGTCTCACCCCTGTGTGGCTTTCTGTCCCCTCTGTACCTGTCTCTCCATTGTGGCTGCCTTTCTCTTCTCTCTGTGGCTGTCTCTCCCATGTGCTTCTCTCTCCTTTCTGTGTGCTGTTTCTCTCCTCTGTATTCTGTTTCTCCCCTCTGTGTGCTGTCTCTCCACTCTGTGCACTGTCTGTGGCTAGGACTCCTGTGAGCCCTCCGGCTTGCCACTGAGCTACCTGTCCTTTGGGGTAGGGACCCTAACGTGTAGCTGAGGTCCCCCGTCGGTTGTCTGGGGATGCCGGGTAAATCTGCGGTCCCCTCTAGAGCCGACACTCTACCCTGAGCCTAGCCTCCAATAGTTCTCAATGGTGAGGCTCTACTAGGCTCTCTCTAACTGTGTCTTTGGGTTCAATAGGAGGACTACTCCGCCTGCAGTCTGCTGTCTCAGCCGTGGTTCTAGGGCCCAGTGTCACTGTCTCTCTCGTCCCTCACACTCCTGGGGTGCTGGCTCCGGACGTGCTTTCTCTCTGTGGCTCGCACTGGTTCTTCCAGATTCTGCGCTCCTTCCACCCCACTCTTCCAGGACATGTGCTTCTGTGTTGGTTGGAATGCACTTACTGTCCAGATGCTGCAGAAATCCTCTCTCAGTGTTGGAGCTGACAAGCTGTGGCTCTCCAGGCGGGGGTCTCCTGCAAACCTGTGTGCAGGGAAGCATATGCAGGCAGAAACATGCGAGGGAGTCAGATTCAGGGTTCACCGTGTTTACTTCTCAAAGTTCTTTCTGAGTTACAGTTACAGTACAGTTCTCACTTTACACTCTTTATACGGGCACACTCTCCCTACCGGGTTCCTTTACTCCCTGCAGCCAGGTTGCTCCTTCTATGACCCCTCACTCTGTCTCTCTGTCCATTCCAGGCTTTCAGTTCTCTCTCTCTTGTTTGCTTGGTGTGCGTGTCTCCGGACAGTATGGCGGTGCCTCGGACTCCTGTGAGCCCTCCGGGTTGCCACTGAGCTACCTGTCCTTTGGGGTTGGGACACTAACGTGTAGCTGAGGTCCCCCGTCGGTTGTCTGGGGATGCCGGATAAATCTGCGGTCCCCTCTAGAGCCGACACTCTACCCTTAGCCTAGCCTCCAATAGTCCTCAATGGTTGAGGCTCTACCAGGCTCTCTCTGTGTCTTCGGGTTCAATAGGAGGGCTACTCCGCCAGCAGTCTGCCGTCTCAGCCGTGGTTCTAGGGACCAGTGTCACTGTCTCTCTCGTCCCTCACACTCCTGGGGTGCTGGCTCCGGACGTGCTTTCTCTCTGTGGCTCGCACTGGCTCTTCCAGATTCTGCGCTCCTTCCACCCCACTCTTCCAGGACATGTGCTTCTGTCTTTGCTGCTCAGCCTACACCGGCCTACTGACTCCTTTCTCCTGCCCCTGCTCTATATCTACCCTCTGTCACCTGACCTGCTTGTTTGCCCACC
Organism: Allobates femoralis; assembly: GCA_033576535.1. Classification (NCBI taxonomy): domain Eukaryota; kingdom Metazoa; phylum Chordata; class Amphibia; order Anura; family Aromobatidae; genus Allobates; species Allobates femoralis. The sequence continues at coordinate 385,376,284 of JARQOC010000004.1, forward strand.
CACTGTCTCTAAACCCACTACCCCTTGCCTGCCTAGAGTTCCCAGGATCCGGGTTGGGTGCTGCCCTCTACTTCTACGTGGGTTGTGTGGGCTGTGAGGGTATTGGTGTTCAACTGTCTTCCCTACCTTCCTGGCTGCAGTTCCCTTTGTGGCCTCCTGGACGCAGGGGCGCCACAGCTGTCTTTCCCCTCTTTGGCTGTCTGCCACCTCTGTGGCTGTCTGTCCCCTCTGCAACTGTCTCTCCCCTGCACCTGTCTCTACTCTCTGTGGCTGTCTCTCCCCTCTGTGCACTGTGTCTCCCTTCTGTGCACTGTCTCTCACCTTTGTGCACTGCTTCTCCAGTCTGTGCACATTCTGTCCCCTCTTTGCGCAGTCTGTCCCCTCTCTACTTCATCTGTCTCTCACCTCTCTGACTGTCTGCCCCATCTGTGGCTGTCTATCCCCTCTGTGGCTGTCTATCCCCTCTCTGGTTGTCTGCCCCCTCTGTGGCTGTCTCTCCTCTCTCTGTCTGTCTCTCTCCTGTGCCTGTCTGTCCCTACTAGAAAACCAAACAGGAGTGGTGTCTCTGGTCCACACTGCTGCCCAAAATGATGCAAAAGAAGACAATGCTTGTGTGTGCTGCTCCTTTATTCGACCTGTCACCAACACATTTCGGTGCAAGCCTTGCACCTTCTTCAGGGTTACATTACATATACCAGAGATAATTGCTTTATATACTGTATATATCTTCAGTAATAAAAATATCTTTTGTATAAACTGTGTAAATTTTCTGCTCTAAGAACCATCAATTTAGTAATGAGTAATTGAAACAATCACGCTATCTTATTATCTATTATTATTTTGGGCTGGAATAATTTATTATACCTATCACTAAAAAAACATTTTTCCTGTAATAAAAGGTTAAAAAAACTCAAACTGCCTATTTGTTTCAGTTGGGGAGGGAAGACTATACATATATATATAAACAATCATTTTTTTTATTATTTTATTTTATTATTATTAACATGGTTTCCATTATTCACTTGTGGCGCCCCGCACCGAGTGCGTCACAGGAGGGTATTGCAGCCAAAACAGCAGCAGAAATATTCTCTGACCCAGCAGTCATACAGTTAACTCAGAGATCCATACCCCACATGCATCACCAGTTAGAGGGCCAATAGGGTCCTGGTGGGAGGAGTGTGGGCAGTAGTAGTGTGTAGGGGAGAACTGACTTGGCTGCGGAGGAGAGAGGAGCAAGTCCAACGAGCTCTGCAACCTAGGAGAGGGGGCCTGCACAGTCCCGTGCAGCCCCCTGGCCATCACCCCGGTTGAGCGCCATTATTCCCGGTGCTTCTGCAACTGATCTACGGGCATCTATATGCGGGTCCAAAATCATCCCGTGCCCATCTACAGCCGGTTTGGTGGTACCGAAGCTAGAAGGAGTTCAGCACTTCTATGCGAACCAGAGGAGTGGAGGGACCGCTTTACAGGAGCACCCCACCACCGCCAAATCCAGTCGTCTAACCAGCGGTGTACCCACCAAGAGACCCAAGGCTCCCCAAAACACCCATAACGTATACTCTGGGTAAGGCATTGAAGCAGCCTCCCTGTACCCGAGCTGGTATTCCTGGGCGACAACGGCAACATCACTTAGCTAGAATGGAGGAATACCGCGGATCTCTGAGGGACACCTATCACTGCTGAGTCCACCCGGTCCACTACCCGTCACTGTATGCCATGTACTGCCTGCTGGTTACAGTAAAATACCCATTACAGAGACTTCCAGTGTCCGTGCTTCCTTATGAACTGCTTTCATCCGCGCACTAAGTAACCGCAGCTGCCTCACAACATCTTGCACAGCTCCTGGCTCCGGGGATCACCGCTCAGCCTGTGGGGAGCATTCCATTTTGCTGCATTCCATTCCCCGGAGGCCCCGCAGCGTCGGCACAGTTACCGAAACTCTCATAAGTGGCGTCACGACAAATTATCCCCTAAGCTGTTAAGCCATGACGTCTCTCTTTTTGATCTGTACCACCGGGCCCCACTACCGGCAGGCGCGGTCCATCCGTGACAAGAAGGAGGAAGAAAACACCTGTCCCTCTGGAGTCCCGGCCACGGTGAGTCACACTTTTGCTTAAAAATTTTTTTGTGTAGGTTTGGGGGGCTCCTGAATCACAATTGGCCCTGTGGAGCATAGCAGTTTTGGTGGCCAGCTGGGATTCACAGTTATTTCACCTGGATGTTCCGGATCGATACATATATCCACCTGTCACTGATAGCAATTTAACAACTATCTATATATATATTTGTTTCAATTCCAAATATTTCTCCAAGAATGTCTGTCCCCACTGTGTCTGTGTCCTGTGTGGCTATCTCTCCCCTCTGTGGCAGTCTCTCCTCTCTGTGCCTGTATGACCTCTCTGTGTACTGTCTCTCCACCGCACCTGTCTCTCCCTTCTGTGGCTTTCTCTCCTCTCTCTGGCTGTCTCTCCCCTGCACCTGTCTCTCCTCTTTGTGGTTGTCTCTCCCCATGCACTGACTCTCCTGTTTGTGCACTGTCTCTCCCATCTGTATGCTGTTTTTCCCCTTTGTACGCTGTATCTACCCTGTGGCTGTCGGTCCCCTGTGTGGCTGTCTGTCCACACTGTGGCTGTCTTTCCCTACTGTAGCCATTTCTCTCCTCTGTGGCTGTCTTCCCCCTGTGCCTGTCTCTCCACTGTGCCTGTCTCTCCCCTGCACCTGTCTCTTCCCTCTGTGGCTGTCACTCCACTCTGTGGCTTTCTGTCCTTTCTGTGGCTGTCTATCCCCTCTGTGGCTTTCTGCATCCTCCGTGGCTCCCCTCTCTGTCTGTCTCTCCCCTGTGTCTTTGTCGGGCCCACTGGGACGGGGGTACTCGGTACTGGACTGGTTCTGCTACTTGGGAAGTCACGGGTGGTCCTGGTCCGGACCGTGCCCCGGGCTCGGCAATAAAAGGGGAATATTTACAGGGGATCGTCAGTTGTGACGCCACCCACTATATGCGGCTAGTGATGGGGCCGCCGCTGCTGCAGAACCTCCGGGGACGATGGAATAGCAGCTTAGGTGGTATAGTTCCAGTGGGTAGAACTGTGTTCCCCGGGGCAGTAAGGGTTAAGTCTATTGTGGAATGTTCAGTACACTTACTGTGCAGACGCTGCAGGGGTCTCTCCTCAATGCTGATGCTGACAGGCTGTGCTGTGGCTCTGCCGGTGGAGGGCTTTCTGTAATCCTGTATGGAGAGAATCGCTTTTCATGCAGAGACACAAGGGAGGCAATCTCAGGGTTTTCCGTGTTTACTCTTAGTTCTTCAGACAGTTCACAAGTCAGTTACAGTTCTTACAAAGTTCAGTACAAGTACACGGGCACACTCTCCCTCTCCGATTTCCCTTTACTCTGCAGCCAGGTCTCTCTCTCTGTGACCCCTCACACAGTCTCTGTGTCCTTTCCGGGCTATTAATGTTCTCTGCTTTACTTCATTATGTGCGACACCGGACAGTATGGCGGTGACTCGGGCCCCTGTGGGTCCTCCAGTTTGTCACTGAGCTGCCTATCCTTTGGGGTAGGGACTCTAACGTGTAGCTGTGGTCCCTCGTTGTGTTGTTTGGGGATTCCGGGTAAACTACGGTCCCCTCTAGAGCCGACACTCTACTCAGCCCAGCCTCCAGAAGTCCTCAGATGTGAGGCTCTACCAGGCTCTTTCCCTCTGCGTCTCTCAGTATAGTAGGAGGGCTACTCCGCCTGCAGTCGGTTGCTTTAGCTGTAGTTCTAGGGCCCGGGTATCACCGTCCCTCTCTGTCCTCTCACACTACTGGGGATCTGGCTCTGGATAGGCTTTCTCTCTCCTCCGGCTCACCCTGGCTCGGTACAGATTCTGCGCTCCTTATGCCTTCACTCTTCCAGGACGTGTGAGTCTTTCTGTCTGCTCAGCTTCACTCAGCCTTCTGCTGTTCTCTGGCCTGTGCTCCTCAGCTTCTGGTCTTTGCTGTTCAGCTCACTGTGGCCTACTGAACTCCTTCCTCCTCCCCCTCACTATTTCTACTGTCAAGTCACCTGACTACGTGTGTGCCCAACCCACTCCTCTAAATCTACCACCCCTCAATTGCCTAGAGTATTCCAATCTTAGGGCTGGATGCTACCTTCTCCTACACGTGGGTTGTGTGGGCTGTGAGGGTGTTGTTGTGCAACAAGTGTCCTACCTGCCTGGCTGCAGTTCACTTTTGTGGCCTCCTGGACGCAGGGGCGCCACATCTGTCTGTCCCCTCTATGTCTGTGCCCTGTGTGGCTATCTCTGCCCTCTGTGGCTGTCTCTCCCCTCTGTGCATGTACCTCCTCTGTGTACTGTCTCTCCACCGCACCTGTCTCTCTCTTCTGTGGAATTCTATCCTCTCTCTGGCTGTCTCTCCCCTGCACCCATCTCTCCAGTCTGTGCACTGTCTCCCCTCTGTGCGCTGTCTGTCCACTTTGTACACTGTATCTCCCCTGTGGCTGTCTTTCCCCTATGTGGCTGACTGTCCACACTGTGGTTGTCTGTCCCTACTGTGGCCATTTCCCCCTCTGTAAGACAAGAAAGGGGGGTGGGAGCGCATGTGAAGGAATTTTAAACAAGGGAAATTTGTTGGAAGGGGCCGTGTGGCCACTCACCATAGGTGGCTGTGCACGCCCTGCACAACTGCGGTGTATCGCCTCAGTGTTATGCCTCCTCCTTGGAGGTGTTTGCAGGGACAGCTGGCAGTATCCACAGAGCCTGGAGATCTATGCTGCGGTCATGTGACCAAACCAGAAATACATCATCACAGGTCCTTCAGTGGTGAATGCAAGCTTCTTCCAGCGGGTCCTGTGGTTTAGGAACGATGTTTGAAGATTCTCCTCCTGCCCAGAGCTGCTCCTGCCGGTATTACTAAAAAGCCATGGATAATGGAGACAGCAATTTAACGGTCTGTGGAGTGCTAGGATCAGGAAGAGTCAGGGAGATGGAAATATTTGTAAAAAGGTTTTATTAACCTCTTACAAGCCGCTGTGCTGCAGAAACACGTTTTGGCTTGTAAGAGGTTAATAAAACCTTTTTACAAATATTTCCATCTCCCTGACTCTTCCTGATCCTAGCGCTCCACAGACGGTTAAATTGCTGTCTCCAGTTCCCCCCTCTGTAGCTGTCTCTCTCCTGTGCCTGTCTCTCCCCTCTGTGGCTGTCACTCCACTCTGTGGCTGTCTGTCCTCTCTGCAACTGTCTCTCCCCTGCACCTGTCTCTACTCTCTTTGGCTGTCTCTCCTCTCTGTGCACTGTCTCTCACCTTTGTGTACTGCCTCTCCAGTCTGTGCATTTTGTGTCCCCTCTGAGTGCTGTCTCTAGTGCATCTGTCTCTTTCCTTTCTGACTGTCTATCCCATCTGTGGCTGTCTATCCCCTCTGTGGCTGTCTGCCCCCTCTGTGGCTGTCTCTCCCCTCTCTGTTTGTCTCTCCCCTTTGCCTTTCTGTCCCCTCTGTGTATGTGCCCTGTGTGGCTATCTCTGCCCTCTGTGGCTGTACCTCCTCTCTGTGTACTGTCTCTCCACTGCACCTGTCTCTCCCTTCTGTGAATTTATCTCCTCTCTCTGGCTGTCTCTCCCCTGCACCTGTCTCTCCTCTTTTTGGCTGTCTCTCCTCATGCACTGTCTCTCCAGTCTGTGCACTGTCTCTTCCCTCTGTGCACTGTATCTCCCCTGCACCTGTCTATCCCATATGTGGCTGACTGTCCATACTGTGGCTATCTGCCCATACTGTGGCCATCTCTCTCCTCTGTGACTGTCTCTTCCCTGCGCCTGTCTCTCCCCTCTGTGGCTGTCACTCCACTCTATAGCTGTCTGTCCTGTCTGTGGCTGTCTCTCCCCTCTGTGGCTGTCTGTCCCCTCTGCAACTGTCTCTCCATTCTGTGCACTGTCTCTCCCCTCTGTGCACTGTCACTCACCTTTGTGCACTGCCTCTCCAGTCTGTGCACTTTCTGTCCCCTCTTTGCGCTGTCTGTCCCCTCTGTGTGCTGTCTGTTTACTGCATCAGTTTCTCCTCTCTCTGACTGCCTGTCTCTCCTGTGGCTGTATATCCCCTCTGTGTCTGTCTGTCCCCTCTGTGGCTGTCTCTCCTCTTTGTGGCTGTCTGTTCCCTGTGCCTGCTTCTCCTTTTTGTGGCTATCACTCCATTCTGTGGTTTTCTGTTTCATCTGTGGCTGTCTCTTTCCTCTGCGGCTGTCTGTCCCATCTATGGCTGTCTGACTCCTCAGTGGCTGTCTGACTCCTCAGTGGTGGTCTGTCTCCTCAGTGGCTGTCTGTCTCCTCTGTGGCTCTCTGTACCCTCTGTGACTGTCTATCCCCTCTGTGTTTGTCTGTCCCCTCTGTGGCTGTGTGTTGCTTTTATGATTGTCTATCCCCTCTGTTGCTGTCTGTCTCCTCTGTGGCTGTCTCTCCCCTCGGTGATTGCCTGTCCCCTCTGTGATTGTCTGTCCCCTCTGTGGCTGTCTCTCCCCTCTGTGGCTGTCTCCTCTGTGGCTGTCTCTCCCCTCTGTGGCTGTCTCCTCTGTGGCTGTGTGTTGCTTTTATGATTGTCTATCCCCTCTGTTGCTGTCTGTCTCCTCTGTGGCTGTCTCTCCCCTCGGTGATTGCCTGTCCCTTCTGTGATTGTCTGTCGCCTCTGTGGCTGTCTCTCCCCTCTGTGGCTGTTTCCTCTGTGGCTGTCTCTCCCCACTGTGGCTTTCTGTTACCCTATTCCACCTACCCTGAGCAGCGCTGAGCACACTGCAACTGTCATATAGTGATCAGTCATGTGAATCTGGCCAGTCATGTGACTGATCACATTACCGTAAGATCAAACAAGTCCTTTATCCCTTTTGTAAGTCAGAAGGAGGTGAGGGGCTGTGTGTAGGGTGTGGCATGAGGTGGTTGGCATGAGGACGGCGGCGTGTGAAGCGACGGGTGTCTGTGCCACAGACAGCGGGTGCCATATTACAATTACTTGGGTGTTCTAATATGGCGTGGCTTCCAGTGGGTGCAGTGAATGCTAGGATTTGTGGGCATTGCTTAGTAAGTCGATGACAGACACCACTAAGTGGTACACTCCCTGACAGAAGTTATGTCGCTTATCCATATTATGTAAATAAAAGCTTATAACCTGTTGTTAAATTCTTTCATTGGTTGTATAAATTACTCTTTTGAAAGCTGACACCCTTCAAAATTTGGCTTAGGTAAAAAAATTAAATTGGCATTATTGCTGAAATATTGATTATTTAATGAACACAGATGGGTCAGATTTTGGCAAGACAAAAGTTTTGTCACCCACAGAAAGTAAGGTGATTTTCAAACAAAAAATTAACTTAAAATACAAATATATGTTGCATAACATTGGTGAATGAAGTTGTGGTGCTATTTCATATTCATCATATTTAATATTTTGTGTGACTTCCATGAGTTTGAAGGACTGCATCCAGGGCCGGCCCTAGGCATGTGCGAGTTGTGCGGCAGCACAGGGCGCCACGCTCCAGGGGGCGCTGCAGGGAGACAGCAGTCACTGTGATTTGCAGGGGCCTCGCTGTTCCTTCCTGCGCCCAAATCTTAAGTTGAAAGCGCTCATTCTGTTGTGCTGTGTACAGCACAGTGTACCTCAGCAGAACGAAGATGAACCATGCAGTACACCGCCCCTCTTCTCTCCAGAACCATCAAGTCTCCTCTCGGCCTCCAGCCTGTGTAGAATGGAGGAGCGTCCCCTCACCCGAGAACTCTTCTGTGGAGGTGAGGAGGTCA